>CM056376.1:72821257-73564535 GCA_029718625.1 Synaphobranchus kaupii
TGATGTTTTATTGAGGTAGAAGACTGAATGATTAGGCAACATATTTAGGTGTATGTAACACTGTGATATCAATGTTTTTTATCTTAAGCCATCAGAAGGAGCAAATGTACAGTGCATCCGGAAAGTATTCACAGCGCTTCACTTTTTCCACATTTTGTTCTGTTACAGCCTTATTCCAAAATTGATTAAATTCATTTTTTCCCTCAAAATTCTACACACAACACCCCATAATGACAATGATTTTGAGATTTTTGCAAATTTATTAAAAATAAAAAAATAAAAAATCACATGTACATAAGTATTCACAGCCTTTGCTCAATACTTTGTTGATGCACCTTGGCAGCAATTACAGCCTCAAGTCTGTTTGAATATGATGCCACAAGCTTGGCACACCTATCTTTGGGCAGTTTCGCCCATTCCTCTTTGCAGCACCTCTCAAGCTCTATCAGGTTGGATGGGAAGCGTCGGTGCACAGCCATTTTCAGATCTCTCCAGAGATGTTCAATCGGATTCAAGTCTGGGCTCTGGCTGGGCCACTCAAGGACATTCACAGAGTTGTCCTGAAGCCACTCCTTTGATATCTTGGCTGTGTGCTTAGGCTCGTTGTCCTGCTGAAAGATGAACCGTCGCCCCAGTCTGAGGTCAAGAGCAGGTTTTCATCCAGGATGTCTCTGTACATTGCTGCATTCATCCTTCCCTCTATCCTGACTAGTCTCCCAGTTCCTGCCGCTGAAAAACATCCCGACAGCATTATGCTGCCACCACCATGCTTCACTGTAGGGATGGTATTGGCCAGGTGATGAGCGGTGCCAGGTTTCCTCCAAACAATGACGCCTGGCATTCACGCCAAAGAGTTCAATCTTTGACTCATCAGATCAGAGAATTTTGTTTCTCATGGTCTGAGAGTCCTTCAGGTGCCTTTTGGCAAACTCCAGGCGGGCTGCCATGTGCCTTTTACTAAGGAGTGGCTTCCGTCTGGCCACTCTACCATACAGGCCTGATTGGTGGATTGCTGCAGAGATGGTTGTCCTTCTGGAAGGTTCTCCTCTCTCCACAGAGGAACGCTGGAGCTCTGACAGAGTGACCATCGGGTTCTTGGTCACCTCCCTGACTAAGGCCCTTCTCCCCCGATCGCTCAGTTTAGATAGCCGGCCAGCTCTAGGAAGAGTCCTGGTGGTTCCGAACTTCTTCCATTTACGGATGATGGAGGCCACTGTGCTCATTGGGACCTTCAAAGCAGCAGAAATTTTTCTGTACCCTTCCCCAGATTTGTGCCTCGAGACAATCCTGTCTCGGAGGTCTACAGACAATTCCTTTGGCTTCATGCTTGGTTTGTGCTCTGACATGCACTGTCAACTGTGGGACCTTATATAGACAGGTGTGTGCCTTTCCAAATCATATCCAATCAACTGAATTTACCACAGGTGGACTCCAATTAAGCTGTAGAAACATCTCAAGGATGATCAGTGGAAACAGGATGCACCTGAGCTCAATTATGAGCTTCATGGCAAAGGCTGTGAATACTTATGTACATGTGATTCTTTATTTTTTTATTTTTAATAAATTTGCAAAAATCTCAAAAAGACTTTTGTCACATTGTCATTATGGGATGTTGTGTGTAGAATTTTGAGGGAAAAAATGAATTTAATCAATTTTGGAATAAGGCTGTAACAGAACAAAATGTGGAAAAAGTGAATACTGTTAATACTTTCCGGATGCACTGTATATGCTTTATAATGGACAAAACTAATTTTATTCATTTTATGACATGTTTTGCATAGGGGTTTTGGACCCATATACAGTCAAGCCGGAAAGTCTCCCCACCCCTTTCACCTTCTCCACGTTTTATTACGTTACAGACATATTCTACAATAGATTGAGTTAATTTTGTGTCTCAAAATTCTACACAAAATAGCCCATAATGACAAAGTGAAAACAGGTTTTTAGACATTTGTGCTAATTTATAAAAAATCCAAACGTAAAATATCATATGTACACAAGTGTGCACACCCTTTGATATGACACCCAAAAGTGAGCTGAGGTGCATTTTGTTTCCACTGATACTGCTTGAGATGTTTCTACAACTTAATTGGAGTCCACCTGTGATAAATTCAATTGATTGGACATGATTGGGGATTGCCAACACCTGCCTATATAAGGTCCCACAGTTGACAGTGCATGTCAGAGCAAACTCCAAGCCGTGGGGTCAAAGGAATTATCTGCAGACCTCAGAAACAGGATTGTGTCAAGGCATAGATCTGGAGAAGGGTACGGAAAAATCTCTGCAGCTTTACAGGTCCCAAAGAGCACAGTGGCCACCATCATTTGTAAATGGAAGAAGTTTGGAACCACTAAGAATCTTCCTAGACCTGGCCGCCCGGCCAAACTGAGCAATCGGGGAAGACGGGCCTTGGCCAGGGAGGTGAGCAGGAACCCGAGGGTCACTCTGACAGAGCTCCAGCGTATCCTTGTGGAGATGGGAGAACCTTTCAGAAGATCAACCATCCACGCAGCACTCCACCAATCAGGCCTTTATGGTAGTGGCCAGACGGAAGCCCCTCCTTAGTAAAAGGCACATCACAGCCTGCTTGGAGTTTGCCAAAAGGCACCTAGAGGACTCTCAAACCATGAGAATCAAGATTCTCTGGTCTGATGAAACCAAAACTGAACTTTTTGGCCTGAATACCAAGCGTCACGTCTGGAGGAAATCAGGCACCGCTCATCACCTGGTTAATACCATCCCTACAGTGAAGCATGGCGGTGGCAGCATCATGATGTGGGGATGTTTTTCAGCAGCGGGAACGGGGCGACTAGTCCTGATAGAGGGAAAGATGAATGCAGCTAAGTACACCGAGTTCCTTGAAGAAAACCTGCTCCAGAGCGCTCTGGACCTCAGACTGGGGCGAAGGTTTACCTTCCAACATGACAACGACCCAAAGCACACAGCCAAGAGAACAAAGGAGTGGCTTCGGAGAAAGTCTGTGCATGTCCTTGAGTGGCCCAGCCAGAGCCCAGACCTGAGTTCAATTGAACATCTGTGGAAAGAGCTGAAAATGGCTGTGTACCGACGCTCCCCATCCAACCTGACGGAGCTTGCAAGGATATGCCAAGAGGAATGGGCAAAAATGTCCAGAAACAAGTGTGCCAAGCTCGTAGCTTCTTTCCCAAGATGCCTTGAAGCTGTAATCGCTGCCAAAGGTGAAGCAACCAAGTATTAGGCTAAGGGTGTGTACAGATATGTAACCCCTAAATAACCTATTTTTGTCATTAAAATAAAATTGCATATTTTCTAAAAACCTGTTTTCACTTCGTCATTATTGGCTATTGTGTGTAGATGTTTGAGGCAAAAAATGAACTCAATCTATTGTAGTATAAGTCTGTAACGTAATAAAACGTGGAGAAGGTGAAAGGGGTGGGGAGACTTTCCGGCTTGACTGTATATCCACCCCTCTATACTGATGAAAATATAGTAATTCCCACTTGAAAATTATGTAAGTTAAGTGAGTTTTATGAGCCAAAACTGTTGATTTGTAGTTAAATATAGCATAATTGTTTTTATTTAGAGCAGTGCACAATTTAGCCATTTGGATAGATTTGGAGACACTAATGGACTAAGGGTACTCTGCCTATATTTTGCACCATAGACCTTTAGTAGTTCTGCATATCATCCTCAGATTTTGCTAAACTTGTGGACATGGAGTTTATGATCCAGGAAATGCATATACACGTATATTACCGATTTCACCTATGTAGCTCTCAGTATTTCGTTGCAAACTAAAGAAAAATAATTTTCCTTTGCATTTGTGGCACTTTATTTTGACTTAAATTATGAAAATAAACAAATCTAAGTTTGTATTGTAAATGGTACACCTGTGATTCATTTAAGCCATTTACCAAGTTAGTGTGTTGCTCACACCTGGAGTTATAAAGCCTTAACCTCTTCCTACCAATGGCAATATATACAAATTTTCGCCTGTTTTCACTAGTGACCAACAAAGTTGTTTATCTCAAAAACTGTAAAGGCTACAAATATGGTTCATAGCTTTTATTAAAACAGAGAACTGCACTATTATGACTAAGTAGTCATAATTCATATACGGTCAAGCCGGAAAGTCTGCACACTCCTTTCACCTTCTCCACGTTTTATTACGTTAGATACTTATACTACAATAGATTGAGTTCATTTTTTGCCTCAAACATCTACACACAATAGCCAATAATGACGAAGTGAAAACAGGTTTTTAGAAAATATGCAATTTTATTTTACTGACAGAAATAGGTTATTTAGGGGTTACATATCTGTACACACCCTTAGCCTAATACTTGGTTGCTGCACCTTTGGCAGCGATTACAGCTTCAAGGCGTCTTGGGAAAGAAGCTACGAGCTTGGCACACTTGTTTCTGGACATTTTTGCCCATTCCTCTTGGCATATCCTTGCAAGCTCCGTCAGGTTGGATGGGGAGCGTCAGTACACAGCCATTTTCAGCTCTTTCCACAGATGTTCAATTGGATTCAGGTCTGGGCTCTGGCTGGGCCACTCAAGGACATGCACAGACTTTCTCTGAAGCCACTCCTTTGTTCTCTTGGCTGTGTGCTTCGGGTCATTGTCATGTTGGAAGGTAAACCTTCACCCCAGTCTGAGGTCCAGAGCGCTCTGGAGCAGGTTTTCTTCAAGGATCTCGGTGTACTTAGCAGTATTCATCTTTCCCTCTATCAGGACTAGTCGCCCCGTTCCCGCTGCTGAAAAACATCCCCACATCATGATGCTGCCACTGCCATGCTTTACTGTAGGGATGGTATTAGCCAGGTGATGAGCGGTGCCTGGTTTCCTCCAGACGTGACGCTTGGTATTCAGGCCAAAAAGTTCCATTTTGGTTTCATCAGACCAGAGAATCTTGATTCTCATGGTTTGAGAGTCCTCTAGGTGCCTTTTGGCAAACTCCAAGCGGGCCGTGATGTGCCTTTTACTAAGGAGGGGCTTCCGTCTGGCCACTCTACCATAAAGGCCTGATTGGTGGAGTGCTGCCTGGAAGGTTGATCTTCTGAAAGGTTCTCCCATCTCCACAAGGATACGCTGGAGCTCTGTCAGAGTGACCCTCGGGTTCCTGCTCACCTCCCTGGCCAAGGCCCGTCTTCCCCGATTGCTCAGTTTGGCCAGGCGGCCAGGTCTAGGAAGATTCTTGGTGGTTCCAAACTTCTTCCATTTACGAATGATGGTGGCCACTGTGCCCTTTGGGACCTGTAAAGCTGCAGAGATTTTTCTGTACCCTTCTCCAGATCTATGCATTGACACAATCCTGTTTCTGAGGTCTGCAGAAAATTCCTTTGACCCCATGGCTTGGAGTTTGCTCTGACATGCACTGTCAACTGTGGGACCTTATATAGGCAGCTGTTTGCAATCCCCAATCATGTCCAATCAATTGAATCTATCACAGGTGGACTCCAATTAAGTTGTAGAAATATCTCAAGCAGTATCAGTGGAAACAAAATGCACCTCAGCTCACTTTTGGGTGTCATATCAAATGTACATATGATATTTTACATTTTGATTTTTAATAAATTAGCACAAATGTCTAAAAACCTGTTTTCACTTTGTCATTATGGGCTAATTTGTGTAGAATTCTGAGACAAAAAATGAACTCAATCTATTGTAGAATATGTCTGTAACGTAATAAAATGTGGAGAAGGTGAAAGGAGTGTGCAGACTTTCCGGCTTGACTGTACATACACCTTTTGATACTTAACTGCAGCAATTTATTTACAGAAATAAAATAGAAACAGATAATTGTTAATAAAAGTTCATTTTTAGATGTGTTTTTGGTGTGTTTCATATTACACAACTAACTAGCCTACCTGTGGCTCCCAAAAAGCTCTCCAAACCCATGTAGCAGCACAGTGAATCTTGTATTCCACCAGAGTCCCATTAGCCAGAAATGAGTCCAGGTATATGCAAACGGGATATAAAATCAAATGTCCACCCTAGATAAAATAAACCCCTGCATAATAATTAACAACAAACTCATCCTCATATTATCTCTCTCTCATGTTGCGTCATGCATAAATTGCTCATTCGTTTACCTGCACAGCCTGCTGCACTGCATACAGAACAATTTACTCATGTGGAACAAAACAAACCCTTCAGACGCCATTTCATTCAAAAGAAACTTGGAACAGCTTGTCTCAGACACAAATAGATAGCTAGCTGCTATGTGTAATTTTGCTGGCTAGCTTGCCATTGTTACAATATAGTAATGTTAGCTATATTCATTTAATTCGTTCGGGATTCGTTTTATACATAACAGTGAATTCGCATTGGTATACCGGCAAAAAAAAAAAATCTGTTACCTTACACCACTCAGCGTCACTGAGACAAGATCGCAAAACCATATTTGGGCTAGGACCTGCTACACGGAGAAACTCCTGGATAACCTAGACATAACTAACCAAAAACTGTATGAAAGAGACTGTAAAATAAAAAGATAAACAGCAGCAGTTACCTAATGAATTGTGCTTTGCTAAACGGAATGTAGTGAGCTACGCTACAACATAAAAACACTGCACCATCTTGGCTGCCTCCTCCTCTTATGCAGGGCTGTATCTATGTGAATTCCTAGGGCTTTGTGTTGAATGAGGGCATGTCTGAAAGATAAGAGTCTCGGCGATTGGCTGGAATATTTGACAGACCCCAATGGAAAGCAAATAATACCCGCAGTGGAGGCAGGTTTATGCCAGTTTTTCCCACTTCAGATAGGCCTATTGTGCTATCAGTCAAAGAAATACACCCAATTGACAACGGTTTTGCATAAATCTCTGCAATCAAGTACAAAACCCCTTTGGCTAAAATATACTAAGCCATGGGATTGGTACTCCAGAAACAGGCTGAGTTTCATAACGCCAAACTGAACACAGCCAAACTACTCGTGATGAAGTGCAGAAAAGCACAAGTCAGTTTAAAATTGGAAAAAAATCATGTACAGCCGTATGAAAGTTTTAAAGTATTTTTTCTTGAAGCTAAAAGGTATAATGATTTTTCAAAACTTTTTTAAAAGTTTTGTGAAATACAATTAAGCAGAACAGTTTACCAGCACATTGTTTATGGTGTGACATCAAGCTGCAATACATGTTTGAGAATTAGTTAGGAGTTTCCAACGTTATTTACGAAGTTTTAACTCAATGTTTTGGGCTTAAAAACCACTTTCCCAGAAGGAATGGATATATCTTAAGGATATTTAATCAAAATATTGAGGTTAGCAGTTTATTATATATTATTAAATTAATGAAATGGATAAATTTATAACTTCCGTAACGCCCGCGTTACCACTAGGGGGTGTTTGGCAGCAAGAGGTTAAACAGAGTACCCCCTAAATAAACCAAATTTGCCATCTGCGCCAAGGGGTTAACCCTGTTTGTAATCCTGCTTGTTATAATGTTCTGCATTAGACTTATGTGTACTGCATGCATTAAAAGCACGACTGCGTCTGTGATGATTTCTCGGCGAGTTCCATATTATGCTGATTATCCTGAGAAGGGAATAATTGATGCATTTTCTGAGTTTTGTAAGATTGAAACTGAACTGTGAGAACAAAAGGGGGGAATGTGGAAGTTTAAGTAAAGTAAAATTTTAATTTAATAACCTGTCGGCCTTTGGCCTAGGTTTTGGCCTAGTTTTGCATGCTGTTGAGAACTGAGAACTGGATTATTGACTGAACGGAATTTCTGTTAATGTCGCTGTGCTTTCATCATGCAGAGCGTTTCTGTTAATGTCGCTGTGCTTTCATCATGCAGAGCGTTTCTGTTAATGTCGCTGTGTTTTCATCATGTAGAGCGTTTCTGTTAATGTCGCTGTGCTTTCATCACGCAGAGCATTTCTGTTAATGTCGCTGTGTTTTCATCACAGAGAGCGTTTCTGTTAATGTCGCTGTGTTTTCATCACGGAGAGCGTTTCTGTTAATGTCGTTCTGTTTTCATCATGCAGCGCGTTTCTATTAATGCCGCTGTGTTTTCATCATAGAGAGCGTTTCTCTTAATGTCGCTGTGTTTTCATCATGCAGAGCGTTTCTGTTAATGTCACTATGTTTTCATCATGCAGAGCGTTTGTTAATATTGCTGTGTTTTCATCACGTAGAGCGTTTCTGTAAATGTCGCTGTGCTTTCATCATGCAAAGCGTTTCTGTTAATGTCGCTGTGCTTTCATCAAGCAGAGCGTTTCTGTTAATGTCGCTGTGTTTTCATCATGCAGAGCGTTTGTTAATGTCGCTGTGTTTTCATCATGTAGAGCGTTTCTGTTAATGTCGCTGTGTTTTCATTGTGTAGAGCGTTTCTGTTAATGTCGCTCTGTTTTCATCATGCAGAGCGTTTCTATTAATGCCGCTGTGTTTTCATCAAAGAGAGCGTTTCTGTTAATGTCGCTGTGTTTTCATAAAGCAGAGCGTTTCTGTTAATGTTGCTGTGTTTTCATCATGGAGAGTTTCTGTTAATGTCGCTGTGTTTTTATCATGCAGAGCGTTTCTGTAAACGCCGCTGTGTTTTCCTCACGCAGAGCGTTTCTGTAAATGTCGCTGTGTTTTCATCACGCAGAGCGTTTCTGTTAATGTTGCTGTGTTTTTATTAGGCAGAGCGTTTCTGGTAATGTCGCTGTGTTTTCATCATGTAGAGCGTTTCTGTAAATGTCGCTGTGTTTTCATCATGTAGAGCGTTTCTGTAAATGTCGCTGTGTTTTCATCATGCAGAGCGTTTCTGTTAATGTCGCTGTGTTTTCATCATGTAGAGTGTTTCTGTTAATGTTGCTGCGTTTTCATCATGTAGAGCGTTTCTGTTAATGTCGCTCTGTTTTCATCATGCAGAGCGTTTCTATTGATGCCGCTGTGTTTTCATCATAGAGAGCGTTTCTCTTAATGTCGCTGTGTTTTCATCATGCAGAGCGTTTCTGTTAATGTCGCTGTGTTTTCATCATGCAAAGCGTTTCTGTTAATGTCGCTGTGCTTTCATCATGCAAAGCGTTTCTGTTAATGTCGCTGTGCTTTCATCATGCAGAGCGTTTCTGTTAATGTCGCTGTGTTTTCATCATGCAGAGCGTTTCTGTTAATGTCACTATGTTTTCATCATGCAGAGCGTTTGTTAATATTGCTGTGTTTTCATCACGTAGAGCGTTTCTGTAAATGTCGCTGTGCTTTCATCATGCAAAGCGTTTCTGTTAATGTCGCTGTGCTTTCATCAAGCAGAGCGTTTCTGTTAATGTCGCTGTGTTTTCATCATGCAGAGCGTTTGTTAATGTCGCTGTGTTTTCATCATGTAGAGCGTTTCTGTTAATGTCGCTGTGTTTTCATCGTGTAGAGCGTTTCTGTTAATGTCGCTCTGTTTTCATCATGCAGAGCGTTTCTATTAATGCCGCTGTGTTTTCATCAAAGAGAGCGTTTCTGTTAATGTCGCTGTGTTTTCATAAAGCAGAGCGTTTCTGTTAATGTTGCTGTGTTTTCATCATGGAGAGTTTCTGTTAATGTCGCTGTGTTTTTATCATGCAGAGCGTTTCTGTAAACGCCGCTGTGTTTTCCTCATGCAGAGCGTTTCTGTAAATGTCGCTGTGTTTTCATCACGCAGAGCGTTTCTGTTAATGTTGCTGTGTTTTTATTAGGCAGAGCGTTTCTGGTAATGTCGCTGTGTTTTCATCATGTAGAGCGTTTCTGTAAACGCCGCTGTGTTTTCCTCACGCAGAGCGTTTCTGTAAATGTCGCTGTGTTTTCATCACGCAGAGCGTTTCTGTTAATGTTGCTGTGTTTTTATTAGGCAGAGCGTTTCTGGTAATGTCGCTGTGCTTTCATCATGCAAAGCGTTTCTGTTAATGTCGCTGTGCTTTCATCATGCAGAGCGTTTCTGTTAATGTCGCTGTGTTTTCATCATGCAGAGCGTTTGTTAATGTCGCTGTGTTTTCATCACGTAGAGCGTTTCTGTTAATGTCGCTGTGTTTTCATCATGTAGAGCGTTTCTGTTAATGTCGCTGTGCTTTCATCATGCAGAGCGTTTCTGTAAATGTCGCTGTGTTTTCATCATGTAGAGCGTTTCTGTTAATGTTGCTGTGTTTTCATCATGTAGAGCGTTTCTGTTAATGTCGCTGTGTTTTCATCATGTAGAGCATTTCTGTTAATGTCGCTCTGTTTTCATCATGTAGAGCGTTTCTGTTAATGTCGCTGTGTTTTCATCATGTAGAGCATTTCTGTTAATGTCGCTCTGTTTTCATCATGCAGAGCGTTTCTATTAATGCCGCTGTGTTTTCATCATAGAGAGCGTTTGTTAATGTCGCTGTGTTTTCATCACGTAGAGCGTTTCTGTTAATGTCGCTATGTTTTCATAAAGCAGAGCGTTTCTGTAAATGTTGCTGTGTTTTCATCATAGAGAGTGTTTCTGTTAATGTCGCTGTGTTTTCATCATGCAGAGCGTTTCTGTTAATTTCGCTGTGTTTTCATCATGCAGAGCGTTTCTGTTAATGTCACTGTGTTTTCATCAATGAGAGCGTTTCTGTTAATGTTGCTGTGTTTTCATAAAGCAGAGCGTTTCTATTAATGCCGCTGTGTTTTCATCAAAGAGATCGTTTCTGTTAATGTTGCTGTGTTTTCATAAAGCAGAGCGTTTCTGTTAATGTTGCTGTGTTTTCATCATGGAGAGTTTCTGTTAATGTCGCTGTTTTTATCATGCAGAGCTTTTCTGTAAATGCCGCTGTGTTTTCCTCACGCAGAGCGTTTCCGTAAATGTCGCTGTGTTTTCATCACGCAGAGCGTTTCTGTTAATGTCGCTGTGTTTTTATTAGGCAGAGCGTTTCTGGTAATGTCGCTGTGTTTTCATCATGCAGAGCATTTCTGTTAATGACTGTGTTTTCATCATGCAGAGCGTTTGTTAATGTCGCTGTGTTTTCATCACGTAGAGCGTTTTTGTTAATGTCGCTGTGTTTTCATCATGCAGAGCGTTTCTTTTAATGCCGTTGTGCTTTCATCATGCAGAGCGTTTCTGTAAATGTCGCTGTGTTTTCATCATGTAGAGTGTTTCTGTTAATGTCGCTGTGTTTTCATCATGTAGAGCGTTTCTGTTAATGTCGCTGTGTTTTCATCATGTATAGCATTTCTGTTAATGTCGCTCTGTTTTCATCATGCAGAGCGTTTCTGTTAATGTCGCTGTGTTTTCATCATGTAGAGTGTTTCTGTTAATGTCGCTGTGTTTACATCATGTAGAGCGTTTCTGTTAATGTCGCTCTGTTTTCATCATGCAGAGCGTTTCTATTAATGCCGCTGTGTTTTCATCATGTAGAGCGTTTCTGTTAATGTCGCTCTGTTTTCATCATGCAGAGCGTTTCTATTAATGCCGCTGTGTTTTCATCATAGAGAGCGTTTCTCTTAATGTCGCTGTGTTTTCATCATGCAGAGCGTTTCTGTTAATGTCTCTATGTTTTCATCATGCAGAGCGTTTCTGTAAATGTCGCTGTGCTTTCATCATGCAAAGCGTTTCTGTTAATGTCGCTGTGCTTTCATCATGCAGAGCATTTCTGTGAATGTCACTGTGTTTTCATCATGCAGAGCGTTTGTTAATGTCGTTGTGCTTTCATCATGCAGAGCGTTTCAGTAAATGTCGCTGTGTTTTCATCATGTAGAGCGTTTCTGTTAATGTCGCTGTGTTTTAATCATGTAGAGCGTTCCTGTTAATGTCGCTGTGTTTTCATTATGCAGAGCGTTTCTATTAATGCCGCTGTGTTTTCATCATAGAGAGCGTTTCTGTCGCTGTATTTTCATCATGTAGAGCGTTTCTGTTAATGTCGCTGTGTTTTCATAAAGCCGAGCGTTTCTGTTAATGTCGCTGTGTTTTCATCATGCAGAGCGTTTCTGGAAATGTCGCTGTGTTTTCATCATGCAGAGCGTTTCTGTTAATGTCGCTGTGTTTTTATTAGGCAGAGCGTTTCTGGTAATGTCACTGTGTTTTCATCATGTAGAGCGTTTCTGTAAATGTCGCTGTGTTTTCATCATGTAGAGCGTTTCTGTTAATGTCGCTCTGTTTTCATCATGCAGAGCGTTTCTATTAATGCCGCTGTGTTTTCATCATAGAGAGCGTTTCTGTCGCTGTGTTTTCATCATGTAGAGTGTTTCTGTTAATGTCGCTGTGTTTTCATCATGTAGAGCGTTTTTGTTAATGTCGCTCTGTTTTCATCACGCAGAGCGTTTCTGTTAATGCCGCTGTGTTTTCATCATAGAGAGCGTTTCTCTTAATGTCGCTGTGTTTTCATCATGCAGAGCGTTTCTGTTAATGTCGCTGTGTTTTTATTAGGCAGAGCGTTTCTGGTAATGTCACTGTGTTTTCATCATGTAGAGCGTTTCTGTAAATGTCGCTGTGTTTTCATCATGTAGAGCGTTTCTGTTAATGTCGCTGTGTTTTCATCATGTAGAGCGTTTCTGTTAATGTCGCTCTGTTTTCATCATGCAGAGCGTTTCTATTAATGCCGCTGTGTTTTCATCATAGAGAGCGTTTCTCTTAATGTCGCTGTGTTTTCATCATGCAGAGCGTTTCTGTTAATGTCTCTATGTTTTCATCATGCAGAGCGTTTCTGTAAATGTCGCTGTGCTTTCATCATGCAAAGCGTTTCTGTTAATGTCGCTGTGCTTTCATCATGCAGAGCATTTCTGTGAATGTCACTGTGTTTTCATCATGCAGAGCGTTTGTTAATGTCGTTGTGCTTTCATCATGCAGAGCGTTTCAGTAAATGTCGCTGTGTTTTCATCATGTAGAGCGTTTCTGTTAATGTCGCTGTGTTTTAATCATGTAGAGCGTTTCTGTTAATGTCGCTGTGTTTTCATTATGCAGAGCGTTTCTATTAATGCCGCTGTGTTTTCATCATAGAGAGCGTTTCTGTCGCTGTATTTTCATCATGTAGAGCGTTTCTGTTAATGTCGCTGTGTTTTCATAAAGCCGAGCGTTTCTGTTAATGTCGCTGTGTTTTCATCATGCAGAGCGTTTCTGGAAATGTCGCTGTGTTTTCATCATGCAGAGCGTTTCTGTTAATGTCGCTGTGTTTTTATTAGGCAGAGCGTTTCTGGTAATGTCACTGTGTTTTCATCATGTAGAGCGTTTCTGTAAATGTCGCTGTGTTTTCATCATGTAGAGCGTTTCTGTTAATGTCGCTCTGTTTTCATCATGCAGAGCGTTTCTATTAATGCCGCTGTGTTTTCATCATAGAGAGCGTTTCTGTCGCTGTGTTTTCATCATGTAGAGTGTTTCTGTTAATGTCGCTGTGTTTTCATCATGTAGAGCGTTTTTGTTAATGTCGCTCTGTTTTCATCACGCAGAGCGTTTCTGTTAATGCCGCTGTGTTTTCATCATAGAGAGCGTTTCTCTTAATGTCGCTGTGTTTTCATCATGCAGAGCGTTTCTGTTAATGTCGCTGTGTTTTTATTAGGCAGAGCGTTTCTGGTAATGTCACTGTGTTTTCATCATGTAGAGCGTTTCTGTAAATGTCGCTGTGTTTTCATCATGTAGAGCGTTTCTGTTAATGTCGCTGTGTTTTCATCATGTAGAGCGTTTCTGTTAATGTCGCTCTGTTTTCATCATGCAGAGCGTTTCTATTAATGCCGCTGTGTTTTCATCATAGAGAGCGTTTCTCTTAATGTCGCTGTGTTTTCATCATGCAGAGCGTTTCTGTTAATGTCTCTATGTTTTCATCATGCAGAGCGTTTCTGTAAATGTCGCTGTGCTTTCATCATGCAAAGCGTTTCTGTTAATGTCGCTGTGCTTTCATCATGCAGAGCATTTCTGTGAATGTCACTGTGTTTTCATCATGCAGAGCGTTTGTTAATGTCGTTGTGCTTTCATCATGCAGAGCGTTTCAGTAAATGTCGCTGTGTTTTCATCATGTAGAGCGTTTCTGTTAATGTCGCTGTGTTTTAATCATGTAGAGCGTTTCTGTTAATGTCGCTGTGTTTTCATTATGCAGAGCGTTTCTATTAATGCCGCTGTGTTTTCATCATAGAGAGCGTTTCTGTCGCTGTATTTTCATCATGTAGAGCGTTTCTGTTAATGTCGCTGTGTTTTCATAAAGCCGAGCGTTTCTGTTAATGTCGCTGTGTTTTCATCATGCAGAGCGTTTCTGGAAATGTCGCTGTGTTTTCATCATGCAGAGCGTTTCTGTTAATGTCGCTGTGTTTTTATTAGGCAGAGCGTTTCTGGTAATGTCACTGTGTTTTCATCATGTAGAGCGTTTCTGTAAATGTCGCTGTGTTTTCATCATGTAGAGCGTTTCTGTTAATGTCGCTCTGTTTTCATCATGCAGAGCGTTTCTATTAATGCCGCTGTGTTTTCATCATAGAGAGCGTTTCTGTCGCTGTGTTTTCATCATGTAGAGTGTTTCTGTTAATGTCGCTGTGTTTTCATCATGTAGAGCGTTTTTGTTAATGTCGCTCTGTTTTCATCACGCAGAGCGTTTCTATTAATGCCGCTGTGTTTTCATCATAGAGAGCGTTTCTCTTAATGTCGCTGTGTTTTCATCATGCAGAGCGTTTCTGTTAATGTCACTATGTTTTCATCATGCAGAGCGTTTCTGTTAATGTCGCTGTGTTTTCATCATGCAAAGCGTTTCTGTTAATGTCGCTGTGCTTTCATCATGCAAAGCGTTTCTGTTAATGTCGCTGTGCTTTCATCATGCAGAGCGTTTCTGTTAATGTCGCTGTGTTTTCATCATGCAGAGCGTTTGTTAATGTCGCTGTGTTTTCATCACGTAGAGCGTTTCTGTTAATGTCGCTGTGTTTTCATCATGTAGAGTGTTTCTGTTAATGTCGCTGTGCTTTCATCATGCAGAGCATTTCTGTTAATGTCACTGTGTTTTCATCATGCAGAGCGTTTGTTAATGTCGCTGTGTTTTCATCACGTAGAGCGTTTTTGTTAATGTCGCTGTGTTTTCATCATGCAGAGCGTTTCTTTTAATGTCGTTGTGCTTTCATCATGCAGAGCGTTTCTGTAAATGTCGCTGTGTTTTCATCATGTAGAGTGTTTCTGTTAATGTCGCTGTGTTTTCATCATGTAGAGCGTTTCTGTTAATGTCGCTGTGTTTTCATTATGCAGAGCGTTTCTATTAATGCCGCTGTGTTTTCATCATAGAGAGCGTTTCTGTCGCTGTATTTTCATCATGTAGAGCGTTTCTGTTAATGTCGCTGTGTTTTCATAAAGCCGAGCGTTTCTGTTAATGTCGCTGTGTTTTCATCATGCAGAGCGTTTCTGGAAATGTCGCTGTGTTTTCATCATGCAGAGCGTTTCTGTTAATGTCGCTGTGTTTTTATTAGGCAGAGCGTTTCTGGTAATGTCACTGTGTTTTCATCATGTAGAGCGTTTCTGTAAATGTCGCTGTGTTTTCATCATGTAGAGCGTTTCTGTTAATGTCGCTCTGTTTTCATCATGCAGAGCGTTTCTATTAATGCCGCTGTGTTTTCATCATAGAGAGCGTTTCTGTCGCTGTGTTTTCATCATGTAGAGTGTTTCTGTTAATGTCGCTGTGTTTTCATCATGTAGAGCGTTTTTGTTAATGTCGCTCTGTTTTCATCACGCAGAGCGTTTCTGTTAATGCCGCTGTGTTTTCATCATAGAGAGCGTTTCTCTTAATGTCGCTGTGTTTTCATCATGCAGAGCGTTTCTGTTAATGTCGCTGTGTTTTTATTAGGCAGAGCGTTTCTGGTAATGTCACTGTGTTTTCATCATGTAGAGCGTTTCTGTAAATGTCGCTGTGTTTTCATCATGTAGAGCGTTTCTGTTAATGTCGCTGTGTTTTCATCATGTAGAGCGTTTCTGTTAATGTCGCTCTGTTTTCATCATGCAGAGCGTTTCTATTAATGCCGCTGTGTTTTCATCATAGAGAGCGTTTCTCTTAATGTCGCTGTGTTTTCATCATGCAGAGCGTTTCTGTTAATGTCTCTATGTTTTCATCATGCAGAGCGTTTCTGTAAATGTCGCTGTGCTTTCATCATGCAAAGCGTTTCTGTTAATGTCGCTGTGCTTTCATCATGCAGAGCATTTCTGTGAATGTCACTGTGTTTTCATCATGCAGAGTGTTTCTGTTAATGTCGCTGTGTTTACATCATGTAGAGCGTTTCTGTTAATGTCGCTCTGTTTTCATCATGCAGAGCGTTTCTATTAATGCCGCTGTGTTTTCATCATAGAGAGCGTTTCTCTTAATGTCGCTGTGTTTTCATCATGCAGAGCGTTTCTGTTAATGTCTCTATGTTTTCATCATGCAGAGCGTTTCTGTAAATGTCGCTGTGCTTTCATCATGCAAAGCGTTTCTGTTAATGTCGCTGTGCTTTCATCATGCAGAGCATTTCTGTGAATGTCACTGTGTTTTCATCATGCAGAGCGTTTGTTAATGTCGTTGTGCTTTCATCATGCAGAGCGTTTCTGTAAATGTCGCTGTGTTTTCATCATGTAGAGCGTTTCTGTTAATGTCGCTGTGTTTTCATCATGTAGAGCGTTTCTGTTAATGTCGCTGTGTTTTCATCATATAGAACATTTCTGTTAATGTCGCTCTGTTTTCATTACGCAGAGCGTTTCTATTAATGCCGCTGTGTTTTCATCATAGAGAGCGTTTCTGTCGCTGTATTTTCATCATCTAGAGCGTTTCTGTTAATGTCGCTGTGTTTTCATAAAGCCGAGCGTTTCTGTTAATGTTGCTGTGTTTTCATCACGTAGAGCGTTTCTGGAAATGTCGCTGTGTTTTCATCATGCAGAGCGTTTCTGTTAATGTCGCTGTGTTTTTATTAGGCAGAGCGTTTCTGGTAATGTCACTGTGTTTTCATCATGTAGAGCGTTTCTGTAAATGTCGCTGTGTTTTCATCATGTAGAGCGTTTCTGTTAATGTCGCTCTGTTTTCATCATGCAGAGCGTTTCTATTAATGCCGCTGTGTTTTCATCATAGAGAGCGTTTCTGTCGCTGTGTTTTCATCATGTAGAGTGTTTCTGTTAATGTCGCTGTGTTTTCATCATGCAGAGCGTTTGTTAATGTCGCTGTGTTTTCATCACGTAGAGCGTTTCTGTTAATGTCGCTGTGTTTTCATCATGTAGAGTGTTTCTGTTAATGTCGCTGTGCTTTCATCATGCAGAGCATTTCTGTTAATGTCACTGTGTTTTCATCATGCAGAGCGTTTGTTAATGTCGCTGTGTTTTCATCACGTAGAGCGTTTTTGTTAATGTCGCTGTGTTTTCATCATGCAGAGCGTTTCTTTTAATGTCGTTGTGCTTTCATCATGCAGAGCGTTTCTGTAAATGTCGCTGTGTTTTCATCATGTAGAGTGTTTCTGTTAATGTCGCTGTGTTTTCATCATGTAGAGCGTTTCTGTTAATGTCGCTGTGTTTTCATCATGTATAGCATTTCTGTTAATGTCGCTCTGTTTTCATCATGCATAGCGTTTCTGTTAATGTCGCTGTGTTTTCATCATGTAGAGTGTTTCTGTTAATGTCGCTGTGTTTACATCATGTAGAGCGTTTCTGTTAATGTCGCTCTGTTTTCATCACGCAGAGCGTTTCTATTAATGCCGCTGTGTTTTCATCATAGAGAGCGTTTCTCTTAATGTCGCTGTGTTTTCATCATGCAGAGCGTTTCTGTTAATGTCGCTGTGTTTTTATTAGGCAGAGCGTTTCTGGTAATGTCACTGTGTTTTCATCATGTAGAGCGTTTCTGTAAATGTCGCTGTGTTTTCATCATGTAGAGCGTTTCTGTTAATGTCGCTGTGTTTTCATCATGTAGAGCGTTTCTGTTAATGTCGCTCTGTTTTCATCATGCAGAGCGTTTCTATTAATGCCGCTGTGTTTTCATCATAGAGAGCGTTTCTCTTAATGTCGCTGTTTTCATCATGCAGAGCGTTTCTGTTAATGTCTCTATGTTTTCATCATGCAGAGCGTTTCTGTAAATGTCGCTGTGCTTTCATCATGCAAAGCGTTTCTGTTAATGTCGCTGTGCTTTCATCATGCAGAGCATTTCTGTGAATGTCACTGTGTTTTCATCATGCAGAGCGTTTGTTAATGTCGTTGTGCTTTCATCATGCAGAGCGTTTCAGTAAATGTCGCTGTGTTTTCATCATGTAGAGCGTTTCTGTTAATGTCGCTGTGTTTTAATCATGTAGAGCGTTTCTGTTAATGTCGCTGTGTTTTCATTATGCAGAGCGTTTCTGTTAATGTCACTATGTTTTCATCATGCAGAGCGTTTCTCTTAATGTCGCTGTGTTTTCATCATGCAGAGCGTTTCTGTTAATGTCACTATGTTTTCATCATGCAGAGCGTTTCTGTTAATGTCGCTGTGTTTTCATCATGCAAAGCGTTTCTGTTAATGTCGCTGTGCTTTCATCATGCAAAGCGTTTCTGTTAATGTCGCTGTGCTTTCATCATGCAGAGCGTTTCTGTTAATGTCGCTGTGTTTTCATCATGCAGAGCGTTTGTTAATGTCGCTGTGTTTTCATCACGTAGAGCGTTTCTGTTAATGTCGCTGTGTTTTCATCATGTAGAGTGTTTCTGTTAATGTCGCTGTGCTTTCATCATGCAGAGCATTTCTGTTAATGTCACTGTGTTTTCATCATGCAGAGCGTTTGTTAATGTCGCTGTGTTTTCATCACGTAGAGCGTTTTTGTTAATGTCGCTGTGTTTTCATCATGCAGAGCGTTTCTTTTAATGTCGTTGTGCTTTCATCATGCAGAGCGTTTCTGTAAATGTCGCTGTGTTTTCATCATGTAGAGTGTTTCTGTTAATGTCGCTGTGTTTTCATCATGTAGAGCGTTTCTGTTAATGTCGCTGTGTTTTCATCATGTATAGCATTTCTGTTAATGTCGCTCTGTTTTCATCATGCAGAGCGTTTCTGTTAATGTCGCTGTGTTTTCATCATGTAGAGTGTTTCTGTTAATGTCGCTGTGTTTACATCATGTAGAGCGTTTCTGTTAATGTCGCTCTGTTTTCATCATGCAGAGCGTTTCTATTAATGCCGCTGTGTTTTCATCATAGAGAGCGTTTCTCTTAATGTCGCTGTTTTCATCATGCAGAGCGTTGCTGTTAATGTCTCTATGTTTTCATCATGCAGAGCGTTTCTGTAAATGTCGCTGTGCTTTCATCATGCAAAGCGTTTCTGTTAATGTCGCTGTGCTTTCATCATGCAGAGCATTTCTGTGAATGTCACTGTGTTTTCATCATGCAGAGCGTTTGTTAATGTCGTTGTGCTTTCATCATGCAGAGCGTTTCAGTAAATGTCGCTGTGTTTTCATCATGTAGAGCGTTTCTGTTAATGTCGCTGTGTTTTAATCATGTAGAGCGTTTCTGTTAATGTCGCTGTGTTTTCATTATGCAGAGCGTTTCTATTAATGCCGCTGTGTTTTCATCATAGAGAGCGTTTCTGTCGCTGTATTTTCATCATGTAGAGCGTTTCTGTTAATGTCGCTGTGTTTTCATCATGCAGAGCGTTTCTGGAAATGTCGCTGTGTTTTCATCATGCAGAGCGTTTCTGTTAATGTCGCTGTGTTTTCATCATGCAGAGCGTTTCTGGAAATGTCGCTGTGTTTTCATCATGCAGAGCGTTTCTGTTAATGTCGCTGTGTCTTTATTAGGCAGAGCGTTTCTGGTAATGTCAGTGTGTTTTCATCATGTAGAGCGTTTCTGTAAATGTCGCTGTGTTTTCATCATGTAGAGCGTTTCTGTTAATGTCGCTCTGTTTTCATCATGCAGAGCGTTTCTATTAATGCCGCTGTGTTTTCATCATAGAGAGCGTTTCTGTCGCTGTGTTTTCATCATGTAGAGTGTTTCTGTTAATGTCGCTGTGTTTTCATCATGTAGAGCGTTTTTGTTAATGTCGCTCTGTTTTCATCACGCAGAGCGTTTCTATTAATGCCGCTGTGTTTTCATCATAGAGAGCGTTTCTCTTAATGTCGCTGTGTTTTCATCATGCAGAGCGTTTCTGTTAATGTCTCTATGTTTTCATCATGCAGAGCGTTTCTGTAAATGTCGCTGTGCTTTCATCATGCAAAGCGTTTCTGTTAATGTCGCTGTGCTTTCATCATGCAGAGCATTTCTGTGAATGTCACTGTGTTTTCATCATGCAGAGCGTTTGTTAATGTCGTTGTGCTTTCATCATGCAGAGCGTTTCTGTAAATGTCGCTGTGTTTTCATCATGTAGAGCGTTTCTGTTAATGTCGCTGTGTTTTCATCATGTAGAGCGTTTCTGTTAATGTCGCTGTGTTTTCATCATATAGAACATTTCTGTTAATGTCGCTCTGTTTTCATTACGCAGAGCGTTTCTATTAATGCCGCTGTGTTTTCATCATAGAGAGCGTTTCTGTCGCTGTATTTTCATCATGTAGAGCGTTTCTGTTAATGTCGCTGTGTTTTCATAAAGCCGAGCGTTTCTGTTAATGTTGCTGTGTTTTCATCACGTAGAGCGTTTCTGGAAATGTCGCTGTGTTTTCATCATGCAGAGCGTTTCTGTTAATGTCGCTGTGTTTTTATTAGGCAGAGCGTTTCTGGTAATGTCACTGTGTTTTCATCATGTAGAGCGTTTCTGTAAATGTCGCTGTGTTTTCATCATGTAGAGCGTTTCTGTTAATGTCGCTCTGTTTTCATCATGCAGAGCGTTTCTATTAATGCCGCTGTGTTTTCATCATAGAGAGCGTTTCTGTCGCTGTGTTTTCATCATGTAGAGTGTTTCTGTTAATGTCGCTGTGTTTTCATCATGTAGAGCGTTTTTGTTAATGTCGCTCTGTTTTCATCACGCAGAGCGTTTCTATTAATGCCGCTGTGTTTTCATCATAGAGAGCGTTTCTCTTAATGTCGCTGTGTTTTCATCATGCAGAGCGTTTCTGTTAATGTCGCTGTGTTTTTATTAGGCAGAGCGTTTCTGGTAATGTCACTGTGTTTTCATCATGTAGAGCGTTTCTGTAAATGTCGCTGTGTTTTCATCATGTAGAGCGTTTCTGTTAATGTCGCTGTGTTTTCATCATGTAGAGCGTTTCTGTTAATGTCGCTCTGTTTTCATCATGCAGAGCGTTTCTATTAATGCCGCTGTGTTTTCATCATAGAGAGCGTTTCTCTTAATGTCGCTGTTTTCATCATGCAGAGCGTTTCTGTTAATGTCTCTATGTTTTCATCATGCAGAGCGTTTCTGTAAATGTCGCTGTGCTTTCATCATGCAAAGCGTTTCTGTTAATGTCGCTGTGCTTTCATCATGCAGAGCATTTCTGTGAATGTCACTGTGTTTTCATCATGCAGAGCGTTTGTTAATGTCGTTGTGCTTTCATCATGCAGAGCGTTTCAGTAAATGTCGCTGTGTTTTCATCATGTAGAGCGTTTCTGTTAATGTCGCTGTGTTTTAATCATGTAGAGCGTTTCTGTTAATGTCGCTGTGTTTTCATTATGCAGAGCGTTTCTGTTAATGTCACTATGTTTTCATCATGCAGAGCGTTTCTCTTAATGTCGCTGTGTTTTCATCATGCAGAGCGTTTCTGTTAATGTCACTATGTTTTCATCATGCAGAGCGTTTCTGTTAATGTCGCTGTGTTTTCATCATGCAAAGCGTTTCTGTTAATGTCGCTGTGCTTTCATCATGCAAAGCGTTTCTGTTAATGTCGCTGTGCTTTCATCATGCAGAGCGTTTCTGTTAATGTCGCTGTGTTTTCATCATGCAGAGCGTTTGTTAATGTCGCTGTGTTTTCATCACGTAGAGCGTTTCTGTTAATGTCGCTGTGTTTTCATCATGTAGAGTGTTTCTGTTAATGTCGCTGTGCTTTCATCATGCAGAGCATTTCTGTTAATGTCACTGTGTTTTCATCATGCAGAGCGTTTGTTAATGTCGCTGTGTTTTCATCACGTAGAGCGTTTTTGTTAATGTCGCTGTGTTTTCATCATGCAGAGCGTTTCTTTTAATGTCGTTGTGCTTTCATCATGCAGAGCGTTTCTGTAAATGTCGCTGTGTTTTCATCATGTAGAGTGTTTCTGTTAATGTCGCTGTGTTTTCATCATGTAGAGCGTTTCTGTTAATGTCGCTGTGTTTTCATCATGTATAGCATTTCTGTTAATGTCGCTCTGTTTTCATCATGCAGAGCGTTTCTGTTAATGTCGCTGTGTTTTCATCATGTAGAGTGTTTCTGTTAATGTCGCTGTGTTTACATCATGTAGAGCGTTTCTGTTAATGTCGCTCTGTTTTCATCATGCAGAGCGTTTCTATTAATGCCGCTGTGTTTTCATCATAGAGAGCGTTTCTCTTAATGTCGCTGTTTTCATCATGCAGAGCGTTGCTGTTAATGTCTCTATGTTTTCATCATGCAGAGCGTTTCTGTAAATGTCGCTGTGCTTTCATCATGCAAAGCGTTTCTGTTAATGTCGCTGTGCTTTCATCATGCAGAGCATTTCTGTGAATGTCACTGTGTTTTCATCATGCAGAGCGTTTGTTAATGTCGTTGTGCTTTCATCATGCAGAGCGTTTCAGTAAATGTCGCTGTGTTTTCATCATGTAGAGCGTTTCTGTTAATGTCGCTGTGTTTTAATCATGTAGAGCGTTTCTGTTAATGTCGCTGTGTTTTCATTATGCAGAGCGTTTCTATTAATGCCGCTGTGTTTTCATCATAGAGAGCGTTTCTGTCGCTGTATTTTCATCATGTAGAGCGTTTCTGTTAATGTCGCTGTGTTTTCATCATGCAGAGCGTTTCTGGAAATGTCGCTGTGTTTTCATCATGCAGAGCGTTTCTGTTAATGTCGCTGTGTTTTCATCATGCAGAGCGTTTCTGGAAATGTCGCTGTGTTTTCATCATGCAGAGCGTTTCTGTTAATGTCGCTGTGTCTTTATTAGGCAGAGCGTTTCTGGTAATGTCAGTGTGTTTTCATCATGTAGAGCGTTTCTGTAAATGTCGCTGTGTTTTCATCATGTAGAGCGTTTCTGTTAATGTCGCTCTGTTTTCATCATGCAGAGCGTTTCTATTAATGCCGCTGTGTTTTCATCATAGAGAGCGTTTCTGTCGCTGTGTTTTCATCATGTAGAGTGTTTCTGTTAATGTCGCTGTGTTTTCATCATGTAGAGCGTTTTTGTTAATGTCGCTCTGTTTTCATCACGCAGAGCGTTTCTATTAATGCCGCTGTGTTTTCATCATAGAGAGCGTTTCTCTTAATGTCGCTGTGTTTTCATCATGCAGAGCGTTTCTGTTAATGTCTCTATGTTTTCATCATGCAGAGCGTTTCTGTAAATGTCGCTGTGCTTTCATCATGCAAAGCGTTTCTGTTAATGTCGCTGTGCTTTCATCATGCAGAGCATTTCTGTGAATGTCACTGTGTTTTCATCATGCAGAGCGTTTGTTAATGTCGTTGTGCTTTCATCATGCAGAGCGTTTCTGTAAATGTCGCTGTGTTTTCATCATGTAGAGCGTTTCTGTTAATGTCGCTGTGTTTTCATCATGTAGAGCGTTTCTGTTAATGTCGCTGTGTTTTCATCATATAGAACATTTCTGTTAATGTCGCTCTGTTTTCATTACGCAGAGCGTTTCTATTAATGCCGCTGTGTTTTCATCATAGAGAGCGTTTCTGTCGCTGTATTTTCATCATGTAGAGCGTTTCTGTTAATGTCGCTGTGTTTTCATAAAGCCGAGCGTTTCTGTTAATGTTGCTGTGTTTTCATCACGTAGAGCGTTTCTGGAAATGTCGCTGTGTTTTCATCATGCAGAGCGTTTCTGTTAATGTCGCTGTGTTTTTATTAGGCAGAGCGTTTCTGGTAATGTCACTGTGTTTTCATCATGTAGAGCGTTTCTGTAAATGTCGCTGTGTTTTCATCATGTAGAGCGTTTATGTTAATGTCGCTCTGTTTTCATCATGCAGAGCGTTTCTATTAATGCCGCTGTGTTTTCATCATAGAGAGCGTTTCTGTCGCTGTGTTTTCATCATGTAGAGTGTTTCTGTTAATGTCGCTGTGTTTTCATCATGTAGAGCTTTTTTGTTAATGTCGCTCTGTTTTCATCACGCAGAGCGTTTCTATTAATGCCGCTGTGTTTTCATCATAGAGAGCGTTTCTCTTAATGTCGCTGTGTTTTCATCATGCAGAGCGTTTCTGTTAATGTCGCTGTGTTTTTATTAGGCAGAGCGTTTCTGGTAATGTCACTGTGTTTTCATCATGTAGAGCGTTTCTGTAAATGTCGCTGTGTTTTCATCATGTAGAGCGTTTCTGTTAATGTCGCTGTGTTTTCATCATGTAGAGCGTTTCTGTTAATGTCGCTCTGTTTTCATCATGCAGAGCGTTTCTATTAATGCCGCTGTGTTTTCATCATAGAGAGCGTTTCTCTTAATGTCGCTGTTTTCATCATGCAGAGCGTTTCTGTTAATGTCTCTATGTTTTCATCATGCAGAGCGTTTCTGTAAATGTCGCTGTGCTTTCATCATGCAAAGCGTTTCTGTTAATGTCGCTGTGCTTTCATCATGCAGAGCATTTCTGTGAATGTCACTGTGTTTTCATCATGCAGAGCGTTTGTTAATGTCGTTGTGCTTTCATCATGCAGAGCGTTTCAGTAAATGTCGCTGTGTTTTCATCATGTAGAGCGTTTCTGTTAATGTCGCTGTGTTTTAATCATGTAGAGCGTTTCTGTTAATGTCGCTGTGTTTTCATTATGCAGAGCGTTTCTATTAATGCCGCTGTGTTTTCATCATAGAGAGCGTTTCTGTCGCTGTATTTTCATCATGTAGAGCGTTTCTGTTAATGTCGCTGTGTTTTCATAAAGCCGAGCGTTTCTGTTAATGTCGCTGTGTTTTCATCATGCAGAGCGTTTCTGGAAATGTCGCTGTGTTTTCATCATGCAGAGCGTTTCTGTTAATGTCGCTGTGTTTTTATTAGGCAGAGCGTTTCTGGTAATGTCACTGTGTTTTCATCATGTAGAGCGTTTCTGTAAATGTCGCTGTGTTTTCATCATGTAGAGCGTTTCTGTTAATGTCGCTCTGTTTTCATCATGCAGAGCGTTTCTATTAATGCCGCTGTGTTTTCATCATAGAGAGCGTTTCTGTCGCTGTGTTTTCATCATGTAGAGTGTTTCTGTTAATGTCGCTGTGTTTTCATCATGTAGAGCGTTTTTGTTAATGTCGCTCTGTTTTCATCACGCAGAGCGTTTCTATTAATGCCGCTGTGTTTTCATCATAGAGAGCGTTTCTCTTAATGTCGCTGTGTTTTCATCATGCAGAGCGTTTCTGTTAATGTCACTATGTTTTCATCATGCAGAGCGTTTCTGTTAATGTCGCTGTGTTTTCATCATGCAAAGCGTTTCTGTTAATGTCGCTGTGCTTTCATCATGCAAAGCGTTTCTGTTAATGTCGCTGTGCTTTCATCATGCAGAGCGTTTCTGTTAATGTCGCTGTGTTTTCATCATGCAGAGCGTTTGTTAATGTCGCTGTGTTTTCATCACGTAGAGCGTTTCTGTTAATGTCGCTGTGTTTTCATCATGTAGAGTGTTTCTGTTAATGTCGCTGTGCTTTCATCATGCAGAGCATTTCTGTTAATGTCACTGTGTTTTCATCATGCAGAGCGTTTGTTAATGTCGCTGTGTTTTCATCACGTAGAGCGTTTTTGTTAATGTCGCTGTGTTTTCATCATGCAGAGCGTTTCTTTTAATGTCGTTGTGCTTTCATCATGCAGAGCGTTTCTGTAAATGTCGCTGTGTTTTCATCATGTAGAGTGTTTCTGTTAATGTCGCTGTGTTTTCATCATGTAGAGCGTTTCTGTTAATGTCGCTGTGTTTTCATCATGTATAGCATTTCTGTTAATGTCGCTCTGTTTTCATCATGCAGAGCGTTTCTGTTAATGTCGCTGTGTTTTCATCATGTAGAGTGTTTCTGTTAATGTCGCTGTGTTTACATCATGTAGAGCGTTTCTGTTAATGTCGCTCTGTTTTCATCATGTAGAGTGTTTCTGTTAATGTCGCTGTGTTTACATCATGCAGAGCGTTTCTATTAATGCCGCTGTGTTTTCATCATAGAGAGCGTTTCTCTTAATGTCGCTGTTTTCATCATGCAGAGCGTTGCTGTTAATGTCTCTATGTTTTCATCATGCAGAGCGTTTCTGTAAATGTCGCTGTGCTTTCATCATGCAAAGCGTTTCTGTTAATGTCGCTGTGCTTTCATCATGCAGAGCATTTCTGTGAATGTCACTGTGTTTTCATCATGCAGAGCGTTTGTTAATGTCGTTGTGCTTTCATCATGCAGAGCGTTTCAGTAAATGTCGCTGTGTTTTCATCATGTAGAGCGTTTCTGTTAATGTCGCTGTGTTTTAATCATGTAGAGCGTTTCTGTTAATGTCGCTGTGTTTTCATTATGCAGAGCGTTTCTATTAATGCCGCTGTGTTTTCATCATAGAGAGCGTTTCTGTCGCTGTATTTTCATCATGTAGAGCGTTTCTGTTAATGTCGCTGTGTTTTCATCATGCAGAGCGTTTCTGGAAATGTCGCTGTGTTTTCATCATGCAGAGCGTTTCTGTTAATGTCGCTGTGTTTTCATCATGCAGAGCGTTTCTGGAAATGTCGCTGTGTTTTCATCATGCAGAGCGTTTCTGTTAATGTCGCTGTGTCTTTATTAGGCAGAGCGTTTCTGGTAATGTCAGTGTGTTTTCATCATGTAGAGCGTTTCTGTAAATGTCGCTGTGTTTTCATCATGTAGAGCGTTTCTGTTAATGTCGCTGTGTTTTCATCATGCAGAGCGTTTCTGGAAATGTCGCTGTGTTTTCATCATGCAGAGCGTTTCTGTTAATGTCGCTGTGTTTTCATCATGCAGAGCGTTTCTGGAAATGTCGCTGTGTTTTCATCATGCAGAGCGTTTCTGTTAATGTCGCTGTGTCTTTATTAGGCAGAGCGTTTCTGGTAATGTCAGTGTGTTTTCATCATGTAGAGCGTTTCTGTAAATGTCGCTGTGTTTTCATCATGTAGAGCGTTTCTGTTAATGTCGCTCTGTTTTCATCATGCAGAGCGTTTCTATTAATGCCGCTGTGTTTTCATCATAGAGAGCGTTTCTGTCGCTGTGTTTTCATCATGTAGAGTGTTTCTGTTAATGTCGCTGTGTTTTCATCATGTAGAGCGTTTTTGTTAATGTCGCTCTGTTTTCATCACGCAGAGCGTTTCTATTAATGCCGCTGTGTTTTCATCATAGAGAGCGTTTCTCTTAATGTCGCTGTGTTTTCATCATGCAGAGCGTTTCTGTTAATGTCTCTATGTTTTCATCATGCAGAGCGTTTCTGTAAATGTCGCTGTGCTTTCATCATGCAAAGCGTTTCTGTTAATGTCGCTGTGCTTTCATCATGCAGAGCATTTCTGTGAATGTCACTGTGTTTTCATCATGCAGAGCGTTTGTTAATGTCGTTGTGCTTTCATCATGCAGAGCGTTTCTGTAAATGTCGCTGTGTTTTCATCATGTAGAGCGTTTCTGTTAATGTCGCTGTGTTTTCATCATGTAGAGCGTTTCTGTTAATGTCGCTGTGTTTTCATCATATAGAACATTTCTGTTAATGTCGCTCTGTTTTCATTACGCAGAGCGTTTCTATTAATGCCGCTGTGTTTTCATCATAGAGAGCGTTTCTGTCGCTGTATTTTCATCATGTAGAGCGTTTCTGTTAATGTCGCTGTGTTTTCATAAAGCCGAGCGTTTCTGTTAATGTTGCTGTGTTTTCATCACGTAGAGCGTTTCTGGAAATGTCGCTGTGTTTTCATCATGCAGAGCGTTTCTGTTAATGTCGCTGTGTTTTTATTAGGCAGAGCGTTTCTGGTAATGTCACTGTGTTTTCATCATGTAGAGCGTTTCTGTAAATGTCGCTGTGTTTTCATCATGTAGAGCGTTTCTGTTAATGTCGCTCTGTTTTCATCATGCAGAGCGTTTCTATTAATGCCGCTGTGTTTTCATCATAGAGAGCGTTTCTGTCGCTGTGTTTTCATCATGTAGAGTGTTTCTGTTAATGTCGCTGTGTTTTCATCATGTAGAGCGTTTTTGTTAATGTCGCTCTGTTTTCATCACGCAGAGCGTTTCTATTAATGCCGCTGTGTTTTCATCATAGAGAGCGTTTCTCTTAATGTCGCTGTGTTTTCATCATGCAGAGCGTTTCTGTTAATGTCGCTGTGTTTTTATTAGGCAGAGCGTTTCTGGTAATGTCACTGTGTTTTCATCATGTAGAGCGTTTCTGTAAATGTCGCTGTGTTTTCATCATGTAGAGCGTTTCTGTTAATGTCGCTGTGTTTTCATCATGTAGAGCGTTTCTGTTAATGTCGCTCTGTTTTCATCATGCAGAGCGTTTCTATTAATGCCGCTGTGTTTTCATCATAGAGAGCGTTTCTCTTAATGTCGCTGTTTTCATCATGCAGAGCGTTTCTGTTAATGTCTCTATGTTTTCATCATGCAGAGCGTTTCTGTAAATGTCGCTGTGCTTTCATCATGCAAAGCGTTTCTGTTAATGTCGCTGTGCTTTCATCATGCAGAGCATTTCTGTGAATGTCACTGTGTTTTCATCATGCAGAGCGTTTGTTAATGTCGTTGTGCTTTCATCATGCAGAGCGTTTCAGTAAATGTCGCTGTGTTTTCATCATGTAGAGCGTTTCTGTTAATGTCGCTGTGTTTTAATCATGTAGAGCGTTTCTGTTAATGTCGCTGTGTTTTCATTATGCAGAGCGTTTCTGTTAATGTCACTATGTTTTCATCATGCAGAGCGTTTCTCTTAATGTCGCTGTGTTTTCATCATGCAGAGCGTTTCTGTTAATGTCACTATGTTTTCATCATGCAGAGCGTTTCTGTTAATGTCGCTGTGTTTTCATCATGCAAAGCGTTTCTGTTAATGTCGCTGTGCTTTCATCATGCAAAGCGTTTCTGTTAATGTCGCTGTGCTTTCATCATGCAGAGCGTTTCTGTTAATGTCGCTGTGTTTTCATCATGCAGAGCGTTTGTTAATGTCGCTGTGTTTTCATCACGTAGAGCGTTTCTGTTAATGTCGCTGTGTTTTCATCATGTAGAGTGTTTCTGTTAATGTCGCTGTGCTTTCATCATGCAGAGCATTTCTGTTAATGTCACTGTGTTTTCATCATGCAGAGCGTTTGTTAATGTCGCTGTGTTTTCATCACGTAGAGCGTTTTTGTTAATGTCGCTGTGTTTTCATCATGCAGAGCGTTTCTTTTAATGTCGTTGTGCTTTCATCATGCAGAGCGTTTCTGTAAATGTCGCTGTGTTTTCATCATGTAGAGTGTTTCTGTTAATGTCGCTGTGTTTTCATCATGTAGAGCGTTTCTGTTAATGTCGCTGTGTTTTCATCATGTATAGCATTTCTGTTAATGTCGCTCTGTTTTCATCATGCAGAGCGTTTCTGTTAATGTCGCTGTGTTTTCATCATGTAGAGTGTTTCTGTTAATGTCGCTGTGTTTACATCATGTAGAGCGTTTCTGTTAATGTCGCTCTGTTTTCATCATGCAGAGCGTTTCTATTAATGCCGCTGTGTTTTCATCATAGAGAGCGTTTCTCTTAATGTCGCTGTTTTCATCATGCAGAGCGTTGCTGTTAATGTCTCTATGTTTTCATCATGCAGAGCGTTTCTGTAAATGTCGCTGTGCTTTCATCATGCAAAGCGTTTCTGTTAATGTCGCTGTGCTTTCATCATGCAGAGCATTTCTGTGAATGTCACTGTGTTTTCATCATGCAGAGCGTTTGTTAATGTCGTTGTGCTTTCATCATGCAGAGCGTTTCAGTAAATGTCGCTGTGTTTTCATCATGTAGAGCGTTTCTGTTAATGTCGCTGTGTTTTAATCATGTAGAGCGTTTCTGTTAATGTCGCTGTGTTTTCATTATGCAGAGCGTTTCTATTAATGCCGCTGTGTTTTCATCATAGAGAGCGTTTCTGTCGCTGTATTTTCATCATGTAGAGCGTTTCTGTTAATGTCGCTGTGTTTTCATCATGCAGAGCGTTTCTGGAAATGTCGCTGTGTTTTCATCATGCAGAGCGTTTCTGTTAATGTCGCTGTGTTTTCATCATGCAGAGCGTTTCTGGAAATGTCGCTGTGTTTTCATCATGCAGAGCGTTTCTGTTAATGTCGCTGTGTCTTTATTAGGCAGAGCGTTTCTGGTAATGTCAGTGTGTTTTCATCATGTAGAGCGTTTCTGTAAATGTCGCTGTGTTTTCATCATGTAGAGCGTTTCTGTTAATGTCGCTCTGTTTTCATCATGCAGAGCGTTTCTATTAATGCCGCTGTGTTTTCATCATAGAGAGCGTTTCTGTCGCTGTGTTTTCATCATGTAGAGTGTTTCTGTTAATGTCGCTGTGTTTTCATCATGTAGAGCGTTTTTGTTAATGTCGCTCTGTTTTCATCACGCAGAGCGTTTCTATTAATGCCGCTGTGTTTTCATCATAGAGAGCGTTTCTCTTAATGTCGCTGTGTTTTCATCATGCAGAGCGTTTCTGTTAATGTCTCTATGTTTTCATCATGCAGAGCGTTTCTGTAAATGTCGCTGTGCTTTCATCATGCAAAGCGTTTCTGTTAATGTCGCTGTGCTTTCATCATGCAGAGCATTTCTGTGAATGTCACTGTGTTTTCATCATGCAGAGCGTTTGTTAATGTCGTTGTGCTTTCATCATGCAGAGCGTTTCTGTAAATGTCGCTGTGTTTTCATCATGTAGAGCGTTTCTGTTAATGTCGCTGTGTTTTCATCATGTAGAGCGTTTCTGTTAATGTCGCTGTGTTTTCATCATATAGAACATTTCTGTTAATGTCGCTCTGTTTTCATTACGCAGAGCGTTTCTATTAATGCCGCTGTGTTTTCATCATAGAGAGCGTTTCTGTCGCTGTATTTTCATCATGTAGAGCGTTTCTGTTAATGTCGCTGTGTTTTCATAAAGCCGAGCGTTTCTGTTAATGTTGCTGTGTTTTCATCACGTAGAGCGTTTCTGGAAATGTCGCTGTGTTTTCATCATGCAGAGCGTTTCTGTTAATGTCGCTGTGTTTTTATTAGGCAGAGCGTTTCTGGTAATGTCACTGTGTTTTCATCATGTAGAGCGTTTCTGTAAATGTCGCTGTGTTTTCATCATGTAGAGCGTTTATGTTAATGTCGCTCTGTTTTCATCATGCAGAGCGTTTCTATTAATGCCGCTGTGTTTTCATCATAGAGAGCGTTTCTGTCGCTGTGTTTTCATCATGTAGAGTGTTTCTGTTAATGTCGCTGTGTTTTCATCATGTAGAGCTTTTTTGTTAATGTCGCTCTGTTTTCATCACGCAGAGCGTTTCTATTAATGCCGCTGTGTTTTCATCATAGAGAGCGTTTCTCTTAATGTCGCTGTGTTTTCATCATGCAGAGCGTTTCTGTTAATGTCGCTGTGTTTTTATTAGGCAGAGCGTTTCTGGTAATGTCACTGTGTTTTCATCATGTAGAGCGTTTCTGTAAATGTCGCTGTGTTTTCATCATGTAGAGCGTTTCTGTTAATGTCGCTGTGTTTTCATCATGTAGAGCGTTTCTGTTAATGTCGCTCTGTTTTCATCATGCAGAGCGTTTCTATTAATGCCGCTGTGTTTTCATCATAGAGAGCGTTTCTCTTAATGTCGCTGTTTTCATCATGCAGAGCGTTTCTGTTAATGTCTCTATGTTTTCATCATGCAGAGCGTTTCTGTAAATGTCGCTGTGCTTTCATCATGCAAAGCGTTTCTGTTAATGTCGCTGTGCTTTCATCATGCAGAGCATTTCTGTGAATGTCACTGTGTTTTCATCATGCAGAGCGTTTGTTAATGTCGTTGTGCTTTCATCATGCAGAGCGTTTCAGTAAATGTCGCTGTGTTTTCATCATGTAGAGCGTTTCTGTTAATGTCGCTGTGTTTTAATCATGTAGAGCGTTTCTGTTAATGTCGCTGTGTTTTCATTATGCAGAGCGTTTCTATTAATGCCGCTGTGTTTTCATCATAGAGAGCGTTTCTGTCGCTGTATTTTCATCATGTAGAGCGTTTCTGTTAATGTCGCTGTGTTTTCATAAAGCCGAGCGTTTCTGTTAATGTCGCTGTGTTTTCATCATGCAGAGCGTTTCTGGAAATGTCGCTGTGTTTTCATCATGCAGAGCGTTTCTGTTAATGTCGCTGTGTTTTTATTAGGCAGAGCGTTTCTGGTAATGTCACTGTGTTTTCATCATGTAGAGCGTTTCTGTAAATGTCGCTGTGTTTTCATCATGTAGAGCGTTTCTGTTAATGTCGCTCTGTTTTCATCATGCAGAGCGTTTCTATTAATGCCGCTGTGTTTTCATCATAGAGAGCGTTTCTGTCGCTGTGTTTTCATCATGTAGAGTGTTTCTGTTAATGTCGCTGTGTTTTCATCATGTAGAGCGTTTTTGTTAATGTCGCTCTGTTTTCATCACGCAGAGCGTTTCTATTAATGCCGCTGTGTTTTCATCATAGAGAGCGTTTCTCTTAATGTCGCTGTGTTTTCATCATGCAGAGCGTTTCTGTTAATGTCACTATGTTTTCATCATGCAGAGCGTTTCTGTTAATGTCGCTGTGTTTTCATCATGCAAAGCGTTTCTGTTAATGTCGCTGTGCTTTCATCATGCAAAGCGTTTCTGTTAATGTCGCTGTGCTTTCATCATGCAGAGCGTTTCTGTTAATGTCGCTGTGTTTTCATCATGCAGAGCGTTTGTTAATGTCGCTGTGTTTTCATCACGTAGAGCGTTTCTGTTAATGTCGCTGTGTTTTCATCATGTAGAGTGTTTCTGTTAATGTCGCTGTGCTTTCATCATGCAGAGCATTTCTGTTAATGTCACTGTGTTTTCATCATGCAGAGCGTTTGTTAATGTCGCTGTGTTTTCATCACGTAGAGCGTTTTTGTTAATGTCGCTGTGTTTTCATCATGCAGAGCGTTTCTTTTAATGTCGTTGTGCTTTCATCATGCAGAGCGTTTCTGTAAATGTCGCTGTGTTTTCATCATGTAGAGTGTTTCTGTTAATGTCGCTGTGTTTTCATCATGTAGAGCGTTTCTGTTAATGTCGCTGTGTTTTCATCATGTATAGCATTTCTGTTAATGTCGCTCTGTTTTCATCATGCAGAGCGTTTCTGTTAATGTCGCTGTGTTTTCATCATGTAGAGTGTTTCTGTTAATGTCGCTGTGTTTACATCATGTAGAGCGTTTCTGTTAATGTCGCTCTGTTTTCATCATGTAGAGTGTTTCTGTTAATGTCGCTGTGTTTACATCATGCAGAGCGTTTCTATTAATGCCGCTGTGTTTTCATCATAGAGAGCGTTTCTCTTAATGTCGCTGTTTTCATCATGCAGAGCGTTGCTGTTAATGTCTCTATGTTTTCATCATGCAGAGCGTTTCTGTAAATGTCGCTGTGCTTTCATCATGCAAAGCGTTTCTGTTAATGTCGCTGTGCTTTCATCATGCAGAGCATTTCTGTGAATGTCACTGTGTTTTCATCATGCAGAGCGTTTGTTAATGTCGTTGTGCTTTCATCATGCAGAGCGTTTCAGTAAATGTCGCTGTGTTTTCATCATGTAGAGCGTTTCTGTTAATGTCGCTGTGTTTTAATCATGTAGAGCGTTTCTGTTAATGTCGCTGTGTTTTCATTATGCAGAGCGTTTCTATTAATGCCGCTGTGTTTTCATCATAGAGAGCGTTTCTGTCGCTGTATTTTCATCATGTAGAGCGTTTCTGTTAATGTCGCTGTGTTTTCATCATGCAGAGCGTTTCTGGAAATGTCGCTGTGTTTTCATCATGCAGAGCGTTTCTGTTAATGTCGCTGTGTTTTCATCATGCAGAGCGTTTCTGGAAATGTCGCTGTGTTTTCATCATGCAGAGCGTTTCTGTTAATGTCGCTGTGTCTTTATTAGGCAGAGCGTTTCTGGTAATGTCAGTGTGTTTTCATCATGTAGAGCGTTTCTGTAAATGTCGCTGTGTTTTCATCATGTAGAGCGTTTCTGTTAATGTCGCTCTGTTTTCATCATGCAGAGCGTTTCTATTAATGCCGCTGTGTTTTCATCATAGAGAGCGTTTCTGTCGCTGTGTTTTCATCATGTAGAGTGTTTCTGTTAATGTCGCTGTGTTTTCATCATGTAGAGCGTTTTTGTTAATGTCGCTCTGTTTTCATCACGCAGAGAGTTTCTATTAATGCCGCTGTGTTTTCATCATAGAGAGCGTTTCTCTTAATGTCGCTGTGTTTTCATCATGCAGAGCGTTTCTGTTAATGTCACTATGTTTTCATCATGCAGAGCGTTTCTGTTAATGTCGCTGTGTTTTCATCATGCAAAGCGTTTCTGTTAATGTCGCTGTGCTTTCATCATGCAAAGCGTTTCTGTTAATGTCGCTGTGCTTTCATCATGCAGAGCGTTTCTGTTAATGTCGCTGTGTTTTCATCATGCAGAGCGTTTGTTAATGTCGCTGTGTTTTCATCACGTAGAGCGTTTCTGTTAATGTCGCTGTGTTTTCATCATGTAGAGTGTTTCTGTTAATGTCGCTGTGCTTTCATCATGCAGAGCATTTCTGTTAATGTCACTGTGTTTTCATCATGCAGAGCGTTTGTTAATGTCGCTGTGTTTTCATCACGTAGAGCGTTTTTGTTAATGTCGCTGTGTTTTCATCATGCAGAGCGTTTCTTTTAATGTCGTTGTGCTTTCATCATGCAGAGCGTTTCTGTAAATGTCGCTGTGTTTTCATCATGTAGAGTGTTTCTGTTAATGTCGCTGTGTTTTCATCATGTAGAGCGTTTCTGTTAATGTCGCTGTGTTTTCATCATGTATAGCATTTCTGTTAATGTCGCTCTGTTTTCATCATGCAGAGCGTTTCTGTTAATGTCGCTGTGTTTTCATCATGTAGAGTGTTTCTGTTAATGTCGCTGTGTTTACATCATGTAGAGCGTTTCTGTTAATGTCGCTCTGTTTTCATCATGCAGAGCGTTTCTATTAATGCCGCTGTGTTTTCATCATAGAGAGCGTTTCTGTTAATGTCGCTGTGTTTTCATCATGTAGAGTGTTTCTGTTAATGTCGCTGTGTTTACATCATGTAGAGCGTTTCTGTTAATGTCTCTATGTTTTCATCATGCAGAGCGTTTCTGTAAATGTCGCTGTGCTTTCATCATGCAAAGCGTTTCTGTTAATGTCGCTGTGCTTTCATCATGCAGAGCATTTCTGTGAATGTCACTGTGTTTTCATCATGCAGAGCGTTTGTTAATGTCGTTGTGCTTTCATCATGCAGAGCGTTTCTGTAAATGTCGCTGTGTTTTCATCATGTAGAGCGTTTCTGTTAATGTTGCTGTGTTTTCATCATGTAGAGCGTTTCTGTTAATGTCGCTGTGTTTTCATCATATAGAACATTTCTGTTAATGTCGCTCTGTTTTCATTACGCAGAGCGTTTCTATTAATGCCGCTGTGTTTTCATCATAGAGAGCGTTTCTGTCGCTGTATTTTCATCATGTAGAGCGTTTCTGTTAATGTCGCTGTGTTTTCATAAAGCCGAGCGTTTCTGTTAATGTTGCTGTGTTTTCATCACGTAGAGCGTTTCTGTTAATGTCGCTGTTTTTTCATCATGCAGAGCGTTTCTGGAAATGTCGCTGTGTTTTCATCATGCAGAGCGTTTCTGTTAATGTCGCTGTGTTTTTATTAGGCAGAGCGTTTCTGGTAATGTCACTGTGTTTTCATCATGTAGAGCGCTTCTGTAAATGTCGCTGTGTTTTCATCATGTAGAGCGTTTCTGTTAATGTTGCTGTGTTTTCATCATGTAGAGCATTTCTGTTAATGTCGCTCTGTTTTCATCATGCAGAGCGTTTCTGTTAATGTCGCTGTGTTTTCATCATGTAGAGTGTTTCTGTTAATGTCGCTGTGTTTACATCATGTAGAGCGTTTCTGTTAATGTCGCTCTGTTTTCATCATGCAGAGCGTTTCTATTAATGCCGCTGTGTTTTCATCATAGAGAGCGTTTCTCTTAATGTCGCTGTGTTTTCATCATGCAGAGCGTTTCTGTTAATGTCTCTATGTTTTCATCATGCAGAGCGTTTCTGTAAATGTCGCTGTGCTTTCATCATGCAAAGCGTTTCTGTTAATGTCGCTGTGCTTTCATCATGCAGAGCATTTCTGTGAATGTCACTGTGTTTTCATCATGCAGAGCGTTTGTTAATGTCGTTGTGCTTTCATCATGCAGAGCGTTGCTGTAAATGTCGCTGTGTTTTCATCATGTAGAGCGTTTCTGTTAATGTCGCTGTGTTTTCATCATGTAGAGCGTTTCTGTTAACGTCGCTGTGTTTTCATCATGTAGAGCGTTTCTGTTAATGTCGCTGTGTTTTCATCATGTAGAACATTTCTGTTAATGTCGCTCTGTTTTCATTATGCAGAGCGTTTCTATTAATGCCGCTGTGTTTTCATCATAGAGAGCGTTTCTGTCGCTGTATTTTCATCATGTAGAGCGTTTCTGTTAATGTCGCTGTGTGTTCATAAAGCCGAGCGTTTCTGTTAATGTTGCTGTGTTTTCATCACGTAGAGCGTTTCTGTTAATGTCGCTGTGTTTTCATCATGCAGAGCGTTTCTGGAAATGTCGCTGTGTTTTCATCATGCAGAGCGTTTCTGTTAATGTCGCTGTGTTTTTATTAGGCAGAGCGTTTCTGGTAATGTCACTGTGTTTTCATCATGTAGAGCGTTTCTGTAAATGTCGCTGTGTTTTCATCATGTAGAGCGTTTCTCTTAATGTCGCTGTGTTTTCATCATGTAGAGCATTGCTGTTAATGTCGCTCTGTTTTCATCATGCAGAGCGTTTCTATTAATGCCGCTGTGTTTTCATCATAGAGAGCGTTTCTGTCGCTGTGTTTTCATCATGTAGAGTGTTTCTCTTAATGTCGCTGTGTTTTCATCATGCAGAGCGTTTCTGTTAATGTCACTATGTTTTCATCATGCAGAGCGTTTCTGTTAATGTCGCTGTGTTTTCATCATGCAAAGCGTTTCTGTTAATGTCGCTGTGCTTTCATCATGCAAAGCGTTTCTGTTAATGTCGCTGTGCTTTCATCATGCAGAGCGTTTCTGTTAATGTCGCTGTGTTTTCATCATGCAGAGCGTTTGTTAATGTCGCTGTGTTTTCATCACGTAGAGCGTTTCTGTTAATGTCGCTGTGTTTTCATCAAGCAGAGCGTTTCTGTTAATGTTGCTGTGTTTTCATCATGTAGAGCGTTTCTGTTAATGTCGCTGTGTTTTCATCATGTAGAGCATTTCTGTTAATGTCGCTCTGTTTTCATCATGCAGAGCGTTTCTATTAATGCCGCTGTGTTTTCATCATAGAGAGCATTTGTTAATGTCGCTGTGTTTTCATCACGTAGAGCGTTTCTGTTAATGTCGCTGTGTTTTCATAAAGCAGAGCATTTCTGTAAATGTTGCTGTGTTTTCATCATGGAAAGTGTTTCTGTTAATGTCGCTGTGTTTTCATCATGCAGAGCGTTTCTGTTAATGTCGCTGTGTTTTCATCATGTAGAGTGTTTCTGTTAATGTCGCTGTGTTTTCATCATGTAGAGCGTTTCTGTTAATATCGCTCTGTTTTCATCATACAGAGCGTTTCTATTAATGCCGCTGTGTTTTCATCAAAGAGAGCGTTTCTGTTAATGTCGCTGTGTTTTCATAAAGCAGAGCGTTTCTGTTGATGCCGCTGTGTTTTCATCATAGAGAGCGTTTCTCTTAATGTCGCTGTGTTTTCATCATGCAGAGCGTTTCTGTTAATGTCACTATGTTTTCATCATGCAGAGCGTTTCTGATAATGTCGCTGTGTTTTCATCATGCAGAGCGTTTGTTAATGTCGCTGTGTTTTCATCATAGAGAGCGTTTCTCTTAATGTCGCTGTGTTTTCATCATGCAGAGCATTTCTGTTAATGTCACTATGTTTTCATCATGCAGAGCGTTTCTGATAATGTCGCTGTGTTTTCATCATGCAGAGCGTTTGTTAATGTCGCTGTGTTTTCATCACAGAGAGCGTTTTTCTTAATGTCGCTGTGTTTTCATCATGCAGAGCGTTTCTGTTAATGTCGCTGTGCTTTCATCATGCAGAGCGTTTCTGTTAATGTCGCTGTGTTTTCATCATGCAGAGCGTTTGTTAATGTCGCTGTGTTTTCATCACGTAGAGCGTTTCTGTTAATGTCGCTGTGGTTTCATCACGCAGAGTGTTTCTGTTAACCTCTTCCTACCGAGGGCAAAATAGGCCAATTTTCGCCTGTTTTCACTAGTGACAAACAAAGGTGGTTATCTCAAAAACTATAAATGGTACAAATATGGTTCATGGCTTTTATTAAAGAAGACACCTGCAGTATTACGACTAAGCAGTGAGAACTCATAGAAATCCAGTTTTTGATACTTAACTACAAGAATGTATGTACAGAAAATATAAAAAACTAAAAAACGGGTACCTACATTCAAGTTTAAGAATTTTTACCTGGGGAGCTACAAATGCAATCAAGGAAATGACTCCTCTATCTGATTCATCAATATGCTGCCTACCTCTGCTAACAATCTGGTGTCAATATCTCAAACCATTCAAATTTTACAGGGTTTTTTTCAGGTGAACCTTTTTCGTTATCCAAATGGTGCCAAATGGTGCCAAATGTGCCAAAAATGGCAATGTTCCAGAAAGGTCTCAATATGATTTCTTTTTTAGGTTTTTACAAAAAAATGAGATAATTTGTCAATATTGGCAATAAAAGTTCATTTTTAGACGTGTTCTTGTTGCTCTTCATATTACACAACTAACTACCCGAGGTCACAAAAAGCTGTCAAAACCCATGTAGCAGCACAGTGAATCTTGTGTATTTCACCAGAGCCCCATTAGCCAGAAATGAGTCCAGGAATGTGCAAACAGGTTTTCAAATGAATAATGGGAATAGTATGAAACTTCCCTACACATTACTGCTAGCCAGTCCTGTCCTTTATTCTGTTGCCACCTCCTATGACAGGGACGTTGGGGTTGGGTTTTAGGAGGCAAAACTTTATACATGACAAACATATATCAACTATATACAAGTGCACTAAGGTGTACTACTAAAAGTGCAGTGGATAAAAAATCAAAAGTCCACCAGTTTCCTAGATAAAAAATAAAAACCCTGCTGTAACAAATAAAAAGATCCTTGCCCTCTAATTGCTGAAGTTACCGTATTTACACAAAGAAAGTACAAAATGGCAGGGTCCAAAAAGCTAAAAAAAATGAACTAAAAACAAAAAAAGGCAAAGGATCAAAACATGGGGGTGGAGGGTGAGGAGAGATTATTTAACCATTCATACAGAAGCCATTTAGACTACACATTCCCTCAGGAGAGCAATCTGCATCATTACAAACCCCACTAACACTGTCCATGGAATTGTCCACCATGTTGATATACCCATTAGTCCCCCTTATACAACAACAATCAACAATAATAATAATAAACAAGTACTCCCTGATGTTATCATGTTCTCTCCCTCATACCATGCATAAATTGCCATTTTGTTTACCTGCACAGCCTTCTGTACTGCATACAGAACAATTTACTCATGTGGAACAATGACTTTACTAAACACTTCCAGAAGCCATTTCACACTCAAAAAAATCGATTTAGTAGCTCATCTCAGACACAAATAGATAGCTAGCTGCTTGTTACCTGTAATTTTGCTTGCTAGCTTGCCACTGTAAAGGTAATACTGTCTATATTAATTTAGCTGAGAGGGACCGATTTTATGCATAAGTATATAAGGTTAGTTAGCTTCACAGAAGAAACACAGGGATTCACGCATTGCAGCTAAATTGCACATTTCCTTCGATGCTTACACCAAACTTACAACATCTGTGTTGTTGGCAACGCCACGTAACACGTGCGAGTTTGTCAACACAGACAATACACCCTAAGTTTACTTCATAAATTATTTATCATACCGTTGGAATGTGCAATTTGTAATATTAATTGTATGAAAAACAATAAAATACAGTTGACAATGGAATTACGAACCCGCATGGCATTGCGTGAATTCACACTGGTATATCGAAAAATCGGTAATACCACCAGCCCTAACGACGTTACCTGCCATGGCGAAATTCAATGCGTTTATAGCATAACACTGTTAGTATGATAAAACAACTTACATGTCAGCAACATCATCTCGGTCATCAGTGGATTCAGCGTCACTGAGACAGGATGAGTCTCCCTCGGCAAAAACATCTTCTGGCTTATCCAGTTCGTCTAGCACTTGGTGCACGGATAAACGCCTCAAAAATCTCGACATAACTACACAAAAACTGTATCAAAAATACTCTAAAGTAAAAAAATGTAACTGCGGGCCTTACCTAATTAATTGTGCTTTGCTAAACGGAATGTAGCGAGCTACGCTACAAGGTAAAAACACTGCGCCATCTTGGTTTGATAATTACGCGTGAGTGCTACTTCCTTATACGCACGGCAAAAAATCCTTGATATACGACGGCTACAGTGTTAAATGAGGGCTGGTTTTAAAGATAAGAGTCTTGGCTATTGGCTGGAATATTTGACAGACAGTTTTAAAACCCAATGGAAAGCAAATAATACTCGGAGTGGAGGCAGGTCGAAGACAGTTTTTCCCACTTCAGATAGGCCTATTGTGCTATCAGTCAAAGAAATACACCCAATTGACGACGGTTTTGCATAATTCTCTGCAAGCATGTTCAAAACCACTCTGGCTAACATATACTAAGCCGTTGGATTGGTACTCCAGAAACTGGCTGAGTTTCACAACGCCAAAGTGAACACAGCCGAACGAGTCGTAATCAAGTGCAAAAAAGCACAAGTCGGTTTAAAATTGGAAAAAAATCATGTACAGCCTTATGAAAGTTTTAAAGTATTTTTTCTTGAAGCCGAAAGGTATAATGATTTTTTAAACCAAAGTTTTGTGAAATACAATTAAGCAGAACAGTTTACCAGCACATTGTTTATGGTGTGACATCAAGCTGCAATACATGTTTGAGAATTAGGTCAGAGTTTCCAACATTATTTACAAAGTTTTATCTCGACGTTTTGGGCTTAAAAACCACTTTCCCAGAAGGAATGGATATATCATAAGGATATTTAATCAAAATATTGAGGTGAGCAGTTTATTATATATTATTAAATTAATGAAATGTATAATTTAATAATTTCCGTCACGCCCGCGTTACCGCTAGGGGGCGTTTGGCATTAAGAGGTTAATGTCGCTGTGCTTTCATCATGCAGAGCGTTTCTGTTAATGTCGCTGTGCTTTCATCATGCAGAGCGTTTCTGTTAATGTCGCTGTGTTTTCATCATGCAGAGCGTTTCTGTTAATGTCGCTGTGTTTTCATAATGTAGAGCATTTCTGTTAATGTCGCTCTGTTTTCATCATGCAGAGCGTTTCTATTAATGCCGCTGTGTTTTCATCATAGAGAGCGTTTGTTAATGTCGCTGTGTTTTCATCACGTAGAGCGTTTCTGTTAATGTCGCTGTGTTTTCATGAAGCAGAGCGTTTCTGTAAATGTTGCTGTGTTTTCATCATAGAGAGTGTTTCTGTTAATGTCACTGTGTTTTCATCATGCAGAGCGTTTCTGTTAATTTCGCTGTGTTTTCATCATGCAGAGCGTTTCTGTTAATGTCACTGTGTTTTCATCAAAGAGAGCGTTTCTGTTAATGTTGCTGTGTTTTCATAAAGCAGAGCGTTTCTATTAATGCCGCTGTGTTTTCATCAAAGAGATCGTTTCTGTTAATGTTGCTGTGTTTTCATAAAGCAGAGCGTTTCTGTTAATGTTGCTGTGTTTTCATCATGGAGAGTTTCTGTTAATGTCGCTGTTTTTATCATGCAGAGCGTTTCTGTAAATGCCGCTGTGTTTTCCTCACGCAGAGCGTTTCCGTAAATGTCGCTGTGTTTTCATCATGTAGAGCGTTTCTGTAAATGTCGCTGTGTTTGCATCATGTAGAGCGTTTCTGTTAATGTCGCTGTGTTTTAATCATGTAGAGCGTTTCTGTTAATGTCGCTGTGTTTTCATTATGCAGAGCGTTTCTATTAATGCCGCTGTGTTTTCATCATAGAGAGCGTTTCTGTCGCTGTATTTTCATCATGTAGAGCGTTTCTGTTAATGTCGCTGTGTTTTCATAAAGCCGAGCGTTTCTGTTAATGTCGCTGTGTTTTCATCATGCAGAGCGTTTCTGTAAATGTCGCTGTGTTTTCATCATGCAGAGCGTTTCTGTTAATGTCGCTGTGTTTTTATTAGGCAGAGCGTTTCTGGTAATGTCACTGTGTTTTCATCATGTAGAGCGTTTCTGTAAATGTCGCTGTGTTTTCATCATGTAGAGCGTTTCTGTTAATGTCGCTCTGTTTTCATCATGCAGAGCGTTTCTATTAATGCCGCTGTGTTTTCATCATAGAGAGCGTTTCTGTCGCTGTGTTTTCATCATGTAGAGTGTTTCTGTTAATGTCGCTGTGTTTTCATCATGTAGAGCGTTTTTGTCAATGTCGCTCTGTTTTCATCACGCAGAGCGTTTCTATTAATGCCGCTGTGTTTTCATCATAGAGAGCGTTTCTCTTAATGTCGCTGTGTTTTCATCATGCAGAGCGTTTCTGTTAATGTCACTATGTTTTCATCATGCAGAGCGTTTCTGTTAATGTCGCTGTGTTTTCATCATGCAAAGCGTTTCTGTTATTGTCGCTGTGCTTTCATCATGCAAAGCGTTTCTGTTAATGTCGCTGTGCTTTCATCATGCAGAGCGTTTCTGTTAATGTCGCTGTGTTTTCATCATGCAGAGCGTTTGTTAATGTCGCTGTGTTTTCATCACGTAGAGCGTTTCTGTTAATGTCGCTGTGTTTTCATCATGTAGAGTGTTTCTGTTAATGTCGCTGTGCTTTCATCATGCAGAGCGTTTCTGTTAATGTCGCTGTGTTTTCATCATGCAGAGCATTTCTGTTAATGTCACTGTGTTTTCATCATGCAGAGCGTTTGTTAATGTCGCTGTGTTTTCATCACGTAGAGCGTTTTTGTTAATGTCGTTGTGCTTTCATCATGCAGAGCGTTTCTGTAAATGTCGCTGTGCTTTCATCATGTAGAGTGTTTCTGTTAATGTCGCTGTGTTTTCATCATGTAGAGCGTTTCTGTTAATGTCGCTGTGTTTTCATCATGTATAGCATTTCTGTTAATGTCGCTCTGTTTTCATCATGCAGAGCGTTTCTGTTAATGTCGCTGTGTTTTCATCATGTAGAGTGTTTCTGTTAATGTCGCTGTGTTTACATCATGTAGAGCGTTTCTGTTAATGTCGCTCTGTTTTCATCATGCAGAGCGTTTCTATTAATGCCGCTGTGTTTTCATCATAGAGAGCGTTTCTCTTAATGTCGCTGTGTTTTCATCATGCAGAGCGTTTCTGTTAATGTCGCTGTGTTTTTATCATGCAGAGCGTTTCTGTAAATGTCGCTGTGCTTTCATCATGCAAAGCGTTTCTGTTAATGTCGCTGTGCTTTCATCATGCAGAGCATTTCTGTGAATGTCACTGTGTTTTCATCATGCAGAGCGTTTGTTAATGTCGTTGTGCTTTCATGATGCAGAGCGTTTCTGTAAATGTCGCTGTGTTTTCATCATGTAGAGCGTTTCTGTTAATGTCGCTGTGTTTTCATCATGTAGAGCGTTTCTGTTAATGTCGCTGTGTTTTCATCATGTAGAACATTTCTGTTAATGTCGCTCTGTTTTCATTATGCAGAGCGTTTCTATTAATGCCGCTGTGTTTTCATCATAGAGAGCGTTTCTGTCGCTGTATTTTCATCATGTAGAGCGTTTCTGTTAATGTCGCTGTGTTTTCATAAAGCCGAGCGTTTCTGTTAATGTTGCTGTGTTTTCATCACGTAGAGCGTTTCTGTAAATGTCGCTGTGTTTTCATCATGCAGAGCGTTTCTGGAATTGTCGCTGTGTTTTCATCATGCAGAGCGTTTCTGTTAATGTCGCTGTGTTTTTATTAGGCAGAGCGTTTCTGGTAATGTCACTGTGTTTTCATCATGTAGAGCGTTTCTGTAAATGTCGCTGTGTTTTCATCATGTAGAGCGTTTCTGTTAATGTCGCTGTGTTTTCATCATGTAGAGCATTTCTGTTAATGTCGCTCTGTTTTCATCATGCAGAGCGTTTCTGTTAATGTCGCTGTGTATTCATCATGTAGAGTGTTTCTGTTAATGTCGCTGTGTTTACATCATGTAGAGCGTTTCTGTTAATGTCGCTCTGTTTTCATCATGCAGAGCGTTTCTATTAATGCCGCTGTGTTTTCATCATAGAGAGCGTTTCTCTTAATGTCGCTGTGTTTTCATCATGCAGAGCGTTTCTGTTAATGTCTCTATGTTTTCATCATGCAGAGCGTTTCTGTTAATGTCGCTCTGTTTTCAACATGCAGAGCGTTTCTATTAATGCCGCTGTGTTTTCATCATAGAGAGCGTTTCTCTTAATGTCGCTGTGTTTTCATCATGCAGAGCGTTTGTTAATGTCGTTGTGCTTTCATCATGCAGAGCGTTGCTGTAAATGTCGCTGTGTTTTCATCATGTAGAGCGTTTCTGTTAATGTCGCTGTGTTTTCATCATGTAGAGCGTTTCTGTTAATGTCGCTGTGTTTTCATCATGTAGAACATTTCTGTTAATGTCGCTCTGTTTTCATTATGCAGAGCGTTTCTATTAATGCCGCTGTGTTTTCATCATAGAGAGCGTTTCTGTCGCTGTATTTTCATCATGTAGAGCGTTTCTGTTAATGTCGCTGTGTGTTCATAAAGCCGAGCGTTTCTGTTAATGTTGCTGTGTTTTCATCACGTAGAGCGTTTCTGTTAATGTCGCTGTGTTTTCATCATGCAGAGCGTTTCTGGAAATGTCGCTGTGTTTTCATCATGCAGAGCGTTTCTGTTAATGTCGCTGTGTTTTTATTAGGCAGAGCGTTTCTGGTAATGTCACTGTGTTTTCATCATGTAGAGCGTTTCTGTAAATGTCGCTGTGTTTTCATCATGTAGAGCGTTTCTGTTAATGTCGCTGTGTTTTCATCATGTAGAGCATTTCTGTTAATGTCGCTCTGTTTTCATCATGCAGAGCGTTTCTATTAATGCCGCTGTGTTTTCATCATAGAGAGCGTTTCTGTCGCTGTGTTTTCATCATGTAGAGTGTTTCTCTTAATGTCGCTGTGTTTTCATCATGCAGAGCGTTTCTGTTAATGTCACTATGTTTTCATCATGCAGAGCGTTTCTGTTAATGTCGCTGTGTTTTCATTATGCAAAGCGTTTCTGTTAATGTCGCTGTGCTTTCATCATGCAAAGCGTTTCTGTTAATGTCGCTGTGCTTTCATCATGCAAAGCGTTTCTGTTAATGTCGCTGTGTTTTCATCATGCAGAGCGTTTGTTAATGTCGCTGTGTTTTCATCACGTAGAGCGTTTCTGTTAATGTCGCTGTGTTTTCATCAAGCAGAGCGTTTCTGTTAATGTTGCTGTGTTTTCATCATGTAGAGCGTTTCTGTTAATGTCGCTGTGTTTTCATCATGTAGAGCATTTCTGTTAATGTCGCTCTGTTTTCATCATGCAGAGCGTTTCTATTAATGCCGCTGTGTTTTCATCATAGAGAGCATTTGTTAATGTCGCTGTGTTTTCATCATGTAGAGCGTTTCTGTTAATATCGCTCTGTTTTCATCATACAGAGCGTTTCTATTAATGCCGCTGTGCTTTCATCAAAGAGAGCGTTTCTGTTAATGTCGCTGTGTTTTCATAAAGCAGAGCGTTTCTGTTGATGCCGCTGTGTTTTCATCATAGAGAGCGTTTCTCTTAATGTCGCTGTGTTTTCATCATGCAGAGCGTTTCTGTTAATGTCACTATGTTTTCATCATGCAGAGCGTTTCTGATAATGTCGCTGTGTTTTCATCATGCAGAGCGTTTGTTAATGTCGCTGTGTTTTCATCATAGAGAGCGTTTCTCTTAATGTCGCTGTGTTTTCATCATGCAGAGCGTTTCTGTTAATGTCACTATGTTTTCATCATGCAGAGCGTTTCTGATAATGTCGCTGTGTTTTCATCATGCAGAGCGTTTGTTAATGTCGCTGTGTTTTCATCACAGAGAGCGTTTCTCTTAATGTCGCTGTGTTTTCATCATGCAGAGCGTTTCTGTTAATGTCGCTGTGCTTTCATCATGCAGAGCCTTTCTGTAAATGTCGCTGTGTTTTCATCATGTAGAGTGTTTCTGTTAATGTCGCTGTGTTTTCATCATGTAGAGCGTTTCTGTTAATGTCGCTGTGTTTTCATCATGTATAGCATTTCTGTTAATGTCGCTCTGTTTTCATCATGCAGAGCGTTTCTGTTAATGTCGCTGTGTTTTCATAATGTAGAGCATTTCTGTTAATGTCGCTCTGTTTTCATCATGCAGAGCGTTTCTATTAATGCCGCTGTGTTTTCATCATAGAGAGCGTTTGTTAATGTCGCTGTGTTTTCATCACGTAGAGCGTTTCTGTTAATGTCGCTGTGTTTTCATGAAGCAGAGCGTTTCTGTAAATGTTGCTGTGTTTTCATCATAGAGAGTGTTTCTGTTAATGTCACTGTGTTTTCATCATGCAGAGCGTTTCTGTTAATTTCGCTGTGTTTTCATCATGCAGAGCGTTTCTGTTAATGTCACTGTGTTTTCATCAAAGAGAGCGTTTCTGTTAATGTTGCTGTGTTTTCATAAAGCAGAGCGTTTCTATTAATGCCGCTGTGTTTTCATCAAAGAGATCGTTTCTGTTAATGTTGCTGTGTTTTCATAAAGCAGAGCGTTTCTGTTAATGTTGCTGTGTTTTCATCATGGAGAGTTTCTGTTAATGTCGCTGTTTTTATCATGCAGAGCGTTTCTGTAAATGCCGTTGTGTTTTCCTCACGCAGAGCGTTTCCGTAAATGTCGCTGTGTTTTCATCACGCAGAGCGTTTCTGTTAATGTCGCTGTGTTTTTATTAGGCAGAGCGTTTCTGGTAATGTCGCTGTGTTTTCATCATGTAGAGCGTTTCTGTAAATGTCGCTGTGTTTTCATCATGTAGAGCGTTTCTGTTAATGTCGCTGTGTTTTAATCATGTAGAGCGTTTCTGTTAATGTCGCTGTGTTTTCATTATGCAGAGCGTTTCTATTAATGCCGCTGTGTTTTCATCATAGAGAGCGTTTCTGTCGCTGTATTTTCATCATGTAGAGCGTTTCTGTTAATGTCGCTGTGTTTTCATAAAGCCGAGCGTTTCTGTTAATGTCGCTGTGTTTTCATCATGCAGAGCGTTTCTGTAAATGTCGCTGTGTTTTCATCATGCAGAGCGTTTCTGTTAATGTCGCTGTGTTTTTATTAGGCAGAGCGTTTCTGGTAATGTCACTGTGTTTTCATCATGTAGAGCGTTTCTGTAAATGTCGCTGTGTTTTCATCATGTAGAGCGTTTCTGTTAATGTCGCTCTGTTTTCATCATGCAGAGCGTTTCTATTAATGCCGCTGTGTTTTCATCATAGAGAGCGTTTCTGTCGCTGTGTTTTCATCATGTAGAGTGTTTCTGTTAATGTCGCTGTGTTTTCATCATGTAGAGCGTTTTTGTCAATGTCGCTCTGTTTTCATCACGCAGAGCGTTTCTATTAATGCCGCTGTGTTTTCATCATAGAGAGCGTTTCTCTTAATGTCGCTGTGTTTTCATCATGCAGAGCGTTTCTGTTAATGTCACTATGTTTTCATCATGCAGAGCGTTTCTGTTAATGTCGCTGTGTTTTCATCATGCAAAGCGTTTCTGTTATTGTCGCTGTGCTTTCATCATGCAAAGCGTTTCTGTTAATGTCGCTGTGCTTTCATCATGCAGAGCGTTTCTGTTAATGTCGCTGTGTTTTCATCATGCAGAGCGTTTGTTAATGTCGCTGTGTTTTCATCACGTAGAGCGTTTCTGTTAATGTCGCTGTGTTTTCATCATGTAGAGTGTTTCTGTTAATGTCGCTGTGCTTTCATCATGCAGAGCGTTTCTGTTAATGTCGCTGTGTTTTCATCATGCAGAGCATTTCTGTTAATGTCACTGTGTTTTCATCATGCAGAGCGTTTGTTAATGTCGCTGTGTTTTCATCACGTAGAGCGTTTTTGTTAATGTCGCTGTGTTTTCATCATGCAGAGCGTTTCTTTTAATGTCGTTGTGCTTTCATCATGCAGAGCGTTTCTGTAAATGTCGCTGTGCTTTCATCATGTAGAGTGTTTCTGTTAATGTCGCTGTGTTTTCATCATGTAGAGCGTTTCTGTTAATGTCGCTGTGTTTTCATCATGTATAGCATTTCTGTTAATGTCGCTCTGTTTTCATCATGCAGAGCGTTTCTGTTAATGTCGCTGTGTTTTCATCATGTAGAGTGTTTCTGTTAATGTCGCTGTGTTTACATCATGTAGAGCGTTTCTGTTAATGTCGCTCTGTTTTCATCATGCAGAGCGTTTCTATTAATGCCGCTGTGTTTTCATCATAGAGAGCGTTTCTCTTAATGTCGCTGTGTTTTCATCATGCAGAGCGTTTCTGTTAATGTCTCTATGTTTTTATCATGCAGAGCGTTTCTGTAAATGTCGCTGTGCTTTCATCATGCAAAGCGTTTCTGTTAATGTCGCTGTGCTTTCATCATGCAGAGCATTTCTGTGAATGTCACTGTGTTTTCATCATGCAGAGCGTTTGTTAATGTCGTTGTGCTTTCATGATGCAGAGCGTTTCTGTAAATGTCGCTGTGTTTTCATCATGTAGAGCGTTTCTGTTAATGTCGCTGTGTTTTCATCATGTAGAGCGTTTCTGTTAATGTCGCTGTGTTTTCATCATGTAGAACATTTCTGTTAATGTCGCTCTGTTTTCATTATGCAGAGCGTTTCTATTAATGCCGCTGTGTTTTCATCATAGAGAGCGTTTCTGTCGCTGTATTTTCATCATGTAGAGCGTTTCTTTTAATGTCGCTGTGTTTTCATAAAGCCGAGCGTTTCTGTTAATGTTGCTGTGTTTTCATCACGTAGAGCGTTTCTGTAAATGTCGCTGTGTTTTCATCATGCAGAGCGTTTCTGGAATTGTCGCTGTGTTTTCATCATGCAGAGCGTTTCTGTTAATGTCGCTGTGTTTTTATTAGGCAGAGCGTTTCTGGTAATGTCACTGTGTTTTCATCATGTAGAGCGTTTCTGTAAATGTCGCTGTGTTTTCATCATGTAGAGCGTTTCTGTTAATGTCGCTGTGTTTTCATCATGTAGAGCATTTCTGTTAATGTCGCTCTGTTTTCATCATGCAGAGCGTTTCTGTTAATGTCGCTGTGTATTCATCATGTAGAGTGTTTCTGTTAATGTCGCTGTGTTTACATCATGTAGAGCGTTTCTGTTAATGTCGCTCTGTTTTCACCATGCAGAGCGTTTCTATTAATGCCGCTGTGTTTTCATCATAGAGAGCGTTTCTCTTAATGTCGCTGTGTTTTCATCATGCAGAGCGTTTCTGTTAATGTCTCTATGTTTTCATCATGCAGAGCGTTTCTGTAAATGTCGCTGTGCTTTCATCATGTAGAGCGTTTCTGTTAATGTCGCTGTGTTTTCATCATGCAGAGCGTTGCTGTAAATGTCGCTGTGTTTTCATCATGTAGAGCGTTTCTGTTAATGTCGCTGTGTTTTCATCATGTAGAGCGTTTCTGTTAATGTCGCTGTGTTTTCATCATGTAGAACATTTCTGTTAATGTCGCTCTGTTTTCATTATGCAGAGCGTTTCTATTAATGCCGCTGTGTTTTCATCATAGAGAGCGTTTCTGTCGCTGTATTTTCATCATGTAGAGCGTTTCTGTTAATGTCGCTGTGTGTTCATAAAGCCGAGCGTTTCTGTTAATGTTGCTGTGTTTTCATCACGTAGAGCGTTTCTGTTAATGTCGCTGTGTTTTCATCATGCAGAGCGTTTCTGGAAATGTCGCTGTGTTTTCATCATGCAGAGCGTTTCTGTTAATGTCGCTGTGTTTTTATTAGGCAGAGCGTTTCTGGTAATGTCACTGTGTTTTCATCATGTAGAGCGTTTCTGTAAATGTCGCTGTGTTTTCATCATGTAGAGCGTTTCTGTTAATGTCGCTGTGTTTTCATCATGTAGAGCATTTCTGTTAATGTCGCTCTGTTTTCATCATGCAGAGCGTTTCTATTAATGCCGCTGTGTTTTCATCATAGAGAGCGTTTCTGTCGCTGTGTTTTCATCATGTAGAGTGTTTCTCTTAATGTCGCTGTGTTTTCATCATGCAGAGCGTTTCTGTTAATGTCACTATGTTTTCATCATGCAGAGCGTTTCTGTTAATGTCGCTGTGTTTTCATTATGCAAAGCGTTTCTGTTAATGTCGCTGTGCTTTCATCATGCAAAGCGTTTCTGTTAATGTCGCTGTGCTTTCATCATGCAAAGCGTTTCTGTTAATGTCGCTGTGTTTTCATCATGCAGAGCGTTTGTTAATGTCGCTGTGTTTTCATCACGTAGAGCGTTTCTCTTAATGTCGCTGTGTTTTCATCAAGCAGAGCGTTTCTGTTAATGTTGCTGTGTTTTCATCATGTAGAGCGTTTCTGTTAATGTCGCTGTGTTTTCATCATGTAGAGCATTTCTGTTAATGTCGCTCTGTTTTCATCATGCAGAGCGTTTCTATTAATGCCGCTGTGTTTTCATCATAGAGAGCATTTGTTAATGTCGCTGTGTTTTCATCATGTAGAGCGTTTCTGTTAATATCGCTCTGTTTTCATCATACAGAGCGTTTCTATTAATGCCGCTGTGCTTTCATCAAAGAGAGCGTTTCTGTTAATGTCGCTGTGTTTTCATAAAGCAGAGCGTTTCTGTTGATGCCGCTGTGTTTTCATCATAGAGAGCGTTTCTCTTAATGTCGCTGTGTTTTCATCATGCAGAGCGTTTCTGTTAATGTCACTATGTTTTCATCATGCAGAGCGTTTCTGATAATGTCGCTGTGTTTTCATCATGCAGAGCGTTTGTTAATGTCGCTGTGTTTTCATCATAGAGAGCGTTTCTCTTAATGTCGCTGTGTTTTCATCATGCAGAGCGTTTCTGTTAATGTCACTATGTTTTCATCATGCAGAGCGTTTCTGATAATGTCGCTGTGTTTTCATCATGCAGAGCGTTTGTTAATGTCGCTGTGTTTTCATCACAGAGAGCGTTTCTCTTAATGTCGCTGTGTTTTCATCATGCAGAGCGTTTCTGTTAATGTCGCTGTGCTTTCATCATGCAGAGCGTTTCTGTTAATGTCGCTGTGTTTTCATCATGCAGAGCGTTTGTTAATGTCGCTGTGTTTTCATCACGTAGAGCGTTTCTGTTAATGTCGCTGTGGTTTCATCACGCAGAGTGTTTCTGTTAACGTCTTCCTACCGAGGGCAAAATAGGCCAATTTTCGCCTGTTTTCACTAGTGACAAACAAAGGTGGTTATCTCAAAAACTATAAATGGTACAAATATGGTTCATGGCTTTTATTAAAGAAGACACCTGCAGTGTTACGACTAAGCAGTGAGAACTCATAGAAATCCAGTTTTTGATACTTAACTACAAGAATTTATGTACAGAAAATATAAAAAACTAAAAAACGGGTACCTACATTCAAGTTTAAGAATTTTTACCTGGGGAGCTACAAATGCAATCAAGGAAATGACTCCTCTATCTGATTCAGCAATATGCTGCCTACCTCTGGTAACAATCTGGTGTCAGTATCTCAAACCATTCAAATTTTACAGGGTTTTTTTCAGGTGAACCTTTTTCGTTATCCAAATGGTGCCAAATGGTGCCAAATGTGCCAAAAATGGCAATGTTCCAGAAAGGTCTCAATATGATTTCTTTTTTAGGTTTTTACAAAAAAATGAGATAATTTGTCAATATTGGCAATAAAAGTTCATTTTTAGATGTGTTCTTGTTGCTCTTCATATTACACAACTAACTACCCGAGGTCACAAAAAGCTGTCAAAACCCATGTAGCAGCACAGTGAATCTTGTGTATTTCACCAGAGCCCCATTAGCCAGAAATGAGTCCAGGAATGTGCAAACAGGTTTTCAAATGAATAATGGGAATAGTATGAAACTTCCCTACACATTACTGCTAGCCAGTCCTGTCCTTTATTCTGTTGCCACCTCCTATGACAGGGACGTTGGGGTTGGGTTTTAGGAGGCAAAACTTTATACATGACAAACATATATCAACTATATACAAGTGCACTAAGGTGTACTACTAAAAGTGCAGTGGATAAAAAATCAAAAGTCCACCAGTTTCCTAGATAAAAAATAAAAACCCTGCTGTAACAAATAAAAAGATCCTTGCCCTCTAATTGCTGAAGTTACCGTATTTACACAAAGAAAGTACAAAATGGCAGGGTCCAAAAAGCTAAAAAAAATGAACTAAAAACAAAAAAAGGCAAAGGATCAAAACATGGGGGTGGAGGGTGAGGAGAGATTATTTAACCATTCATACAGAAGCCATTTAGACTACACATTCCCTCAGGAGAGCAATCTGCATCATTACAAACCCCACTAACACTGTCCATGGAATTGTCCACCATGTTGATATACCCATTAGTCCCCCTTATACAACAACAATCAACAATAATAATAATAAACAAGTACTCCCTGATGTTATCATGTTCTCTCCCTCATACCATGCATAAATTGCCATTTTGTTTACCTGCACAGCCTTCTGTACTGCATACAGAACAATTTACTCATGTGGAACAATGACTTTACTAAACACTTCCAGAAGCCATTTCACACTCAAAAAAATCGATTTAGTAGCTCATCTCAGACACAAATAGATAGCTAGCTGCTTGTTACCTGTAATTTTGCTTGCTAGCTTGCCACTGTAAAGGTAATACTATCTATATTAATTTAGCTGAGAGGGACCGATTTTATGCATAAGTATATAAGGTTAGTTAGCTTCACAGAAGAAACACAGGGATTCACGCATTGCAGCTAAATTGCACATTTCCTTCGATGCTTACACCAAACTTACAACATCTGTGTTGTTGGCAATGCCACGTAACACGTGCGAGTTTGTCAACACAGACAATACACCCTAAGTTTACTTCATAAATTATTTATCATACCGTTGGAATGTGCAATTTGTAATATTAATTGTATGAAAAACAATAAAATACAGTTGACAATGGAATTACGAACCCGCATGGCATTGCGTGAATTCACACTGGTATATCGAAAAATCGGTAATACCACCAGCCCTAACGACGTTACCTGCCATGGCGAAATTCAATGCGTTTATAGCATAACACTGTTAGTATGATAAAACAACTTACATGTCAGCAACATCATCTCGGTCATCAGTGGATTCAGCGTCACTGAGACAGGATGAGTCTCCCTCGGCAAAAACATCTTCTGGCTTATCCAGTTCGTCTAGCACTTGGTGCACGGATAAACGCCTCAAAAATCTCGACATAACTACACAAAAACTGTATCAAAAATACTCTAAAGTAAAAAAATGTAACTGCGGGCCTTACCTAATTAATTGTGCTTTGCTAAACGGAATGTAGCGAGCTACGCTACAAGGTAAAAACACTGCGCCATCTTGGTTTGATAATTACGCGTGAGTGCTACTTCCTTATACGCACGGCAAAAAATCCTTGATATACGACAGCTACAGTGTTAAATGAGGGCTGGTTTTAAAGATAAGAGTCTTGGCTATTGGCTGGAATATTTGACAGACAGTTTTAAAACCCAATGGAAAGCAAATAATACTCGGAGTGGAGGCAGGTCGAAGACAGTTTTTCCCACTTCAGATAGGCCTATTGTGCTATCAGTCAAAGAAATACACCCAATTGACGACGGTTTTGCATAATTCTCTGCAAGCATGTTCAAAACCACTCTGGCTAACATATACTAAGCCGTTGGATTGGTACTCCAGAAACTGGCTGAGTTTCACAACGCCAAAGTGAACACAGCCGAACGAGTCGTAATCAAGTGCAAAAAAGCACAAGTCGGTTTAAAATTGGAAAAAAATCATGTACAGCCTTATGAAAGTTTTAAAGTATTTTTTCTTGAAGCCGAAAGGTATAATGATTTTTTAAACCAAAGTTTTGTGAAATACAATTAAGCAGAACAGTTTACCAGCACATTGTTTATGGTGTGACATCAAGCTGCAATACATGTTTGAGAATTCGGTCAGAGTTTCCAACGTTATTTACAAAGTTTTATCTCGACGTTTTGGGCTTAAAAACCACTTTCCCAGAAGGAATGGATATATCATAAGGATATTTAATCAAAATATTGAGGTGAGCAGTTTATTATATATTATTAAATTAATGAAATGTATAATTTAATAATTTCCGTCACGCCCCGCGTTACCGCTAGGGGGCGTTTGGCATTAAGAGGTTAATGTCGCTGTGCTTTCATCATGCAGAGCGTTTCTGTTAATGTCGCTGTGCTTTCATCATGCAGAGCGTTTCTGTTAATGTCGCTGTGTTTTCATCATGCAGAGCGTTTCTGTTAATGTCGCTGTGTTTTCATAATGTAGAGCATTTCAGTTAATGTCGCTCTGTTTTCATCATGCAGAGCGTTTCTATTAATGCCGCTGTGTTTTCATCATAGAGAGCGTTTGTTAATGTCGCTGTGTTTTCATCACGTAGAGCGTTTCTGTTAATGTCCCTGTGTTTTCATGAAGCAGAGCGTTTCTGTAAATGTTGCTGTGTTTTCATCATAGAGAGTGTTTCTGTTAATGTCACTGTGTTTTCATCATGCAGAGCGTTTCTGTTAATTTCGCTGTGTTTTCATCATGCAGAGCGTTTCTGTTAATGTCACTGTGTTTTCATCAAAGAGAGCGTTTCTATTAATGCCGCTGTGTTTTCATCAAAGAGAGCGTTTCTGTTAATGTCGCTGTGTTTTCATAAAGCAGAGCGTTTCTGTTAATGTTGCTGTGTTTTCATCATGGAGAGTTTCTGTTAATGTCGCTGTTTTTATCATGCAGAGCGTTTCTGTAAATGCCGCTGTGTTTTCCTCACACAGAGCGTTTCCGTAAATGTCGCTGTGTTTTCATCACGCAGAGCGTTTCTGTTAATGTCGCTGTGTTTTTATTAGGCAGAGCGTTTCTGGTAATGTCGCTGTGTTTTCATCATGTAGAGCGTTTCTGTAAATGTCGCTGTGTTTTCATCATGTAGAACATTTCTGTTAATGTCGCTCTGTTTTCATTATGCAGAGCGTTTCTATTAATGCCGCTGTGTTTTCATCATAGAGAGCGTTTCTGTCGCTGTATTTTCATCATGTAGAGCGTTTCTGTTAATGTCGCTGTGTTTTCATAAAGCCGAGCGTTTCTGTTAATGTTGCTGTGTTTTCATCACGTAGAGCGTTTCTGTTAATGTCGCTGTGTTTTCATCATGCAGAGCGTTTCTGGAAATGTCGCTGTGTTTTCATCATGCAGAGCGTTTCTGTTAATGTCGCTGTGTTTTTATTAGGCAGAGCGTTTCTGGTAATGTCACTGTGTTTTCATCATGTAGAGCGTTTCTGTAAATGTCGCTGTGTTTTCATCATGTAGAGCGTTTCTGTTAATGTCGCTGTGTTTTCATCATGTAGAGCATTTCTGTTAATGTCGCTCTGTTTTCATCATGCAGAGCGTTTCTATTAATGCCGCTGTGTTTTCATCATAGAGAGCGTTTCTGTCGCTGTGTTTTCATCATGTAGAGTGTTTCTCTTAATGTCGCTGTGTTTTCATCATGCAGAGCGTTTCTGTTAATGTCACTATGTTTTCATCATGCAGAGCGTTTCTGTTAATGTCGCTGTGTTTTCATCATGCAAAGCGTTTCTGTTAATGTCGCTGTGCTTTCATCATGCAAAGCGTTTCTGTTAATGTCGCTGTGCTTTCATCATGCAGAGCGTTTCTGTTAATGTCGCTGTGTTTTCATCATGCAGAGCGTTTGTTAATGTCGCTGTGTTTTCATCACGTAGAGCGTTTCTGTTAATGTCGCTGTGTTTTCATCAAGCAGAGCGTTTCTGTTAATGTTGCTGTGTTTTCATCATGTAGAGCGTTTCTGTTAATGTCGCTGTGTTTTCATAATGTAGAGCATTTCTGTTAATGTCGCTCTGTTTTCATCATGCAGAGCGTTTCTATTAATGCCGCTGTCTTTTCATCATAGAGAGCGTTTGTTAATGTCGCTGTGTTTTCATCACGTAGAGCGTTTCTGTTAATGTCGCTGTGTTTTCATAAAGCAGAGCATTTCTGTAAATGTTGCTGTGTTTTCATCATGGAAAGTGTTTCTGTTAATGTTGCTGTGTTTTCATCATGCAGAGCGTTTCTGTTAATGTCGCTGTGTTTTCATCATGTAGAGTGTTTCTGTTAATGTCGCTGTGTTTTCATCATGTAGAGCGTTTCTGTTAATATCGCTCTGTTTTCGTCATACAGAGCGTTTATATTAATGCCGCTGTGTTTTCATCAAAGAGAGCGTTTCTGTTAATGTCGCTGTGTTTTCATAAAGCAGAGCGTTTCTGTTAATGTTGCTGTGTTTTCATCATGGAGAGTTTCTGTTAATGTCGCTGTTTTTATCATGCAGAGCGTTTCTGTAAATGCCGCTGTGTTTTCCTCACGCAGAGCGTTTCCGTAAATGTCGCTGTGTTTTCATCACGCAGAGCGTTTCTGTTAATGTCGCTGTGTTTTTATTAGGCAGAGCGTTTCTGGTAATGTCGCTGTGTTTTCAGCATGTAGAGCGTTTCTGTAAATGTCGCTGTGTTTTCATCATCCAGAGCGTTTCTGTTAATCTCGCTGTGTTTTCATCATGTAGAGTGTTTCTGTTAATGTCGCTGTGTTTTTATTAGGCAGAGCGTTTCTGGTAATGTCGCTTTGTCTTCATCATGTAGAGCGTTTCTGTAAATGTCGCTGTGTTTTCATCATGTAGAGTGTTTCTGTTAATGTCGCTCTGTTTTCATCAAGCAGAGCGTTTCTGTTAATGTTGCTGTGTTTTCATCATGTAGAGCGTTTCTGTTAATGTCGCTGTGTTTTCATAATGTAGAGCATTTCTGTTAATGTCGCTCTGTTTTCATCATGCAGAGCGTTTCTATTAATGTCGCTGTGTTTTCATCATGCAGAGCGTTTGTTAATGTCGCTGTGTTTTCATCACGTAGAGCGTTTCTGTTAATGTCGCTGTGTTTTCATCAAGCAGAGCGTTTCTGTTAATGTTGCTGTGTTTTCATCATGTAGAGCGTTTCTGTTAATGTCGCTGTGTTTTCATAATGTAGAGCATTTCTGTTAATGTCGCTCTGTTTTCATCATGCAGAGCGTTTCTATTAATGCCGCTGTGTTTTCATCATAGAGAGCGTTTGTTAATGTCGCTGTGTTTTCATCACGTAGAGCGTTTCTGTTAATGTCGCTGTGTTTTCATAAAGCAGAGCATTTCTGTAAATGTTGCTGTGTTTTCATCATGGAAAGTGTTTCTGTTAATGTCGCTGTGTTTTCATCATGCAGAGCGTTTCTGTTAATGTCGCTGTGTTTTCATCATGTAGAGTGTTTCTGTTAATGTCGCTGTGTTTTCATCATGTAGAGCGTTTCTGTTAATATCGCTCTGTTTTCGTCATACAGAGCGTTTCTATTAATGCCGCTGTGTTTTCATCAAAGAGAGCGTTTCTGTTAATGTCGCTGTGTTTTCATAAAGCAGAGCGTTTCTGTTAATGTTGCTGTGTTTTCATCATGGAGAGTTTCTGTTAATGTCGCTGTTTTTATCATGCAGAGCGTTTCTGTAAATGCCGCTGTGTTTTCCTCACGCAGAGCGTTTCCGTAAATGTTGCTGTGTTTTCATCACGCAGAGCGTTTCTGTTAATGTCGCTGTGTTTTTATTAGGCAGAGCGTTTCTGGTAATGTCGCTGTGTTTTCAGCATGTAGAGCGTTTCTGTAAATGTCGCTGTGTTTTCATCATCCAGAGCGTTTCTGTTAATCTCGCTGTGTTTTCATCATGTAGAGTGTTTCTGTTAATGTCGCTGTGTTTTTATTAGGCAGAGCGTTTCTGGTAATGTCGCTTTGTCTTCATCATGTAGAGCGTTTCTGTAAATGTCGCTGTGTTTTCATCATGTAGAGTGTTTCTGTTAATGTCGCTCTGTTTTCATCAAGCAGAGCGTTTCTGTTAATGTTGCTGTGTTTTCATCATGTAGAGCGTTTCTGTTAATGTCGCTGTGTTTTCATAATGTAGAGCATTTCTGTTAATGTCGCTCTGTTTTCATCATGCAGAGCGTTTCTATTAATGTCGCTGTGTTTTCATCATAGAGAGCGTTTGTTAATGTCGCTGTGTTTTCATCACGTAGAGCGTTTCTGTTAATGTCGCTGTGTTTTCATAAAGCAGAGCATTTCTGTAAATGTTGCTGTGTTTTCATCATGGAAAGTGTTTCTGTTAATGTCGCTGTGTTTTCATCATGCAGAGCGTTTCTGTTAATGTCGCTGTGTTTTCATCATGTAGAGTGTTTCTGTTAATGTCGCTGTGTTTTCATCATGTAGAGCGTTTCTGTTAATATCGCTCTGTTTTCGTCATACAGAGCGCTTCTATTAATGCCGCTGTGTTTTCATCAAAGAGAGCGTTTCTGTTAATGTCGCTGTGTTTTCATAAAGCAGAGCGTTTCTGTTAATGTTGCTGTGTTTTCATCATGGAGAGTTTCTGTTAATGTCGCTGTTTTTATCATGCAGAGCGTTTCTGTAAATGCCGCTGTGTTTTCCTCACGCAGAGCGTTTCCGTAAATGTCGCTGTGTTTTCATCACGCAGAGCGTTTCTGTTAATGTCGCTGTGTTTTTATTAGGCAGAGCGTTTCTGGTAATCTCGCTGTGTTTTCATCATGTAGAGTGTTTCTGTTAATGTCGCTGTGTTTTTATTAGGCAGAGCGTTTCTGGTAATGTCGCTTTGTCTTCATCATGTAGAGCGTTTCTGTAAATGTCGCTGTGTTTTCATCATGTAGAGTGTTTCTGTTAATGTCGCTCTGTTTTCATCAAGCAGAGCGTTTCTGTTAATGTTGCTGTGTTTTCATCATGTAGAGCGTTTCTGTTAATGTCGCTGTGTTTTCATAATGTAGAGCATTTCTGTTAATGTCGCTCTGTTTTCATCATGCAGAGCGTTTCTATTAATGTCGCTGTGTTTTCATCATAGAGAGCGTTTGTTAATGTCGCTGTGTTTTCATCACGTAGAGCGTTTCTGTTAATGTCGCTGTGTTTTCATAAAGCAGAGCATTTCTGTAAATGTTGCTGTGTTTTCATCATGGAAAGTGTTTCTGTTAATGTCGCTGTGTTTTCATCATGCAGAGCGTTTCTGTTAATGTCGCTGTGTTTTCATCATGTAGAGTGTTTCTGTTAATGTCGCTGTGTTTTCATCATGTAGAGCGTTTCTGTTAATATCGCTCTGTTTTCGTCATACAGAGCGCTTCTATTAATGCCGCTGTGTTTTCATCAAAGAGAGCGTTTCTGTTAATGTCGCTGTGTTTTCATAAAGCAGAGCGTTTCTGTTAATGTTGCTGTGTTTTCATCATGGAGAGTTTCTGTTAATGTCGCTGTGTTTTCATCACGCAGAGCGTTTCTGTTAATGTCGCTGTGTTTTTATTAGGCAGAGCGTTTCTGGTAATGTCGCTGTGTTTTCAGCATGTAGAGCGTTTCTGTAAATGTCGCTGTGTTTTCATCATCCAGAGCGTTTCTGTTAATCTCGCTGTGTTTTCATCATGTAGAGTGTTTCTGTTAATGTCGCTGTGTTTTTATTAGGCAGAGCGTTTCTGGTAATGTCGCTTTGTCTTCATCATGTAGAGCGTTTCTGTAAATGTCGCTGTGTTTTCATCATGTAGAGTGTTTCTGTTAATGTCGCTCTGTTTTCATCAAGCAGAGCGTTTCTGTTAATGTTGCTGTGTTTTCATCATGTAGAGCGTTTCTGTTAATGTCGCTGTGTTTTCATAATGTAGAGCATTTCTGTTAATGTCGCTCTGTTTTCATCATGCAGAGCGTTTCTATTAATGTCGCTGTGTTTTCATCATAGAGAGCGTTTGTTAATGTCGCTGTGTTTTCATCACGTAGAGCGTTTCTGTTAATGTCGCTGTGTTTTCATAAAGCAGAGCATTTCTGTAAATGTTGCTGTGTTTTCATCATGGAAAGTGTTTCTGTTAATGTCGCTGTGTTTTCATCATGCAGAGCGTTTCTGTTAATGTCGCTGTGTTTTCATCATGTAGAGTGTTTCTGTTAATGTCGCTGTGTTTTCATCATGTAGAGCGTTTCTGTTAATATCGCTCTGTTTTCGTCATACAGAGCGCTTCTATTAATGCCGCTGTGTTTTCATCAAAGAGAGCGTTTCTGTTAATGTCGCTGTGTTTTCATAAAGCAGAGCGTTTCTGTTAATGTTGCTGTGTTTTCATCATGGAGAGTTTCTGTTAATGTCGCTGTTTTTATCATGCAGAGCGTTTCTGTAAATGCCGCTGTGTTTTCCTCACGCAGAGCGTTTCCGTAAATGTCGCTGTGTTTTCATCACGCAGAGCGTTTCTGTTAATGTCGCTGTGTTTTTATTAGGCAGAGCGTTTCTGGTAATGTCGCTGTGTTTTCAGCATGTAGAGCGTTTCTGTAAATGTCGCTGTGTTTTCATCATCCAGAGCGTTTCTGTTAATCTCGCTGTGTTTTCATCATGTAGAGTGTTTCTGTTAATGTCGCTGTGTTTTTATTAGGCAGAGCGTTTCTGGTAATGTCGCTTTGTCTTCATCATGTAGAGCGTTTCTGTAAATGTCGCTGTGTTTTCATCATGTAGAGTGTTTCTGTTAATGTCGCTCTGTTTTCATCAAGCAGAGCGTTTCTGTTAATGTTGCTGTGTTTTCATCATGTAGAGCGTTTCTGTTAATGTCGCTGTGTTTTCATAATGTAGAGCATTTCTGTTAATGTCGCTCTGTTTTCATCATGCAGAGCGTTTCTATTAATGTCGCTGTGTTTTCATCATGCAGAGCGTTTGTTAATGTCGCTGTGTTTTCATCACGTAGAGCGTTTCTGTTAATGTCGCTGTGTTTTCATCAAGCAGAGCGTTTCTGTTAATGTTGCTGTGTTTTCATCATGTAGAGCGTTTCTGTTAATGTCGCTGTGTTTTCATAATGTAGAGCATTTCTGTTAATGTCGCTCTGTTTTCATCATGCAGAGCGTTTCTATTAATGCCGCTGTGTTTTCATCATAGAGAGCGTTTGTTAATGTCGCTGTGTTTTCATCACGTAGAGCGTTTCTGTTAATGTCGCTGTGTTTTCATAAAGCAGAGCATTTCTGTAAATGTTGCTGTGTTTTCATCATGGAAAGTGTTTCTGTTAATGTCGCTGTGTTTTCATCATGCAGAGCGTTTCTGTTAATGTCGCTGTGTTTTCATCATGTAGAGTGTTTCTGTTAATGTCGCTGTGTTTTCATCATGTAGAGCGTTTCTGTTAATATCGCTCTGTTTTCGTCATACAGAGCGTTTCTATTAATGCCGCTGTGTTTTCATCAAAGAGAGCGTTTCTGTTAATGTCGCTGTGTTTTCATAAAGCAGAGCGTTTCTGTTAATGTTGCTGTGTTTTCATCATGGAGAGTTTCTGTTAATGTCGCTGTTTTTATCATGCAGAGCGTTTCTGTAAATGCCGCTGTGTTTTCCTCACGCAGAGCGTTTCCGTAAATGTTGCTGTGTTTTCATCACGCAGAGCGTTTCTGTTAATGTCGCTGTGTTTTTATTAGGCAGAGCGTTTCTGGTAATGTCGCTGTGTTTTCAGCATGTAGAGCGTTTCTGTAAATGTCGCTGTGTTTTCATCATCCAGAGCGTTTCTGTTAATCTCGCTGTGTTTTCATCATGTAGAGTGTTTCTGTTAATGTCGCTGTGTTTTTATTAGGCAGAGCGTTTCTGGTAATGTCGCTTTGTCTTCATCATGTAGAGCGTTTCTGTAAATGTCGCTGTGTTTTCATCATGTAGAGTGTTTCTGTTAATGTCGCTCTGTTTTCATCAAGCAGAGCGTTTCTGTTAATGTTGCTGTGTTTTCATCATGTAGAGCGTTTCTGTTAATGTCGCTGTGTTTTCATAATGTAGAGCATTTCTGTTAATGTCGCTCTGTTTTCATCATGCAGAGCGTGTCTATTAATGTCGCTGTGTTTTCATCATAGAGAGCGTTTGTTAATGTCGCTGTGTTTTCATCACGTAGAGCGTTTCTGTTAATGTCGCTGTGTTTTCATAAAGCAGAGCATTTCTGTAAATGTTGCTGTGTTTTCATCATGGAAAGTGTTTCTGTTAATGTCGCTGTGTTTTCATCATGCAGAGCGTTTCTGTTAATGTCGCTGTGTTTTCATCATGTAGAGTGTTTCTGTTAATGTCGCTGTGTTTTCATCATGTAGAGCGTTTCTGTTAATATCGCTCTGTTTTCGTCATACAGAGCGCTTCTATTAATGCCGCTGTGTTTTCATCAAAGAGAGCGTTTCTGTTAATGTCGCTGTGTTTTCATAAAGCAGAGCGTTTCTGTTAATGTTGCTGTGTTTTCATCATGGAGAGTTTCTGTTAATGTCGCTGTTTTTATCATGCAGAGCGTTTCTGTAAATGCCGCTGTGTTTTCCTCACGCAGAGCGTTTCCGTAAATGTCGCTGTGTTTTCATCACGCAGAGCGTTTCTGTTAATGTCGCTGTGTTTTTATTAGGCAGAGCGTTTCTGGTAATGTCGCTGTGTTTTCATCATCCAGAGCGTTTCTGTTAATCTCGCTGTGTTTTCATCATGTAGAGTGTTTCTGTTAATGTCGCTGTGTTTTTATTAGGCAGAGCGTTTCTGGTAATGTCGCTTTGTCTTCATCATGTAGAGCGTTTCTGTAAATGTCGCTGTGTTTTCATCATGTAGAGTGTTTCTGTTAATGTCGCTCTGTTTTCATCAAGCAGAGCGTTTCTGTTAATGTTGCTGTGTTTTCATCATGTAGAGCGTTTCTGTTAATGTCGCTGTGTTTTCATAATGTAGAGCATTTCTGTTAATGTCGCTCTGTTTTCATCATGCAGAGCGTTTCTATTAATGTCGCTGTGTTTTCATCATAGAGAGCGTTTGTTAATGTCGCTGTGTTTTCATCACGTAGAGCGTTTCTGTTAATGTCGCTGTGTTTTCATAAAGCAGAGCATTTCTGTAAATGTTGCTGTGTTTTCATCATGGAAAGTGTTTCTGTTAATGTCGCTGTGTTTTCATCATGCAGAGCGTTTCTGTTAATGTCGCTGTGTTTTCATCATGTAGAGTGTTTCTGTTAATGTCGCTGTGTTTTCATCATGTAGAGCGTTTCTGTTAATATCGCTCTGTTTTCGTCATACAGAGCGCTTCTATTAATGCCGCTGTGTTTTCATCAAAGAGAGCGTTTCTGTTAATGTCGCTGTGTTTTCATAAAGCAGAGCGTTTCTGTTAATGTTGCTGTGTTTTCATCATGGAGAGTTTCTGTTAATGTCGCTGTGTTTTCATCACGCAGAGCGTTTCTGTTAATGTCGCTGTGTTTTTATTAGGCAGAGCGTTTCTGGTAATGTCGCTGTGTTTTCAGCATGTAGAGCGTTTCTGTAAATGTCGCTGTGTTTTCATCATCCAGAGCGTTTCTGTTAATCTCGCTGTGTTTTCATCATGTAGAGTGTTTCTGTTAATGTCGCTGTGTTTTTATTAGGCAGAGCGTTTCTGGTAATGTCGCTTTGTCTTCATCATGTAGAGCGTTTCTGTAAATGTCGCTGTGTTTTCATCATGTAGAGTGTTTCTGTTAATGTCGCTCTGTTTTCATCAAGCAGAGCGTTTCTGTTAATGTTGCTGTGTTTTCATCATGTAGAGCGTTTCTGTTAATGTCGCTGTGTTTTCATAATGTAGAGCATTTCTGTTAATGTCGCTCTGTTTTCATCATGCAGAGCGTTTCTATTAATGTCGCTGTGTTTTCATCATAGAGAGCGTTTGTTAATGTCGCTGTGTTTTCATCACGTAGAGCGTTTCTGTTAATGTCGCTGTGTTTTCATAAAGCAGAGCATTTCTGTAAATGTTGCTGTGTTTTCATCATGGAAAGTGTTTCTGTTAATGTCGCTGTGTTTTCATCATGCAGAGCGTTTCTGTTAATGTCGCTGTGTTTTCATCATGTAGAGTGTTTCTGTTAATGTCGCTGTGTTTTCATCATGTAGAGCGTTTCTGTTAATATCGCTCTGTTTTCGTCATACAGAGCGCTTCTATTAATGCCGCTGTGTTTTCATCAAAGAGAGCGTTTCTGTTAATGTCGCTGTGTTTTCATAAAGCAGAGCGTTTCTGTTAATGTTGCTGTGTTTTCATCATGGAGAGTTTCTGTTAATGTCGCTGTTTTTATCATGCAGAGCGTTTCTGTAAATGCCGCTGTGTTTTCCTCACGCAGAGCGTTTCCGTAAATGTCGCTGTGTTTTCATCACGCAGAGCGTTTCTGTTAATGTCGCTGTGTTTTTATTAGGCAGAGCGTTTCTGGTAATGTCGCTGTGTTTTCAGCATGTAGAGCGTTTCTGTAAATGTCGCTGTGTTTTCATCATCCAGAGCGTTTCTGTTAATCTCGCTGTGTTTTCATCATGTAGAGTGTTTCTGTTAATGTCGCTGTGTTTTTGTTAGGCAGAGCGTTTCTGGTAATGTCGCTTTGTCTTCATCATGTAGAGCGTTTCTGTAAATGTCGCTGTGTTTTCATCATGTAGAGTGTTTCTGTTAATGTCGCTCTGTTTTCATCATGCAGAGCGTTTCTATTGATGCCGCTGTGTTTTCATCATAGAGAGCGTTTCTCTTAATGTCGCTGTGTTTTCATCATGCAGAGCGTTTCTGTTAATGTCACTATGTTTTCATCATGCAGAGCATTTCTGTTAATGTCGCTGTGTTTTCATCATGTAGAGTGTTTCTGTTAATGTCGCTGTGTTTTCATAATGTAGAGCATTTCTGTTAATGTCGCTCTGTTTTCATCATGCAGAGCGTTTCTATTAATGCCGCTGTGTTTTCATCATAGAGAGCGTTTGTTAATGTCGCTGTGTTTTCATCACGTAGAGCGTTTCTGTTAATGTCGCTGTGTTTTCATAAAGCAGAGCATTTCTGTAAATGTTGCTGTGTTTTCATCATGGAAAGTGTTTCTGTTAATGTCGCTGTGTTTTCATCATGCAGAGCGTTTCTGTTAATGTCGCTGTGTTTTCATCATGTAGAGTGTTTCTGTTAATGTCGCTGTGTTTTCATCATGTAGAGCGTTTCTGTTAATATCGCTCTGTTTTCGTCATACAGAGCGTTTCTATTAATGCCGCTGTGTTTTCATCAAAGAGAGCGTTTCTGTTAATGTCGCTGTGTTTTCATAAAGCAGAGCGTTTCTGTTAATGTTGCTGTGTTTTCATCATGGAGAGTTTCTGTTAATGTCGCTGTTTTTATCATGCAGAGCGTTTCTGTAAATGCCGCTGTGTTTTCCTCACGCAGAGCGTTTCCGTAAATGTCGCTGTGTTTTCATCACGCAGAGCGTTTCTGTTAATGTCGCTGTGTTTTTATTAGGCAGAGCGTTTCTGGTAATGTCGCTGTGTTTTCAGCATGTAGAGCGTTTCTGTAAATGTCGCTGTGTTTTCATCATCCAGAGCGTTTCTGTTAATCTCGCTGTGTTTTCATCATGTAGAGTGTTTCTGTTAATGTCGCTGTGTTTTTATTAGGCAGAGCGTTTCTGGTAATGTCGCTTTGTCTTCATCATGTAGAGCGTTTCTGTAAATGTCGCTGTGTTTTCATCATGTAGAGTGTTTCTGTTAATGTCGCTCTGTTTTCATCAAGCAGAGCGTTTCTGTTAATGTTGCTGTGTTTTCATCATGTAGAGCGTTTCTGTTAATGTCGCTGTGTTTTCATAATGTAGAGCATTTCTGTTAATGTCGCTCTGTTTTCGTCATGCAGAGCGTTTCTATTAATGCCGCTGTGTTTTCATCATAGAGAGCGTTTGTTAATGTCGCTGTGTTTTCATCACGTAGAGCGTTTCTGTTAATGTCGCTGTGTTTTCATAAAGCAGAGCATTTCTGTAAATGTTGCTGTGTTTTCATCATGGAAAGTGTTTCTGTTAATGTCGCTGTGTTTTCATCATGCAGAGCGTTTCTGTTAATGTCGCTGTGTTTTCATCATGTAGAGTGTTTCTGTTAATGTCGCTGTGTTTTCATCATGTAGAGCGTTTCTGTTAATATCGCTCTGTTTTCGTCATACAGAGCGCTTCTATTAATGCCGCTGTGTTTTCATCAAAGAGAGCGTTTCTGTTAATGTCGCTGTGTTTTCATAAAGCAGAGCGTTTCTGTTAATGTTGCTGTGTTTTCATCATGGAGAGTTTCTGTTAATGTCGCTGTTTTTATCATGCAGAGCGTTTCTGTAAATGCCGCTGTGTTTTCCTCACGCAGAGCGTTTCCGTAAATGTCGCTGTGTTTTCATCACGCAGAGCGTTTCTGTTAATGTCGCTGTGTTTTTATTAGGCAGAGCGTTTCTGGTAATGTCGCTGTGTTTTCAGCATGTAGAGCGTTTCTGTAAATGTCGCTGTGTTTTCATCATCCAGAGCGTTTCTGTTAATCTCGCTGTGTTTTCATCATGTAGAGTGTTTCTGTTAATGTCGCTGTGTTTTTGTTAGGCAGAGCGTTTCTGGTAATGTCGCTTTGTCTTCATCATGTAGAGCGTTTCTGTAAATGTCGCTGTGTTTTCATCATGTAGAGTGTTTCTGTTAATGTCGCTCTGTTTTCATCATGCAGAGCGTTTCTATTGATGCCGCTGTGTTTTCATCATAGAGAGCGTTTCTCTTAATGTCGCTGTGTTTTCATCATGCAGAGCGTTTCTGTTAATGTCACTATGTTTTCATCATGCAGAGCATTTCTGTTAATGTCGCTGTGTTTTCATCATGTAGAGTGTTTCTGTTAATGTCGCTCTGTTTTCATCATGCAGAGCGTTTCTATTGATGCCGCTGTGTTTTCATCATAGAGAGCGTTTCGCTTAATGTCGCTGTGTTTTCATCATGCAGAGCGTTTCTGTTAATGTCACTATGTTTTCATCATGCAGAGCGTTTCTGATAATGTCGCTGTGTTTTCATCATGCAAAGCGTTTCTGTTAATGTCGCTGTGCTTTCATCATGCAGAGCGTTTCTGTTAATGTCGCTGTGTTTTCATCATGCAGAGCGTTTGTTAATGTCGCTGTGTTTTCATCACATAGAGCGTTTCTGTTAATGTCGCTGTGGTTTCATCACGTAGAGTGTTTCTGTTAATGTCGCTGTGCTTTCATCATGCAGAGCGTTTCTGTTAATGTCGCTGTGCTTTCATCATGCAGAGCGTTTCTGTTAATGTCGCTGTGTTTTCATCATGCAGAGCGTTTCTGTTAATGTCGCTGTGTTTTCATAATGTAGAGCATTTCTGTTAATGTCGCTCTGTTTTCATCATGCAGAGCGTTTCTATTAATGCCGCTGTGTTTCCCTCACGCAGAGCGTTTCCGTAAATGTCGCTGTGTTTTCATCACGCAGAGCGTTTCTGTTAATGTCGCTGTGTTTTTATTAGGCAGAGCGTTTCTGGTAATGTCGCTGTGTTTTCAGCATGTAGAGCGTTTCTGTAAATGTCGCTGTGTTTTCATCATGTAGAGCGTTTCTGTAAATGTCGCTGTGTTTTCATCATCCAGAGCGTTTCTGTTAATCTCGCTGTGTTTTCATCATGTAGAGTGTTTCTGTTAATGTCGCTGTGTTTTTATCAGGCAGAGCGTTTCTGGTAATGTCGCTTTGTCTTCATCATGTAGAGCGTTTCTGTAAATGTCGCTGTGTTTTCATCATGTAGAGTGTTTCTGTTAATGTCGCTCTGTTTTCATCATGCAGAGCGTTTCTATTGATGCCGCTGTGTTTTCATCATAGAGAGCGTTTCTCTTAATGTCGCTGTGTTTTCATCATGCAGAGCGTTTCTGTTAATGTCACTATGTTTTCATCATGCAGAGCGTTTCTGTTAATGTCGCTGTGTTTTCATCATGTAGAGTGTTTCTGTTAATGTCGCTCTGTTTTCATCATGCAGGGCGTTTCTATTGATGCCGCTGTGTTTTCATCATAGAGAGCGTTTCTCTTAATGTCGCTGTGTTTTCATCATGCAGAGCGTTTCTGTTAATGTCACTATGTTTTCATCATGCAGAGCGTTTCTGATAATGTCGCTGTGTTTTCATCATGCAAAGCGTTTCTGTTAATGTCGCTGTGCTTTCATCATGCAGAGCGTTTCTGTTAATGTCGCTGTGTTTTCATCATGCAGAGCGTTTGTTAATGTCGCTGTGTTTTCATCACGTAGAGCGTTTCTGTTAATGTCGCTGTGGTTTCATCACGTAGAGTGTTTCTGTTAATGTCGCTGTGCTTTCATCATGCAGAGCGTTTCTGTTAATGTCGCTGTGCTTTCATCATGCAGAGCGTTTCTGTTAATGTCGCTGTGTTTTCATCATGCAGAGCGTTTCTGTTAATGTCGCTGTGTTTTCATAATGTAGAGCATTTCTGTTAATGTCGCTCTGTTTTCATCATGCAGACCGTTTCTATTAATGCCGCTGTGTTTTCATCATAGAGAGCGTTTGTTAATGTCGCTGTGTTTTCATCACGTAGAGCGTTTCTGTTAATGTCGCTGTGTTTTCATGAAGCAGAGCGTTTCTGTAAATGTTGCTGTGTTTTCATCATAGAGAGTGTTTCTGTTAATGTCACTGTGTTTTCATCATGCAGAGCGTTTCTGTTAATTTCGCTGTGTTTTCATCATGCAGAGCGTTTCTGTTAATGTCACTGTGTTTTCATCAAAGAGAGCGTTTCTGTTAATGTTGCTGTGTTTTCATAAAGCAGAGCGTTTGTATTAATGCCGCTGTGTTTTCATCAAAGAGATCGTTTCTGTTAATGTTGCTGTGTTTTCATAAAGCAGAGCGTTTCTGTTAATGTTGCTGTGTTTTCATCATGGAGAGTTTCTGTTAATGTCGCTGTTTTTATCATGCAGAGCGTTTCTGTAAATGCCGCTGTGTTTTCCTCACGCAGAGCGTTTCCGTAAATGTCGCTGTGTTTTCATCACGCAGAGCGTTTCTGTTAATGTCGCTGTGTTTTTATTAGGCAGAGCGTTTCTGGTAATGTCGCTGTGTTTTCATCATGTAGAGCGTTTCTGCAAATGTCGCTGTGTTTTCATCATGTAGAGCGTTTCTGTAAATGTCGCTGTGTTTTCATCATGCAGAGCGTTTCTGTTAATGTCGCTGTGTTTTCATCATGTAGAGTGTTTCTGTTAATGTCGCTGTGTTTTCATCATGTAGAGCGTTTCTGTTAATGTCGCTCTGTTTTCAACATGCAGAGCGTTTCTATTAATGCCGCTGTGTTTTCATCATAGAGAGCGTTTCTCTTAATGTCGCTGTGTTTTCATCATGCAGAGCGTTTCTGTTAATGTCAATATGTTTTCATCATGCAGAGCGTTTCTGTTAATGTCGCTGTGTTTTCATCATGTAGAGTGTTTCTGTTAATGTCGCTCTGTTTTCATCATGCAGAGCGTTTCTATTGATGCCGCTGTGTTTTCATCATAGAGAGCGTTTCTCTTAATGTCGCTGTGTTTTCATCATGCAGAGCGTTTCTGTTAATGTCACTATGTTTTCATCATGCAGAGCGTTTCTGATAATGTCGCTGTGTTTTCATCATGCAAAGCGTTTCTGTTAATGTCGCTGTGCTTTCATCATGTAAAGCGTTTCTGTTAATGTCGCTGTGCTTTCATCATGCAGAGCGTTTCTGTTAATGTCGCTGTGTTTTCATCATGCAGAGCGTTTGTTAATGTCGCTGTGTTTTCATCACGTAGAGCGTTTCTGTTAATGTCGCAGTGGTTTCATCACGCAGAGTGTTTCTGTTAATGTCGCTGTGCTTTCATCATGCAGAGCGTTTCTGTTAATGTCGCTGTGCTTTCATCATGCAGAGCGTTTCTGTTAATGTCGCTGTGTTTTCATCATGCAGAGCGTTTCTGTTAATGTCGCTGTGTTTTCATCATGTAGAGCTTTTCTGTTAATGTCGCTCTGTTTTCATCATGCAGAGCGTTTCTATTAATGCCGCTGTGTTTTCATCATAGAGAGCGTTTGTTAATGTCGCTGTGTTTTCATCACGTAGAGCGTTTCTGTTAATGTCGCTGTGTTTTCATGAAGCAAAGCGTTTCTGTTAATTTCGCTGTGTTTTCATCATGCAGAGCGTTTCTGTTAATGTCACTGTGTTTTCATCAAAGAGAGCGTTTCTGTTAATGTTGCTGTGTTTTCATCATGCAGAGCGTTTCTGTTAATTTCGCTGTGTTTTCATCATGCAGAGCGTTTCGGTTAATGTCACTGTGTTTTCATCAAAGAGAGCGTTTCTGTTAATGTTGCTGTGTTTTCATAAAGCAGAGCGTTTCTATTAATGCCGCTGTGTTTTCATCAAAGAGATCGTTTCTGTTAATGTTGCTGTGTTTTCATAACGCAGAGCGTTTCTGTTAATGTTGCTGTGTTTTCATCATGGAGAGTTTCTATTAATGTCGCTGTTTTTATCATGCAGAGCGTTTCTGTAAATGCCGCTGTGTTTTCCTCACGCAGAGCGTTTCCGTAAATGTCGCTGTGTTTTCATCACGCAGAGCGTTTCTGTAAATGTCGCTTTGTTTTCATCATGTAGAGCGTTTCTGTAAATGTCGCTGTGTTTTCATCATGCAGAGCGTTTCTGTTAATGTCGCTGTGTTTTCATCATGTAGAGTGTTTCTGTTAATGTCGCTGTGTTTTTATTAGGCAATGCGTTTCTGGTAATGTCGCTGTGTTTTCATCATGTAGAGCGTTTCTGTAAATGTCGCTTTGTTTTCATCATGTAGAGCGTTTCTGTAAATGTCGCTGTGTTTTCATCATGCAGAGCGTTTCTGTTAATGTCGCTGTGTTTTCATCATGTAGAGTGTTTCTGTTAATGTCGCTGTGTTTTCATCATGTAGAGCGTTTCTGTTAATGTCGCTCTGTTTTCAACATGCAGAGCGTTTCTATTAATGCCGCTGTGTTTTCATCATAGAGAGCGTTTCTCTTAATGTCGCTGTGTTTTCATCATGCAGAGCGTTTCTGTTAATGTCAATATGTTTTCATCATGCAGAGCGTTTCTGTTAATGTCGCTGTGTTTTCATCATGCAGAGCGTTTCTGTTAATGTCGCTGTGTTTTCATCATGCAGAGCGTTTGTTAATGTCGCTGTGTTTTCATCACGTAGAGCGTTTCTGTAAATGTCGCTGTGCTTTCATCATGCAAAGCGTTTCTGTTAATGTCGCTGTGCTTTCATCATGCAGAGCATTTCTGTTAATATCGCTCTGTTTTCATCATGCAGAGCGTTTCTGTTAATGTCGCTGTGTTTTCATCATGTAGAGTGTTTCTGTTAATGTCGCTGTGTTTACATCATGTAGAGCGTTTCTGTTAATGTCGCTCTGTTTTCATCATGCAGAGCGTTTCTATTAATGCCGCTGTGTTTTCATCATAGAGAGCGTTTCTTTTAATGTCGCTGTGTTTTCATCATGCAGAGTGTTTCTGTTAATGTCTCTATGTTTTCATCATGCAGAGCGTTTCTGTAAATGTCGCTGTGCTTTCATCATGCAGAGCATTTCTGTTAATGTCACTGTGTTTTCATCATGCAGAGCGTTTGTTAATGTCGTTGTGCTTTCATCATGCAGAGCGTTTCTGTTAATGTTGCTGTGTTTTCATCACGTAGAGCGTTTCTGTTAATGTCGCTGTGTTTTCATCATGCAGAGCGTTTCTGTTAATGTCGCTGTGTTTTTATTAGGCAGAGCGTTTCTGGTAATGTCACTGTGTTTTCATCATGTAGAGCGTTTCTGTAAATGTCGCTGTGTTTTCATCATGTAGAGCGTTTCTGTTAATGTCGCTGTGTTTTCATCATGCAGAGCGTTTCTGGAAATGTCGCTGTGTTTTCATCATGCAGAGCGTTTCTGTTAATGTCGCTGTGTTTTTATTAGGCAGAGCGTTTCTGGTAATGTCACTGTGTTTTCATCATGTAGAGCGTTTCTGTAAATGTCGCTGTGTTTTCATCATGTAGAACGTTTCTCTTAATGTCGCTGTGTTTTCATCATGCAGAGCGTTTCTGTTAATGTCAATATGTTTTCATCATGCAGAGCGTTTCTGTTAATGTCGCTGTGTTTTCATCATGCAGAGCGTTTCTCTTAATGTCGCTGTGTTTTCATCATGCAGAGCGTTTGTTAATGTCGCTGTGTTTTCATCACGTAGAGCGTTTCTGTTAATTTCGCTGTGTTTTCATCATGCAGAGCGTTTCGGTTAATGTCACTGTGTTTTCATCAAAGAGAGCGTTTCTGTTAATGTTGCTGTGTTTTCATAAAGCAGAGCGTTTCTATTAATGCCGCTGTGTTTTCATCAAAGAGATCGTTTCTGTTAATGTTGCTGTGTTTTCATAACGCAGAGCGTTTCTGTTAATGTTGCTGTGTTTTCATCATGGAGAGTTTCTGTTAATGTCGCTGTTTTTATCATGCAGAGCGTTTCTGTAAATGCCGCTGTGTTTTCCTCACGCAGAGCGTTTCCGTAAATGTCGCTGTGTTTTCATCACGCAGAGCGTTTCTGTAAATGTCGCTTTGTTTTCATCATGTAGAGCGTTTCTGTAAATGTCGCTGTGTTTTCATCATGCAGAGCGTTTCTGGAAATGTCGCTGTGTTTTCATCATGTAGAGTGTTTCTGTTAATGTCGCTGTGTTTTTATTAGGCAATGCGTTTCTGGTAATGTCGCTGTGTTTTCATCATGTAGAGCGTTTCTGTAAATGTCGCTTTGTTTTCATCATGTAGAGCGTTTCTGTAAATGTCGCTGTGTTTTCATCATGCAGAGCGTTTCTGTTAATGTCGCTGTGTTTTCATCATGTAGAGTGTTTCTGTTAATGTCGCTGTGTTTTCATCATGTAGAGCGTTTCTGTTAATGTCGCTCTGTTTTCAACATGCAGAGCGTTTCTATTAATGCCGCTGTGTTTTCATCATAGAGAGCGTTTCTCTTAATGTCGCTGTGTTTTCATCATGCAGAGCGTTTCTGTTAATGTCAATATGTTTTCATCATGCAGAGCGTTTCTGTTAATGTCGCTGTGTTTTCATCACGTAGAGCGTTTCTGTAAATGTCGCTGTGCTTTCATCATGCAAAGCGTTTCTGTTAATGTCGCTGTGCTTTCATCATGCAGAGCATTTCTGTTAATATCGCTCTGTTTTCATCATGCAGAGCGTTTCTGTTAATGTCGCTGTGTTTTCATCATGTAGAGTGTTTCTGTTAATGTCGCTGTGTTTACATCATGTAGAGCGTTTCTGTTAATGTCGCTCTGTTTTCATCATGCAGAGCGTTTCTATTAATGCCGCTGTGTTTTCATCATAGAGAGCGTTTCTTTTAATGTCGCTGTGTTTTCATCATGCAGAGTGTTTCTGTTAATGTCTCTATGTTTTCATCATGCAGAGCGTTTCTGTAAATGTCGCTGTGCTTTCATCATGCAGAGCATTTCTGTTAATGTCACTGTGTTTTCATCATGCAGAGCGTTTGTTAATGTCGTTGTGCTTTCATCATGCAGAGCGTTTCTGTTAATGTTGCTGTGTTTTCATCACGTAGAGCGTTTCTGTTAATGTCGCTGTGTTTTCATCATGCAGAGCGTTTCTGTTAATGTCGCTGTGTTTTTATTAGGCAGAGCGTTTCTGGTAATGTCACTGTGTTTTCATCATGTAGAGCGTTTCTGTAAATGTCGCTGTGTTTTCATCATGTAGAGCGTTTCTGTTAATGTCGCTGTGTTTTCATCATGCAGAGCGTTTCGGTTAATGTCACTGTGTTTTCATCAAAGAGAGCGTTTCTGTTAATGTTGCTGTGTTTTCATAAAGCAGAGCGTTTCTATTAATGCCGCTGTGTTTTCATCAAAGAGATCGTTTCTGTTAATGTTGCTGTGTTTTCATAACGCAGAGCGTTTCTGTTAATGTTGCTGTGTTTTCATCATGGAGAGTTTCTGTTAATGTCGCTGTTTTTATCATGCAGAGCGTTTCTGTAAATGCCGCTGTGTTTTCCTCACGCAGAGCGTTTCCGTAAATGTCGCTGTGTTTTCATCACGCAGAGCGTTTCTGTAAATGTCGCTTTGTTTTCATCATGTAGAGCGTTTCTGTAAATGTCGCTGTGTTTTCATCATGCAGAGCGTTTCTGTTAATGTCGCTGTGTTTTCATCATGTAGAGTGTTTCTGTTAATGTCGCTGTGTTTTCATCACGTAGAGCGTTTCTGTAAATGTCGCTGTGCTTTCATCATGCAAAGCGTTTCTGTTAATGTCGCTGTGCTTTCATCATGCAGAGCATTTCTGTTAATATCGCTCTGTTTTCATCATGCAGAGCGTTTCTGTTAATGTCGCTGTGTTTTCATCATGTAGAGTGTTTCTGTTAATGTCGCTGTGTTTACATCATGTAGAGCGTTTCTGTTAATGTCGCTCTGTTTTCATCATGCAGAGCGTTTCTATTAATGCCGCTGTGTTTTCATCATAGAGAGCGTTTCTTTTAATGTCGCTGTGTTTTCATCATGCAGAGTGTTTCTGTTAATGTCTCTATGTTTTCATCATGCAGAGCGTTTCTGTAAATGTCGCTGTGCTTTCATCATGCAGAGCATTTCTGTTAATGTCACTGTGTTTTCATCATGCAGAGCGTTTGTTAATGTCGTTGTGCTTTCATCATGCAGAGCGTTTCTGTTAATGTTGCTGTGTTTTCATCACGTAGAGCGTTTCTGTTAATGTCGCTGTGTTTTCATCATGCAGAGCGTTTCTGTTAATGTCGCTGTGTTTTTATTAGGCAGAGCGTTTCTGGTAATGTCACTGTGTTTTCATCATGTAGAGCGTTTCTGTAAATGTCGCTGTGTTTTCATCATGTAGAGCGTTTCTGTTAATGTCGCTGTGTTTTCATCATGCAGAGCGTTTCGGTTAATGTCACTGTGTTTTCATCAAAGAGAGCGTTTCTGTTAATGTTGCTGTGTTTTCATAAAGCAGAGCGTTTCTATTAATGCCGCTGTGTTTTCATCAAAGAGATCGTTTCTGTTAATGTTGCTGTGTTTTCATAACGCAGAGCGTTTCTGTTAATGTCGCTGTGTTTTTATTAGGCAGAGCGTTTCTGGTAATGTCACTGTGTTTTCATCATGTAGAGCGTTTCTGTAAATGTCGCTGTGTTTTCATCATGTAGAGCGTTTCTGTTAATGTCGCTGTGTTTTCATCATGCAGAGCGTTTCTGGAAATGTCGCTGTGTTTTCATCATGCAGAGCGTTTCTGTTAATGTCGCTGTGTTTTTATTAGGCAGAGCGTTTCTGGTAATATCACTGTGTTTTCATCATGTAGAGTGTTTCTGTAAATGTCGCTGTGTTTTCATCATGTAGAACGTTTCTCTTAATGTCGCTGTGTTTTTCATCATGCAGAGCGTTTCTGTTAATGTCAATATGTTTTCATCATGCAGAGCGTTTCTGTTAATGTCGCTGTGTTTTCATCATGCAGAGCGTTTCTCTTAATGTCGCTGTGTTTTTCATCATGCAAAGCGTTTCTGTTAATGTCGCTGTGCTTTCATCATGCAGAGCATTTCTGTTAATATCGCTCTGTTTTCATCATGCAGAGCGTTTCTGTTAATGTCGCTGTGTTTTCATCATGTAGAGTGTTTCTGTTAATGTCGCTGTGTTTACATCATGTAGAGCGTTTCTGTTAATGTCGCTCTGTTTTCATCATGCAGAGCGTTTCTATTAATGCCGCTGTGTTTTCATCATAGAGAGCGTTTCTTTTAATGTCGCTGTGTTTTTCATCATGCAGAGTGTTTCTGTTAATGTCTCTATGTTTTCATCATGCAGAGCGTTTCTGTAAATGTCGCTGTGCTTTCATCATGCAGAGCATTTCTGTTAATGTCACTGTGTTTTCATCATGCAGAGCGTTTGTTAATGTCGTTGTGCTTTCATCATGCAGAGCGTTTCTGTAAATGTCGCTGTGTTTTCATCATGTAGAGCGTTTCTGTTAATGTCGCTGTGTTTTTATCATGTAGAGCGTTTCTGTTAATGTCGCTGTGTTTTCATCATGTAGAACATTTCTGTTAATGTCACTCTGTTTTCATTATGCAGAGCGTTTCTATTAATGCCGCTGTGTTTTCATCATAGAGAGCGTTTCTGTCGCTGTATTTTCATCATGTAGAGTGTTTCTGTTAATGTCGCTGTGTTTTCATAAAGCCGAGCGTTTCTGTTAATGTTGCTGTGTTTTCATCACGTAGAGCGTTTCTGTTAATGTCGCTGTGTTTTCATCATGCAGAGCGTTTCTGGAAATTGTCGCTGTGTTTTCATCATGCAGAGCGTTTCTGTTAATGTCGCTGTGTTTTTATTAGGCAGAGCGTTTCTGGTAACGTCACTGTGTTTTCATCATGTAGAGCGTTTCTGTAAATGTCGCTGTGTTTTCATCATGTAGAGCGTTTCTCTTAATGTCGCTGTGTTTTCATCATGTAGAGCATTTCTGTTAATGTCGCTCTGTTTTCATCATGCAGAGCGTTTCTATTAATGCCGCTGTGTTTTCATCATAGAGAGCGTTTCTGTCGCTGTGTTATCATCATGTAGAGTGTTTCTGTTAATGTCGCTGTGCTTTCATCATGCAAAGCGTTTCTGTTAATGTCGCTGTGCTTTCATCATGCAAAGCGTTTCTGTTAATGTCGCTGTGCTTTCATCATGCAGAGCGTTTCTGTTAATGTCGCTGTGTTTTCATCATGCAGAGCGTTTGTTAATGTCGCTGTGTTTTCATCACGTAGAGCGTTTCTGTTAATGTCGCTGTGTTTTCATCAAGCAGAGCGTTTCTGTTAATGTTGCTGTGTTTTCATCATGTAGAGCGTTTCTGTTAATGTCGCTGTGTTTTCATCATGTAGAGCATTTCTGTTAATGTCGCTCTGTTTTCATCATGCAGAGCGTTTCTATTAATGCCGCTGTGTTTTCATCATAGAGAGCGTTTGTTAATGTCGCTGTGTTTTCATCACGTAGAGCGTTTCTGTTAATGTCGCTGTGTTTTCATAAAGCAGAGCATTTCTGTAAATGTTGCTGTGTTTTCATCATGGAAAGTGTTTCTGTTAATGTCGCTGTGTTTTCATCATGCAGAGCGTTTCTGTTAATGTCGCTGTGTTTTCATCATGTAGAGCGTTTCTGTTAATGTCGCTCTGTTTTCATCATGCAGAGCGTTTCTATTAATGCCGCTGTGTTTTCATCAAAGAGAGCGTTTCTGGTAATGTCGCTGTGTTTTCATAAAGCAGAGCATTTCTGTTAATGTTGCTGTGTTTTTCATCATGGAGAGTTTCTGTTAATGTCGCTGTTTTTATCATGCAGAGCGTTTCTGTAAATGCCGCTGTGTTTTCCTCACGCAGAGCGTTTCCGTAAATGTCGCTGTGTTTTCATCACGCAGAGCGTTTCTGTTAATGTCGCTGTGTTTTTTATTAGGCAGAGCGTTTCTGGTAATGTCGCTGTGTGTTTTCATCATGTAGAGCGTTTCTGTAAATGTCGCTGTGTTTTCATCATGTAGAGCGTTTCTGTAAATGTCGCTGTGTTTTCATCATGCAGAGCGTTTCTGTTAATCTCGCTGTGTTTTCATCATGTAGAGTGTTTCTGTTAATGTCGCTGTGTTTTTCATCATGTAGAGCGTTTCTGTTAATGTCGCTCTGTTTTCAACATGCAGAGCGTTTCTATTAATGCCGCTGTGTTTTCATCATAGAGAGCGTTTCTCTTAATGTCGCTGTGTTTTCATCATGCAGAGCGTTTCTGTTAATGTCACTATGTTTTCATCATGCAGAGCGTTTCTGTTAATGTCGCTGTGTTTTTCATCATGCAGAGCGTTTGTTAATATCGCTGTGTTTTCATCACGTAGAGCGTTTCTGTAAATGTCGCTGTGCTTTCATGATGCAAAGCGTTTCTGTTAATGTCGCTGTGCTTTCATCATGCAGAGCATTTCTGTTAATGTCACTGTGATTTCATCACGTAGAGCGTTTTTTGTTAATGTCGCTGTGTTTTCATCATGCAGAGCGTTTCTTTTAATGTCGTTGTGCTTTCATCATGCAGAGCGTTTCTGTAAATGTCGCTGTGTTTTCATCATGTAGAGCGTTTCTGTTAATGTCGCTGTGTTTTCATCATGTATAGCATTTCTGTTAATGTCGCTCTGTTTTCATCATGCAGAGCATTTCTGTTAATGCCGCTGTGTTTTCATCATAGAGAGCGTTTCTCTTAATGTCGCTGTGTTTTCATCATGCAGAGCGTTTCTCTTAATGTCTCTGTTTTCATCATGCAGAGTGTTTCTGTTAATGTCTCTATGTTTTCATCATGCAGAGCGTTTCTGTTAATGTCGCTGTGTTTTCATCATGCAGAGCGTTTGTTAATGTCGCTGTGTTTTTCATCACGTAGGAGCGTTTCTGTTAATGTCGCTGTGTTTTCATCATGTAGAGCGTTTCTGTAAATGTCGCTGTGTTTTCATCATGTAGAGCGTTTCTGTAAATGTCGCTGTGTTTTCATCATGCAGAGCGTTTCTGTTAATGTCGCTGTGTTTTCATCATGTAGAGCGTTTCTGTTAATGTCGCTCTGTTTTCATCATGCAGAGCGTTTCTATTAATGCCGCTGTGTTTTCATCATAGAGAGCGTTTCTCTTAATGTCGCTGTGTTTTCATCATGCAGAGCGTTTGTTAATGTCGCTGTGTTTTCATCACGTAGAGCGTTTCTGTTAATGTCGCTGTGTTTTCATCAAGCAGAGCGTTTCTGTTAATGTTGCTGTGTTTTTCATCATGTAGAGCGTTTCTGTTATTGTCGCTGTGTTTTCATCATGTAGAGCATTTCTGTTAATGTCGCTCTGTTTTCATCATGCAGAGCGTTTCTATTAATGCCGCTGTGTTTTCATCATAGAGAGCGTTTGTTAATGTCGCTGTGTTTTCATCACGTAGAGCGTTTCTGTTAATGTCGCTGTGTTTTCATAAAGCAGAGCATTTCTGTAAATGTTGCTGTGTTTTCATCATGGAAAGTGTTTCTGTTAATGTCGCTGTGTTTTCATCATGCAGAGCGTTTCTGTTAATGTCGCTGTGTTTTTCATCATGTAGAGTGTTTCTGTTAATGTCGCTGTGTTTTCATCATGTAGAGCGTTTCTGTTAATGTCGCTCTGTTTTCATCATGCAGAGCGTTTCTATTAATGCCGCTGTGTTTTCATAAAGCAGAGCATTTCTGTTAATGTTGCTGTGTTTTCATCATGGAGAGTTTCTGTTAATGTCGCTGTTTTTATCAGGCAGAGCGTTTCTGTAAATGCCGCTGTGTTTTCCTCACGCAGAGCGTTTCCGTAAATGTCGCTGTGTTTTCATCACGCAGAGCGTTTCTGTTAATGTCGCTGTGTTTTTATTAGGCAGAGCGTTTCTGGTAATGTCGCTGTGTGTTTTCATCATGTAGAGCGTTTCTGTAAATGTCGCTGTGTTTTCATCATGTAGAGCGTTTCTGGTAATGTCGCTGTGTTTTCATTAAAGCAGAGCATTTCTGTTAATGTTGCTGTGTTTTCATCATGGAGAGTTTCTGTTAATGTCGCTGTTTTTATCAGGCAGAGCGTTTCTGTAAATGCCGCTGTGTTTTCCTCACGCAGAGCGTTTCCGTAAATGTCGCTGTGTTTTCATCACGCAGAGCGTTTCTGTTAATGTCGCTGTGTTTTTATTAGGCAGAGCGTTTCTGGTAATGTCGCTGTGTGTTTTCATCATGTAGAGCGTTTCTGTAAATGTCGCTGTGTTTTCATCATGTAGAGCGTTTCTGTAAATGTCGCTGTGTTTTCATCATGCAGAGCGTTTCTGTTAATCTCGCTGTGTTTTCATCATGTAGAGTGTTTCTGTTAATGTCGCTGTGTTTTCATCATGTAGAGCGTTTCTGTTAATGTCGCTCTGTTTTCAACATGCAGAGCGTTTCTATTAATGCCGCTGTGTTTTCATCATAGAGAGCGTTTCTCTTAATGTCGCTGTGTTTTCATCATGCAGAGCGTTTCTGTTAATGTCACTATGTTTTCATCATGCAGAGCGTTTCTGTTAATGTTGCTGTGTTTTCATCATGCAGAGCGTTTGTTAATGTCGCTGTGTTTTCATCACGTAGAGCGTTTCTGTAAATGTCGCTGTGCTTTCATGATGCAAAGCGTTTCTGTTAATGTCGCTGTGCTTTCATCATGCAGAGCATTTCTGTTAATGTCACTGTGATTTCATCACGTAGAGCGTTTTTGTTAATGTCGCTGTGTTTTCATCATGCAGAGCGTTTCTGTAAATGTCGCTGTGTTTTCATCATGTAGAGCGTTTCTGTTAATGTCGCTGTGTTTTCATCATGTAGAGCGTTTCTGTTAATGTCGCTGTGTTTTCATAAAGCAGAGCATTTCTGTAAATGTTGCTGTGTTTTCATCATGCAGAGCATTTCTGTTAATGTCGCTGTGTTTTCATCATGTAGAGTGTTTCTGTTAATGTCGCTGTGTTTTCATCATGTAGAGCGTTTCTGTTAATGTCGCTCTGTTTTCATCATGCAGAGCGTTTCTATTAATGCCGCTGTGTTTTCATCATAGAGAGCGTTTCTCTTAATGCCGCTGTGTTTTCATCATGCAGAGCGTTTCTGGTAATGTCTCTATGTTTTCATCATGCAGAGCGTTTCTGTTAATGTCTCTATGTTTTCATCATGCAGAGCGTTTCTGTTAATGTCGCTGTGTTTTCATCATGCAGAGCGTTTGTTAATGTCGCTGTGTTTTCATCACGTAGAGCGTTTCTGTTAATGTCGCTGTGTTTTCATCATGTAGAGCGTTTCTGTAAATGTCGCTGTGTTTTCATCATGTAGAGCGTTTCTGTAAATGTCGCTGTGTTTTCATCATGCAGAGCGTTTCTGTTAATGTCGCTGTGTTTTCATCATGTAGAGCGTTTCTGTTAATGTCGCTCTGTTTTCATCATGCAGAGCGTTTCTATTAATGCCGCTGTGTTTTCATCATAGAGAGCGTTTCTCTTAATGTCGCTGTGTTTTCATCATGCAGAGCGTTTCTGTTAATGTCTCTATGTTTTCATCATGCAGAGCGTTTCTGTTAATGTCTCTATGTTTTCATCATGCAGAGCGTTTCTGTTAATGTCGCTGTGTTTTCATCATGCAGAGCGTTTGTTAATGTCGCTGTGTTTTCATCACGTAGAGCGTTTCTGTTAATGTCGCTGTGTTTTCGTCATGTAGAGCGTTTCTGTAAATGTCGCTGTGTTTTCATCATGTAGAGCGTTTCTGTAAATGTCGCTGTGTTTTCATCATGCAGAGCGTTTCTGTTAATGTCGCTGTGTTTTCATCATGTAGAGTGTTTCTGTTAATGTCGCTGTGTTTTCATCATGTAGAGCGTTTCTGTTAATGTCGCTCTGTTTTCAACATGCAGAGCGTTTCTATTAATGCCGCTGTGTTTTCATCATAGAGAGCGTTTCTCTTAATGTCGCTGTGTTTTCATCATGCAGAGCGTTTCTGTTAATGTCACTATGTTTTCATCATGCAGAGCGTTTCTGTTAAAGGTTGTATCAGCGATTTTGGGTGGAAACATAAATGATCACATTCATCTGATTTTTCCTCACGATCCGCTAGCTGCCCGCCCCATAAGCAGGCCGTCAAAAAACCGCGTCTCTGTAGGCAGCCTATGCTCCGAGATCGTACACAAAAACAAATGGTACTACCAACCACTCAAAACCAAAATAAACAGTATTCCAACCAATCACAATGATCTGCACAAACGCTAATACTCTTATCTCGCTGAAATCTTGACGGATTTACAAACGGTTTGGTTTCTTACAAACGTTATTAACGTGGTTATAATTCTGGATGCTTGAACACTATTTTTTAAAACATAACATAATTATTCATAAGTATGTTTGTTTGGGATTTCGCTTCAGAAGTGACGTCACCCAAAATCGCTGATACAGCCTTTAATATCGCTGTGTTTTCATCATGCAGAGCGTTTCTGTTAATGTCGCTGTGTTTTCATCATGCAGAGCGTTTGTTAATGTCGCTGTGTTTTCATCATGTAGAGCGTTTCTGTAAATGTCGCTGTGCTTTCATCATGCAAAGCGTTTCTGTTAATGTCGCTGTGCTTTCATCATGCAGAGCATTTCTGTTAATGTCACTGTGTTTTCATCATGCAGAGCGTTTGTTAATGTCGCTGTGTTTTCATCACGTAGAGCGTTTTTGTTAATGTCGCTGTGTTTTCATCATGCAGAGCGTTTCTTTTAATGTCGTTGTGCTTTCATCATGCAGTGCGTTTCTGTAAATGTCGCTGTGTTTTGATCATGTAGAGCGTTTCTGTTAATGTCGCTGTGTTTTCATCATGTAGAGCGTTTCTGTTAATGTCGCTGTGTTTTCATCATGTATAGCATTTCTGTTAATGTTGCTCTGTTTTCATCATGCAGAGCGTTTCTGTTAATGTCGCTGTGTTTTCATCATGTAGAGTGTTTCTGTTAATGTCGCTGTGTTTACATCATGTAGAGCGTTTCTGTTAATTTCGCTCTGTTTTTCATCATGCAGTGCGTTTCAGTAAATGTCACTGTGTTTTCATCATGTAGAGCGTTTCTGTTAATGTCGCTGTGTTTTCATCATGTAGAGCGTTTCTGTTAATGTCGCTGTGTTTTCATCATGTATAGCATTTCTGTTAATGTTGCTCTGTTTTCATCATGCAGAGCGTTTCTGTTAATGTCGCTGTGTTTTCATCATGTAGAGTGTTTCTGTTAATGTCGCTGTGTTTACATCATGTAGAGCGTTTCTGTTAATTTCGCTCTGTTTTCATCATGCAGAGCGTTTCTATTAATGCCGCTGTGTTTTCATCATAGAGAGCGTTTCTCTTAATGTCGCTGTGTTTTCATCATGCAGAGCGTTTCTGTTAATGTCTCTATGTTTTCATCATGCAGAGCGTTTCTGTAAATGTCGCTGTGCTTTCATCATGCAAAGCGTTTCTGTTAATGTCGCTGTGCTTTCATCATGCAGAGCATTTCTGTTAATGTCACTGTGTTTTCATCATGCAGAGCGTTTGTTAATGTCGTTGTGCTTTCATCATGCAGAGCGTTTCTGTTAATGTCTCTATGTTTTCATCATGTAGAGCGTTTCTGTAAATGTCGCTGTGTTTTCATCATGTAGAGCGTTTCTCTTAATGTCGCTGTGTTTTCATCATGTAGAACATTTCTGTTAATGTCGCTCTGTTTTCATTATGCAGAGCGTTTCTATTAATGCGCTGTGTTTTCATCATAGAGAGCGTTTCTGTCGCTGTATTTTCATCATGTAGAGCGTTTCTGTTAATGTCGCTGTGTTTTCATCAAGCAGAGCGTTTCTGTTAATGTTGCTGTGTTTTCATCACGTAGAGCGTTTCTGTTAATGTCGCTGTGTTTTTATTAGGCAGAGCGTTTCTGGTAATGTCACTGTGTTTTCATCATGTAGAGCGTTTCTGTAAATGTCGCTGTGTTTTTCATCATGTAGAGCGTTTCTGTTAATGTCGCTGTGTTTTCATCATGTAGAGCATTTCTGTTAATGTCGCTCTGTTTTCATCATGCAGAGCGTTTCTATTAATGCCGCTGTGTTTTCATCATAGAGAGCGTTTCTGTCGCTGTGTTTTCATCATGTAGAGTGTTTCTGTTAATGTCGCTGTGTTTTCATCATGTAGAGCGTTTTTGTTAATGTCGCTCTGTTTTCATCATGCAGAGCGTTTCTATTAATGCCGCTGTGTTTTCATCATAGAGAGCGTTTCTCTTAATGTCGCTGTGTTTTCATCATGCAGAGCGTTTCTGTTAATGTCACTATGTTTTCATCATGCAGAGCGTTTCTGTTAATGTCGCTGTGTTTTCATCATGCAAAGCGTTTCTGTTAATGTCGCTGTGCTTTCATCATGCAAAGCGTTTCTGTTAATGTCGCTGTGCTTTCATCATGCAGAGCGTTTCTGTTAATGTCGCTGTGTTTTCATCAAGCAGAGCATTTCTGTTAATGTTGCTGTGTTTTCATCATGTAGAGCGTTTCTGTTAATGTCGCTGTGTTTTCATCATGCAGAGCGTTTCTTTTAATGTCGTTGTGCTTTCATCATGCAGAGCGTTTCTGTAAATGTCGCTGTGTTTTGATCATGTAGAGCGTTTCTGTTAATGTCGCTGTGTTTTCATCATGTAGAGCGTTTCTGTTAATGTCGCTGTGTTTTCATCATGTATAGCATTTCTGTTAATGTCGCTCTGTTTTCATCATGCAGAGCGTTTCTGTTAATGTCGCTGTGTTTTCATCATGCAGAGCGTTTGTTAATGTCGCTGTGTTTTCATCACGTAGAGCGTTTTTGTTAATGTCGCTGTGTTTTCATCATGCAGAGCATTTCTTTTAATGTCGTTGTGCTTTCATCATGCAGAGCGTTTCTGTAAATGTCGCTGTGTTTTCATCATGTAGAGCGTTTCTGTTAATGTCGCTGTGTTTTCATCATGTAGAGCGTTTCTGTTAATGTCGCTGTGTTTTTCATCATGTATAGCATTTCTGTTAATGTCGCTCTGTTTTCATCATGCAGAGCATTTCTGTTAATGTCGCTGTGTTTTCATCATGTAGAGTGTTTCTGTTAATGTCGCTGTGTTTTCATCATGTAGAGCGTTTCTGTTAATGTCGCTCTGTTTTCATCATGCAGAGCGTTTCTTCTTAATGTCTCTATGTTTTCATCATGCAGAGCGTTTCTGTTAATGTCTCTATGTTTTCATCATGCAGAGCGTTTCTGTTAATGTCGCTGTGTTTTGATCATGTAGAGCGTTTCTGTTAATGTCGCTGTGTTTTCATCATGTAGAGCGTTTCTGTTAATGTCGCTGTGTTTTCATCATGTATAGCATTTCTGTTAATGTCGCTCTGTTTTCATCATGCAGAGCGTTTCTGTTAATGTCGCTGTGTTTTCATCATGTAGAGTGTTTCTGTTAATGTCGCTGTGTTTACATCATGTAGAGCGTTTCTGTTAATGTCGCTCTGTTTTCATCATGCAGAGCGTTTCTATTAATGCCGCTGTGTTTTCATCATAGAGAGCGTTTCTCTCTTAATGTCGCTGTGTTTTCATCATGCAGAGCGTTTCTGTTAATGTCTCTATGTTTTCATCATGCAGAGCGTTTCTGTAAATGTCGCTGTGCTTTCATCATGCAAAGCGTTTCTGTTAATGTCGCTGTGCTTTCATCATGCAGAGCATTTCTGTTAATGTCACTGTGTTTTCATCATGCAGAGCGTTTGTTATGTCGTTGTGCTTTCATCATGCAGAGCGTTTCTGTAAATGTCGCTGTGTTTTCATCATGTAGAGCGTTTCTGTTAATGTCGCTGTGTTTTCATCATGTAGAGCGTTTCTCTTAATGTCGCTGTGTTTTCATCATGTAGAACATTTCTGTTAATGTCGCTCTGTTTTCATTATGCAGAGCGTTTCTATTAATGCCGCTGTGTTTTCATCATAGAGAGCGTTTCTGTCGCTGTATTTTCATCATGTAGAGCGTTTCTGTTAATGTCGCTGTGTTTTCATAAAGCCGAGCGTTTCTGTTAATGTCGCTGTGTTTTTATTAGGCAGAGCGTTTCTGGTAATGTCACTGTGTTTTCATCATGTAGAGCGTTTCTGTAATGTCGCTGTGTTTTCATCATGTAGAGCGTTTCTGTTAAAGTCGCTGTGTTTTCATCATGTAGAGCATTTCTGTTAATGTCGCTCTGTTTTCATCATGCAGAGCGTTTCTATTAATGCCGCTGTGTTTTCATCATAGAGAGCGTTTCTGTCGCTGTGTTTTCATCATGTAGAGTGTTTCTGTTAATGTCGCTGTGTTTTCATCATGTAGAGCGTTTTTGTTAATGTCGCTCTGTTTTCATCATGCAGAGCGTTTCTATTAATGCCGCTGTGTTTTCATCATAGAGAGCGTTTCTCCTTAATGTCGCTGTGTTTTCATCATGCAGAGCGTTTCTCTTAATGTCTCTATGTTTTCATCATGCAGAGCGTTTCTGTTAATGTCTCTATGTTTTCATCATGCAGAGCGTTTCTGTTAATGTCGCTGTGTTTTCATCATGCAGAGCGTTTGTTAATGTCGCTGTGTTTTCATCACGTAGAGCGTTTCTGTTAATGTCGCTGTGTTTTCATCATGCAGAGCGTTTCTGTTAATGTCTCTATGTTTTCATCATGCAGAGCGTTTCTGATAATGTCTCTATGTTTTCATCATGCAGAGCGTTTCTGTTAATGTCGCTGTGTTTTCCTCATGCAGAGCGTTTGTTAATGTCGCTGTGTTTTCATCACGTAGAGCGTTTCTGTTAATGTCGCTGTGTTTTCATCATGTAGAGCGTTTCTGTAAATGTCGCTGTGTTTTCATCATGTAGAGCGTTTCTGTAAATGTCGCTGTGTTTTCATCATGCAGAGCGTTTCTGTTAATGTCGCTGTGTTTTCATCATGCAGAGCGTTTGTTAATGTCGCTGTGTTTTCATCACGTAGAGCGTTTCTGTTAATGTCGCTGTGTTTTCATCATGTAGAGCGTTTCTGTAAATGTCGCTGTGTTTTCATCATGTAGAGCATTTCTGTTAATGTCACTGTGTTTTCATCATGCAGAGCGTTTGTTAATGTCGCTGTGTTTTCATCACGTAGAGCGTTTTTGTTAATGTCGCTGTGTTTTCATCATGTAGAGTGTTTCTGTTAATGTCGCTGTGTTTTCATCATGTAGAGTGTTTCTGTTAATGTCGCTGTGTTTTCATCATGTAGAGCGTTTCTGTTAATGTCGCTCTGTTTTCAACATGCAGAGCGTTTCTATTAATGCCGCTGTGTTTTCATCATAGAGAGCGTTTCTCTTAATGTCGCTGTGTTTTCATCATGCAGAGCGTTTCTGTTAATGTCACTATGTTTTCATCATGCAGAGCGTTTCTGTTAAAGGTTGTATCAGCGATTTTGGGTGGAAACATAAATGATCACATTCATCTGATTTTTCCTCACGATCCGCTAGCTGCCCGCCCCATAAGCAGGCCGTCAAAAAACCGCGTCTCTGTAGGCAGCCTATGCTCCGAGATCGTACACAAAAACAAATGGTACTACCAACCACTCAAAACCAAAATAAACAGTATTCCAACCAATCACAATGATCTGCACAAACGCTAATACTCTTATCTCGCTGAAATCTTGACGGATTTATAAACGGTTTGGTTTCTTACAAACGTTATTAACGTGGTTATAATTCTGTATGCTTGAACACTATTTTTTAAAACATAACATAATTATTCATAAGTATGTTTGTTTGGGATTTCGCTTCAGAAGTGACGTCACCCAAAATCGCTGATACAACCTTTAATGTCGCTGTGTTTTCATCATGCAGAGCGTTTCTGTTAATGTCGCTGTGTTTTCATCATACAGAGCGTTTGTTAATGTCGCTGTGTTTTCATCACGTAGAGCGTTTCTGTAAATGTCGCTGTGCTTTCATCATGCAAAGCGTTTCTGTTAATGTCGCTGTGCTTTCATCATGCAGAGCATTTCTGTTAATGTCACTGTGTTTTCATCATGCAGAGCGTTTGTTAATGTCGCTGTGTTTTCATCACGTAGAGCATTTTTGTTAATGTCGCTGTGTTTTCATCATGCAGAGCGTTTCTTTTAATGTCGTTGTGCTTTCATCATGCAGAGCGTTTCTGTAAATGTCGCTGTGTTTTGATCATGTAGAGCGTTTCTGTTAATGTCGCTGTGTTTTCATCATGTAGAGCGTTTCTGTTAATGTCGCTGTGTTTTCATCATGTATAGCATTTCTGTTAATGTCGTTCTGTTTTCATCATGCAGAGCGTTTCTGTTAATGTCGCTGTGTTTTCATCATGTAGAGTGTTTCTGTTAATGTCGCTGTGTTTACATCATGTAGAGCGTTTCTGTTAATGTCGCTCTGTTTTCATCATGCAGAGCGTTTCTATTAATGCCGCTGTGTTTTCATCATAGAGAGCGTTTCTCTTAATGTCGCTGTGTTTTCATCATGCAGAGCGTTTCTGTAAATGTCGCTGTGCTTTCATCATGCAAAGCGTTTCTGTTAATGTCGCTGTGCTTTCATCATGCAGAGCGTTTGTTAATGTCGTTGTGCTTTCATCATGCAGAGCGTTTCTGTAAATGTCGCTGTGTTTTCATCATGTAGAGCGTTTCTGTTAATGTCGCTGTGTTTTCATCATGTAGAGCGTTTCTCTTAATGTTGCTGTGTTTTCATCATGTAGAACATTTCTGTTAATGTCGCTCTGTTTTCATTATGCAGAGCGTTTCTATTAATGCCGCTGTGTTTTCATCATAGAGAGCGTTTCTGTCGCTGTATTTTCATCATGTAGAGCGTTTCTGTTAATGTCGCTGTGTTTTCATAAAGCCGAGCGTTTCTGTTAATGTTGCTGTGTTTTCATCACGTAGAGCGTTTCTGTTAATGTCGCTGTGTTTTCATCATGCAGAGCGTTTCTGTTAATGTCGCTGTGTTTTCATCATGCAGAGCGTTTCTGTTAATGTCACTATGTTTTCATCATGCAGAGCGTTTCTGTTAATGTCACTATGTTTTCATCATGCAGAGCGTTTCTGTTAATGTCGCTGTGTTTTCATCATGCAGAGCGTTTGTTAATGTCGCTGTGTTTTCATCACGTAGAGCGTTTCTGTAAATGTCGCTGTGCTTTCATTATGCAAAGCGTTTCTGTTAATGTCGCTGTGCTTTCATCATGCAGAGCATTTCTGTTAATGTCACTGTGTTTTCATCATGCAGAGCGTTTGTTAATGTCGCTGTGTTTTCATCACGTAGAGCGTTTTTGTTAATGTCGCTGTGTTTTCATCATGCAGAGCATTTCTTTTAATGTCGTTGTGCTTTCATCATGCAGAGCGTTTCTGTAAATGTCGCTGTGTTTTCATCATGTAGAGCGTTTCTGTTAATGTCGCTGTGTTTTCATCATGTAGAGCGTTTCTGTTAATGTCGCTGTGTTTTCATCATGTATAGCATTTCTGTTAATGTCGCTCTGTTTTCATCATGCAGAGCATTTCTGTTAATGTCGCTGTGTTTTCATCATGTAGAGTGTTTCTGTTAATGTCGCTGTGTTTTCATCATGTAGAGCGTTTCTGTTAATGTCGCTCTGTTTTCATCATGCAGAGCGTTTCTCTTAATGTCTCTATGTTTTCATCATGCAGAGCGTTTCTGTTAATGTCTCTATGTTTTCATCATGCAGAGAGTTTCTGTTAATGTCGCTGTGTTTTGATCATGTAGAGCGTTTCTGTTAATGTCGCTGTGTTTTCATCATGTAGAGCGTTTCTGTTAATGTCGCTGTGTTTTCATCATGTATAGCATTTCTGTTAATGTCGCTCTGTTTTCATCATGCAGAGCGTTTCTGTTAATGTCGCTGTGTTTTCATCATGTAGAGTGTTTCTGTTAATGTCGCTGTGTTTACATCATGTAGAGCGTTTCTGTTAATGTCGCTCTGTTTTCATCATGCAGAGCGTTTCTATTAATGCCGCTGTGTTTTCATCATAGAGAGCGTTTCTCTTAATGTCGCTGTGTTTTCATCATGCAGAGCGTTTCTGTTAATGTCTCTATGTTTTCATCATGCAGAGCGTTTCTGTAAATGTCGCTGTGCTTTCATCATGCAAAGCGTTTCTGTTAATGTCGCTGTGCTTTCATCATGCAGAGCATTTCTGTTAATGTCACTGTGTTTTCATCATGCAGAGCGTTTGTTAATGTCGTTGTGCTTTCATCATGCAGAGCGTTTCTGTAAATGTCGCTGTGTTTTCATCATGTAGAGCGTTTCTGTTAATGTCGCTGTGTTTTCATCATGTAGAGCGTTTCTCTTAATGTCGCTGTGTTTTCATCATGTAGAACATTTCTGTTAATGTCGCTCTGTTTTCATTATGCAGAGCGTTTCTATTAATGCCGCTGTGTTTTCATCATAGAGAGCGTTTCTGTCGCTGTATTTTCATCATGTAGAGCGTTTCTGTTAATGTCGCTGTGTTTTCATAAAGCCGAGCGTTTCTGTTAATGTTGCTGTGTTTTCATCACGTAGAGCGTTTCTGTTAATGTCGCTGTGTTTTTATTAGGCAGAGCGTTTTTGGTAATGTCACTGTGTTTTCATCATGTAGAGCGTTTCTGTAAATGTCGCTGTGTTTTCATCATGTAGAGCGTTTCTGTTAATGTCGCTGTGTTTTCATCATGTAGAGCATTTCTGTTAATGTCGCTCTGTTTTCATCATGCAGAGCGTTTCTATTAATGCCGCTGTGTTTTCATCATAGAGAGCGTTTCTGTCGCTGTGTTTTCATCATGTAGAGTGTTTCTGTTAATGTCGCTGTGTTTTCATCATGTAGAGCGTTTTTGTTAATGTCGCTCTGTTTTCATCATGCAGAGCGTTTCTATTAATGCCGCTGTGTTTTCATCATAGAGAGCGTTTCTCTTAATGTCGCTGTGTTTTCATCATGCAGAGCGTTTCTCTTAATGTCTCTATGTTTTCATCATGCAGAGCGTTTCTGTTAATGTCTCTATGTTTTCATCATGCAGAGCGTTTCTGTTAATGTCGCTGTGTTTTCATCATGCAGAGCGTTTGTTAATGTCGCTGTGTTTTCATCACGTAGAGCGTTTCTGTTAATGTCGCTGTGTTTTCATCATGCAGAGCGTTTCTGTTAATGTCTCTATGTTTTCATCATGCAGAGCGTTTCTGATAATGTCTCTATGTTTTCATCATGCAGAGCGTTTCTGTTAATGTCGCTGTGTTTTCATCATGCAGAGCGTTTGTTAATGTCGCTGTGTTTTCATCACGTAGAGCGTTTCTGTTAATGTCGCTGTGTTTTCATCATGTAGAGCGTTTCTGTAAATGTCGCTGTGTTTTCATCATGTAGAGCGTTTCTGTAAATGTCGCTGTGTTTTCATCATGCAGAGCGTTTCTGTTAATGTCGCTGTGTTTTCATCATGCAGAGCGTTTGTTAATGTCGCTGTGTTTTCATCACGTAGAGCGTTTCTGTTAATGTCGCTGTGTTTTCATCATGTAGAGCGTTTCTGTAAATGTCGCTGTGTTTTCATCATGTAGAGCATTTCTGTTAATGTCACTGTGTTTTCATCATGCAGAGCGTTTGTTAATGTCGCTGTGTTTTCATCACGTAGAGCGTTTCTGTTAATGTCGCTGTGTTTTCATCATGTAGAGCGTTTCTGTAAATGTCGCTGTGTTTTCATCATGTAGAGCGTTTCTGTAAATGTCGCTGTGTTTTCATCATGCAGAGCGTTTCTGTTAATGTCGCTGTGTTTTCATCATGCAGAGCGTTTGTTAATGTCGCTGTGTTTTCATCACGTAGAGCGTTTCTGTTAATGTCGCTGTGTTTTCATCATGTAGAGCGTTTCTGTAAATGTCGCTGTGTTTTCATCATGTAGAGCATTTCTGTTAATGTCACTGTGTTTTCATCATGCAGAGCGTTTGTTAATGTCGCTGTGTTTTCATCACGTAGAGCGTTTTTGTTAATGTCGCTGTGTTTTCATCATGTAGAGTGTTTCTGTTAATGTCGCTGTGTTTTCATCATGTAGAGTGTTTCTGTTAATGTCGCTGTGTTTTCATCATGTAGAGCGTTTCTGTTAATGTCGCTCTGTTTTCAACATGCAGAGCGTTTCTATTAATGCCGCTGTGTTTTCATCATAGAGAGCGTTTCTCTTAATGTCGCTGTGTTTTCATCATGCAGAGCGTTTCTGTTAATGTCACTATGTTTTCATCATGCAGAGCGTTTCTGTTAAAGGTTGTATCAGCGATTTTGGGTGGAAACATAAATGATCACATTCATCTGATTTTTCCTCACGATCCGCTAGCTGCCCGCCCCATAAGCAGGCCGTCAAAAAACCGCGTCTCTGTAGGCAGCCTATGCTCCGAGATCGTACACAAAAACAAATGGTACTACCAACCACTCAAAACCAAAATAAACAGTATTCCAACCAATCACAATGATCTGCACAAACGCTAATACTCTTATCTCGCTGAAATCTTGACGGATTTATAAACGGTTTGGTTTCTTACAAACGTTATTAACGTGGTTATAATTCTGTATGCTTGAACACTATTTTTTAAAACATAACATAATTATTCATAAGTATGTTTGTTTGGGATTTCGCTTCAGAAGTGACGTCACCCAAAATCGCTGATACAACCTTTAATGTCGCTGTGTTTTCATCATGCAGAGCGTTTCTGTTAATGTCGCTGTGTTTTCATCATACAGAGCGTTTGTTAATGTCGCTGTGTTTTCATCACGTAGAGCGTTTCTGTAAATGTCGCTGTGCTTTCATCATGCAAAGCGTTTCTGTTAATGTCGCTGTGCTTTCATCATGCAGAGCATTTCTGTTAATGTCACTGTGTTTTCATCATGCAGAGCGTTTGTTAATGTCGCTGTGTTTTCATCACGTAGAGCATTTTTGTTAATGTCGCTGTGTTTTCATCATGCAGAGCGTTTCTTTTAATGTCGTTGTGCTTTCATCATGCAGAGCGTTTCTGTAAATGTCGCTGTGTTTTGATCATGTAGAGCGTTTCTGTTAATGTCGCTGTGTTTTCATCATGTAGAGCGTTTCTGTTAATGTCGCTGTGTTTTCATCATGTATAGCATTTCTGTTAATGTCGTTCTGTTTTCATCATGCAGAGCGTTTCTGTTAATGTCGCTGTGTTTTCATCATGTAGAGTGTTTCTGTTAATGTCGCTGTGTTTACATCATGTAGAGCGTTTCTGTTAATGTCGCTCTGTTTTCATCATGCAGAGCGTTTCTATTAATGCCGCTGTGTTTTCATCATAGAGAGCGTTTCTCTTAATGTCGCTGTGTTTTCATCATGCAGAGCGTTTCTGTAAATGTCGCTGTGCTTTCATCATGCAAAGCGTTTCTGTTAATGTCGCTGTGCTTTCATCATGCAGAGCGTTTGTTAATGTCGTTGTGCTTTCATCATGCAGAGCGTTTCTGTAAATGTCGCTGTGTTTTCATCATGTAGAGCGTTTCTGTTAATGTCGCTGTGTTTTCATCATGTAGAGCGTTTCTCTTAATGTTGCTGTGTTTTCATCATGTAGAACATTTCTGTTAATGTCGCTCTGTTTTCATTATGCAGAGCGTTTCTATTAATGCCGCTGTGTTTTCATCATAGAGAGCGTTTCTGTCGCTGTATTTTCATCATGTAGAGCGTTTCTGTTAATGTCGCTGTGTTTTCATAAAGCCGAGCGTTTCTGTTAATGTTGCTGTGTTTTCATCACGTAGAGCGTTTCTGTTAATGTCGCTGTGTTTTCATCATGCAGAGCGTTTCTGTTAATGTCGCTGTGTTTTCATCATGCAGAGCGTTTCTGTTAATGTCACTATGTTTTCATCATGCAGAGCGTTTCTGTTAATGTCACTATGTTTTCATCATGCAGAGCGTTTCTGTTAATGTCGCTGTGTTTTCATCATGCAGAGCGTTTGTTAATGTCGCTGTGTTTTCATCACGTAGAGCGTTTCTGTAAATGTCGCTGTGCTTTCATTATGCAAAGCGTTTCTGTTAATGTCGCTGTGCTTTCATCATGCAGAGCATTTCTGTTAATGTCACTGTGTTTTCATCATGCAGAGCGTTTGTTAATGTCGCTGTGTTTTCATCACGTAGAGCGTTTTTGTTAATGTCGCTGTGTTTTCATCATGCAGAGCATTTCTTTTAATGTCGCTGTGTTTTCATCATGCAGAGCGTTTGTTAATGTCGCTGTGTTTTCATCACGTAGAGCGTTTCTGTAAATGTCGCTGTGCTTTCATTATGCAAAGCGTTTCTGTTAATGTCGCTGTGCTTTCATCATGCAGAGCATTTCTGTTAATGTCACTGTGTTTTCATCATGCAGAGCGTTTGTTAATGTCGCTGTGTTTTCATCACGTAGAGCGTTTTTGTTAATGTCGCTGTGTTTTCATCATGCAGAGCGTTTCTGTTAATGTCGCTGTGTTTTCATCATGTAGAGCGTTTCTGTAAATGTCGCTGTGTTTTCATCATGTAGAGCGTTTCTGTAAATGTCGCTGTGTTTTCATCATGCAGAGCGTTTCTGTTAACGTCGCTGTGTTTTCATCATGCAGAGCGTTTGTTAATGTCGCTGTGTTTTCATCACGTAGAGCGTTTCTGTTAATGTCGCTGTGTTTTCATCATGTAGAGCGTTTCTGTAAATGTCGCTGTGTTTTCATCATGTAGAGCATTTCTGTTAATGTCACTGTGTTTTCATCATGCAGAGCGTTTGTTAATGTCGCTGTGTTTTCATCACGTAGAGCGTTTGTTAATGTCGCTGTGTTTTCATCACGTAGAGCGTTTTTATTAATGCCGCTGTGTTTTCATCATAGAGAGCGTTTCTGTCGCTGTATTTTCATCATGTAGAGCGTTTCTGTTAATGTCGCTGTGTTTTCATAAAGCCGAGCGTTTCTGTTAATGTTGCTGTGTTTTCATCACGTAGAGCGTTTCTGTTAATGTCGCTGTGTTTTCATCATGCAGAGCGTTTCTGTTAATGTCGCTGTGTTTTCATCATGCAGAGCGTTTCTGTTAATGTCACTATGTTTTCATCATGCAGAGCGTTTCTGTTAATGTCACTATGTTTTCATCATGCAGAGCGTTTCTGTTAATGTCGCTGTGTTTTCATCATGCAGAGCGTTTGTTAATGTCGCTGTGTTTTCATCACGTAGAGCGTTTCTGTAAATGTCACTGTGCTTTCATTATGCAAAGCGTTTCTGTTAATGTCGCTGTGCTTTCATCATGCAGAGCATTTCTGTTAATGTCACTGTGTTTTCATCATGCAGAGCGTTTGTTAATGTCGCTGTGTTTTCATCACGTAGAGCGTTTTTGTTAATGTCGCTGTGTTTTCATCATGCAGAGCATTTCTTTTAATGTCGTTGTGCTTTCATCATGCAGAGCGTTTCTGTAAATGTCGCTGTGTTTTCATCATGTAGAGCGTTTCTGTTAATGTCGCTGTGTTTTCATCATGTAGAGCGTTTCTGTTAATGTCGCTGTGTTTTCATCATGTATAGCATTTCTGTTAATGTCGCTCTGTTTTCATCATGCAGAGCATTTCTGTTAATGTCGCTGTGTTTTCATCATGTAGAGTGTTTCTGTTAATGTCGCTGTGTTTTCATCATGTAGAGCGTTTCTGTTAATGTCGCTCTGTTTTCATCATGCAGAGCGTTTCTCTTAATGTCTCTATGTTTTCATCATGCAGAGCGTTTCTGTTAATGTCTCTATGTTTTCATCATGCAGAGCGTTTCTGTTAATGTCGCTGTGTTTTCATCATGCAGAGCGTTTGTTAATGTCGCTGTGTTTTCATCACGTAGAGCGTTTCTGTTAATGTCGCTGTGTTTTCATCATGCAGAGCGTTTCTGTTAATGTCTCTATGTTTTCATCATGCAGAGCGTTTCTGTTAATGTCTCTATGTTTTCATCATGCAGAGCGTTTCTGTTAATGTCGCTGTGTTTTCATCATGCAGAGCGTTTGTTAATGTCGCTGTGTTTTCATCACGTAGAGCGTTTCTGTTAATGTCGCTGTGTTTTCATCATGTAGAGTGTTTCTGTTAATGTCGCTGTGTTTTCATCATGTAGAGCGTTTCTGTTAATGTCGCTCTGTTTTCAACATGCAGAGCGTTTCTATTAATGTCGCTGTGTTTTCATCATGCAGAGCGTTTCTGTTAATGTCACTATGTTTTCATCATGCAGAGCGTTTCTGTTAAAGGTTGTATCAGCGATTTTGGGTGGAAACATAAATGATCACATTCATCTGATTTTTCCTCACGATCCGCTAGCTGCCCGCCCCATAAGCAGGCCGTCAAAAAACCGCGTCTCTGTAGGCAGCCTATGCTCCGAGATCGTACACAAAAACAAATGGTACTACCAACCACTCAAAACCAAAATAAACAGTATTCCAACCAATCACAATGATCTGCACAAACGCTAATACTCTTATTTCGCTGAAATCTTGACGGATTTACAAACGGTTTGGTTTCTTACAAACGTTATTAACGTGGTTATAATTCTGGATGCTTGAACACTATTTTTTAAAACATAACATAATTATTCATAAGTATGTTTGTTTGGGATTTCGCTTCAGAAGTGACGTCACCCAAAATCGCTGATACAACCTTTAATGTCGCTGTGTTTTCATCATGCAGAGCGTTTCTGTTAATGTCGCTGTGTTTTCATCATGCAGAGCGTTTGTTAATGTCGCTTTGTTTTCATCACGTAGAGCGTTTCTGTAAATGTCGCTGTGCTTTCATCATGCAAAGCGTTTCTGTTAATGTCGCTGTGCTTTCATCATGCAGAGCATTTCTGTTAATGTCACTGTGTTTTCATCATGCAGAGCGTTTGTTAATGTCGCTGTGTTTTCATCACGTAGAGCGTTTTTGTTAATGTCGCTGTGTTTTCATCATGCAGAGCGTTTCTTTTAATGTCGTTGTGCTTTCATCATGCAGAGCGTTTCTGTAAATGTCGCTGTGTTTTGATCATGTAGAGCGTTTCTGTTAATGTCGCTGTGTTTTCATCATGTAGCGCGTTTCTGTTAATGTCGCTGTGTTTTCATCATGTATAGCATTTCTGTTAATGTCGTTCTGTTTTCATCATGCAGAGCGTTTCTGTTAATGTCGCTGTGTTTTCATCATGTAGAGTGTTTCTGTTAATGTCGCTGTGTTTACATCATGTAGAGCGTTTCTGTTAATGTCGCTCTGTTTTCATCATGCAGAGCGTTTCTATTAATGCTGCTGTGTTTTCATCATAGAGAGCGTTTCTCTTAATGTCGCTGTGTTTTCATCATGCAGAGCGTTTCTGTTAATGTCTCTATGTTTTCATCATGCAGAGCGTTTCTGTAAATGTCGCTGTGCTTTCATCATGCAAAGCGTTTCTGTTAATGTCGCTGTGCTTTCATCATGCAGAGCATTTCTGTTAATGTCACTGTGTTTTCATCATGCAGAGCGTTTGTTAATGTCGTTGTGCTTTCATCATGCAGAGCGTTTCTGTAAATGTCGCTGTGTTTTCATCATGTAGAGCGTTTCTGTTAATGTCGCTGTGTTTTCATCATGTAGAGCGTTTCTCTTAATGTCGCTGTGTTTTCATCATGTAGAACATTTCTGTTAATGTCGCTCTGTTTTCATTATGCAGAGCGTTTCTATTAATGCCGCTGTGTTTTCATCATAGAGAGCGTTTCTGTCGCTGTATTTTCATCATGTAGAGCGTTTCTGTTAATGTCGCTGTGTTTTCATAAAGCCCAGCGTTTCTGTTAATGTTGCTGTGTTTTCATCACGTAGAGCGTTTCTGTTAATGTCGCTGTGTTTTCATCATGCAGAGCGTTTCTGGAAATGTCGCTGTGTTTTCATCATGCAGAGCGTTTCTGTTAATGTCGCTGTGTTTTCATCATGCAGAGCGTTTCTGTTAATGTCGCTGTGTTTTTATTAGGCAGAGCGTTTCTGGTAATGTCACTGTGTTTTCATCATGTAGAGCGTTTCTGTAAATGTCGCTGTGTTTTCATCATGTAGAGCGTTTCTGTTAATGTCGCTGTGTTTTCATCATGTTGAGCATTTCTGTTAAAGGGTAAGTTCGCTATTTTGGACCTTGGACCCTATTTGCGGTCCGTCTTCCATGAACCTGACCCATGAAGTCCATTTTTTCGCTGATTGGTCCAGTATTGAGTTCGGTACAGATTTCCTGTAGGCTCTCACTGGGCTACAATGGAAGTGAACGGGGCAACCAGAAATGTTATGGAAAAACAACGATAAATGTGCTTTTATAGCTCAGTGTGTATTCTTACGGTCTCAGTATGCTCTCCTGTGAAATGTAGGCTATCGCAAACGCAAACCGAACGTTGAAACAACAGTTCCATTTGAAACAGAACTATTTCTCCGACCGCACTACCTCGCACTGTAAACTTCCGCAGTCTAGCTACGTTGTAGAGAGGGGGGGGGGGGCGCTTGAAAAGCAGTTGATCACAAATCCTGACCTCCCGTTGGAGTTTACTAGCTAGTAGCCTACAGCAGAAATATTTGTAACGCAGTTTTTGTAATCATCATTTGTAATAATTCATCACAGCAATGGTGCGCGAATGTGCAGTCCCCGGTTGTGGGAATAAAATGTCTGGACGCTCAAATACCAGTTTTCACAGGCTTCTGTTCTCTGACCCAGAAAGATTGAGACTTTGGCTGGTTGTCTTACGGATCGACATAAACACTCCAGTCAATCAACTCCGTTTGGCAGACTCGCGAGTTTGTGGAGCGCATTTCGACGCTACTGATTTCTGTAACCGCAAATCAGAAGCAAAACACTGGTTTCTAAAGAACACAGCTGTTCCTCGTGTCGGACCTGCAGCACTATCAAGCACCGGAGCGGAGGTAAGTTATATTTAGCTATAACGTTACTAACATTTTTATTTTTTTTGAGCGCGTCCTCTGACCCAGCACTCAATACCAACTAACAAAATCCGAGCTTGACATAAGTTGTTTTCTTGTAACAAAACTGTCGGAAACGTTCATCAACTATAACTTTTTACAATTCTATAATGTTTTATTTACAAATGCTTGACGCATGGTGTCCTGTCCAAAGTTCTCATCTATCACATATCTGTTGGCAGTCATAGTGTAATGGTAATCAATGGAGATGATCCAGTGTCATCCACGGATACATCCAGGTTTTCAATGGCATTCGGTAGCAACAGATCCCACTCCCTACAACACAAACTTTCCTCCTCTCTGGGCATCTGCTTGCACCTCTTGCAAGAACACCAAAAGTCCCCCGAAATTCTTGGTCTAGCCTCGGCAGCGACTTCGGATAACATTACCTGCGCAACTTCAGCCTCTCTCTTCTCTTGCTCTCTTATCATCCATCTCTTGTAGTTCTGTGTCCGTGTATTCTGGCTCAAATCTGTAGCCAGTAACGTCAAAGTCAAAATCGAATTCTTCGTCTTCGTAATCATTATAATCATCCAAGTTTTTTTGTGGAAATTGTAGCCTACGTTGATGCAGGTAAACAAACGCAGACTGCTCAGCTAGATAGTTTCGTAAACGGCCGGCACACCTTCCCGCTCCCCTACCCCCGACACATAGTACTCCGCGGGAGCAGCGAAAACAAGCAACAGAGAAATGCTTACTTCCAAGCCATGCCAAGCACGTAAAAATGTTCGGATTGAGATACATTTCACAGGAGAGCATACTGAGACCGGTAACAATACACCCTGAGCTTCCCGTCTCATTTATTGTACATGAAAGCACATTTATCGAACATTTCTGGTTGCCCCGTTCACTTCCATTGTAGCCCAGTGAGAGCCTACAGGAAATCTGTACCGAACTCAATACTGGACCGATCAGCGAAAAAATGGACTTCATGGGTCAGGTTCATGGAAGACGGACCGCAAATAGGGTCCAAGGTCCAAAATAGCGAACTTACCCTTTAATGTCGCTCTGTTTTCATCATGCAGAGCGTTTCTATTAATGCCGCTGTGTTTTCATCATAGAGAGCGTTTCTGTCGCTGTGTTTTCATCATGTAGAGTGTTTCTGTTAATGTCGCTGTGTTTTCATCATGTAGAGCGTTTTTGTTAATGTCGCTCTGTTTTCATCATGCAGAGCGTTTCTATTAATGCCGCTGTGTTTTCATCATAGAGAGCGTTTCTCTTAATGTCGCTGTGTTTTCATCATGCAGAGCGTTTCTGTTAATGTCACTATGCTTTCATCATGCAGAGCGTTTCTGTTAATGTCGCTGTGTTTTCATCATGCAAAGCGTTTCTGTTCATGTCGCTGTGCTTTCATCATGCAAAGCGTTTCTGTTAATGTCGCTGTGCTTTCATCATGCAGAGCGTTTCTGTTAATGTCGCTGTGTTTTCATCATGCAGAGCGTTTGTTAATGTCGCTGTGTTTTCATCACGTAGAGCGTTTCTGTTAATGTCGCTGTGTTTTCATCAAGCAGAGCGTTTCTGTTAATGTTGCTGTGTTTTCATCATGTAGAGCGTTTTTGTTAATGTCGCTCTGTTTTCATCATGCAGAGCGTTTCTATTAATGCCGCTGTGTTTTCATCATAGAGAGCGTTTCTCTTAATGTCGCTGTGTTTTCATCATGCAGAGCGTTTCTGTTAATGTCACTATGTTTTCATCATGCAGAGCGTTTCTGTTAATGTCGCTGTGTTTTCATCATGCAAAGCGTTTCTGTTAATGTCGCTGTGCTTTCATCATGCAAAGCGTTTCTGTTAATGTCGCTGTGCTTTCATCATGCAGAGCGTTTCTGTTAATGTCGCTGTGTTTTCATCATGCAGAGCGTTTGTTAATGTCGCTGTGTTTTCATCACGTAGAGCGTTTCTGTTAATGTCGCTGTGTTTTCATCAAGCAGAGCGTTTCTGTTAATGTTGCTGTGTTTTCATCATGTAGAGCGTTTCTGTTAATGTCGCTGTGTTTTCATCATGTAGAGCATTTCTGTTAATGTCGCTGTGTTTTCATCATGCAGAGCGTTTCTATTAATGCCACTGTGTTTTCATCATAGAGAGCGTTTGTTAATGTCGCTGTGTTTTCATCACGTAGAGCGTTTCTGTTAATGTCGCTGTGTTTTCATAAAGCAGAGCATTTCTGTAAATGTTGCTGTGTTTTCATCATGGAAAGTGTTTCTGTTAATGTCGCTGTGTTTTCATCATGCAGAGTGTTTCTGTTAATGTCGCTGTGTTTTCATCATGTAGAGCGTTTCTGTTAATGTCGCTCTGTTTTCATCATGCAGAGCGTTTCTATTAATGCCGCTGTGTTTTCATCAAAGAGAGCGTTTCTGTTAATGTCGCTGTGTTTTCATAAAGCAGAGCGTTTCTGTTAATGTTGCTGTGTTTTCATCATGGAGAGTTTCTGTTAATGTCGCTGTTTTTATCATGCAGAGAGTTTCTGTAAATGCCGCTGTGTTTTCCACACGCAGAGCGTTTCCGTAAATGTCGCTGTGTTTTCATCACGCAGAGCGTTTCTGTTAATGTCGCTGTGTTTTTATTAGGCAGAGCGTTTCTGGTAATGTCGCTGTGTTTTCATCATGTAGAGCGTTTCTATAAATGTCGCTGTGTTTTCATCATGTAGAGCGTTTCTGTAAATGTCGCTGTGTTTTCATCATGCAGAGCGTTTCTGTTAATGTCGCTGTGTTTTCATCATGTAGAGCGTTTCTGTTGATGTCGCTCTGTTTTCAACATGCAGAGCGTTTCTATTAATGCCGCTGTGTTTTCATCATAGAGAGCGTTTCCCTTAATGTCGCTGTGTTTTCATCATGCAGAGCGTTTCTGTTAATGTCACTATGTTTTCATCATGCAGAGCGTTTCTGTTAATGTCGCTGTGCTTTCATTATGCAAAGCGTTTCTGTTAATGTCGCTGTGCTTTCATCATGCAGAGCATTTCTGTTAATGTCACTGTGTTTTCATCATGCAGAGCGTTTCTGTTAATGTCGCTGTGTTTTCATCATGTAGAGCGTTTTTGTTAATGTCGCTCTGTTTTCATCATGCAGAGCGTTTCTATTAATGCCGCTGTGTTTTCATCATAGAGAGCGTTTCTCTTAATGTCGCTGTGTTTTCATCATGCAGAGCGTTTCTGTTAATGTCACTATGTTTTCATCATGCAGAGCGTTTCTGTTAATGTCGCTGTGTTTTCATCATGCAAAGCGTTTCTGTTAATGTCGCTGTGCTTTCATCATGCAAAGCGTTTCTGTTAATGTCGCTGTGCTTTCATCATGCAGAGCGTTTCTGTTAATGTCGCTGTGTTTTCATCAAGCAGAGCATTTCTGTTAATGTTGCTGTGTTTTCATCATGTAGAGCGTTTCTGTTAATGTCGCTGTGTTTTCATCATGCAGAGCGTTTCTTTTAATGTCGTTGTGCTTTCATCATGCAGAGCGTTTCTGTAAATGTCGCTGTGTTTTGATCATGTAGAGCGTTTCTGTTAATGTCGCTGTGTTTTCATCATGTAGAGCGTTTCTGTTAATGTCGCTGTGTTTTCATCATGTATAGCATTTCTGTTAATGTCGCTCTGTTTTCATCATGCAGAGCGTTTCTGTTAATGTCGCTGTGTTTTCATCATGTAGAGTGTTTCTGTTAATGTCGCTGTGTTTACATCATGTAGAGCGTTTCTGTTAATGTCGCTCTGTTTTCATCATGCAGAGCGTTTCTATTAATGCCGCTGTGTTTTCATCATAGAGAGCGTTTCTCTTAATGTCGCTGTGTTTTCATCATGCAGAGCGTTTCTGTTAATGTCTCTATGTTTTCATCATGCAGAGCGTTTCTGTAAATGTCGCTGTGCTTTCATCATGCAAAGCGTTTCTGTTAATGTCGCTGTGCTTTCATCATGCAGAGCATTTCTGTTAATGTCACTGTGTTTTCATCATGCAGAGCGTTTGTTAATGCCGTTGTGCTTTCATCATGCAGAGCGTTTCTGTAAATGTCGCTGTGTTTTCATCATGTAGAGCGTTTCTGTTAATGTCGCTGTGTTTTCATCATGTAGAGCGTTTCTCTTAATGTCGCTGTGTTTTCATCATGTAGAACATTTCTGTTAATGTCGCTCTGTTTTCATTATGCAGAGCGTTTCTATTAATGCCGCTGTGTTTTCATCATAGAGAGCGTTTCTGTCGCTGTATTTTCATCATGTAGAGCGTTTCTGTTAATGTCGCTGTGTTTTCATAAAGCCGAGCGTTTCTGTTAATGTTGCTGTGTTTTCATCACGTAGAGCGTTTCTGTTAATGTCGCTGTGTTTTTATTAGGCAGAGCGTTTCTGGTAATGTCACTGTGTTTTCATCATGTAGAGCGTTTCTGTAAATGTCGCTGTGTTTTCATCATGTAGAGCGTTTCTGTTAATGTCGCTGTGTTTTCATCATGTAGAGCATTTCTGTTAATGTCGCTCTGTTTTCATCATGCAGAGCGTTTCTATTAATGCCGCTGTGTTTTCATCATAGAGAGCGTTTCTGTCGCTGTGTTTTCATCATGTAGAGTGTTTCTGTTAATGTCGCTGTGTTTTCATCATGTAGAGCGTTTCTGTAAATGTCGCTGTGCTTTCATGATGCAAAGCGTTTCTGTTAATGTCGCTGTGCTTTCATCATGCAGAGCATTTCTGTTAATGTCACTGTGATTTCATCACGTAGAGCGTTTTTGTTAATGTCGCTGTGTTTTCATCATGCAGAGCGTTTCTGTAAATGTCGCTGTGTTTTCATCATGTAGAGCGTTTCTGTTAATGTCGCTGTGTTTTCATCATGTAGAGCGTTTCTGTTAATGTCGCTGTGTTTTCATAAAGCAGAGCATTTCTGTAAATGTTGCTGTGTTTTCATCATGCAGAGCATTTCTGTTAATGTCGCTGTGTTTTCATCATGTAGAGTGTTTCTGTTAATGTCGCTGTGTTTTCATCATGTAGAGCGTTTCTGTTAATGTCGCTCTGTTTTCATCATGCAGAGCGTTTCTAGTAATGCCGCTGTGTTTTCATCATAGAGAGCGTTTCTCTTAATGCCGCTGTGTTTTCATCATGCAGAGCGTTTCTGGTAATGTCTCTATGTTTTCATCATGCAGAGCGTTTCTGTTAATGTCTCTATGTTTTCATCATGCAGAGCGTTTCTGTTAATGTCGCTGTGTTTTCATCATGCAGAGCGTTTGTTAATGTCGCTGTGTTTTCATCACGTAGAGCGTTTCTGTTAATGTCGCTGTGTTTTCATCATGTAGAGCGTTTCTGTAAATGTCGCTGTGTTTTCATCATGTAGAGCGTTTCTGTAAATGTCGCTGTGTTTTCATCATGCAGAGCGTTTCTGTTAATGTCGCTGTGTTTTCATCATGTAGAGCGTTTCTGTTAATGTCGCTCTGTTTTCATCATGCAGAGCGTTTCTATTAATGCCGCTGTGTTTTCATCATAGAGAGCGTTTCTCTTAATGTCGCTGTGTTTTCATCATGCAGAGCGTTTCTGTTAATGTCTCTATGTTTTCATCATGCAGAGCGTTTCTGTTAATGTCTCTATGTTTTCATCATGCAGAGCGTTTCTGTTAATGTCGCTGTGTTTTCATCATGCAGAGCGTTTGTTAATGTCGCTGTGTTTTCATCACGTAGAGCGTTTCTGTTAATGTCGCTGTGTTTTCATCATGTAGAGCGTTTCTGTAAATGTCGCTGTGTTTTCATCATGTAGAGCGTTTCTGTAAATGTCGCTGTGTTTTCATCATGCAGAGCGTTTCTGTTAATGTCGCTGTGTTTTCATCATGTAGAGTGTTTCTGTTAATGTCGCTGTGTTTTCATCATGTAGAGCGTTTCTGTTAATGTCGCTCTGTTTTCAACATGCAGAGCGTTTCTATTAATGCCGCTGTGTTTTCATCATAGAGAGCGTTTCTCTTAATGTCGCTGTGTTTTCATCATGCAGAGCGTTTCTGTTAATGTCACTATGTTTTCATCATGCAGAGCGTTTCTGTTAAAGGTTGTATCAGCGATTTTGGGTGGAAACATAAATGATCACATTCATCTGATTTTTCCTCACGATCCGCTAGCTGCCCGCCCCATAAGCAGGCCGTCAAAAAACCGCGTCTCTGTAGGCAGCCTATGCTCCGAGATCGTACACAAAAACAAATGGTACTACCAACCACTCAAAACCAAAATAAACAGTATTCCAACCAATCACAATGATCTGCACAAACGCTAATACTCTTATCTCGCTGAAATCTTGACGGATTTACAAACGGTTTGGTTTCTTACAAACGTTATTAACGTGGTTATAATTCTGGATGCTTGAACACTATTTTTTAAAACATAACATAATTATTCATAAGTATGTTTGTTTGGGATTTCGCTTCAGAAGTGACGTCACCCAAAATCGCTGATACAACCTTTAATATCGCTGTGTTTTCATCATGCAGAGCGTTTCTGTTAATGTCGCTGTGTTTTCATCATGCAGAGCGTTTGTTAATGTCGCTGTGTTTTCATCATGTAGAGCGTTTCTGTAAATGTCGCTGTGCTTTCATCATGCAAAGCGTTTCTGTTAATGTCGCTGTGCTTTCATCATGCAGAGCATTTCTGTTAATGTCACTGTGTTTTCATCATGCAGAGCGTTTGTTAATGTCGCTGTGTTTTCATCACGTAGAGCGTTTTTGTTAATGTCGCTGTGTTTTCATCATGCAGAGCGTTTCTTTTAATGTCGTTGTGCTTTCATCATGCAGTGCGTTTCTGTAAATGTCGCTGTGTTTTGATCATGTAGAGCGTTTCTGTTAATGTCGCTGTGTTTTCATCATGTAGAGCGTTTCTGTTAATGTCGCTGTGTTTTCATCATGTATAGCATTTCTGTTAATGTTGCTCTGTTTTCATCATGCAGAGCGTTTCTGTTAATGTCGCTGTGTTTTCATCATGTAGAGTGTTTCTGTTAATGTCGCTGTGTTTACATCATGTAGAGCGTTTCTGTTAATTTCGCTCTGTTTTCATCATGCAGTGCGTTTCTGTAAATGTCACTGTGTTTTCATCATGTAGAGCGTTTCTGTTAATGTCGCTGTGTTTTCATCATGTAGAGCGTTTCTGTTAATGTCGCTGTGTTTTCATCATGTATAGCATTTCTGTTAATGTTGCTCTGTTTTCATCATGCAGAGCGTTTCTGTTAATGTCGCTGTGTTTTCATCATGTAGAGTGTTTCTGTTAATGTCGCTGTGTTTACATCATGTAGAGCGTTTCTGTTAATTTCGCTCTGTTTTCATCATGCAGAGCGTTTCTATTAATGCCGCTGTGTTTTCATCATAGAGAGCGTTTCTCTTAATGTCGCTGTGTTTTCATCATGCAGAGCGTTTCTGTTAATGTCTCTATGTTTTCATCATGCAGAGCGTTTCTGTAAATGTCGCTGTGCTTTCATCATGCAAAGCGTTTCTGTTAATGTCGCTGTGCTTTCATCATGCAGAGCATTTCTGTTAATGTCACTGTGTTTTCATCATGCAGAGCGTTTGTTAATGTCGTTGTGCTTTCATCATGCAGAGCGTTTCTGTTAATGTCTCTATGTTTTCATCATGTAGAGCGTTTCTGTAAATGTCGCTGTGTTTTCATCATGTAGAGCGTTTCTCTTAATGTCGCTGTGTTTTCATCATGTAGAACATTTCTGTTAATGTCGCTCTGTTTTCATTATGCAGAGCGTTTCTATTAATGCCGCTGTGTTTTCATCATAGAGAGCGTTTCTGTCGCTGTATTTTCATCATGTAGAGCGTTTCTGTTAATGTCGCTGTGTTTTCATAAAGCCGAGCGTTTCTGTTAATGTTGCTGTGTTTTCATCACGTAGAGCGTTTCTGTTAATGTCGCTGTGTTTTTATTAGGCAGAGCGTTTCTGGTAATGTCACTGTGTTTTCATCATGTAGAGCGTTTCTGTAAATGTCGCTGTGTTTTCATCATGTAGAGCGTTTTTGTTAATGTCGCTCTGTTTTCATCATGCAGAGCGTTTCTATTAATGCCGCTGTGTTTTCATCATAGAGAGCGTTTCTCTTAATGTCGCTGTGTTTTCATCATGCAGAGCGTTTCTGTTAATGTCACTATGTTTTCATCATGCAGAGCGTTTCTGTTAATGTCGCTGTGTTTTCATCATGCAAAGCGTTTCTGTTAATGTCGCTGTGCTTTCATCATGCAAAGCGTTTCTGTTAATGTCGCTGTGCTTTCATCATGCAGAGCGTTTCTGTTAATGTCGCTGTGTTTTCATCAAGCAGAGCATTTCTGTTAATGTTGCTGTGTTTTCATCATGTAGAGCGTTTCTGTTAATGTCGCTGTGTTTTCATCATGCAGAGCGTTTCTTTTAATGTCGTTGTGCTTTCATCATGCAGAGCGTTTCTGTAAATGTCGCTGTGTTTTGATCATGTAGAGCGTTTCTGTTAATGTCGCTGTGTTTTCATCATGTAGAGCGTTTCTGTTAATGTCGCTGTGTTTTCATCATGTATAGCATTTCTGTTAATGTCGCTCTGTTTTCATCATGCAGAGCGTTTCTGTTAATGTCGCTGTGTTTTCATCATGTAGAGTGTTTCTGTTAATGTCGCTGTGTTTACATCATGTAGAGCGTTTCTGTTAATGTCGCTCTGTTTTCATCATGCAGAGCGTTTCTATTAATGCCGCTGTGTTTTCATCATAGAGAGCGTTTCTCTTAATGTCGCTGTGTTTTCATCATGCAGAGCGTTTCTGTTAATGTCTCTATGTTTTCATCATGCAGAGCGTTTCTGTAAATGTCGCTGTGCTTTCATCATGCAAAGCGTTTCTGTTAATGTCGCTGTGCTTTCATCATGCAGAGCATTTCTGTTAATGTCACTGTGTTTTCATCATGCAGAGCGTTTGTTAATGTCGTTGTGCTTTCATCATGCAGAGCGTTTCTGTAAATGTCGCTGTGTTTTCATCATGTAGAGCGTTTCTGTTAATGTCGCTGTGTTTTCATCATGTAGAGCGTTTCTCTTAATGTCGCTGTGTTTTCATCATGTAGAACATTTCTGTTAATGTCGCTCTGTTTTCATTATGCAGAGCGTTTCTATTAATGCCGCTGTGTTTTCATCATAGAGAGCGTTTCTGTCGCTGTATTTTCATCATGTAGAGCGTTTCTGTTAATGTCGCTGTGTTTTCATAAAGCCGAGCGTTTCTGTTAATGTTGCTGTGTTTTCATCACGTAGAGGGTTTCTGTTAATGTCGCTGTGTTTTTATTAGGCAGAGCGTTTCTGGTAATGTCACTGTGTTTTCATCATGTAGAGCGTTTCTGTAAATGTCGCTGTGTTTTCATCATGTAGAGCGTTTCTGTTAATGTCGCTGTGTTTTCATCATGTAGAGCATTTCTGTTAATGTCGCTCTGTTTTCATCATGCAGAGCGTTTCTATTAATGCCGCTGTGTTTTCATCATAGAGAGCGTTTCTGTCGCTGTGTTTTCATCATGTAGAGTGTTTCTGTTAATGTCGCTGTGTTTTCATCATGTAGAGCGTTTTTGTTAATGTCGCTCTGTTTTCATCATGCAGAGCGTTTCTATTAATGCCGCTGTGTTTTCATCATAGAGAGCGTTTCTCTTAATGTCGCTGTGTTTTCATCATGCAGAGCGTTTCTCTTAATGTCTCTATGTTTTCATCATGCAGAGCGTTTCTGTTAATGTCTCTATGTTTTCATCATGCAGAGCGTTTCTGTTAATGTCGCTGTGTTTTCATTATGCAGAGCGTTTGTTAATGTCGCTGTGTGTTCATCACGTAGAGCGTTTCTGTTAATGTCGCTGTGTTTTCATCATGCAGAGCGTTTCTGTTAATGTCTCTATGTTTTCATCATGCAGAGCGTTTCTGATAATGTCTCTATGTTTTCATCATGCAGAGCGTTTCTGTTAATGTCGCTGTGTTTTCATCATGCAGAGCGTTTGTTAATGTCGCTGTGTTTTCATCACGTAGAGCGTTTCTGTTAATGTCGCTGTGTTTTCATCATGTAGAGCGTTTCTGTAAATGTCGCTGTGTTTTCATCATGTAGAGCGTTTCTGTAAATGTCGCTGTGTTTTCATCATGCAGAGCGTTTCTGTTAATGTCGCTGTGTTTTCATCATGCAGAGCGTTTGTTAATGTCGCTGTGTTTTCATCACGTAGAGCGTTTCTGTTAATGTCGCTGTGTTTTCATCATGTAGAGCGTTTCTGTAAATGTCGCTGTGTTTTCATCATGTAGAGCATTTCTGTTAATGTCACTGTGTTTTCATCATGCAGAGCGTTTGTTAATGTCGCTGTGTTTTCATCACGTAGAGCGTTTTTGTTAATGTCGCTGTGTTTTCATCATGTAGAGTGTTTCTGTTAATGTCGCTGTGTTTTCATCATGTAGAGTGTTTCTGTTAATGTCGCTGTGTTTTCATCATGTAGAGCGTTTCTGTTAATGTCGCTCTGTTTTCAACATGCAGAGCGTTTCTATTAATGCCGCTGTGTTTTCATCATAGAGAGCGTTTCTCTTAATGTCGCTGTGTTTTCATCATGCAGAGCGTTTCTGTTAATGTCACTATGTTTTCATCATGCAGAGCGTTTCTGTTAAAGGTTGTATCAGCGATTTTGGGTGGAAACATAAATGATCACATTCATCTGATTTTTCCTCACGATCCGCTAGCTGCCCGCCCCATAAGCAGGCCGTCAAAAAACCGCGTCTCTGTAGGCAGCCTATGCTCCGAGATCGTACACAAAAACAAATGGTACTACCAACCACTCAAAACCAAAATAAACAGTATTCCAACCAATCACAATGATCTGCACAAACGCTAATACTCTTATCTCGCTGAAATCTTGACGGATTTATAAACGGTTTGGTTTCTTACAAACGTTATTAACGTGGTTATAATTCTGTATGCTTGAACACTATTTTTTAAAACATAACATAATTATTCATAAGTATGTTTGTTTGGGATTTCGCTTCAGAAGTGACGTCACCCAAAATCGCTGATACAACCTTTAATGTCGCTGTGTTTTCATCATGCAGAGCGTTTCTGTTAATGTCGCTGTGTTTTCATCATACAGAGCGTTTGTTAATGTCGCTGTGTTTTCATCACGTAGAGCGTTTCTGTAAATGTCGCTGTGCTTTCATCATGCAAAGCGTTTCTGTTAATGTCGCTGTGCTTTCATCATGCAGAGCATTTCTGTTAATGTCACTGTGTTTTCATCATGCAGAGCGTTTGTTAATGTCGCTGTGTTTTCATCACGTAGAGCATTTTTGTTAATGTCGCTGTGTTTTCATCATGCAGAGCGTTTCTTTTAATGTCGTTGTGCTTTCATCATGCAGAGCGTTTCTGTAAATGTCGCTGTGTTTTGATCATGTAGAGCGTTTCTGTTAATGTCGCTGTGTTTTCATCATGTAGAGCGTTTCTGTTAATGTCGCTGTGTTTTCATCATGTATAGCATTTCTGTTAATGTCGTTCTGTTTTCATCATGCAGAGCGTTTCTGTTAATGTCGCTGTGTTTTCATCATGTAGAGTGTTTCTGTTAATGTCGCTGTGTTTACATCATGTAGAGCGTTTCTGTTAATGTCGCTCTGTTTTCATCATGCAGAGCGTTTCTATTAATGCCGCTGTGTTTTCATCATAGAGAGCGTTTCTCTTAATGTCGCTGTGTTTTCATCATGCAGAGCGTTTCTGTAAATGTCGCTGTGCTTTCATCATGCAAAGCGTTTCTGTTAATGTCGCTGTGCTTTCATCATGCAGAGCGTTTGTTAATGTCGTTGTGCTTTCATCATGCAGAGCGTTTCTGTAAATGTCGCTGTGTTTTCATCATGTAGAGCGTTTCTGTTAATGTCGCTGTGTTTTCATCATGTAGAGCGTTTCTCTTAATGTTGCTGTGTTTTCATCATGTAGAACATTTATGTTAATGTCGCTCTGTTTTCATTATGCAGAGCGTTTCTATTAATGCCGCTGTGTTTTCATCATAGAGAGCGTTTCTGTCGCTGTATTTTCATCATGTAGAGCGTTTCTGTTAATGTCGCTGTGTTTTCATAAAGCCGAGCGTTTCTGTTAATGTTGCTGTGTTTTCATCACGTAGAGCGTTTCTGTTAATGTCGCTGTGTTTTCATCATGCAGAGCGTTTCTGTTAATGTCGCTGTGTTTTCATCATGCAGAGCGTTTCTGTTAATGTCACTATGTTTTCATCATGCAGAGCGTTTCTGTTAATGTCGCTGTGTTTTCATCATGCAGAGCGTTTGTTAATGTCGCTGTGTTTTCATCACGTAGAGCGTTTCTGTAAATGTCGCTGTGCTTTCATTATGCAAAGCGTTTCTGTTAATGTCGCTGTGCTTTCATCATGCAGAGCATTTCTGTTAATGTCACTGTGTTTTCATCATGCAGAGCGTTTGTTAATGTCGCTGTGTTTTCATCACGTAGAGCGTTTTTGTTAATGTCGCTGTGTTTTCATCATGCAGAGCATTTCTTTTAATGTCGTTGTGCTTTCATCATGCAGAGCGTTTCTGTAAATGTCGCTGTGTTTTCATCATGTAGAGCGTTTCTGTTAATGTCGCTGTGTTTTCATCATGTAGAGCGTTTCTGTTAATGTCGCTGTGTTTTCATCATGTATAGCATTTCTGTTAATGTCGCTCTGTTTTCATCATGCAGAGCATTTCTGTTAATGTCGCTGTGTTTTCATCATGTAGAGTGTTTCTGTTAATGTCGCTGTGTTTTCATCATGTAGAGCGTTTCTGTTAATGTCGCTCTGTTTTCATCATGCAGAGCGTTTCTCTTAATGTCTCTATGTTTTCATCATGCAGAGCGTTTCTGTTAATGTCTCTATGTTTTCATCATGCAGAGCGTTTCTGTTAATGTCGCTGTGTTTTCATCATGCAGAGCGTTTGTTAATGTCGCTGTGTTTTCATCACGTAGAGCGTTTCTGTTAATGTCGCTGTGTTTTCATCATGCAGAGCGTTTCTGTTAATGTCTCTATGTTTTCATCATGCAGAGCGTTTCTGTTAATGTCTCTATGTTTTCATCATGCAGAGCGTTTCTGTAAATGTCGCTGTGCTTTCATCATGCAAAGCGTTTCTGTTAATGTCGCTGTGCTTTCATCATGCAGAGCATTTCTGTTAATGTCACTGTGTTTTCATCATGCAGAGCGTTTGTTAATGTCGTTGTGCTTTCATCATGCAGAGCGTTTCTGTAAATGTCGCTGTGTTTTCATCATGTAGAGCGTTTCTGTTAATGTCGCTGTGTTTTCATCATGTAGAGCGTTTCTCTTAATGTCGCTGTGTTTTCATCATGTAGAACATTTCTGTTAATGTCGCTCTGTTTTCATTATGCAGAGCGTTTCTATTAATGCCGCTGTGTTTTCATCATAGAGAGCGTTTCTGTCGCTGTATTTTCATCATGTAGAGCGTTTCTGTTAATGTCGCTGTGTTTTCATAAAGCCGAGCGTTTCTGTTAATGTTGCTGTGTTTTCATCACGTAGAGGGTTTCTGTTAATGTCGCTGTGTTTTTATTAGGCAGAGCGTTTCTGGTAATGTCACTGTGTTTTCATCATGTAGAGCGTTTCTGTAAATGTCGCTGTGTTTTCATCATGTAGAGCGTTTCTGTTAATGTCGCTGTGTTTTCATCATGTAGAGCATTTCTGTTAATGTCGCTCTGTTTTCATCATGCAGAGCGTTTCTATTAATGCCGCTGTGTTTTCATCATAGAGAGCGTTTCTGTCGCTGTGTTTTCATCATGTAGAGTGTTTCTGTTAATGTCGCTGTGTTTTCATCATGTAGAGCGTTTTTGTTAATGTCGCTCTGTTTTCATCATGCAGAGCGTTTCTATTAATGCCGCTGTGTTTTCATCATAGAGAGCGTTTCTCTTAATGTCGCTGTGTTTTCATCATGCAGAGCGTTTCTCTTAATGTCTCTATGTTTTCATCATGCAGAGCGTTTCTGTTAATGTCTCTATGTTTTCATCATGCAGAGCGTTTCTGTTAATGTCGCTGTGTTTTCATCATGCAGAGCGTTTGTTAATGTCGCTGTGTGTTCATCACGTAGAGCGTTTCTGTTAATGTCGCTGTGTTTTCATCATGCAGAGCGTTTCTGTTAATGTCTCTATGTTTTCATCATGCAGAGCGTTTCTGATAATGTCTCTATGTTTTCATCATGCAGAGCGTTTCTGTTAATGTCGCTGTGTTTTCATCATGCAGAGCGTTTGTTAATGTCGCTGTGTTTTCATCACGTAGAGCGTTTCTGTTAATGTCGCTGTGTTTTCATCATGTAGAGCGTTTCTGTAAATGTCGCTGTGTTTTCATCATGTAGAGCGTTTCTGTAAATGTCGCTGTGTTTTCATCATGCAGAGCGTTTCTGTTAATGTCGCTGTGTTTTCATCATGCAGAGCGTTTGTTAATGTCGCTGTGTTTTCATCACGTAGAGCGTTTCTGTTAATGTCGCTGTGTTTTCATCATGTAGAGCGTTTCTGTAAATGTCGCTGTGTTTTCATCATGTAGAGCATTTCTGTTAATGTCACTGTGTTTTCATCATGCAGAGCGTTTGTTAATGTCGCTGTGTTTTCATCACGTAGAGCGTTTTTGTTAATGTCGCTGTGTTTTCATCATGTAGAGTGTTTCTGTTAATGTCGCTGTGTTTTCATCATGTAGAGTGTTTCTGTTAATGTCGCTGTGTTTTCATCATGTAGAGCGTTTCTGTTAATGTCGCTCTGTTTTCAACATGCAGAGCGTTTCTATTAATGCCGCTGTGTTTTCATCATAGAGAGCGTTTCTCTTAATGTCGCTGTGTTTTCATCATGCAGAGCGTTTCTGTTAATGTCACTATGTTTTCATCATGCAGAGCGTTTCTGTTAAAGGTTGTATCAGCGATTTTGGGTGGAAACATAAATGATCACATTCATCTGATTTTTCCTCACGATCCGCTAGCTGCCCGCCCCATAAGCAGGCCGTCAAAAAACCGCGTCTCTGTAGGCAGCCTATGCTCCGAGATCGTACACAAAAACAAATGGTACTACCAACCACTCAAAACCAAAATAAACAGTATTCCAACCAATCACAATGATCTGCACAAACGCTAATACTCTTATCTCGCTGAAATCTTGACGGATTTATAAACGGTTTGGTTTCTTACAAACGTTATTAACGTGGTTATAATTCTGTATGCTTGAACACTATTTTTTAAAACATAACATAATTATTCATAAGTATGTTTGTTTGGGATTTCGCTTCAGAAGTGACGTCACCCAAAATCGCTGATACAACCTTTAATGTCGCTGTGTTTTCATCATGCAGAGCGTTTCTGTTAATGTCGCTGTGTTTTCATCATACAGAGCGTTTGTTAATGTCGCTGTGTTTTCATCACGTAGAGCGTTTCTGTAAATGTCGCTGTGCTTTCATCATGCAAAGCGTTTCTGTTAATGTCGCTGTGCTTTCATCATGCAGAGCATTTCTGTTAATGTCACTGTGTTTTCATCATGCAGAGCGTTTGTTAATGTCGCTGTGTTTTCATCACGTAGAGCATTTTTGTTAATGTCGCTGTGTTTTCATCATGCAGAGCGTTTCTTTTAATGTCGTTGTGCTTTCATCATGCAGAGCGTTTCTGTAAATGTCGCTGTGTTTTGATCATGTAGAGCGTTTCTGTTAATGTCGCTGTGTTTTCATCATGTAGAGCGTTTCTGTTAATGTCGCTGTGTTTTCATCATGTATAGCATTTCTGTTAATGTCGTTCTGTTTTCATCATGCAGAGCGTTTCTGTTAATGTCGCTGTGTTTTCATCATGTAGAGTGTTTCTGTTAATGTCGCTGTGTTTACATCATGTAGAGCGTTTCTGTTAATGTCGCTCTGTTTTCATCATGCAGAGCGTTTCTATTAATGCCGCTGTGTTTTCATCATAGAGAGCGTTTCTCTTAATGTCGCTGTGTTTTCATCATGCAGAGCGTTTCTGTAAATGTCGCTGTGCTTTCATCATGCAAAGCGTTTCTGTTAATGTCGCTGTGCTTTCATCATGCAGAGCGTTTGTTAATGTCGTTGTGCTTTCATCATGCAGAGCGTTTCTGTAAATGTCGCTGTGTTTTCATCATGTAGAGCGTTTCTGTTAATGTCGCTGTGTTTTCATCATGTAGAGCGTTTCTCTTAATGTTGCTGTGTTTTCATCATGTAGAACATTTATGTTAATGTCGCTCTGTTTTCATTATGCAGAGCGTTTCTATTAATGCCGCTGTGTTTTCATCATAGAGAGCGTTTCTGTCGCTGTATTTTCATCATGTAGAGCGTTTCTGTTAATGTCGCTGTGTTTTCATAAAGCCGAGCGTTTCTGTTAATGTTGCTGTGTTTTCATCACGTAGAGCGTTTCTGTTAATGTCGCTGTGTTTTCATCATGCAGAGCGTTTCTGTTAATGTCGCTGTGTTTTCATCATGCAGAGCGTTTCTGTTAATGTCACTATGTTTTCATCATGCAGAGCGTTTCTGTTAATGTCGCTGTGTTTTCATCATGCAGAGCGTTTGTTAATGTCGCTGTGTTTTCATCACGTAGAGCGTTTCTGTAAATGTCGCTGTGCTTTCATTATGCAAAGCGTTTCTGTTAATGTCGCTGTGCTTTCATCATGCAGAGCATTTCTGTTAATGTCACTGTGTTTTCATCATGCAGAGCGTTTGTTAATGTCGCTGTGTTTTCATCACGTAGAGCGTTTTTGTTAATGTCGCTGTGTTTTCATCATGCAGAGCATTTCTTTTAATGTCGTTGTGCTTTCATCATGCAGAGCGTTTCTGTAAATGTCGCTGTGTTTTCATCATGTAGAGCGTTTCTGTTAATGTCGCTGTGTTTTCATCATGTAGAGCGTTTCTGTTAATGTCGCTGTGTTTTCATCATGTATAGCATTTCTGTTAATGTCGCTCTGTTTTCATCATGCAGAGCATTTCTGTTAATGTCGCTGTGTTTTCATCATGTAGAGTGTTTCTGTTAATGTCGCTGTGTTTTCATCATGTAGAGCGTTTCTGTTAATGTCGCTCTGTTTTCATCATGCAGAGCGTTTCTCTTAATGTCTCTATGTTTTCATCATGCAGAGCGTTTCTGTTAATGTCTCTATGTTTTCATCATGCAGAGCGTTTCTGTTAATGTCGCTGTGTTTTCATCATGCAGAGCGTTTGTTAATGTCGCTGTGTTTTCATCACGTAGAGCGTTTCTGTTAATGTCGCTGTGTTTTCATCATGCAGAGCGTTTCTGTTAATGTCTCTATGTTTTCATCATGCAGAGCGTTTCTGTTAATGTCTCTATGTTTTCATCATGCAGAGCGTTTCTGTTAATGTCGCTGTGTTTTCATCATGCAGAGCGTTTGTTAATGTCGCTGTGTTTTCATCACGTAGAGCGTTTCTGTTAATGTCGCTGTGTTTTCATCATGTAGAGTGTTTCTGTTAATGTCGCTGTGTTTTCATCATGTAGAGCGTTTCTGTTAATGTCGCTCTGTTTTCAACATGCAGAGCGTTTCTATTAATGTCGCTGTGTTTTCATCATGCAGAGCGTTTCTGTTAATGTCACTATGTTTTCATCATGCAGAGCGTTTCTGTTAAAGGTTGTATCAGCGATTTTGGGTGGAAACATAAATGATCACATTCATCTGATTTTTCCTCACGATCCGCTAGCTGCCCGCCCCATAAGCAGGCCGTCAAAAAACCGCGTCTCTGTAGGCAGCCTATGCTCCGAGATCGTACACAAAAACAAATGGTACTACCAACCACTCAAAACCAAAATAAACAGTATTCCAACCAATCACAATGATCTGCACAAACGCTAATACTCTTATTTCGCTGAAATCTTGACGGATTTACAAACGGTTTGGTTTCTTACAAACGTTATTAACGTGGTTATAATTCTGGATGCTTGAACACTATTTTTTAAAACATAACATAATTATTCATAAGTATGTTTGTTTGGGATTTCGCTTCAGAAGTGACGTCACCCAAAATCGCTGATACAACCTTTAATGTCGCTGTGTTTTCATCATGCAGAGCGTTTCTGTTAATGTCGCTGTGTTTTCATCATGCAGAGCGTTTGTTAATGTCGCTGTGTTTTCATCACGTAGAGCGTTTCTGTAAATGTCGCTGTGCTTTCATCATGCAAAGCGTTTCTGTTAATGTCGCTGTGCTTTCATCATGCAGAGCATTTCTGTTAATGTCACTGTGTTTTCATCATGCAGAGCGTTTGTTAATGTCGCTGTGTTTTCATCACGTAGAGCGTTTTTGTTAATGTCGCTGTGTTTTCATCATGCAGAGCGTTTCTTTTAATGTCGTTGTGCTTTCATCATGCAGAGCGTTTCTGTAAATGTCGCTGTGTTTTGATCATGTAGAGCGTTTCTGTTAATGTCGCTGTGTTTTCATCATGTAGAGCGTTTCTGTTAATGTCGCTGTGTTTTCATCATGTATAGCATTTCTGTTAATGTCGTTCTGTTTTCATCATGCAGAGCGTTTCTGTTAATGTCGCTGTGTTTTCATCATGTAGAGTGTTTCTGTTAATGTCGCTGTGTTTACATCATGTAGAGCGTTTCTGTTAATGTCGCTCTGTTTTCATCATGCAGAGCGTTTCTATTAATGCCGCTGTGTTTTCATCATAGAGAGCGTTTCTCTTAATGTCGCTGTGTTTTCATCATGCAGAGCGTTTCTGTTAATGTCTCTATGTTTTCATCATGCAGAGCGTTTCTGTAAATGTCGCTGTGCTTTCATCATGCAAAGCGTTTCTGTTAATGTCGCTGTGCTTTCATCATGCAGAGCATTTCTGTTAATGTCACTGTGTTTTCATCATGCAGAGCGTTTGTTAATGTCGTTGTGCTTTCATCATGCAGAGCGTTTCTGTAAATGTCGCTGTGTTTTCATCATGTAGAGCGTTTCTGTTAATGTCGCTGTGTTTTCATCATGTAGAGCGTTTCTCTTAATGTCGCTGTGTTTTCATCATGTAGAACATTTCTGTTAATGTCGCTCTGTTTTCATTATGCAGAGCGTTTCTATTAATGCCGCTGTGTTTTCATCATAGAGAGCGTTTCTGTCGCTGTATTTTCATCATGTAGAGCGTTTCTGTTAATGTCGCTGTGTTTTCATAAAGCCGAGCGTTTCTGTTAATGTTGCTGTGTTTTCATCACGTAGAGCGTTTCTGTTAATGTCGCTGTGTTTTCATCATGCAGAGCGTTTCTGGAAATGTCGCTGTGTTTTCATCATGCAGAGCGTTTCTGTTAATGTCGCTGTGTTTTTATTAGGCAGAGCGTTTCTGGTAATGTCACTGTGTTTTCATCATGTAGAGCGTTTCTGTAAATGTCGCTGTGTTTTCATCATGTAGAGCGTTTCTGTTAATGTCGCTGTGTTTTCATCATGTTGAGCATTTCTGTTAAAGGGTAAGTTCGCTATTTTGGACCTTGGACCCTATTTGCGGTCCGTCTTCCATGAACCTGACCCATGAAGTCCATTTTTTCGCTGATCGGTCCAGTATTGAGTTCGGTACAGATTTCCTGTAGGCTCTCACTGGGCTACAATGGAAGTGAACGGGGCAACCAGAAATGTTATGGAAAAACAACGATAAATGTGCTTTTATAGCTCAGTGTGTATTCTTACGGTCTCAGTATGCTCTCCTGTGAAATGTAGGCTATCGCAAACGCAAACCGAACGTTGAAACAACAGTTCCATTTGAAACAGAACTATTTCTCCGACCGCACTACCTCGCACTGTAAACTTCCGCAGTCTAGCTACGTTGTAGAGAGGGGGGGGGGGGCGCTTGAAAAGCAGTTGATCACAAATCCTGACCTCCCGTTGGAGTTTACTAGCTAGTAGCCTACAGCAGAAATATTTGTAACGCAGTTTTTGTAATCATCATTTGTAATAATTCATCACAGCAATGGTGCGCGAATGTGCAGTCCCCGGTTGTGGGAATAAAATGTCTGGACGCTCAAATACCAGTTTTCACAGGCTTCTGTTCTCTGACCCAGAAAGATTGAGACTTTGGCTGGTTGTCTTACGGATCGACATAAACACTCCAGTCAATCAACTCCGTTTGGCAGACTCGCGAGTTTGTGGAGCGCATTTCGACGCTACTGATTTCTGTAACCGCAAATCAGAAGCAAAACACTGGTTTCTAAAGAACACAGCTGTTCCTCGTGTCGGACCTGCAGCACTATCAAGCACCGGAGCGGAGGTAAGTTATATTTAGCTATAACGTTACTAACATTTTTATTTTTTTTGAGCGCGTCCTCTGACCCAGCACTCAATACCAACTAACAAAATCCGAGCTTGACATAAGTTGTTTTCTTGTAACAAAACTGTCGGAAACGTTCATCAACTATAACTTTTTACAATTCTATAATGTTTTATTTACAAATGCTTGACGCATGGTGTCCTGTCCAAAGTTCTCATCTATCACATATCTGTTGGCAGTCATAGTGTAATGGTAATCAATGGAGATGATCCAGTGTCATCCACGGATACATCCAGGTTTTCAATGGCATTCGGTAGCAACAGATCCCACTCCCTACAACACAAACTTTCCTCCTCTCTGGGCATCTGCTTGCACCTCTTGCAAGAACACCAAAAGTCCCCCGAAATTCTTGGTCTAGCCTCGGCAGCGACTTCGGATAACATTACCTGCGCAACTTCAGCCTCTCTCTTCTCTTGCTCTCTTATCATCCATCTCTTGTAGTTCTGTGTCCGTGTATTCTGGCTCAAATCTGTAGCCAGTAACGTCAAAGTCAAAATCGAATTCTTCGTCTTCGTAATCATTATAATCATCCAAGTTTTTTTGTGGAAATTGTAGCCTACGTTGATGCAGGTAAACAAACGCAGACTGCTCAGCTAGATAGTTTCGTAAACGGCCGGCACACCTTCCCGCTCCCCTACCCCCGACACATAGTACTCCGCGGGAGCAGCGAAAACAAGCAACAGAGAAATGCTTACTTCCAAGCCATGCCAAGCACGTAAAAATGTTCGGATTGAGATACATTTCACAGGAGAGCATACTGAGACCGGTAACAATACACCCTGAGCTTCCCGTCTCATTTATTGTACATGAAAGCACATTTATCGAACATTTCTGGTTGCCCCGTTCACTTCCATTGTAGCCCAGTGAGAGCCTACAGGAAATCTGTACCGAACTCAATACTGGACCGATCAGCGAAAAAATGGACTTCATGGGTCAGGTTCATGGAAGACGGACCGCAAATAGGGTCCAAGGTCCAAAATAGCGAACTTACCCTTTAATGTCGCTCTGTTTTCATCATGCAGAGCGTTTCTATTAATGCCGCTGTGTTTTCATCATAGAGAGCGTTTCTGTCGCTGTGTTTTCATCATGTAGAGTGTTTCTGTTAATGTCGCTGTGTTTTCATCATGTAGAGCGTTTTTGTTAATGTCGCTCTGTTTTCATCATGCAGAGCGTTTCTATTAATGCCGCTGTGTTTTCATCATAGAGAGCGTTTCTCTTAATGTCGCTGTGTTTTCATCATGCAGAGCGTTTCTGTTAATGTCACTATGCTTTCATCATGCAGAGCGTTTCTGTTAATGTCGCTGTGTTTTCATCATGCAAAGCGTTTCTGTTCATGTCGCTGTGCTTTCATCATGCAAAGCGTTTCTGTTAATGTCGCTGTGCTTTCATCATGCAGAGCGTTTCTGTTAATGTCGCTGTGTTTTCATCATGCAGAGCGTTTGTTAATGTCGCTGTGTTTTCATCACGTAGAGCGTTTCTGTTAATGTCGCTGTGTTTTCATCAAGCAGAGCGTTTCTGTTAATGTTGCTGTGTTTTCATCATGTAGAGCGTTTTTGTTAATGTCGCTCTGTTTTCATCATGCAGAGCGTTTCTATTAATGCCGCTGTGTTTTCATCATAGAGAGCGTTTCTCTTAATGTCGCTGTGTTTTCATCATGCAGAGCGTTTCTGTTAATGTCACTATGTTTTCATCATGCAGAGCGTTTCTGTTAATGTCGCTGTGTTTTCATCATGCAAAGCGTTTCTGTTAATGTCGCTGTGCTTTCATCATGCAAAGCGTTTCTGTTAATGTCGCTGTGCTTTCATCATGCAGAGCGTTTCTGTTAATGTCGCTGTGTTTTCATCATGCAGAGCGTTTGTTAATGTCGCTGTGTTTTCATCACGTAGAGCGTTTCTGTTAATGTCGCTGTGTTTTCATCAAGCAGAGCGTTTCTGTTAATGTTGCTGTGTTTTCATCATGTAGAGCGTTTCTGTTAATGTCGCTGTGTTTTCATCATGTAGAGCATTTCTGTTAATGTCGCTGTGTTTTCATCATGCAGAGCGTTTCTATTAATGCCACTGTGTTTTCATCATAGAGAGCGTTTGTTAATGTCGCTGTGTTTTCATCACGTAGAGCGTTTCTGTTAATGTCGCTGTGTTTTCATAAAGCAGAGCATTTCTGTAAATGTTGCTGTGTTTTCATCATGGAAAGTGTTTCTGTTAATGTCGCTGTGTTTTCATCATGCAGAGTGTTTCTGTTAATGTCGCTGTGTTTTCATCATGTAGAGCGTTTCTGTTAATGTCGCTCTGTTTTCATCATGCAGAGCGTTTCTATTAATGCCGCTGTGTTTTCATCAAAGAGAGCGTTTCTGTTAATGTCGCTGTGTTTTCATAAAGCAGAGCGTTTCTGTTAATGTTGCTGTGTTTTCATCATGGAGAGTTTCTGTTAATGTCGCTGTTTTTATCATGCAGAGAGTTTCTGTAAATGCCGCTGTGTTTTCCACACGCAGAGCGTTTCCGTAAATGTCGCTGTGTTTTCATCACGCAGAGCGTTTCTGTTAATGTCGCTGTGTTTTTATTAGGCAGAGCGTTTCTGGTAATGTCGCTGTGTTTTCATCATGTAGAGCGTTTCTATAAATGTCGCTGTGTTTTCATCATGTAGAGCGTTTCTGTAAATGTCGCTGTGTTTTCATCATGCAGAGCGTTTCTGTTAATGTCGCTGTGTTTTCATCATGTAGAGCGTTTCTGTTGATGTCGCTCTGTTTTCAACATGCAGAGCGTTTCTATTAATGCCGCTGTGTTTTCATCATAGAGAGCGTTTCCCTTAATGTCGCTGTGTTTTCATCATGCAGAGCGTTTCTGTTAATGTCACTATGTTTTCATCATGCAGAGCGTTTCTGTTAATGTCGCTGTGCTTTCATTATGCAAAGCGTTTCTGTTAATGTCGCTGTGCTTTCATCATGCAGAGCATTTCTGTTAATGTCACTGTGTTTTCATCATGCAGAGCGTTTCTGTTAATGTCGCTGTGTTTTCATCATGTAGAGCGTTTTTGTTAATGTCGCTCTGTTTTCATCATGCAGAGCGTTTCTATTAATGCCGCTGTGTTTTCATCATAGAGAGCGTTTCTCTTAATGTCGCTGTGTTTTCATCATGCAGAGCGTTTCTGTTAATGTCACTATGTTTTCATCATGCAGAGCGTTTCTGTTAATGTCGCTGTGTTTTCATCATGCAAAGCGTTTCTGTTAATGTCGCTGTGCTTTCATCATGCAAAGCGTTTCTGTTAATGTCGCTGTGCTTTCATCATGCAGAGCGTTTCTGTTAATGTCGCTGTGTTTTCATCAAGCAGAGCATTTCTGTTAATGTTGCTGTGTTTTCATCATGTAGAGCGTTTCTGTTAATGTCGCTGTGTTTTCATCATGCAGAGCGTTTCTTTTAATGTCGTTGTGCTTTCATCATGCAGAGCGTTTCTGTAAATGTCGCTGTGTTTTGATCATGTAGAGCGTTTCTGTTAATGTCGCTGTGTTTTCATCATGTAGAGCGTTTCTGTTAATGTCGCTGTGTTTTCATCATGTATAGCATTTCTGTTAATGTCGCTCTGTTTTCATCATGCAGAGCGTTTCTGTTAATGTCGCTGTGTTTTCATCATGTAGAGTGTTTCTGTTAATGTCGCTGTGTTTACATCATGTAGAGCGTTTCTGTTAATGTCGCTCTGTTTTCATCATGCAGAGCGTTTCTATTAATGCCGCTGTGTTTTCATCATAGAGAGCGTTTCTCTTAATGTCGCTGTGTTTTCATCATGCAGAGCGTTTCTGTTAATGTCTCTATGTTTTCATCATGCAGAGCGTTTCTGTAAATGTCGCTGTGCTTTCATCATGCAAAGCGTTTCTGTTAATGTCGCTGTGCTTTCATCATGCAGAGCATTTCTGTTAATGTCACTGTGTTTTCATCATGCAGAGCGTTTGTTAATGCCGTTGTGCTTTCATCATGCAGAGCGTTTCTGTAAATGTCGCTGTGTTTTCATCATGTAGAGCGTTTCTGTTAATGTCGCTGTGTTTTCATCATGTAGAGCGTTTCTCTTAATGTCGCTGTGTTTTCATCATGTAGAACATTTCTGTTAATGTCGCTCTGTTTTCATTATGCAGAGCGTTTCTATTAATGCCGCTGTGTTTTCATCATAGAGAGCGTTTCTGTCGCTGTATTTTCATCATGTAGAGCGTTTCTGTTAATGTCGCTGTGTTTTCATAAAGCCGAGCGTTTCTGTTAATGTTGCTGTGTTTTCATCACGTAGAGCGTTTCTGTTAATGTCGCTGTGTTTTTATTAGGCAGAGCGTTTCTGGTAATGTCACTGTGTTTTCATCATGTAGAGCGTTTCTGTAAATGTCGCTGTGTTTTCATCATGTAGAGCGTTTCTGTTAATGTCGCTGTGTTTTCATCATGTAGAGCATTTCTGTTAATGTCGCTCTGTTTTCATCATGCAGAGCGTTTCTATTAATGCCGCTGTGTTTTCATCATAGAGAGCGTTTCTGTCGCTGTGTTTTCATCATGTAGAGTGTTTCTGTTAATGTCGCTGTGTTTTCATCATGTAGAGCGTTTCTGTAAATGTCGCTGTGCTTTCATGATGCAAAGCGTTTCTGTTAATGTCGCTGTGCTTTCATCATGCAGAGCATTTCTGTTAATGTCACTGTGATTTCATCACGTAGAGCGTTTTTGTTAATGTCGCTGTGTTTTCATCATGCAGAGCGTTTCTGTAAATGTCGCTGTGTTTTCATCATGTAGAGCGTTTCTGTTAATGTCGCTGTGTTTTCATCATGTAGAGCGTTTCTGTTAATGTCGCTGTGTTTTCATAAAGCAGAGCATTTCTGTAAATGTTGCTGTGTTTTCATCATGCAGAGCATTTCTGTTAATGTCGCTGTGTTTTCATCATGTAGAGTGTTTCTGTTAATGTCGCTGTGTTTTCATCATGTAGAGCGTTTCTGTTAATGTCGCTCTGTTTTCATCATGCAGAGCGTTTCTAGTAATGCCGCTGTGTTTTCATCATAGAGAGCGTTTCTCTTAATGCCGCTGTGTTTTCATCATGCAGAGCGTTTCTGGTAATGTCTCTATGTTTTCATCATGCAGAGCGTTTCTGTTAATGTCTCTATGTTTTCATCATGCAGAGCGTTTCTGTTAATGTCGCTGTGTTTTCATCATGCAGAGCGTTTGTTAATGTCGCTGTGTTTTCATCACGTAGAGCGTTTCTGTTAATGTCGCTGTGTTTTCATCATGTAGAGCGTTTCTGTAAATGTCGCTGTGTTTTCATCATGTAGAGCGTTTCTGTAAATGTCGCTGTGTTTTCATCATGCAGAGCGTTTCTGTTAATGTCGCTGTGTTTTCATCATGTAGAGCGTTTCTGTTAATGTCGCTCTGTTTTCATCATGCAGAGCGTTTCTATTAATGCCGCTGTGTTTTCATCATAGAGAGCGTTTCTCTTAATGTCGCTGTGTTTTCATCATGCAGAGCGTTTCTGTTAATGTCTCTATGTTTTCATCATGCAGAGCGTTTCTGTTAATGTCTCTATGTTTTCATCATGCAGAGCGTTTCTGTTAATGTCGCTGTGTTTTCATCATGCAGAGCGTTTGTTAATGTCGCTGTGTTTTCATCACGTAGAGCGTTTCTGTTAATGTCGCTGTGTTTTCATCATGTAGAGCGTTTCTGTAAATGTCGCTGTGTTTTCATCATGTAGAGCGTTTCTGTAAATGTCGCTGTGTTTTCATCATGCAGAGCGTTTCTGTTAATGTCGCTGTGTTTTCATCATGTAGAGTGTTTCTGTTAATGTCGCTGTGTTTTCATCATGTAGAGCGTTTCTGTTAATGTCGCTCTGTTTTCAACATGCAGAGCGTTTCTATTAATGCCGCTGTGTTTTCATCATAGAGAGCGTTTCTCTTAATGTCGCTGTGTTTTCATCATGCAGAGCGTTTCTGTTAATGTCACTATGTTTTCATCATGCAGAGCGTTTCTGTTAAAGGTTGTATCAGCGATTTTGGGTGGAAACATAAATGATCACATTCATCTGATTTTTCCTCACGATCCGCTAGCTGCCCGCCCCATAAGCAGGCCGTCAAAAAACCGCGTCTCTGTAGGCAGCCTATGCTCCGAGATCGTACACAAAAACAAATGGTACTACCAACCACTCAAAACCAAAATAAACAGTATTCCAACCAATCACAATGATCTGCACAAACGCTAATACTCTTATCTCGCTGAAATCTTGACGGATTTACAAACGGTTTGGTTTCTTACAAACGTTATTAACGTGGTTATAATTCTGGATGCTTGAACACTATTTTTTAAAACATAACATAATTATTCATAAGTATGTTTGTTTGGGATTTCGCTTCAGAAGTGACGTCACCCAAAATCGCTGATACAACCTTTAATATCGCTGTGTTTTCATCATGCAGAGCGTTTCTGTTAATGTCGCTGTGTTTTCATCATGCAGAGCGTTTGTTAATGTCGCTGTGTTTTCATCATGTAGAGCGTTTCTGTAAATGTCGCTGTGCTTTCATCATGCAAAGCGTTTCTGTTAATGTCGCTGTGCTTTCATCATGCAGAGCATTTCTGTTAATGTCACTGTGTTTTCATCATGCAGAGCGTTTGTTAATGTCGCTGTGTTTTCATCACGTAGAGCGTTTTTGTTAATGTCGCTGTGTTTTCATCATGCAGAGCGTTTCTTTTAATGTCGTTGTGCTTTCATCATGCAGTGCGTTTCTGTAAATGTCGCTGTGTTTTGATCATGTAGAGCGTTTCTGTTAATGTCGCTGTGTTTTCATCATGTAGAGCGTTTCTGTTAATGTCGCTGTGTTTTCATCATGTATAGCATTTCTGTTAATGTTGCTCTGTTTTCATCATGCAGAGCGTTTCTGTTAATGTCGCTGTGTTTTCATCATGTAGAGTGTTTCTGTTAATGTCGCTGTGTTTACATCATGTAGAGCGTTTCTGTTAATTTCGCTCTGTTTTCATCATGCAGTGCGTTTCTGTAAATGTCACTGTGTTTTCATCATGTAGAGCGTTTCTGTTAATGTCGCTGTGTTTTCATCATGTAGAGCGTTTCTGTTAATGTCGCTGTGTTTTCATCATGTATAGCATTTCTGTTAATGTTGCTCTGTTTTCATCATGCAGAGCGTTTCTGTTAATGTCGCTGTGTTTTCATCATGTAGAGTGTTTCTGTTAATGTCGCTGTGTTTACATCATGTAGAGCGTTTCTGTTAATTTCGCTCTGTTTTCATCATGCAGAGCGTTTCTATTAATGCCGCTGTGTTTTCATCATAGAGAGCGTTTCTCTTAATGTCGCTGTGTTTTCATCATGCAGAGCGTTTCTGTTAATGTCTCTATGTTTTCATCATGCAGAGCGTTTCTGTAAATGTCGCTGTGCTTTCATCATGCAAAGCGTTTCTGTTAATGTCGCTGTGCTTTCATCATGCAGAGCATTTCTGTTAATGTCACTGTGTTTTCATCATGCAGAGCGTTTGTTAATGTCGTTGTGCTTTCATCATGCAGAGCGTTTCTGTTAATGTCTCTATGTTTTCATCATGTAGAGCGTTTCTGTAAATGTCGCTGTGTTTTCATCATGTAGAGCGTTTCTCTTAATGTCGCTGTGTTTTCATCATGTAGAACATTTCTGTTAATGTCGCTCTGTTTTCATTATGCAGAGCGTTTCTATTAATGCCGCTGTGTTTTCATCATAGAGAGCGTTTCTGTCGCTGTATTTTCATCATGTAGAGCGTTTCTGTTAATGTCGCTGTGTTTTCATAAAGCCGAGCGTTTCTGTTAATGTTGCTGTGTTTTCATCACGTAGAGCGTTTCTGTTAATGTCGCTGTGTTTTTATTAGGCAGAGCGTTTCTGGTAATGTCACTGTGTTTTCATCATGTAGAGCGTTTCTGTAAATGTCGCTGTGTTTTCATCATGTAGAGCGTTTTTGTTAATGTCGCTCTGTTTTCATCATGCAGAGCGTTTCTATTAATGCCGCTGTGTTTTCATCATAGAGAGCGTTTCTCTTAATGTCGCTGTGTTTTCATCATGCAGAGCGTTTCTGTTAATGTCACTATGTTTTCATCATGCAGAGCGTTTCTGTTAATGTCGCTGTGTTTTCATCATGCAAAGCGTTTCTGTTAATGTCGCTGTGCTTTCATCATGCAAAGCGTTTCTGTTAATGTCGCTGTGCTTTCATCATGCAGAGCGTTTCTGTTAATGTCGCTGTGTTTTCATCAAGCAGAGCATTTCTGTTAATGTTGCTGTGTTTTCATCATGTAGAGCGTTTCTGTTAATGTCGCTGTGTTTTCATCATGCAGAGCGTTTCTTTTAATGTCGTTGTGCTTTCATCATGCAGAGCGTTTCTGTAAATGTCGCTGTGTTTTGATCATGTAGAGCGTTTCTGTTAATGTCGCTGTGTTTTCATCATGTAGAGCGTTTCTGTTAATGTCGCTGTGTTTTCATCATGTATAGCATTTCTGTTAATGTCGCTCTGTTTTCATCATGCAGAGCGTTTCTGTTAATGTCGCTGTGTTTTCATCATGTAGAGTGTTTCTGTTAATGTCGCTGTGTTTACATCATGTAGAGCGTTTCTGTTAATGTCGCTCTGTTTTCATCATGCAGAGCGTTTCTATTAATGCCGCTGTGTTTTCATCATAGAGAGCGTTTCTCTTAATGTCGCTGTGTTTTCATCATGCAGAGCGTTTCTGTTAATGTCTCTATGTTTTCATCATGCAGAGCGTTTCTGTAAATGTCGCTGTGCTTTCATCATGCAAAGCGTTTCTGTTAATGTCGCTGTGCTTTCATCATGCAGAGCATTTCTGTTAATGTCACTGTGTTTTCATCATGCAGAGCGTTTGTTAATGTCGTTGTGCTTTCATCATGCAGAGCGTTTCTGTAAATGTCGCTGTGTTTTCATCATGTAGAGCGTTTCTGTTAATGTCGCTGTGTTTTCATCATGTAGAGCGTTTCTCTTAATGTCGCTGTGTTTTCATCATGTAGAACATTTCTGTTAATGTCGCTCTGTTTTCATTATGCAGAGCGTTTCTATTAATGCCGCTGTGTTTTCATCATAGAGAGCGTTTCTGTCGCTGTATTTTCATCATGTAGAGCGTTTCTGTTAATGTCGCTGTGTTTTCATAAAGCCGAGCGTTTCTGTTAATGTTGCTGTGTTTTCATCACGTAGAGGGTTTCTGTTAATGTCGCTGTGTTTTTATTAGGCAGAGCGTTTCTGGTAATGTCACTGTGTTTTCATCATGTAGAGCGTTTCTGTAAATGTCGCTGTGTTTTCATCATGTAGAGCGTTTCTGTTAATGTCGCTGTGTTTTCATCATGTAGAGCATTTCTGTTAATGTCGCTCTGTTTTCATCATGCAGAGCGTTTCTATTAATGCCGCTGTGTTTTCATCATAGAGAGCGTTTCTGTCGCTGTGTTTTCATCATGTAGAGTGTTTCTGTTAATGTCGCTGTGTTTTCATCATGTAGAGCGTTTTTGTTAATGTCGCTCTGTTTTCATCATGCAGAGCGTTTCTATTAATGCCGCTGTGTTTTCATCATAGAGAGCGTTTCTCTTAATGTCGCTGTGTTTTCATCATGCAGAGCGTTTCTCTTAATGTCTCTATGTTTTCATCATGCAGAGCGTTTCTGTTAATGTCTCTATGTTTTCATCATGCAGAGCGTTTCTGTTAATGTCGCTGTGTTTTCATCATGCAGAGCGTTTGTTAATGTCGCTGTGTGTTCATCACGTAGAGCGTTTCTGTTAATGTCGCTGTGTTTTCATCATGCAGAGCGTTTCTGTTAATGTCTCTATGTTTTCATCATGCAGAGCGTTTCTGATAATGTCTCTATGTTTTCATCATGCAGAGCGTTTCTGTTAATGTCGCTGTGTTTTCATCATGCAGAGCGTTTGTTAATGTCGCTGTGTTTTCATCACGTAGAGCGTTTCTGTTAATGTCGCTGTGTTTTCATCATGTAGAGCGTTTCTGTAAATGTCGCTGTGTTTTCATCATGTAGAGCGTTTCTGTAAATGTCGCTGTGTTTTCATCATGCAGAGCGTTTCTGTTAATGTCGCTGTGTTTTCATCATGCAGAGCGTTTGTTAATGTCGCTGTGTTTTCATCACGTAGAGCGTTTCTGTTAATGTCGCTGTGTTTTCATCATGTAGAGCGTTTCTGTAAATGTCGCTGTGTTTTCATCATGTAGAGCATTTCTGTTAATGTCACTGTGTTTTCATCATGCAGAGCGTTTGTTAATGTCGCTGTGTTTTCATCACGTAGAGCGTTTTTGTTAATGTCGCTGTGTTTTCATCATGTAGAGTGTTTCTGTTAATGTCGCTGTGTTTTCATCATGTAGAGTGTTTCTGTTAATGTCGCTGTGTTTTCATCATGTAGAGCGTTTCTGTTAATGTCGCTCTGTTTTCAACATGCAGAGCGTTTCTATTAATGCCGCTGTGTTTTCATCATAGAGAGCGTTTCTCTTAATGTCGCTGTGTTTTCATCATGCAGAGCGTTTCTGTTAATGTCACTATGTTTTCATCATGCAGAGCGTTTCTGTTAAAGGTTGTATCAGCGATTTTGGGTGGAAACATAAATGATCACATTCATCTGATTTTTCCTCACGATCCGCTAGCTGCCCGCCCCATAAGCAGGCCGTCAAAAAACCGCGTCTCTGTAGGCAGCCTATGCTCCGAGATCGTACACAAAAACAAATGGTACTACCAACCACTCAAAACCAAAATAAACAGTATTCCAACCAATCACAATGATCTGCACAAACGCTAATACTCTTATCTCGCTGAAATCTTGACGGATTTATAAACGGTTTGGTTTCTTACAAACGTTATTAACGTGGTTATAATTCTGTATGCTTGAACACTATTTTTTAAAACATAACATAATTATTCATAAGTATGTTTGTTTGGGATTTCGCTTCAGAAGTGACGTCACCCAAAATCGCTGATACAACCTTTAATGTCGCTGTGTTTTCATCATGCAGAGCGTTTCTGTTAATGTCGCTGTGTTTTCATCATACAGAGCGTTTGTTAATGTCGCTGTGTTTTCATCACGTAGAGCGTTTCTGTAAATGTCGCTGTGCTTTCATCATGCAAAGCGTTTCTGTTAATGTCGCTGTGCTTTCATCATGCAGAGCATTTCTGTTAATGTCACTGTGTTTTCATCATGCAGAGCGTTTGTTAATGTCGCTGTGTTTTCATCACGTAGAGCATTTTTGTTAATGTCGCTGTGTTTTCATCATGCAGAGCGTTTCTTTTAATGTCGTTGTGCTTTCATCATGCAGAGCGTTTCTGTAAATGTCGCTGTGTTTTGATCATGTAGAGCGTTTCTGTTAATGTCGCTGTGTTTTCATCATGTAGAGCGTTTCTGTTAATGTCGCTGTGTTTTCATCATGTATAGCATTTCTGTTAATGTCGTTCTGTTTTCATCATGCAGAGCGTTTCTGTTAATGTCGCTGTGTTTTCATCATGTAGAGTGTTTCTGTTAATGTCGCTGTGTTTACATCATGTAGAGCGTTTCTGTTAATGTCGCTCTGTTTTCATCATGCAGAGCGTTTCTATTAATGCCGCTGTGTTTTCATCATAGAGAGCGTTTCTCTTAATGTCGCTGTGTTTTCATCATGCAGAGCGTTTCTGTAAATGTCGCTGTGCTTTCATCATGCAAAGCGTTTCTGTTAATGTCGCTGTGCTTTCATCATGCAGAGCGTTTGTTAATGTCGTTGTGCTTTCATCATGCAGAGCGTTTCTGTAAATGTCGCTGTGTTTTCATCATGTAGAGCGTTTCTGTTAATGTCGCTGTGTTTTCATCATGTAGAGCGTTTCTCTTAATGTTGCTGTGTTTTCATCATGTAGAACATTTATGTTAATGTCGCTCTGTTTTCATTATGCAGAGCGTTTCTATTAATGCCGCTGTGTTTTCATCATAGAGAGCGTTTCTGTCGCTGTATTTTCATCATGTAGAGCGTTTCTGTTAATGTCGCTGTGTTTTCATAAAGCCGAGCGTTTCTGTTAATGTTGCTGTGTTTTCATCACGTAGAGCGTTTCTGTTAATGTCGCTGTGTTTTCATCATGCAGAGCGTTTCTGTTAATGTCGCTGTGTTTTCATCATGCAGAGCGTTTCTGTTAATGTCACTATGTTTTCATCATGCAGAGCGTTTCTGTTAATGTCGCTGTGTTTTCATCATGCAGAGCGTTTGTTAATGTCGCTGTGTTTTCATCACGTAGAGCGTTTCTGTAAATGTCGCTGTGCTTTCATTATGCAAAGCGTTTCTGTTAATGTCGCTGTGCTTTCATCATGCAGAGCATTTCTGTTAATGTCACTGTGTTTTCATCATGCAGAGCGTTTGTTAATGTCGCTGTGTTTTCATCACGTAGAGCGTTTTTGTTAATGTCGCTGTGTTTTCATCATGCAGAGCATTTCTTTTAATGTCGTTGTGCTTTCATCATGCAGAGCGTTTCTGTAAATGTCGCTGTGTTTTCATCATGTAGAGCGTTTCTGTTAATGTCGCTGTGTTTTCATCATGTAGAGCGTTTCTGTTAATGTCGCTGTGTTTTCATCATGTATAGCATTTCTGTTAATGTCGCTCTGTTTTCATCATGCAGAGCATTTCTGTTAATGTCGCTGTGTTTTCATCATGTAGAGTGTTTCTGTTAATGTCGCTGTGTTTTCATCATGTAGAGCGTTTCTGTTAATGTCGCTCTGTTTTCATCATGCAGAGCGTTTCTCTTAATGTCTCTATGTTTTCATCATGCAGAGCGTTTCTGTTAATGTCTCTATGTTTTCATCATGCAGAGCGTTTCTGTTAATGTCGCTGTGTTTTCATCATGCAGAGCGTTTGTTAATGTCGCTGTGTTTTCATCACGTAGAGCGTTTCTGTTAATGTCGCTGTGTTTTCATCATGCAGAGCGTTTCTGTTAATGTCTCTATGTTTTCATCATGCAGAGCGTTTCTGTTAATGTCTCTATGTTTTCATCATGCAGAGCGTTTCTGTAAATGTCGCTGTGCTTTCATCATGCAAAGCGTTTCTGTTAATGTCGCTGTGCTTTCATCATGCAGAGCATTTCTGTTAATGTCACTGTGTTTTCATCATGCAGAGCGTTTGTTAATGTCGTTGTGCTTTCATCATGCAGAGCGTTTCTGTAAATGTCGCTGTGTTTTCATCATGTAGAGCGTTTCTGTTAATGTCGCTGTGTTTTCATCATGTAGAGCGTTTCTCTTAATGTCGCTGTGTTTTCATCATGTAGAACATTTCTGTTAATGTCGCTCTGTTTTCATTATGCAGAGCGTTTCTATTAATGCCGCTGTGTTTTCATCATAGAGAGCGTTTCTGTCGCTGTATTTTCATCATGTAGAGCGTTTCTGTTAATGTCGCTGTGTTTTCATAAAGCCGAGCGTTTCTGTTAATGTTGCTGTGTTTTCATCACGTAGAGGGTTTCTGTTAATGTCGCTGTGTTTTTATTAGGCAGAGCGTTTCTGGTAATGTCACTGTGTTTTCATCATGTAGAGCGTTTCTGTAAATGTCGCTGTGTTTTCATCATGTAGAGCGTTTCTGTTAATGTCGCTGTGTTTTCATCATGTAGAGCATTTCTGTTAATGTCGCTCTGTTTTCATCATGCAGAGCGTTTCTATTAATGCCGCTGTGTTTTCATCATAGAGAGCGTTTCTGTCGCTGTGTTTTCATCATGTAGAGTGTTTCTGTTAATGTCGCTGTGTTTTCATCATGTAGAGCGTTTTTGTTAATGTCGCTGTGTTTTCATCACGTAGAGCGTTTCTGTTAATGTCGCTGTGTTTTCATCATGCAGAGCGTTTCTGTTAATGTCGCTGTGTTTTCATCATGCAGAGCGTTTCTGTTAATGTCACTATGTTTTCATCATGCAGAGCGTTTCTGTTAATGTCGCTGTGTTTTCATCATGCAGAGCGTTTGTTAATGTCGCTGTGTTTTCATCACGTAGAGCGTTTCTGTAAATGTCGCTGTGCTTTCATTATGCAAAGCGTTTCTGTTAATGTCGCTGTGCTTTCATCATGCAGAGCATTTCTGTTAATGTCACTGTGTTTTCATCATGCAGAGCGTTTGTTAATGTCGCTGTGTTTTCATCACGTAGAGCGTTTTTGTTAATGTCGCTGTGTTTTCATCATGCAGAGCATTTCTTTTAATGTCGTTGTGCTTTCATCATGCAGAGCGTTTCTGTAAATGTCGCTGTGTTTTCATCATGTAGAGCGTTTCTGTTAATGTCGCTGTGTTTTCATCATGTAGAGCGTTTCTGTTAATGTCGCTGTGTTTTCATCATGTATAGCATTTCTGTTAATGTCGCTCTGTTTTCATCATGCAGAGCATTTCTGTTAATGTCGCTGTGTTTTCATCATGTAGAGTGTTTCTGTTAATGTCGCTGTGTTTTCATCATGTAGAGCGTTTCTGTTAATGTCGCTCTGTTTTCATCATGCAGAGCGTTTCTCTTAATGTCTCTATGTTTTCATCATGCAGAGCGTTTCTGTTAATGTCTCTATGTTTTCATCATGCAGAGCGTTTCTGTTAATGTCGCTGTGTTTTCATCATGCAGAGCGTTTGTTAATGTCGCTGTGTTTTCATCACGTAGAGCGTTTCTGTTAATGTCGCTGTGTTTTCATCATGCAGAGCGTTTCTGTTAATGTCTCTATGTTTTCATCATGCAGAGCGTTTCTGTTAATGTCTCTATGTTTTCATCATGCAGAGCGTTTCTGTAAATGTCGCTGTGCTTTCATCATGCAAAGCGTTTCTGTTAATGTCGCTGTGCTTTCATCATGCAGAGCATTTGTTAATGTCGTTGTGCTTTCATCATGCAGAGCGTTTCTGTAAATGTCGCTGTGTTTTCATCATGTAGAGCGTTTCTGTTAATGTCGCTGTGTTTTCATCATGTAGAGCGTTTCTCTTAATGTCGCTGTGTTTTCATCATGTAGAACATTTCTGTTAATGTCGCTCTGTTTTCATTATGCAGAGCGTTTCTATTAATGCCGCTGTGTTTTCATCATAGAGAGCGTTTCTGTCGCTGTATTTTCATCATGTAGAGCGTTTCTGTTAATGTCGCTGTGTTTTCATAAAGCCGAGCGTTTCTGTTAATGTTGCTGTGTTTTCATCACGTAGAGGGTTTCTGTTAATGTCGCTGTGTTTTTATTAGGCAGAGCGTTTCTGGTAATGTCACTGTGTTTTCATCATGTAGAGCGTTTCTGTAAATGTCGCTGTGTTTTCATCATGTAGAGCGTTTCTGTTAATGTCGCTGTGTTTTCATCATGTAGAGCATTTCTGTTAATGTCGCTCTGTTTTCATCATGCAGAGCGTTTCTATTAATGCCGCTGTGTTTTCATCATAGAGAGCGTTTCTGTCGCTGTGTTTTCATCATGTAGAGCGTTTCTGTTAATGTCTCTATGTTTTCATCATGCAGAGCGTTTCTGTAAATGTCGCTGTGCTTTCATCATGCAAAGCGTTTCTGTTAATGTCGCTGTGCTTTCATCATGCAGAGCATTTCTGTTAATGTCACTGTGTTTTCATCATGCAGAGCATTTGTTAATGTCGTTGTGCTTTCATCATGCAGAGCGTTTCTGTAAATGTCGCTGTGTTTTCATCATGTAGAGCGTTTCTGTTAATGTCGCTGTGTTTTCATCATGTAGAGCGTTTCTCTTAATGTCGCTGTGTTTTCATCATGTAGAACATTTCTGTTAATGTCGCTCTGTTTTCATTATGCAGAGCGTTTCTATTAATGCCGCTGTGTTTTCATCATAGAGAGCGTTTCTGTCGCTGTATTTTCATCATGTAGAGCGTTTCTGTTAATGTCGCTGTGTTTTCATAAAGCCGAGCGTTTCTGTTAATGTTGCTGTGTTTTCATCACGTAGAGGGTTTCTGTTAATGTCGCTGTGTTTTTATTAGGCAGAGCGTTTCTGGTAATGTCACTGTGTTTTCATCATGTAGAGCGTTTCTGTAAATGTCGCTGTGTTTTCATCATGTAGAGCGTTTCTGTTAATGTCGCTGTGTTTTCATCATGTAGAGCATTTCTGTTAATGTCGCTCTGTTTTCATCATGCAGAGCGTTTCTATTAATGCCGCTGTGTTTTCATCATAGAGAGCGTTTCTGTCGCTGTGTTTTCATCATGTAGAGTGTTTCTGTTAATGTCGCTGTGTTTTCATCATGTAGAGCGTTTTTGTTAATGTCGCTGTGTTTTCATCACGTAGAGCGTTTCTGTTAATGTCGCTGTGTTTTCATCATGCAGAGCGTTTCTGTTAATGTCGCTGTGTTTTCATCATGCAGAGCGTTTCTGTTAATGTCACTATGTTTTCATCATGCAGAGCGTTTCTGTTAATGTCGCTGTGTTTTCATCATGCAGAGCGTTTGTTAATGTCGCTGTGTTTTCATCACGTAGAGCGTTTCTGTAAATGTCGCTGTGCTTTCATTATGCAAAGCGTTTCTGTTAATGTCGCTGTGCTTTCATCATGCAGAGCATTTCTGTTAATGTCACTGTGTTTTCATCATGCAGAGCGTTTGTTAATGTCGCTGTGTTTTCATCACGTAGAGCGTTTTTGTTAATGTCGCTGTGTTTTCATCATGCAGAGCATTTCTTTTAATGTCGTTGTGCTTTCATCATGCAGAGCGTTTCTGTAAATGTCGCTGTGTTTTCATCATGTAGAGCGTTTCTGTTAATGTCGCTGTGTTTTCATCATGTAGAGCGTTTCTGTTAATGTCGCTGTGTTTTCATCATGTATAGCATTTCTGTTAATGTCGCTCTGTTTTCATCATGCAGAGCATTTCTGTTAATGTCGCTGTGTTTTCATCATGTAGAGTGTTTCTGTTAATGTCGCTGTGTTTTCATCATGTAGAGCGTTTCTGTTAATGTCGCTCTGTTTTCATCATGCAGAGCGTTTCTCTTAATGTCTCTATGTTTTCATCATGCAGAGCGTTTCTGTTAATGTCTCTATGTTTTCATCATGCAGAGCGTTTCTGTTAATGTCGCTGTGTTTTCATCATGCAGAGCGTTTGTTAATGTCGCTGTGTTTTCATCACGTAGAGCGTTTCTGTTAATGTCGCTGTGTTTTCATCATGCAGAGCGTTTCTGTTAATGTCTCTATGTTTTCATCATGCAGAGCGTTTCTGTTAATGTCTCTATGTTTTCATCATGCAGAGCGTTTCTGTAAATGTCGCTGTGCTTTCATCATGCAAAGCGTTTCTGTTAATGTCGCTGTGCTTTCATCATGCAGAGCATTTCTGTTAATGTCACTGTGTTTTCATCATGCAGAGCGTTTGTTAATGTCGTTGTGCTTTCATCATGCAGAGCGTTTCTGTAAATGTCGCTGTGTTTTCATCATGTAGAGCGTTTCTGTTAATGTCGCTGTGTTTTCATCATGTAGAGCGTTTGTTAATGTCGTTGTGCTTTCATCATGCAGAGCGTTTCTGTAAATGTCGCTGTGTTTTCATCATGTAGAGCGTTTCTGTTAATGTCGCTGTGTTTTCATCATGTAGAGCGTTTCTCTTAATGTCGCTGTGTTTTCATCATGTAGAACATTTCTGTTAATGTCGCTCTGTTTTCATTATGCAGAGCGTTTCTATTAATGCCGCTGTGTTTTCATCATAGAGAGCGTTTCTGTCGCTGTATTTTCATCATGTAGAGCGTTTCTGTTAATGTCGCTGTGTTTTCATAAAGCCGAGCGTTTCTGTTAATGTTGCTGTGTTTTCATCACGTAGAGGGTTTCTGTTAATGTCGCTGTGTTTTTATTAGGCAGAGCGTTTCTGGTAATGTCACTGTGTTTTCATCATGTAGAGCGTTTCTGTAAATGTCGCTGTGTTTTCATCATGTAGAGCGTTTCTGTTAATGTCGCTGTGTTTTCATCATGTAGAGCATTTCTGTTAATGTCGCTCTGTTTTCATCATGCAGAGCGTTTCTATTAATGCCGCTGTGTTTTCATCATAGAGAGCGTTTCTGTCGCTGTGTTTTCATCATGTAGAGTGTTTCTGTTAATGTCGCTGTGTTTTCATCATGTAGAGCGTTTTTGTTAATGTCGCTCTGTTTTCATCATGCAGAGCGTTTCTATTAATGCCGCTGTGTTTTCATCATAGAGAGCGTTTCTCTTAATGTCGCTGTGTTTTCATGATGCAGAGCGTTTCTCTTAATGTCTCTATGTTTTCATCATGCAGAGCGTTTCTGTTAATGTCTCTATGTTTTCATCATGCAGAGCGTTTCTGTTAATGTCGCTGTGTTTTCATCATGCAGAGCGTTTGTTAATGTCGCTGTGTGTTCATCACGTAGAGCGTTTCTGTTAATGTCGCTGTGTTTTCATCATGCAGAGCGTTTCTGTTAATGTCTCTATGTTTTCATCATGCAGAGCGTTTCTGATAATGTCTCTATGTTTTCATCATGCAGAGCGTTTCTGTTAATGTCGCTGTGTTTTCATCATGCAGAGCGTTTGTTAATGTCGCTGTGTTTTCATCACGTAGAGCGTTTCTGTTAATGTCGCTGTGTTTTCATCATGTAGAGCGTTTCTGTAAATGTCGCTGTGTTTTCATCATGTAGAGCGTTTCTGTAAATGTTGCTGTGTTTTCATCATGCAGAGCGTTTCTGTTAATGTCGCTGTGTTTTCATCATGCAGAGCGTTTGTTAATGTCGCTGTGTTTTCATCACGTAGAGCGTTTCTGTTAATGTCGCTGTGTTTTCATCATGTAGAGCGTTTCTGTAAATGTCGCTGTGTTTTCATCATGTAGAGCATTTCTGTTAATGTCACTGTGTTTTCATCATGCAGAGCGTTTGTTAATGTCGCTGTGTTTTCATCACGTAGAGCGTTTTTGTTAATGTCGCTGTGTTTTCATCATGTAGAGTGTTTCTGTTAATGTCGCTGTGTTTTCATCATGTAGAGTGTTTCTGTTAATGTCGCTGTGTTTTCATCATGTAGAGCGTTTCTGTTAATGTCGCTCTGTTTTCAACATGCAGAGCGTTTCTATTAATGCCGCTGTGTTTTCATCATAGAGAGCGTTTCTCTTAATGTCGCTGTGTTTTCATCATGCAGAGCGTTTCTGTTAATGTCACTATGTTTTCATCATGCAGAGCGTTTCTGTTAAAGGTTGTATCAGCGATTTTGGGTGGAAACATAAATGATCACATTCATCTGATTTTTCCTCACGATCCGCTAGCTGCCCGCCCCATAAGCAGGCCGTCAAAAAACCGCGTCTCTGTAGGCAGCCTATGCTCCGAGATCGTACACAAAAACAAATGGTACTACCAACCACTCAAAACCAAAATAAACAGTATTCCAACCAATCACAATGATCTGCACAAACGCTAATACTCTTATCTCGCTGAAATCTTGACGGATTTATAAACGGTTTGGTTTCTTACAAACGTTATTAACGTGGTTATAATTCTGTATGCTTGAACACTATTTTTTAAAACATAACATAATTATTCATAAGTATGTTTGTTTGGGATTTCGCTTCAGAAGTGACGTCACCCAAAATCGCTGATACAACCTTTAATGTCGCTGTGTTTTCATCATGCAGAGCGTTTCTGTTAATGTCGCTGTGTTTTCATCATACAGAGCGTTTGTTAATGTCGCTGTGTTTTCATCACGTAGAGCGTTTCTGTAAATGTCGCTGTGCTTTCATCATGCAAAGCGTTTCTGTTAATGTCGCTGTGCTTTCATCATGCAGAGCATTTCTGTTAATGTCACTGTGTTTTCATCATGCAGAGCGTTTGTTAATGTCGCTGTGTTTTCATCACGTAGAGCATTTTTGTTAATGTCGCTGTGTTTTCATCATGCAGAGCGTTTCTTTTAATGTCGTTGTGCTTTCATCATGCAGAGCGTTTCTGTAAATGTCGCTGTGTTTTGATCATGTAGAGCGTTTCTGTTAATGTCGCTGTGTTTTCATCATGTAGAGCGTTTCTGTTAATGTCGCTGTGTTTTCATCATGTATAGCATTTCTGTTAATGTCGTTCTGTTTTCATCATGCAGAGCGTTTCTGTTAATGTCGCTGTGTTTTCATCATGTAGAGTGTTTCTGTTAATGTCGCTGTGTTTACATCATGTAGAGCGTTTCTGTTAATGTCGCTCTGTTTTCATCATGCAGAGCGTTTCTATTAATGCCGCTGTGTTTTCATCATAGAGAGCGTTTCTCTTAATGTCGCTGTGTTTTCATCATGCAGAGCGTTTCTGTAAATGTCGCTGTGCTTTCATCATGCAAAGCGTTTCTGTTAATGTCGCTGTGCTTTCATCATGCAGAGCGTTTGTTAATGTCGTTGTGCTTTCATCATGCAGAGCGTTTCTGTAAATGTCGCTGTGTTTTCATCATGTAGAGCGTTTCTGTTAATGTCGCTGTGTTTTCATCATGTAGAGCGTTTCTCTTAATGTTGCTGTGTTTTCATCATGTAGAACATTTATGTTAATGTCGCTCTGTTTTCATTATGCAGAGCGTTTCTATTAATGCCGCTGTGTTTTCATCATAGAGAGCGTTTCTGTCGCTGTATTTTCATCATGTAGAGCGTTTCTGTTAATGTCGCTGTGTTTTCATAAAGCCGAGCGTTTCTGTTAATGTTGCTGTGTTTTCATCACGTAGAGCGTTTCTGTTAATGTCGCTGTGTTTTCATCATGCAGAGCGTTTCTGTTAATGTCGCTGTGTTTTCATCATGCAGAGCGTTTCTGTTAATGTCACTATGTTTTCATCATGCAGAGCGTTTCTGTTAATGTCGCTGTGTTTTCATCATGCAGAGCGTTTGTTAATGTCGCTGTGTTTTCATCACGTAGAGCGTTTCTGTAAATGTCGCTGTGCTTTCATTATGCAAAGCGTTTCTGTTAATGTCGCTGTGCTTTCATCATGCAGAGCATTTCTGTTAATGTCACTGTGTTTTCATCATGCAGAGCGTTTGTTAATGTCGCTGTGTTTTCATCACGTAGAGCGTTTTATCATGCAGAGCATTTCTTTTAATGTCGTTGTGCTTTCATCATGCAGAGCGTTTCTGTAAATGTCGCTGTGTTTTCATCATGTAGAGCGTTTCTGTTAATGTCGCTGTGTTTTCATCATGTAGAGCGTTTCTGTTAATGTCGCTGTGTTTTCATCATGTATAGCATTTCTGTTAATGTCCGCTCTGTTTTCATCATGCAGAGCATTTCTGTTAATGGTCGCTGTGTTTTTCATCATGTAGAGTGTTTCTGTTAATGTCGCTGTGTTTTCATCATGTAGAGCGTTTCTGTTAATGTCCGCTCTGTTTTCATCATGCAGAGCGTTTCTCTTAATGTTCTCTATGTTTTCATCATGCAGAGCGTTTCTGTTAATGTCTCTATGTTTTCATCATGCAGAGCGTTTCTGGTTAATGTCGCTGTGTTTTCATCATGCAGAGCGTTTGTTAATGTCGCTGTGTTTTCATTCACAGTAGAGCGTTTCTGTTAATGTCGCTGTGTTTTCATCATGTAGAGTGTTTCTGTTAATGTCGCTGTGTTTCACATCATGTAGAGCGTTTCTGTTAATGTCGCTCTGTTTTCAACATGCAGAGCGTTTCTATTAATGTCGCTGTGTTTTCATCATGCAGAGCGTTTCTGTTAATGTCACTATGTTTTCCATCATGCAGAGCGTTTCTGTTAAAGGTTGTATCAGCGATTTTGGGTGGAAACATAAATGATCACATTCATCTGATTTTTCCTCACGATCCGCTAGCCTGCCCGCCCCATAAGCAGGCCGTCAAAAAACCGCGTCTCTGTAGGCAAGCCTATGCTCCGAGATCGTACACAAAAAACAAATGGTACTACCAACCACTCAAAAACCAAAATAAACAGTATTCCAACCAATCACAATGATCTGCACAAACGCTAATACTCTTATTTTCGACTGAAATCTTGACGGATTTACAAACGGTTTGGTTTCTTACAAACGTATTAACGTGGTTATAATTCTGGATGCTTGAACACTATTTTTTAAACATAACATTAATTATTCATAAGTATGTTTGTTTGGGATTTCGCTTCAGAAGTGACGTCACCCAAAATCGCTGATACAACCTTTAATGTCGCTGTGTTTTCATCATGCAGAGCGTTTCTGTTAATGTCGCTGTGTTTTCATCATGCAGAGCGTTTGTTAATGTCGCTGTGTTTTCATCACGTAGAGCGTTTCTGTAAATGTCGCTGTGCTTTCATCATGCAAAAGCGTTTCTGTTAATGTCGCTGTGCTTTCATCATGCAGAGCATTTCTGTTAATGTCACTGTGTTTTCATCATGCAGAGCGTTTGTTAATGTCCGCTGTGTTTTTCATCACGTAGAGCGTTTTTGTTATATGTCGCTGTGTTTTCATCATGCAGAGCGTTTCTTTTAATGTCGTTGTGCTTTCATCATGCAGAGCGTTTCTGTAAATGTCGCTGTGTTTTGATCATGTAGAGCGTTTCTGTTAATGTCGCTGTGTTTTCATCATGTAGAGCGTTTCTGTTAATGTCGCTGGTGTTTTCATCATGTATAGCATTTCTGTTAATGTCGTTCTGTTTTCATCATGCAGAGCGTTTCTGTTAATGTCGCTGTGTTTTCATCATGTAGAGTGTTTCTGTTAATGTCGCTGTGTTTACATCATGTAGAGCGTTTCTGTTAATGTCGCTCTGTTTTCATCATGCAGAGCGTTTCTATTAATGCCGCTGTGTTTTCATCATAGAGAGCGTTTCTCTTAATGTCGCTGTGTTTTCATCATGCAGAGCGTTTCTGTTAATGTCTCTATGTTTTCATCATGCAGAGCGTTTCTGTAAATGTCGCTGTGCTTTCATCATGCAAAGCGTTTCTGTTAATGTCGCTGTGCTTTCATCATGCAGAGCATTTCTGTTAATGTCACTGTGTTTTTCATCATGCAGAGCGTTTGTTAATGTCGTTGTGCTTTCATCATGCAGAGCGTTTCTGTAAATGTCGCTGTGTTTTCATCATGTAGAGCGTTTCTGTTAATGTCGCTGTGTTTTCATCATGTAGAGCGTTTCTCTTAATGTCGCTGTGTTTTCATCATGTAGAACATTTCTGTTAATGTCGCTCTGTTTTCATTATGCAGAGCGTTTCTATTAATGCCGCTGTGTTTTCATCATAGAGAGCGTTTCTGTCGCTGTATTTTCATCATGTAGAGCGTTTCTGTTAATGTCGCTGTGTTTTCATAAAGCCGAGCGTTTCTGTTAATGTTGCTGTGTTTTCATCACGTAGAGCGTTTCTGTTAATGTCGCTGTGTTTTCATCATGCAGAGCGTTTCTGGAAATGTCGCTGTGTTTTCATCATGCAGAGCGTTTCTGTTAATGTCGCTGTGTTTTTATTAGGCAGAGCGTTTCTGGTAATGTCACTGTGTTTTCATCATGTAGAGCGTTTCTGTAAATGTCGCTGTGTTTTCATCATGTAGAGCGTTTCTGTTAATGTCGCTGTGTTTTCATCATGTTGAGCATTTCTGTTAAAGGGTAAGTTCGCTATTTTGGACCTTGGACCCTATTTGCGGTCCGTCTTCCATGAACCTGACCCATGAAGTCCATTTTTTCGCTGATCGGTCCAGTATTGAGTTCGGTACAGATTTCCTGTAGGCTCTCACTGGGCTACAATGGAAGTGAACGGGGCAACCAGAAATGTTATGGAAAAACAACGATAAATGTGCTTTTATAGCTCAGTGTGTATTCTTACGGTCTCAGTATGCTCTCCTGTGAAATGTAGGCTATCGCAAACGCAAACCGAACGTTGAAACAACAGTTCCATTTGAAACAGAACTATTTCTCCGACCGCACTACCTCGCACTGTAAACTTCCGCAGTCTAGCTACGTTGTAGAGAGGGGGGGGGGGGGCGCTTGAAAAGCAGTTGATCACAAATCCTGACCTCCCGTTGGAGTTTACTAGCTAGTAGCCTACAGCAGAAATATTTGTAACGCAGTTTTTGTAATCATCATTTGTAATAATTCATCACAGCAATGGTGCGCGAATGTGCAGTCCCCGGTTGTGGGAATAAAATGTCTGGACGCTCAAATACCAGTTTTCACAGGCTTCTGTTCTCTGACCCAGAAAGATTGAGACTTTGGCTGGTTGTCTTACGGATCGACATAAACACTCCAGTCAATCAACTCCGTTTGGCAGACTCGCGAGTTTGTGGAGCGCATTTCGACGCTACTGATTTCTGTAACCGCAAATCAGAAGCAAAACACTGGTTTCTAAAGAACACAGCTGTTCCTCGTGTCGGACCTGCAGCACTATCAAGCACCGGAGCGGAGGTAAGTTATATTTAGCTATAACGTTACTAACATTTTTATTTTTTTTGAGCGCGTCCTCTGACCCAGCACTCAATACCAACTAACAAAATCCGAGCTTGACATAAGTTGTTTTCTTGTAACAAAACTGTCGGAAACGTTCATCAACTATAACTTTTTACAATTCTATAATGTTTTATTTACAAATGCTTGACGCATGGTGTCCTGTCCAAAGTTCTCATCTATCACATATCTGTTGGCAGTCATAGTGTAATGGTAATCAATGGAGATGATCCAGTGTCATCCACGGATACATCCAGGTTTTCAATGGCATTCGGTAGCAACAGATCCCACTCCCTACAACACAAACTTTCCTCCTCTCTGGGCATCTGCTTGCACCTCTTGCAAGAACACCAAAAGTCCCCCGAAATTCTTGGTCTAGCCTCGGCAGCGACTTCGGATAACATTACCTGCGCAACTTCAGCCTCTCTCTTCTCTTGCTCTCTTATCATCCATCTCTTGTAGTTCTGTGTCCGTGTATTCTGGCTCAAATCTGTAGCCAGTAACGTCAAAGTCAAAATCGAATTCTTCGTCTTCGTAATCATTATAATCATCCAAGTTTTTTTGTGGAAATTGTAGCCTACGTTGATGCAGGTAAACAAACGCAGACTGCTCAGCTAGATAGTTTCATAAACGGCCGGCACACCTTCCCGCTCCCCTACCCCCGACACATAGTACTCCGCGGGAGCAGCGAAAACAAGCAACAGAGAAATGCTTACTTCCAAGCCATGCCAAGCACGTAAAAATGTTCGGATTGAGATACATTTCACAGGAGAGCATACTGAGACCGGTAACAATACACCCTGAGCTTCCCGTCTCATTTATTGTACATGAAAGCACATTTATCGAACATTTCTGGTTGCCCCGTTCACTTCCATTGTAGCCCAGTGAGAGCCTACAGGAAATCTGTACCGAACTCAATACTGGACCGATCAGCGAAAAAATGGACTTCATGGGTCAGGTTCATGGAAGACGGACCGCAAATAGGGTCCAAGGTCCAAAATAGCGAACTTACCCTTTAATGTCGCTCTGTTTTCATCATGCAGAGCGTTTCTATTAATGCCGCTGTGTTTTCATCATAGAGAGCGTTTCTGTCGCTGTGTTTTCATCATGTAGAGTGTTTCTGTTAATGTCGCTGTGTTTTCATCATGTAGAGCGTTTTTGTTAATGTCGCTCTGTTTTCATCATGCAGAGCGTTTCTATTAATGCCGCTGTGTTTTCATCATAGAGAGCGTTTCTCTTAATGTCGCTGTGTTTTCATCATGCAGAGCGTTTCTGTTAATGTCACTATGCTTTCATCATGCAGAGCGTTTCTGTTAATGTCGCTGTGTTTTCATCATGCAAAGCGTTTCTGTTCATGTCGCTGTGCTTTCATCATGCAAAGCGTTTCTGTTAATGTCGCTGTGCTTTCATCATGCAGAGCGTTTCTGTTAATGTCGCTGTGTTTTCATCATGCAGAGCGTTTGTTAATGTCGCTGTGTTTTCATCACGTAGAGCGTTTCTGTTAATGTCGCTGTGTTTTCATCAAGCAGAGCGTTTCTGTTAATGTTGCTGTGTTTTCATCATGTAGAGCGTTTTTGTTAATGTCGCTCTGTTTTCATCATGCAGAGCGTTTCTATTAATGCGGCTGTGTTTTCATCATAGAGAGCGTTTCTCTTAATGTCGCTGTGTTTTCATCATGCAGAGCGTTTCTGTTAATGTCACTATGTTTTCATCATGCAGAGCGTTTCTGTTAATGTCGCTGTGTTTTCATCATGCAAAGCGTTTCTGTTAATGTCGCTGTGCTTTCATCATGCAAAGCGTTTCTGTTAATGTCGCTGTGCTTGCATCATGCAGAGCGTTTCTGTTAATGTCGCTGTGTTTTCATCATGCAGAGCGTTTGTTAATGTCGCTGTGTTTTCATCACGTAGAGCGTTTCTGTTAATGTCGCTGTGTTTTCATCAAGCAGAGCGTTTCTGTTAATGTTGCTGTGTTTTCATCATGTAGAGCGTTTCTGTTAATGTCGCTGTGTTTTCATCATGTAGAGCATTTCTGTTAATGTCGCTGTGTTTTCATCATGCAGAGCGTTTCTATTAATGCCACTGTGTTTTCATCATAGAGAGCGTTTGTTAATGTCGCTGTGTTTTCATCACGTAGAGCGTTTCTGTTAATGTCGCTGTGTTTTCATAAAGCAGAGCATTTCTGTAAATGTTGCTGTGTTTTCATCATGGAAAGTGTTTCTGTTAATGTCGCTGTGTTTTCATCATGCAGAGTGTTTCTGTTAATGTCGCTGTGTTTTCATCATGTAGAGCGTTTCTGTTAATGTCGCTCTGTTTTCATCATGCAGAGCGTTTCTATTAATGCCGCTGTGTTTTCATCAAAGAGAGCGTTTCTGTTAATGTCGCTGTGTTTTCATAAAGCAGAGCGTTTCTGTTAATGTTGCTGTGTTTTCATCATGGAGAGTTTCTGTTAATGTCGCTGTTTTTATCATGCAGAGAGTTTCTGTAAATGCCGCTGTGTTTTCCACACGCAGAGCGTTTCCGTAAATGTCGCTGTGTTTTCATCACGCAGAGCGTTTCTGTTAATGTCGCTGTGTTTTTATTAGGCAGAGCGTTTCTGGTAATGTCGCTGTGTTTTCATCATGTAGAGCGTTTCTATAAATGTCGCTGTGTTTTCATCATGTAGAGCGTTTCTGTAAATGTCGCTGTGTTTTCATCATGCAGAGCGTTTCTGTTAATGTCGCTGTGTTTTCATCATGTAGAGCGTTTCTGTTGATGTCGCTCTGTTTTCAACATGCAGAGCGTTTCTATTAATGCCGCTGTGTTTTCATCATAGAGAGCGTTTCCCTTAATGTCGCTGTGTTTTCATCATGCAGAGCGTTTCTGTTAATGTCACTATGTTTTCATCATGCAGAGCGTTTCTGTTAATGTCGCTGTGCTTTCATTATGCAAAGCGTTTCTGTTAATGTCGCTGTGCTTTCATCATGCAGAGCATTTCTGTTAATGTCACTGTGTTTTCATCATGCAGAGCGTTTCTGTTAATGTCGCTGTGTTTTCATCATGTAGAGCGTTTTTGTTAATGTCGCTCTGTTTTCATCATGCAGAGCGTTTCTATTAATGCCGCTGTGTTTTCATCATAGAGAGCGTTTCTCTTAATGTCGCTGTGTTTTCATCATGCAGAGCGTTTCTGTTAATGTCACTATGTTTTCATCATGCAGAGCGTTTCTGTTAATGTCGCTGTGTTTTCATCATGCAAAGCGTTTCTGTTAATGTCGCTGTGCTTTCATCATGCAAAGCGTTTCTGTTAATGTCGCTGTGCTTTCATCATGCAGAGCGTTTCTGTTAATGTCGCTGTGTTTTCATCAAGCAGAGCATTTCTGTTAATGTTGCTGTGTTTTCATCATGTAGAGCGTTTCTGTTAATGTCGCTGTGTTTTCATCATGCAGAGCGTTTCTTTTAATGTCGTTGTGCTTTCATCATGCAGAGCGTTTCTGTAAATGTCGCTGTGTTTTGATCATGTAGAGCGTTTCTGTTAATGTCGCTGTGTTTTCATCATGTAGAGCGTTTCTGTTAATGTCGCTGTGTTTTCATCATGTATAGCATTTCTGTTAATGTCGCTCTGTTTTCATCATGCAGAGCGTTTCTGTTAATGTCGCTGTGTTTTCATCATGTAGAGTGTTTCTGTTAATGTCGCTGTGTTTACATCATGTAGAGCGTTTCTGTTAATGTCGCTCTGTTTTCATCATGCAGAGCGTTTCTATTAATGCCGCTGTGTTTTCATCATAGAGAGCGTTTCTCTTAATGTCGCTGTGTTTTCATCATGCAGAGCGTTTCTGTTAATGTCTCTATGTTTTCATCATGCAGAGCGTTTCTGTAAATGTCGCTGTGCTTTCATCATGCAAAGCGTTTCTGTTAATGTCGCTGTGCTTTCATCATGCAGAGCATTTCTGTTAATGTCACTGTGTTTTCATCATGCAGAGCGTTTGTTAATGTCGTTGTGCTTTCATCATGCAGAGCGTTTCTGTAAATGTCGCTGTGTTTTCATCATGTAGAGCGTTTCTGTTAATGTCGCTGTGTTTTCATCATGTAGAGCGTTTCTCTTAATGTCGCTGTGTTTTCATCATGTAGAACATTTCTGTTAATGTCGCTCTGTTTTCATTATGCAGAGCGTTTCTATTAATGCCGCTGTGTTTTCATCATAGAGAGCGTTTCTGTCGCTGTATTTTCATCATGTAGAGCGTTTCTGTTAATGTCGCTGTGTTTTTATTAGGCAGAGCGTTTCTGGTAATGTCACTGTGTTTTCATCATGTAGAGCGTTTCTGTAAATGTCGCTGTGTTTTCATCATGTAGAGCGTTTCTGTTAATGTCGCTGTGTTTTCATCATGTAGAGCATTTCTGTTAATGTCGCTCTGTTTTCATCATGCAGAGCGTTTCTATTAATGCCGCTGTGTTTTCATCATAGAGAGCGTTTCTGTCGCTGTGTTTTCATCATGTAGAGTGTTTCTGTTAATGTCGCTGTGTTTTCATCATGTAGAGCGTTTTTGTTAATGTCGCTCTGTTTTCATCATGCAGAGCGTTTCTATTAATGCCGCTGTGTTTTCATCATAGAGAGCGTTTCTCTTAATGTCGCTGTGTTTTCATCATGCAGAGCGTTTCTCTTAATGTCTCTATGTTTTCATCATGCAGAGCGTTTCTGTTAATGTCTCTATGTTTTCATCATGCAGAGCGTTTCTGTTAATGTCGCTGTGTTTTCATCATGCAGAGCGTTTGTTAATGTCGCTGTGTTTTCATCACGTAGAGCGTTTCTGTTAATGTCGCTGTGTTTTCATCATGCAGAGCGTTTCTGTTAATGTCTCTATGTTTTCATCATGCAGAGCGTTTCTGTTAATGTCTCTATGTTTTCATCATGCAGAGCGTTTCTGTTAATGTCGCTGTGTTTTCATCATGCAGAGCGTTTGTTAATGTCGCTGTGTTTTCATCACGTAGAGCGTTTCTGTTAATGTCGCTGTGTTTTCATCATGTAGAGCGTTTCTGTAAATGTCGCTGTGTTTTCATCATGTAGAGCGTTTCTGTAAATGTCGCTGTGTTTTCATCATGCAGAGCGTTTCTGTTAATGTCGCTGTGTTTTCATCATGCAGAGCGTTTGTTAATGTCGCTGTGTTTTCATCACGTAGAGCGTTTCTGTTAATGTCGCTGTGTTTTCATCATGTAGAGCGTTTCTGTAAATGTCGCTGTGTTTTCATCATGTAGAGCATTTCTGTTAATGTCACTGTGTTTTCATCATGCAGAGCGTTTGTTAATGTCGCTGTGTTTTCATCACGTAGAGCGTTTTTGTTAATGTCGCTGTGTTTTCATCATGTAGAGTGTTTCTGTTAATGTCGCTGTGTTTTCATCATGTAGAGTGTTTCTGTTAATGTCGCTGTGTTTTCATCATGTAGAGCGTTTCTGTTAATGTCGCTCTGTTTTCAACATGCAGAGCGTTTCTATTAATGCCGCTGTGTTTTCATCATAGAGAGCGTTTCTCTTAATGTCGCTGTGTTTTCATCATGCAGAGCGTTTCTGTTAATGTCACTATGTTTTCATCATGCAGAGCGTTTCTGTTAAAGGTTGTATCAGCGATTTTGGGTGGAAACATAAATGATCACATTCATCTGATTTTTCCTCACGATCCGCTAGCTGCCCGCCCCATAAGCAGGCCGTCAAAAAACCGCGTCTCTGTAGGCAGCCTATGCTCCGAGATCGTACACAAAAACAAATGGTACTACCAACCACTCAAAACCAAAATAAACAGTATTCCAACCAATCACAATGATCTGCACAAACGCTAATACTCTTATCTCGCTGAAATCTTGACGGATTTATAAACGGTTTGGTTTCTTACAAACGTTATTAACGTGGTTATAATTCTGTATGCTTGAACACTATTTTTTAAAACATAACATAATTATTCATAAGTATGTTTGTTTGGGATTTCGCTTCAGAAGTGACGTCACCCAAAATCGCTGATACAACCTTTAATGTCGCTGTGTTTTCATCATGCAGAGCGTTTCTGTTAATGTCGCTGTGTTTTCATCATACAGAGCGTTTGTTAATGTCGCTGTGTTTTCATCACGTAGAGCGTTTCTGTAAATGTCGCTGTGCTTTCATCATGCAAAGCGTTTCTGTTAATGTCGCTGTGCTTTCATCATGCAGAGCATTTCTGTTAATGTCACTGTGTTTTCATCATGCAGAGCGTTTGTTAATGTCGCTGTGTTTTCATCACGTAGAGCATTTTTGTTAATGTCGCTGTGTTTTCATCATGCAGAGCGTTTCTTTTAATGTCGTTGTGCTTTCATCATGCAGAGCGTTTCTGTAAATGTCGCTGTGTTTTGATCATGTAGAGCGTTTCTGTTAATGTCGCTGTGTTTTCATCATGTAGAGCGTTTCTGTTAATGTCGCTGTGTTTTCATCATGTAGAGCGTTTCTCTTAATGTCGCTGTGTTTTCATCATGTAGAACATTTCTGTTAATTTCGCTCTGTTTTCATTATGCAGAGCGTTTCTATTAATGCCGCTGTGTTTTCATCATAGAGAGCGTTTCTGTCGCTGTATTTTCATCATGTAGAGCGTTTCTGTTAATGTCGCTGTGTTTTCATAAAGCCGAGCGTTTCTGTTAATGTTGCTGTGTTTTCATCACGTAGAGCGTTTCTGTTAATGTCGCTGTGTTTTTATTAGGCAGAGCGTTTCTGGTAATGTCACTGTGTTTTCATCATGTAGAGCGTTTCTGTAAATGTCGCTGTGTTTTCATCATGTAGAGCGTTTCTGTTAATGTCGCTGTGTTTTCATCATGTAGAGCATTTCTGTTAATGTCGCTCTGTTTTCATCATGCAGAGCGTTTCTATTAATGCCGCTGTGTTTTCATCATAGAGAGCGTTTCTGTCGCTGTGTTTTCATCATGTAGAGTGTTTCTGTTAATGTCGCTGTGTTTTCATCATGTAGAGCGTTTTTGTTAATGTCGCTCTGTTTTCATCATGCAGAGCGTTTCTATTAATGCCGCTGTGTTTTCATCATAGAGAGCGTTTCTCTTAATGTCGCTGTGTTTTCATCATGCAGAGCGTTTCTCTTAATGTCTCTATGTTTTCATCATGCAGAGCGTTTCTGTTAATGTCTCTATGTTTTCATCATGCAGAGCGTTTCTGTTAATGTCGCTGTGTTTTCATCATGCAGAGCGTTTGTTAATGTCGCTGTGTTTTCATCACGTAGAGCGTTTCTGTTAATGTCGCTGTGTTTTCATCATGCAGAGCGTTTCTGTTAATGTCTCTATGTTTTCATCATGCAGAGCGTTTCTGTTAATGTCTCTATGTTTTCATCATGCAGAGCGTTTCTGTTAATGTCGCTGTGTTTTCATCATGCAGAGCGTTTGTTAATGTCGCTGTGTTTTCATCACGTAGAGCGTTTCTGTTAATGTCGCTGTGTTTTCATCATGTAGAGCGTTTCTGTAAATGTCGCTGTGTTTTCATCATGTAGAGCGTTTCTGTAAATGTCGCTGTGTTTTCATCATGCAGAGCGTTTCTGTTAATGTCGCTGTGTTTTCATCATGCAGAGCGTTTGTTAATGTCGCTGTGTTTTCATCACGTAGAGCGTTTCTGTTAATGTCGCTGTGTTTTCATCATGTAGAGCGTTTCTGTAAATGTCGCTGTGTTTTCATCATGTAGAGCATTTCTGTTAATGTCACTGTGTTTTCATCATGCAGAGCGTTTGTTAATGTCGCTGTGTTTTCATCACGTAGAGCGTTTTTGTTAATGTCGCTGTGTTTTCATCATGTAGAGTGTTTCTGTTAATGTCGCTGTGTTTTCATCATGTAGAGTGTTTCTGTTAATGTCGCTGTGTTTTCATCATGTAGAGCGTTTCTGTTAATGTCGCTCTGTTTTCAACATGCAGAGCGTTTCTATTAATGCCGCTGTGTTTTCATCATAGAGAGCGTTTCTCTTAATGTCGCTGTGTTTTCATCATGCAGAGCGTTTCTGTTAATGTCACTATGTTTTCATCATGCAGAGCGTTTCTGTTAAAGGTTGTATCAGCGATTTTGGGTGGAAACATAAATGATCACATTCATCTGATTTTTCCTCACGATCCGCTAGCTGCCCGCCCCATAAGCAGGCCGTCAAAAAACCGCGTCTCTGTAGGCAGCCTATGCTCCGAGATCGTACACAAAAACAAATGGTACTACCAACCACTCAAAACCAAAATAAACAGTATTCCAACCAATCACAATGATCTGCACAAACGCTAATACTCTTATCTCGCTGAAATCTTGACGGATTTATAAACGGTTTGGTTTCTTACAAACGTTATTAACGTGGTTATAATTCTGTATGCTTGAACACTATTTTTTAAAACATAACATAATTATTCATAAGTATGTTTGTTTGGGATTTCGCTTCAGAAGTGACGTCACCCAAAATCGCTGATACAACCTTTAATGTCGCTGTGTTTTCATCATGCAGAGCGTTTCTGTTAATGTCGCTGTGTTTTCATCATACAGAGCGTATGTTAATGTCGCTGTGTTTTCATCACGTAGAGCGTTTCTGTAAATGTCGCTGTGCTTTCATCATGCAAAGCGTTTCTGTTAATGTCGCTGTGCTTTCATCATGCAGAGCATTTCTGTTAATGTCACTGTGTTTTCATCATGCAGAGCGTTTGTTAATGTCGCTGTGTTTTCATCACGTAGAGCATTTTTGTTAATGTCGCTGTGTTTTCATCATGCAGAGCGTTTCTTTTAATGTCGTTGTGCTTTCATCATGCAGAGCGTTTCTGTAAATGTCGCTGTGTTTTGATCATGTAGAGCGTTTCTGTTAATGTCGCTGTGTTTTCATCATGTAGAGCGTTTCTGTTAATGTCGCTGTGTTTTCATCATGTATAGCATTTCTGTTAATGTCGTTCTGTTTTCATCATGCAGAGCGTTTCTGTTAATGTCGCTGTGTTTTCATCATGTAGAGTGTTTCTGTTAATGTCGCTGTGTTTTCATCATGCAGAGCGTTTCTATTAATGCCGCTGTGTTTTCATCATAGAGAGCGTTTCTCTTAATGTCGCTGTGTTTTCATCATGCAGAGCGTTTCTGTAAATGTCGCTGTGCTTTCATCATGCAAAGCGTTTCTGTTAATGTCGCTGTGCTTTCATCATGCAGAGCGTTTGTTAATGTCGTTGTGCTTTCATCATGCAGAGCGTTTCTGTAAATGTCGCTGTGTTTTCATCATGTAGAGCGTTTCTGTTAATGTCGCTGTGTTTTCATCATGTAGAGCGTTTCTCTTAATGTTGCTGTGTTTTCATCATGTAGAACATTTCTGTTAATGTCGCTCTGTTTTCATTATGCAGAGCGTTTCTATTAATGCCGCTGTGTTTTCATCATAGAGAGCGTTTCTGTCGCTGTATTTTCATCATGTAGAGCGTTTCTGTTAATGTCGCTGTGTTTTCATAAAGCCGAGCGTTTCTGTTAATGTTGCTGTGTTTTCATCACGTAGAGCGTTTCTGTTAATGTCGCTGTGTTTTCATCATGCAGAGCGTTTCTGTTAATGTCGCTGTGTTTTCATCATGCAGAGCGTTTCTGTTAATGTCACTATGTTTTCATCATGCAGAGCGTTTCTGTTAATGTCACTATGTTTTCATCATGCAGAGCGTTTCTGTTAATGTCGCTGTGTTTTCATCATGCAGAGCGTTTGTTAATGTCGCTGTGTTTTCATCACGTAGAGCGTTTCTGTAAATGTCGCTGTGCTTTCATTATGCAAAGCGTTTCTGTTAATGTCGCTGTGCTTTCATCATGCAGAGCATTTCTGTTAATGTCACTGTGTTTTCATCATGCAGAGCGTTTGTTAATGTCACTGTGTTTTCATCACGTAGAGCGTTTTTGTTAATGTCGCTGTGTTTTCATCATGCAGAGCATTTCTTTTAATGTCGTTGTGCTTTCATCATGCAGAGCGTTTCTGTAAATGTCGCTGTGTTTTCATCATGTAGAGCGTTTCTGTTAATGTCGCTGTGTTTTCATCATGTAGAGCGTTTCTGTTAATGTCGCTGTGTTTTCATCATGTATAGCATTTCTGTTAATGTCGCTCTGTTTTCATCATGCAGAGCATTTCTGTTAATGTCGCTGTGTTTTCATCATGTAGAGTGTTTCTGTTAATGTCGCTGTGTTTTCATCATGTAGAGCGTTTCTGTTAATGTCGCTCTGTTTTCATCATGCAGAGCGTTTCTCTTAATGTCTCTATGTTTTCATCATGCAGAGCGTTTCTGTTAATGTCTCTATGTTTTCATCATGCAGAGCGTTTCTGTTAATGTCGCTGTGTTTTCATCATGCAGAGCGTTTGTTAATGTCGCTGTGTTTTCATCACGTAGAGCGTTTCTGTTAATGTCGCTGTGTTTTCATCATGCAGAGCGTTTCTGTTAATGTCTCTATGTTTTCATCATGCAGAGCGTTTCTGTTAATGTCTCTATGTTTTCATCATGCAGAGCGTTTCTGTTAATGTCGCTGTGTTTTCATCATGCAGAGCGTTTGTTAATGTCGCTGTGTTTTCATCACGTAGAGCGTTTCTGTTAATGTCGCTGTGTTTTCATCATGTAGAGTGTTTCTGTTAATGTCGCTGTGTTTTCATCATGTAGAGCGTTTCTGTTAATGTCGCTCTGTTTTCAAAATGCAGAGCGTTTCTATTAATGTCGCTGTGTTTTCATCATGCAGAGCGTTTCTGTTAATGTCACTATGTTTTCATCATGCAGAGCGTTTCTGTTAAAGGTTGTATCAGCGATTTTGGGTGGAAACATAAATGATCACATTCATCTGATTTTTCCTCACGATCCGCTAGCTGCCCGCCCCATAAGCAGGCCGTCAAAAAACCGCGTCTCTGTAGGCAGCCTATGCTCCGAGATCGTACACAAAAACAAATGGTACTACCAACCACTCAAAACCAAAATAAACAGTATTCCAACCAATCACAATGATCTGCACAAACGCTAATACTCTTATTTCGCTGAAATCTTGACGGATTTACAAACGGTTTGGTTTCTTACAAACGTTATTAACGTGGTTATAATTCTGGATGCTTGAACACTATTTTTTAAAACATAACATAATTATTCATAAGTATGTTTGTTTGGGATTTCGCTTCAGAAGTGACGTCACCCAAAATCGCTGATACAACCTTTAATGTCGCTGTGTATTCATCATGCAGAGCGTTTCTGTTAATGTCGCTGTGTTTTCATCATGCAGAGCGTTTGTTAATGTCGCTGTGTTTTCATCACGTAGAGCGTTTCTGTAAATGTCGCTGTGCTTTCATCATGCAAAGCGTTTCTGTTAATGTCGCTGTGCTTTCATCATGCAGAGCATTTCTGTTAATGTCACTGTGTTTTCATCATGCAGAGCGTTTGTTAATGTCGCTGTGTTTTCATCACGTAGAGCGTTTTTGTTAATGTCGCTGTGTTTTCATCATGCAGAGCGTTTCTTTTAATGTCGTTGTGCTTTCATCATGCAGAGCGTTTCTGTAAATGTCGCTGTGTTTTGATCATGTAGAGCGTTTCTGTTAATGTCGCTGTGTTTTCATCATGTAGAGCGTTTCTGTTAATGTCGCTGTGTTTTCATCATGTATAGCATTTCTGTTAATGTCGTTCTGTTTTCATCATGCAGAGCGTTTCTGTTAATGTCGCTGTGTTTTCATCATGTAGAGTGTTTCTGTTAATGTCGCTGTGTTTACATCATGTAGAGCGTTTCTGTTAATGTCGCTCTGTTTTCATCATGCAGAGCGTTTCTATTAATGCCGCTGTGTTTTCATCATAGAGAGCGTTTCTCTTAATGTCGCTGTGTTTTCATCATGCAGAGCGTTTCTGTTAATGTCTCTATGTTTTCATCATGCAGAGCGTTTCTGTTAATGTCTCTATGTTTTCATCATGCAGAGCGTTTCTGTTAATGTCGCTGTGTTTTCATCATGCAGAGCGTTTGTTAATGTCGCTGTGTTTTCATCACGTAGAGCGTTTCTGTTAATGTCGCTGTGTTTTCATCATGTAGAGCGTTTCTGTAAATGTCGCTGTGTTTTCATCATGTAGAGCGTTTCTGTAAATGTCGCTGTGTTTTCATCATGCAGAGCGTTTCTGTTAATGTCGCTGTGTTTTCATCATGCAGAGCGTTTGTTAATGTCGCTGTGTTTTCATCACGTAGAGCGTTTCTGTTAATGTCGCTGTGTTTTCATCATGTAGAGCGTTTCTGTAAATGTCGCTGTGTTTTCATCATGTAGAGCATTTCTGTTAATGTCACTGTGTTTTCATCATGCAGAGCGTTTGTTAATGTCGCTGTGTTTTCATCACGTAGAGCGTTTTTGTTAATGTCGCTGTGTTTTCATCATGTAGAGTGTTTCTGTTAATGTCGCTGTGTTTTCATCATGTAGAGTGTTTCTGTTAATGTCGCTGTGTTTTCATCATGTAGAGCGTTTCTGTTAATGTCGCTCTGTTTTCAACATGCAGAGCGTTTCTATTAATGCCGCTGTGTTTTCATCATAGAGAGCGTTTCTCTTAATGTCGCTGTGTTTTCATCATGCAGAGCGTTTCTGTTAATGTCACTATGTTTTCATCATGCAGAGCGTTTCTGTTAAAGGTTGTATCAGCGATTTTGGGTGGAAACATAAATGATCACATTCATCTGATTTTTCCTCACGATCCGCTAGCTGCCCGCCCCATAAGCAGGCCGTCAAAAAACCGCGTCTCTGTAGGCAGCCTATGCTCCGAGATCGTACACAAAAACAAATGGTACTACCAACCACTCAAAACCAAAATAAACAGTATTCCAACCAATCACAATGATCTGCACAAACGCTAATACTCTTATCTCGCTGAAATCTTGACGGATTTATAAACGGTTTGGTTTCTTACAAACGTTATTAACGTGGTTATAATTCTGTATGCTTGAACACTATTTTTTAAAACATAACATAATTATTCATAAGTATGTTTGTTTGGGATTTCGCTTCAGAAGTGACGTCACCCAAAATCGCTGATACAACCTTTAATGTCGCTGTGTTTTCATCATGCAGAGCGTTTCTGTTAATGTCGCTGTGTTTTCATCATACAGAGCGTTTGTTAATGTCGCTGTGTTTTCATCACGTAGAGCGTTTCTGTAAATGTCGCTGTGCTTTCATCATGCAAAGCGTTTCTGTTAATGTCGCTGTGCTTTCATCATGCAGAGCATTTCTGTTAATGTCACTGTGTTTTCATCATGCAGAGCGTTTGTTAATGTCGCTGTGTTTTCATCACGTAGAGCATTTTTGTTAATGTCGCTGTGTTTTCATCATGCAGAGCGTTTGTTAATGTCGCTGTGTTTTCATCACGTAGAGCATTTTTGTTAATGTCGCTGTGTTTTCATCATGCAGAGCGTTTCTTTTAATGTCGTTGTGCTTTCATCATGCAGAGCGTTTCTGTAAATGTCGCTGTGTTTTGATCATGTAGAGCGTTTCTGTTAATGTCGCTGTGTTTTCATCATGTAGAGCGTTTCTGTTAATGTCGCTGTGTTTTCATCATGTATAGCATTTCTGTTAATGTCGTTCTGTTTTCATCATGCAGAGCGTTTCTGTTAATGTCGCTGTGTTTTCATCATGTAGAGTGTTTCTGTTAATGTCGCTGTGTTTTCATCATGCAGAGCGTTTCTATTAATGCCGCTGTGTTTTCATCATAGAGAGCGTTTCTCTTAATGTCGCTGTGTTTTCATCATGCAGAGCGTTTCTGTAAATGTCGCTGTGCTTTCATCATGCAAAGCGTTTCTGTTAATGTCGCTGTGCTTTCATCATGCAGAGCGTTTGTTAATGTCGTTGTGCTTTCATCATGCAGAGCGTTTCTGTAAATGTCGCTGTGTTTTCATCATGTAGAGCGTTTCTGTTAATGTCGCTGTGTTTTCATCATGTAGAGCGTTTCTCTTAATGTTGCTGTGTTTTCATCATGTAGAACATTTCTGTTAATGTCGCTCTGTTTTCATTATGCAGAGCGTTTCTATTAATGCCGCTGTGTTTTCATCATAGAGAGCGTTTCTGTCGCTGTATTTTCATCATGTAGAGCGTTTCTGTTAATGTCGCTGTGTTTTCATAAAGCCGAGCGTTTCTGTTAATGTTGCTGTGTTTTCATCACGTAGAGCGTTTCTGTTAATGTCGCTGTGTTTTCATCATGCAGAGCGTTTCTGTTAATGTCGCTGTGTTTTCATCATGCAGAGCGTTTCTGTTAATGTCACTATGTTTTCATCATGCAGAGCGTTTCTGTTAATGTCACTATGTTTTCATCATGCAGAGCGTTTCTGTTAATGTCGCTGTGTTTTCATCATGCAGAGCGTTTGTTAATGTCGCTGTGTTTTCATCACGTAGAGCGTTTCTGTAAATGTCGCTGTGCTTTCATTATGCAAAGCGTTTCTGTTAATGTCGCTGTGCTTTCATCATGCAGAGCATTTCTGTTAATGTCACTGTGTTTTCATCATGCAGAGCGTTTGTTAATGTCACTGTGTTTTCATCACGTAGAGCGTTTTTGTTAATGTCGCTGTGTTTTCATCATGCAGAGCATTTCTTTTAATGTCGTTGTGCTTTCATCATGCAGAGCGTTTCTGTAAATGTCGCTGTGTTTTCATCATGTAGAGCGTTTCTGTTAATGTCGCTGTGTTTTCATCATGTAGAGCGTTTCTGTTAATGTCGCTGTGTTTTCATCATGTATAGCATTTCTGTTAATGTCGCTCTGTTTTCATCATGCAGAGCATTTCTGTTAATGTCGCTGTGTTTTCATCATGTAGAGTGTTTCTGTTAATGTCGCTGTGTTTTCATCATGTAGAGCGTTTCTGTTAATGTCGCTCTGTTTTCATCATGCAGAGCGTTTCTCTTAATGTCTCTATGTTTTCATCATGCAGAGCGTTTCTGTTAATGTCTCTATGTTTTCATCATGCAGAGCGTTTCTGTTAATGTCGCTGTGTTTTCATCATGCAGAGCGTTTGTTAATGTCGCTGTGTTTTCATCACGTAGAGCGTTTCTGTTAATGTCGCTGTGTTTTCATCATGCAGAGCGTTTCTGTTAATGTCTCTATGTTTTCATCATGCAGAGCGTTTCTGTTAATGTCTCTATGTTTTCATCATGCAGAGCGTTTCTGTTAATGTCGCTGTGTTTTCATCATGCAGAGCGTTTGTTAATGTCGCTGTGTTTTCATCACGTAGAGCGTTTCTGTTAATGTCGCTGTGTTTTCATCATGTAGAGTGTTTCTGTTAATGTCGCTGTGTTTTCATCATGTAGAGCGTTTCTGTTAATGTCGCTCTGTTTTCAACATGCAGAGCGTTTCTATTAATGTCGCTGTGTTTTCATCATGCAGAGCGTTTCTGTTAATGTCACTATGTTTTCATCATGCAGAGCGTTTCTGTTAAAGGTTGTATCAGCGATTTTGGGTGGAAACATAAATGATCACATTCATCTGATTTTTCCTCACGATCCGCTAGCTGCCCGCCCCATAAGCAGGCCGTCAAAAAACCGCGTCTCTGTAGGCAGCCTATGCTCCGAGATCGTACACAAAAACAAATGGTACTACCAACCACTCAAAACCAAAATAAACAGTATTCCAACCAATCACAATGATCTGCACAAACGCTAATACTCTTATTTCGCTGAAATCTTGACGGATTTACAAACGGTTTGGTTTCTTACAAACGTTATTAACGTGGTTATAATTCTGGATGCTTGAACACTATTTTTTAAAACATAACATAATTATTCATAAGTATGTTTGTTTGGGATTTCGCTTCAGAAGTGACGTCACCCAAAATCGCTGATACAACCTTTAATGTCGCTGTGTTTTCATCATGCAGAGCGTTTCTGTTAATGTCGCTGTGTTTTCATCATGCAGAGCGTTTGTTAATGTCGCTGTGTTTTCATCACGTAGAGCGTTTCTGTAAATGTCGCTGTGCTTTCATCATGCAAAGCGTTTCTGTTAATGTCGCTGTGCTTTCATCATGCAGAGCATTTCTGTTAATGTCACTGTGTTTTCATCATGCAGAGCGTTTGTTAATGTCGCTGTGTTTTCATCACGTAGAGCGTTTTTGTTAATGTCGCTGTGTTTTCATCATGCAGAGCGTTTCTTTTAATGTCGTTGTGCTTTCATCATGCAGAGCGTTTCTGTAAATGTCGCTGTGTTTTGATCATGTAGAGCGTTTCTGTTAATGTCGCTGTGTTTTCATCATGTAGAGCGTTTCTGTTAATGTCGCTGTGTTTTCATCATGTATAGCATTTCTGTTAATGTCGTTCTGTTTTCATCATGCAGAGCGTTTCTGTTAATGTCGCTGTGTTTTCATCATGTAGAGTGTTTCTGTTAATGTCGCTGTGTTTACATCATGTAGAGCGTTTCTGTTAATGTCGCTCTGTTTTCATCATGCAGAGCGTTTCTATTAATGCCGCTGTGTTTTCATCATAGAGAGCGTTTCTCTTAATGTCGCTGTGTTTTCATCATGCAGAGCGTTTCTGTTAATGTCTCTATGTTTTCATCATGCAGAGCGTTTCTGTAAATGTCGCTGTGCTTTCATCATGCAAAGAGTTTCTGTTAATGTCGCTGTGCTTTCATCATGCAGAGCATTTCTGTTAATGTCACTGTGTTTTCATCATGCAGAGCGTTTGTTAATGTCGTTGTGCTTTCATCATGCAGAGCGTTTCTGTAAATGTCGCTGTGTTTTCATCATGTAGAGCGTTTCTGTTAATGTCGCTGTGTTTTCATCATGTAGAGCGTTTCTCTTAATGTCGCTGTGTTTTCATCATGTAGAACATTTCTGTTAATGTCGCTCTGTTTTCATTATGCAGAGCGTTTCTATTAATGCCGCTGTGTTTTCATCATAGAGAGCGTTTCTGTCGCTGTATTTTCATCATGTAGAGCGTTTCTGTTAATGTCGCTGTGTTTTCATAAAGCCGAGCGTTTCTGTTAATGTTGCTGTGTTTTCATCACGTAGAGCGTTTCTGTTAATGTCGCTGTGTTTTCATCATGCAGAGCGTTTCTGGAAATGTCGCTGTGTTTTCATCATGCAGAGCGTTTCTGTTAATGTCGCTGTGTTTTTATTAGGCAGAGCATTTCTGGTAATGTCACTGTGTTTTCATCATGTAGAGCGTTTCTGTAAATGTCGCTGTGTTTTCATCATGTAGAGCGTTTCTGTTAATGTCGCTGTGTTTTCATCATGTTGAGCATTTCTGTTAAAGGGTAAGTTCGCTATTTTGGACCTTGGACCCTATTTGCGGTCCGTCTTCCATGAACCTGACCCATGAAGTCCATTTTTTCGCTGATCGGTCCAGTATTGAGTTCGGTACAGATTTCCTGTAGGCTCTCACTGGGCTACAATGGAAGTGAACGGGGCAACCAGAAATGTTATGGAAAAACAACGATAAATGTGCTTTTATAGCTCAGTGTGTATTCTTACGGTCTCAGTATGCTCTCCTGTGAAATGTAGGCTATCGCAAACGCAAACCGAACGTTGAAACAACAGTTCCATTTGAAACAGAACTATTTCTCCGACCGCACTACCTCGCACTGTAAACTTCCGCAGTCTAGCTACGTTGTAGAGAGGGGGGGGGGGGCGCTTGAAAAGCAGTTGATCACAAATCCTGACCTCCCGTTGGAGTTTACTAGCTAGTAGCCTACAGCAGAAATATTTGTAACGCAGTTTTTGTAATCATCATTTGTAATAATTCATCACAGCAATGGTGCGCGAATGTGCAGTCCCCGGTTGTGGGAATAAAATGTCTGGACGCTCAAATACCAGTTTTCACAGGCTTCTGTTCTCTGACCCAGAAAGATTGAGACTTTGGCTGGTTGTCTTACGGATCGACATAAACACTCCAGTCAATCAACTCCGTTTGGCAGACTCGCGAGTTTGTGGAGCGCATTTCGACGCTACTGATTTCTGTAACCGCAAATCAGAAGCAAAACACTGGTTTCTAAAGAACACAGCTGTTCCTCGTGTCGGACCTGCAGCACTATCAAGCACCGGAGCGGAGGTAAGTTATATTTAGCTATAACGTTACTAACATTTTTATTTTTTTTGAGCGCGTCCTCTGACCCAGCACTCAATACCAACTAACAAAATCCGAGCTTGACATAAGTTGTTTTCTTGTAACAAAACTGTCGGAAACGTTCATCAACTATAACTTTTTACAATTCTATAATGTTTTATTTACAAATGCTTGACGCATGGTGTCCTGTCCAAAGTTCTCATCTATCACATATCTGTTGGCAGTCATAGTGTAATGGTAATCAATGGAGATGATCCAGTGTCATCCACGGATACATCCAGGTTTTCAATGGCATTCGGTAGCAACAGATCCCACTCCCTACAACACAAACTTTCCTCCTCTCTGGGCATCTGCTTGCACCTCTTGCAAGAACACCAAAAGTCCCCCGAAATTCTTGGTCTAGCCTCGGCAGCGACTTCGGATAACATTACCTGCGCAACTTCAGCCTCTCTCTTCTCTTGCTCTCTTATCATCCATCTCTTGTAGTTCTGTGTCCGTGTATTCTGGCTCAAATCTGTAGCCAGTAACGTCAAAGTCAAAATCGAATTCTTCGTCTTCGTAATCATTATAATCATCCAAGTTTTTTTGTGGAAATTGTAGCCTACGTTGATGCAGGTAAACAAACGCAGACTGCTCAGCTAGATAGTTTCGTAAACGGCCGGCACACCTTCCCGCTCCCCTACCCCCGACACATAGTACTCCGCGGGAGCAGCGAAAACAAGCAACAGAGAAATGCTTACTTCCAAGCCATGCCAAGCACGTAAAAATGTTCGGATTGAGATACATTTCACAGGAGAGCATACTGAGACCGGTAACAATACACCCTGAGCTTCCCGTCTCATTTATTGTACATGAAAGCACATTTATCGAACATTTCTGGTTGCCCCGTTCACTTCCATTGTAGCCCAGTGAGAGCCTACAGGAAATCTGTACCGAACTCAATACTGGACCGATCAGCGAAAAAATGGACTTCATGGGTCAGGTTCATGGAAGCCGGACCGCAAATAGGGTCCAAGGTCCAAAATAGCGAACTTACCCTTTAATGTCGCTCTGTTTTCATCATGCAGAGCGTTTCTATTAATGCCGCTGTGTTTTCATCATAGAGAGCGTTTCTGTCGCTGTGTTTTCATCATGTAGAGTGTTTCTGTTAATGTCGCTGTGTTTTCATCATGTAGAGCGTTTTTGTTAATGTCGCTCTGTTTTCATCATGCAGAGCGTTTCTATTAATGCCGCTGTGTTTTCATCATAGAGAGCGTTTCTCTTAATGTCGCTGTGTTTTCATCATGCAGAGCGTTTCTGTTAATGTCACTATGTTTTCATCATGCAGAGCGTTTCTGTTAATGTCGCTGTGTTTTCATCATGCAAAGCGTTTCTGTTCATGTCGCTGTGCTTTCATCATGCAAAGCGTTTCTGTTAATGTCGCTGTGCTTTCATCATGCAGAGCGTTTCTGTTAATGTCGCTGTGTTTTCATCATGCAGAGCGTTTGTTAATGTCGCTGTGTTTTCATCACGTAGAGCGTTTCTGTTAATGTCGCTGTGTTTTCATCAAGCAGAGCGTTTCTGTTAATGTTGCTGTGTTTTCATCATGTAGAGCGTTTTTGTTAATGTCGCTCTGTTTTCATCATGCAGAGCGTTTCTATTAATGCCGCTGTGTTTTCATCATAGAGAGCGTTTCTCTTAATGTCGCTGTGTTTTCATCATGCAGAGCGTTTCTGTTAATGTCACTATGTTTTCATCATGCAGAGCGTTTCTGTTAATGTCGCTGTGTTTTCATCATGCAAAGCGTTTCTGTTAATGTCGCTGTGCTTTCATCATGCAAAGCGTTTCTGTTAATGTCGCTGTGCTTTCATCATGCAGAGCGTTTCTGTTAATGTCGCTGTGTTTTCATCATGCAGAGCGTTTGTTAATGTCGCTGTGTTTTCATCACGTAGAGCGTTTCTGTTAATGTCGCTGTGTTTTCATCAAGCAGAGCGTTTCTGTTAATGTTGCTGTGTTTTCATCATGTAGAGCGTTTCTGTTAATGTCGCTGTGTTTTCATCATGTAGAGCATTTCTGTTAATGTCGCTGTGTTTTCATCATGCAGAGCGTTTCTATTAATGCCGCTGTGTTTTCATCATAGAGAGTGTTTGTTAATGTCGCTGTGTTTTCATCACGTAGAGCGTTTCTGTTAATGTCGCTGTGTTTTCATAAAGCAGAGCATTTCTGTAAATGTTGCTGTGTTTTCATCATGGAAAGTGTTTCTGTTAATGTCGCTGTGTTTTCATCATGCAGAGTGTTTCTGTTAATGTCGCTGTGTTTTCATCATGTAGAGCGTTTCTGTTAATGTCGCTCTGTTTTCATCATGCAGAGCGTTTCTATTAATGCCGCTGTGTTTTCATCAAAGAGAGCGTTTCTGTTAATGTCGCTGTGTTTTCATAAAGCAGAGCGTTTCTGTTAATGTTGCTGTGTTTTCATCATGGAGAGTTTCTGTTAATGTCGCTGTTTTTATCATGCAGAGAGTTTCTGTAAATGCCGCTGTGTTTTCCACACGCAGAGCGTTTCCGTAAATGTCGCTGTGTTTTCATCACGCAGAGCGTTTCTGTTAATGTCGCTGTGTTTTTATTAGGCAGAGCGTTTCTGGTAATGTCGCTGTGTTTTCATCATGTAGAGCGTTTCTATAAATGTCGCTGTGTTTTCATCATGTAGAGCGTTTCTGTAAATGTCGCTGTGTTTTCATCATGCAGAGCGTTTCTGTTAATGTCGCTGTGTTTTCATCATGTAGAGCGTTTCTGTTGATGTCGCTCTGTTTTCAACATGCAGAGCGTTTCTATTAATGCCGCTGTGTTTTCATCATAGAGAGCGTTTCCCTTAATGTCGCTGTGTTTTCATCATGCAGAGCGTTTCTGTTAATGTCACTATGTTTTCATCATGCAGAGCGTTTCTGTTAATGTCGCTGTGCTTTCATTATGCAAAGCGTTTCTGTTAATGTCGCTGTGCTTTCATCATGCAGAGCATTTCTGTTAATGTCACTGTGTTTTCATCATGCAGAGCGTTTGTTAATGTCGCTGTGTTTTCATCACGTAGAGCGTTTTTGTTAATGTCGCTGTGTTTTCATCATGTAGAGTGTTTCTGTTAATGTCGCTGTGTTTTCATCATGTAGAGTGTTTCTGTTAATGTCGCTGTGTTTTCATCATAGAGAGCGTTTCTGTCGCTGTGTTTTCATCATGTAGAGTGTTTCTGTTAATGTCGCTGTGTTTTCATCATGTAGAGCGTTTTTGTTAATGTCGCTCTGTTTTCATCATGCAGAGCGTTTCTATTAATGCCGCTGTGTTTTCATCATAGAGAGCGTTTCTCTTAATGTCGCTGTGTTTTCATCATGCAGAGCGTTTCTGTTAATGTCACTATGTTTTCATCATGCAGAGCGTTTCTGTTAATGTCGCTGTGTTTTCATCATGCAAAGCGTTTCTGTTAATGTCGCTGTGCTTTCATCATGCAAAGCGTTTCTGTTAATGTCGCTGTGCTTTCATCATGCAGAGCGTTTCTGTTAATGTCGCTGTGTTTTCATCATGCAGAGCGTTTGTTAATGTCGCTGTGTTTTCATCACGTAGAGCGTTTCTGTTAATGTCGCTGTGTTTTCATCAAGCAGAGCGTTTCTGTTAATGTTGCTGTGTTTTCATCATGTAGAGCGTTTTTGTTAATGTCGCTCTGTTTTCATCATGCAGAGCGTTTCTATTAATGCCGCTGTGTTTTCATCATAGAGAGCGTTTCTCTTAATGTCGCTGTGTTTTCATCATGCAGAGCGTTTCTGTTAATGTCACTATGTTTTCATCATGCAGAGCGTTTCTGTTAATGTCGCTGTGTTTTCATCATGCAAAGCGTTTCTGTTAATGTCGCTGTGCTTTCATCATGCAAAGCGTTTCTGTTAATGTCGCTGTGCTTTCATCATGCAGAGCGTTTCTGTTTATGTCGCTGTGTTTTCATCATGCAGAGCGTTTGTTAATGTCGCTGTGTTTTCATCACGTAGAGCGTTTCTGTTAATGTCGCTGTGTTTTCATCAAGCAGAGCGTTTCTGTTAATGTTGCTGTGTTTTCATCATGTAGAGCGTTTCTGTTAATGTCGCTGTGTTTTCATCATGTAGAGCATTTCTGTTAATGTCGCTGTGTTTTCATCATGCAGAGCGTTTCTATTAATGCCACTGTGTTTTCATCATAGAGAGCGTTTGTTAATGTCGCTGTGTTTTCATCACGTAGAGCGTTTCTGTTAATGTCGCTGTGTTTTCATAAAGCAGAGCATTTCTGTAAATGTTGCTGTGTTTTCATCATGGAAAGTGTTTCTGTTAATGTCGCTGTGTTTTCATCATGCAGAGCGTTTCTGTTAATGTCGCTGTATTTTCATCATGTAGAGTGTTTCTGTTAATGTCGCTGTGTTTTCATCATGTAGAGCGTTTCTGTTAATGTCGCTCTGTTTTCATCATGCAGAGCGTTTCTATTAATGCCGCTGTGTTTTCATCAAAGAGAGCGTTTCTGTTAATGTCGCTGTGTTTTCATAAAGCAGAGCGTTTCTGTTAATGTTGCTGTGTTTTCATCATGGAGAGTTTCTGTTAATGTCGCTGTTTTTATCATGCAGAGAGTTTCTGTAAATGCCGCTGTGTTTTCCTCACGCAGAGCGTTTCCGTAAATGTCGCTGTGTTTTCATCACGCAGAGTGTTTCTGTTAATGTCGCTGTGTTTTTATTAGGCAGAGCGTTTCTGGTAATGTCGCTGTGTTTTCATCATGTAGAGCGTTTCTGTAAATGTCGCTGTGTTTTCATCATGTAGAGCGTTTCTGTAAATGTCGCTGTGTTTTCATCATGCAGAGCGTTTCTGTTAATGTCGCTGTGTTTTCATCATGTAGAGCGTTTCTGTTGATGTCGCTCTGTTTTCAACATGCAGAGCGTTTCTATTAATGCCGCTGTGTTTTCATCATAGAGAGCGTTTCCCTTAATGTCGCTGTGTTTTCATCATGCAGAGCGTTTCTGTTAATGTCACTATGTTTTCATCATGCAGAGCGTTTCTGTTAATGTCGCTGTGCTTTCATTATGCAAAGCGTTTCTGTTAATGTCGCTGTGCTTTCATCATGCAGAGCATTTCTGTTAATGTCACTGTGTTTTCATCATGCAGAGCGTTTGTTAATGTCGCTGTGTTTTCATCACGTAGAGCGTTTTTGTTAATGTCGCTGTGTTTTCATCATGTAGAGTGTTTCTGTTAATGTCGCTGTGTTTTCATCATGTAGAGTGTTTCTGTTAATGTCGCTGTGTTTTCATCATGCAAAGCGTTTCTGTTAATGTCGCTGTGCTTTCATCATGCAAAGCGTTTCTGTTAATGTCGCTGTGCTTTCATCATGCAGAGCGTTTCTGTTTATGTCGCTGTGTTTTCATCATGCAGAGCGTTTGTTAATGTCGCTGTGTTTTCATCACGTAGAGCGTTTCTGTTAATGTCGCTGTGTTTTCATCAAGCAGAGCGTTTCTGTTAATGTTGCTGTGTTTTCATCATGTAGAGCGTTTCTGTTAATGTCGCTGTGTTTTCATCATGTAGAGCATTTCTGTTAATGCCGCTGTGTTTTCATCATAGAGAGCGTTTGTTAATGTCGCTGTGTTTTCATCACGTAGAGCGTTTCTGTTAATGTCGCTGTGTTTTCATAAAGCAGAGCATTTCTGTAAATGTTGCTGTGTTTTCATCATGGAAAGTGTTTCTGTTAATGTCGCTGTGTTTTCATCATGCAGAGCGTTTCTGTTAATGTCGCTGTATTTTCATCATGTAGAGTGTTTCTGTTAATGTCGCTGTGTTTTCATCATGTAGAGCGTTTCTGTTAATGTCGCTCTGTTTTCATCATGCAGAGCGTTTCTATTAATGCCGCTGTGTTTTCATCAAAGAGAGCGTTTCTGTTAATGTCGCTGTGTTTTCATAAAGCAGAGCGTTTCTGTTAATGTTGCTGTGTTTTCATCATGGAGAGTTTCTGTTAATGTCGCTGTTTTTATCATGCAGAGAGTTTCTGTAAATGCCGCTGTGTTTTCCTCACGCAGAGCGTTTCCGTAAATGTCGCTGTGTTTTCATCACGCAGAGCGTTTCTGTTAATGTCGCTGTGTTTTTATTAGGCAGAGCGTTTCTGGTAATGTCGCTGTGTTTTCATCATGTAGAGCGTTTCTGTAAATGTCGCTGTGTTTTCATCATGTAGAGCGTTTCTGTAAATGTCGCTGTGTTTTCATCATGCAGAGCGTTTCTGTTAATGTCGCTGTGTTTTCATCATGTAGAGCGTTTCTGTTGATGTCGCTCTGTTTTCAACATGCAGAGCGTTTCTATTAATGCCGCTGTGTTTTCATCATAGAGAGCGTTTCCCTTAATGTCGCTGTGTTTTCATCATGCAGAGCGTTTCTGTTAATGTCACTATGTTTTCATCATGCAGAGCGTTTCTGTTAATGTCGCTGTGCTTTCATTATGCAGAGCGTTTCTGTTAATGTCGCTGTGTTTTCATCATGTAGAGCGTTTCTGTTGATGTCGCTCTGTTTTCAACATGCAGAGCGTTTCTATTAATGCCGCTGTGTTTTCATCATAGAGAGCGTTTCCCTTAATGTCGCTGTGTTTTCATCATGCAGAGCGTTTCTGTTAATGTCACTATGTTTTCATCATGCAGAGCGTTTCTATTAATGCCGCTGTGTTTTCATCATAGAGAGCGTTTGTTAATGTCGCTGTGTTTTCATCACGTAGAGCGTTTCTGTTAATGTCGCTGTGTTTTCATAAAGCAGAGCATTTCTGTAAATGTTGCTGTGTTTTCATCATGGAAAGTGTTTCTGTTAATGTCGCTGTGTTTTCATCATGCAGAGCGTTTCTGTTAATGTCGCTGTATTTTCATCATGTAGAGTGTTTCTGTTAATGTCGCTGTGTTTTCATCATGTAGAGCGTTTCTGTTAATGTCGCTCTGTTTTCATCATGCAGAGCGTTTCTATTAATGCCGCTGTGTTTTCATCAAAGAGAGCGTTTCTGTTAATGTCGCTGTGTTTTCATAAAGCAGAGCGTTTCTGTTAATGTTGCTGTGTTTTCATCATGGAGAGTTTCTGTTAATGTCGCTGTTTTTATCATGCAGAGAGTTTCTGTAAATGCCGCTGTGTTTTCCTCACGCAGAGCGTTTCCGTAAATGTCGCTGTGTTTTCATCACGCAGAGCGTTTCTGTTAATGTCGCTGTGTTTTTATTAGGCAGAGCGTTTCTGGTAATGTCGCTGTGTTTTCATCATGTAGAGCGTTTCTGTAAATGTCGCTGTGTTTTCATCATGTAGAGCGTTTCTGTAAATGTCGCTGTGTTTTCATCATGCAGAGCGTTTCTGTTAATGTCGCTGTGTTTTCATCATGTAGAGCGTTTCTGTTGATGTCGCTCTGTTTTCAACATGCAGAGCGTTTCTATTAATGCCGCTGTGTTTTCATCATAGAGAGCGTTTCCCTTAATGTCGCTGTGTTTTCATCATGCAGAGCGTTTCTGTTAATGTCACTATGTTTTCATCATGCAGAGCGTTTCTGTTAATGTCGCTGTGCTTTCATTATGCAAAGCGTTTCTGTTAATGTCGCTGTGCTTTCATCATGCAGAGCATTTCTGTTAATGTCACTGTGTTTTCATCATGCAGAGCGTTTGTTAATGTCGCTGTGTTTTCATCACGTAGAGCGTTTTTGTTAATGTCGCTGTGTTTTCATCATGTAGAGTGTTTCTGTTAATGTCGCTGTGTTTTCATCATGTAGAGTGTTTCTGTTAATGTCGCTGTGTTTTCATCATGCAAAGCGTTTCTGTTAATGTCGCTGTGCTTTCATCATGCAAAGCGTTTCTGTTAATGTCGCTGTGCTTTCATCATGCAGAGCGTTTCTGTTTATGTCGCTGTGTTTTCATCATGCAGAGCGTTTGTTAATGTCGCTGTGTTTTCATCACGTAGAGCGTTTCTGTTAATGTCGCTGTGTTTTCATCAAGCAGAGCGTTTCTGTTAATGTTGCTGTGTTTTCATCATGTAGAGCGTTTCTGTTAATGTCGCTGTGTTTTCATCATGTAGAGCATTTCTGTTAATGTCGCTGTGTTTTCATCATGCAGAGCGTTTCTATTAATGCCGCTGTGTTTTCATCATAGAGAGCGTTTGTTAATGTCGCTGTGTTTTCATCACGTAGAGCGTTTCTGTTAATGTCGCTGTGTTTTCATAAAGCAGAGCATTTCTGTAAATGTTGCTGTGTTTTCATCATGGAAAGTGTTTCTGTTAATGTCGCTGTGTTTTCATCATGCAGAGCGTTTCTGTTAATGTCGCTGTATTTTCATCATGTAGAGTGTTTCTGTTAATGTCGCTGTGTTTTCATCATGTAGAGCGTTTCTGTTAATGTCGCTCTGTTTTCATCATGCAGAGCGTTTCTATTAATGCCGCTGTGTTTTCATCAAAGAGAGCGTTTCTGTTAATGTCGCTGTGTTTTCATAAAGCAGAGCGTTTCTGTTAATGTTGCTGTGTTTTCATCATGGAGAGTTTCTGTTAATGTCGCTGTTTTTATCATGCAGAGAGTTTCTGTAAATGCCGCTGTTTTCCTCACGCAGAGCGTTTCCGTAAATGTCGCTGTGTTTTCATCACGCAGAGCGTTTCTGTTAATGTCGCTGTGTTTTTATTAGGCAGAGCGTTTCTGGTAATGTCGCTGTGTTTTCATCATGTAGAGCGTTTCTGTAAATGTCGCTGTGTTTTCATCATGTAGAGCGTTTCTGTAAATGTCGCTGTGTTTTCATCATGCAGAGCGTTTCTGTTAATGTCGCTGTGTTTTCATCATGTAGAGCGTTTCTGTTGATGTCGCTCTGTTTTCAACATGCAGAGCGTTTCTATTAATGCCGCTGTGTTTTCATCATAGAGAGCGTTTCCCTTAATGTCGCTGTGTTTTCATCATGCAGAGCGTTTCTGTTAATGTCACTATGTTTTCATCATGCAGAGCGTTTCTGTTAATGTCGCTGTGCTTTCATTATGCAAAGCGTTTCTGTTAATGTCGCTGTGCTTTCATCATGCAGAGCATTTCTGTTAATGTCACTGTGTTTTCATCATGCAGAGCGTTTGTTAATGTCGCTGTGTTTTCATCACGTAGAGCGTTTTTGTTAATGTCGCTGTGTTTTCATCATGTAGAGTGTTTCTGTTAATGTCGCTGTGTTTTCATCATGTAGAGTGTTTCTGTTAATGTCGCTGTGTTTTCATCATGTAGAGCGTTTCTGTTGATGTCGCTCTGTTTTCAACATGCAGAGCGTTTCTATTAATGCCGCTGTGTTTTCATCATAGAGAGCGTTTCCCTTAATGTCGCTGTGTTTTCATCATGCAGAGCGTTTCTGTTAATGTCACTATGTTTTCATCATGCAGAGCGTTTCTATTAATGCCGCTGTGTTTTCATCATAGAGAGCGTTTGTTAATGTCGCTGTGTTTTCATCACGTAGAGCGTTTCTGTTAATGTCGCTGTGTTTTCATAAAGCAGAGCATTTCTGTAAATGTTGCTGTGTTTTCATCATGGAAAGTGTTTCTGTTAATGTCGCTGTGTTTTCATCATGCAGAGCGTTTCTGTTAATGTCGCTGTATTTTCATCATGTAGAGTGTTTCTGTTAATGTCGCTGTGTTTTCATCATGTAGAGCGTTTCTGTTAATGTCGCTCTGTTTTCATCATGCAGAGCGTTTCTATTAATGCCGCTGTGTTTTCATCAAAGAGAGCGTTTCTGTTAATGTCGCTGTGTTTTCATCATGTAGAGCGTTTCTGTTGATGTCGCTCTGTTTTCAACATGCAGAGCGTTTCTATTAATGCCGCTGTGTTTTCATCATAGAGAGCGTTTCCCTTAATGTCGCTGTGTTTTCATCATGCAGAGCGTTTCTGTTAATGTCACTATGTTTTCATCATGCAGAGCGTTTCTATTAATGCCGCTGTGTTTTCATCATAGAGAGCGTTTGTTAATGTCGCTGTGTTTTCATCACGTAGAGCGTTTCTGTTAATGTCGCTGTGTTTTCATAAAGCAGAGCATTTCTGTAAATGTTGCTGTGTTTTCATCATGGAAAGTGTTTCTGTTAATGTCGCTGTGTTTTCATCATGCAGAGCGTTTCTGTTAATGTCGCTGTATTTTCATCATGTAGAGTGTTTCTGTTAATGTCGCTGTGTTTTCATCATGTAGAGCGTTTCTGTTAATGTCGCTCTGTTTTCATCATGCAGAGCGTTTCTATTAATGCCGCTGTGTTTTCATCAAAGAGAGCGTTTCTGTTAATGTCGCTGTGTTTTCATAAAGCAGAGCGTTTCTGTTAATGTTGCTGTGTTTTCATCATGGAGAGTTTCTGTTAATGTCGCTGTTTTTATCATGCAGAGAGTTTCTGTAAATGCCGCTGTGTTTTCCTCACGCAGAGCGTTTCCGTAAATGTCGCTGTGTTTTCATCACGCAGAGCGTTTCTGTTAATGTCGCTGTGTTTTTATTAGGCAGAGCGTTTCTGGTAATGTCGCTGTGTTTTCATCATGTAGAGCGTTTCTGTAAATGTCGCTGTGTTTTCATCATGTAGAGCGTTTCTGTAAATGTCGCTGTGTTTTCATCATGCAGAGCGTTTCTGTTAATGTCGCTGTGTTTTCATCATGTAGAGCGTTTCTGTTGATGTCGCTCTGTTTTCAACATGCAGAGCGTTTCTATTAATGCCGCTGTGTTTTCATCATAGAGAGCGTTTCCCTTAATGTCGCTGTGTTTTCATCATGCAGAGCGTTTCTGTTAATGTCACTATGTTTTCATCATGCAGAGCGTTTCTGTTAATGTCGCTGTGCTTTCATTATGCAAAGCGTTTCTGTTAATGTCGCTGTGCTTTCATCATGCAGAGCATTTCTGTTAATGTCACTGTGTTTTCATCATGCAGAGCGTTTGTTAATGTCGCTGTGTTTTCATCACGTAGAGCGTTTTTGTTAATGTCGCTGTGTTTTCATCATGTAGAGTGTTTCTGTTAATGTCGCTGTGTTTTCATCATGTAGAGTGTTTCTGTTAATGTCGCTGTGTTTTCATCATGCAAAGCGTTTCTGTTAATGTCGCTGTGCTTTCATCATGCAAAGCGTTTCTGTTAATGTCGCTGTGCTTTCATCATGCAGAGCGTTTCTGTTTATGTCGCTGTGTTTTCATCATGCAGAGCGTTTGTTAATGTCGCTGTGTTTTCATCACGTAGAGCGTTTCTGTTAATGTCGCTGTGTTTTCATCAAGCAGAGCGTTTCTGTTAATGTTGCTGTGTTTTCATCATGTAGAGCGTTTCTGTTAATGTCGCTGTGTTTTCATCATGTAGAGCATTTCTGTTAATGTCGCTGTGTTTTCATCATGCAGAGCGTTTCTATTAATGCCGCTGTGTTTTCATCATAGAGAGCGTTTGTTAATGTCGCTGTGTTTTCATCACGTAGAGCGTTTCTGTTAATGTCGCTGTGTTTTCATAAAGCAGAGCATTTCTGTAAATGTTGCTGTGTTTTCATCATGGAAAGTGTTTCTGTTAATGTCGCTGTGTTTTCATCATGCAGAGCGTTTCTGTTAATGTCGCTGTATTTTCATCATGTAGAGTGTTTCTGTTAATGTCGCTGTGTTTTCATCATGTAGAGCGTTTCTGTTAATGTCGCTCTGTTTTCATCATGCAGAGCGTTTCTATTAATGCCGCTGTGTTTTCATCAAAGAGAGCGTTTCTGTTAATGTCGCTGTGTTTTCATAAAGCAGAGCGTTTCTGTTAATGTTGCTGTGTTTTCATCATGGAGAGTTTCTGTTAATGTCGCTGTTTTTATCATGCAGAGAGTTTCTGTAAATGCCGCTGTTTTCCTCACGCAGAGCGTTTCCGTAAATGTCGCTGTGTTTTCATCACGCAGAGCGTTTCTGTTAATGTCGCTGTGTTTTTATTAGGCAGAGCGTTTCTGGTAATGTCGCTGTGTTTTCATCATGTAGAGCGTTTCTGTAAATGTCGCTGTGTTTTCATCATGTAGAGCGTTTCTGTAAATGTCGCTGTGTTTTCATCATGCAGAGCGTTTCTGTTAATGTCGCTGTGTTTTCATCATGTAGAGCGTTTCTGTTGATGTCGCTCTGTTTTCAACATGCAGAGCGTTTCTATTAATGCCGCTGTGTTTTCATCATAGAGAGCGTTTCCCTTAATGTCGCTGTGTTTTCATCATGCAGAGCGTTTCTGTTAATGTCACTATGTTTTCATCATGCAGAGCGTTTCTGTTAATGTCGCTGTGCTTTCATTATGCAAAGCGTTTCTGTTAATGTCGCTGTGCTTTCATCATGCAGAGCATTTCTGTTAATGTCACTGTGTTTTCATCATGCAGAGCGTTTGTTAATGTCGCTGTGTTTTCATCACGTAGAGCGTTTTTGTTAATGTCGCTGTGTTTTCATCATGTAGAGTGTTTCTGTTAATGTCGCTGTGTTTTCATCATGTAGAGTGTTTCTGTTAATGTCGCTGTGTTTTCATCATGTAGAGCGTTTCTGTTAATGTCGCTCTGTTTTCAACATGCAGAGCGTTTCTATTAATGCCGCTGTGTTTTCATCATAGAGAGCGTTTCTCTTAATGTCGCTGTGTTTTCATCATGCAGAGCGTTTCTGTTAATGTCACTATGTTTTCATCATGCAGAGCGTTTCTGTTAAAGGTTGTATCAGCGATTTTGGGTGGAAACATAAATGATCACATTCATCTGATTTTTCCTCACGATCCGCTAGCTGCCCGCCCCATAAGCAGGCCGTCAAAAAACCGCGTCTCTGTAGGCAGCCTATGCTCCGAGATCGTACACAAAAACAAATGGTACTACCAACCACTCAAAACCAAAATAAACAGTATTCCAACCAATCACAATGATCTGCACAAACGCTAATACTCTTATCTCGCTGAAATCTTGACGGATTTATAAACGGTTTGGTTTCTTACAAACGTTATTAACGTGGTTATAATTCTGTATGCTTGAACACTATTTTTTAAAACATAACATAATTATTCATAAGTATGTTTGTTTGGGATTTCGCTTCAGAAGTGACGTCACCCAAAATCGCTGATACAACCTTTAATGTCGCTGTGTTTTCATCATGCAGAGCGTTTCTGTTAATGTCGCTGTGTTTTCATCATGCAGAGCGTTTGTTAATGTCGCTGTGTTTTCATCACGTAGAGCGTTTCTGTAAATGTCGCTGTGCTTTCATCATGCAAAGCGTTTCTGTTAATGTCGCTGTGCTTTCATCATGCAGAGCATTTCTGTTAATGTCACTGTGTTTTCATCATGCAGAGCGTTTGTTAATGTCGCTGTGTTTTCATCACGTAGAGCGTTTTTGTTAATGTCGCTGTGTTTTCATCATGCAGAGCGTTTCTTTTAATGTCGTTGTGCTTTCATCATGCAGAGCGTTTCTGTAAATGTCGCTGTGTTTTGATCATGTAGAGCGTTTCTGTTAATGTCGCTGTGTTTTCATCATGTAGAGCGTTTCTGTTAATGTCGCTGTGTTTTCATCATGTATAGCATTTCTGTTAATGTCGTTCTGTTTTCATCATGCAGAGCGTTTCTGTTAATGTCGCTGTGTTTTCATCATGTAGTGTTTCTGTTAATGTCGCTGTGTTTACATCATGTAGAGCGTTTCTGTTAATGTCGCTCTGTTTTCATCATGCAGAGCGTTTCTATTAATGCCGCTGTGTTTTCATCATAGAGAGCGTTTCTCTTAATGTCGCTGTGTTTTCATCATGCAGAGCGTTTCTGTTAATGTCTCTATGTTTTCATCATGCAGAGCGTTTCTGTAAATGTCGCTGTGCTTTCATCATGCAAAGCGTTTCTGTTAATGTCGCTGTGCTTTCATCATGCAGAGCATTTCTGTTAATGTCACTCTGTTTTCATCATGCAGAGCGTTTGTTAATGTCGTTGTGCTTTCATCATGCAGAGCGTTTCTGTTAATGTCGCTGTGTTTTCATCATGCAGAGCGTTTGTTAATGTCGCTGTGTTTTCATCACGTAGAGCGTTTCTGTTAATGTCGCTGTGTTTTCATCAAGCAGAGCGTTTCTGTTAATGTTGCTGTGTTTTCATCATGTAGAGCGTTTCTGTTAATGTCGCTGTGTTTTCATCATGTAGAGCATTTCTGTTAATGTCGCTGTGCTTTCATCATGCAGAGCGTTTCTGTTAATGTCGCTGTGTTTTCATCATGCAGAGCGTTTGTTAATGTCGCTGTGTTTTCATCACGTAGAGCGTTTCTGTTAATGTCGCTGTGTTTTCATCAAGCAGAGCGTTTCTGTTAATGTTGCTGTGTTTTCATCACGTAGAGCGTTTCTGTTAATGTCGCTGTGTTTTCATCATGTAGAGCGTTTCTGTTAATGTCGCTCTGTTTTCATCATGCAGAGCGTTTCTATTAATGCCGCTGTGTTTTCATCAAAGAGAGCGTTTCTGTTAATGTCGCTGTGTTTTCATAAAGCAGAGCGTTTCTGTTAATGTTGCTGTGTTTTCATCATGGAGAGTTTCTGTTAATGTCGCTGTTTTCCACACGCAGAGCGTTTCTGTAAATGTCGCTGTGTTTTCATCACGCAGAGCGTTTCTGTTAATGTCGCTGTGTTTTTATTAGGCAGAGCGTTTCTGGTAATGTCGCTGTGTTTTCATCATGTAGAGCGTTTCTATAAATGTCGCTGTGTTTTCATCATGTAGAGCGTTTCTGTAAATGTCGCTGTGTTTTCATCATGCAGAGCGTTTCTGTTAATGTCGCTGTGTTTTCATCATGTAGAGCGTTTCTGTTGATGTCGCTCTGTTTTCAACATGCAGAGCGTTTCTATTAATGCCGCTGTGTTTTCATCATAGAGAGCGTTTCCCTTAATGTCGCTGTGTTTTCATCATGCAGAGCGTTTCTGTTAATGTCACTATGTTTTCATCATGCAGAGCGTTTCTATTAATGCCGCTGTGTTTTCATCATAGAGAGCGTTTCCCTTAATGTCGCTGTGCTTTCATTATGCAAAGCGTTTCTGTTAATGTCGCTGTGCTTTCATCATGCAGAGCATTTCTGTTAATGTCACTGTGTTTTCATCATGCAGAGCGTTTGTTAATGTCGCTGTGTTTTCATCACGTAGAGCGTTTTTGTTAATGTCGCTGTGTTTTCATCATGTAGAGTGTTTCTGTTAATGTCGCTGTGTTTTCATCATGTAGAGTGTTTCTGTTAATGTCGCTGTGTTTTCATCATAGAGAGCGTTTCTGTCGCTGTGTTTTCATCATGTAGAGTGTTTCTGTTAATGTCGCTATGTTTTCATCATGTAGAGCGTTTTTGTTAATGTCGCTCTGTTTTCATCATGCAGAGCGTTTCTATTAATGCCGCTGTGTTTTCATCATAGAGAGTGTTTCTCTTAATGTCGCTGTGTTTTCATCATGCAGAGCGTTTCTGTTAATGTCACTATGTTTTCATCATGCAGAGCGTTTCTGTTAATGTCGCTGTGTTTTCATCATGCAAAGCGTTTCTGTTAATGTCGCTGTGCTTTCATCATGCAAAGCGTTTCTGTTAATGTCGCTGAGCTTTCATCATGCAGAGCGTTTCTGTTAATGTCGCTGTGTTTTCATCATGCAGAGCGTTTGTTAATGTCGCTGTGTTTTCATCACGTAGAGCGTTTCTGTTAATGTCGCTGTGTTTTCATCAAGCAGAGCGTTTCTGTTAATGTTGCTGTGTTTTCATCATGTAGAGCGTTTTTGTTAATGTCGCTCTGTTTTCATCATGCAGAGCGTTTCTATTAATGCCGCTGTGTTTTCATCATAGAGAGCGTTTCTCTTAATGTCGCTGTGTTTTCATCATGCAGAGCGTTTCTGTTAATGTCACTATGTTTTCATCATGCAGAGCGTTTCTGTTAATGTCGCTGTGTTTTCATCATGCAAAGCGTTTCTGTTAATGTCGCTGTGCTTTCATCATGCAAAGCGTTTCTGTTAATGTCGCTGTGCTTTCATCATGCAGAGCGTTTCTGTTTATGTCGCTGTGTTTTCATCATGCAGAGCGTTTGTTAATGTCGCTGTGTTTTCATCACGTAGAGCGTTTCTGTTAATGTCGCTGTGTTTTCATCAAGCAGAGCGTTTCTGTTAATGTTGCTGTGTTTTCATCATGTAGAGCGTTTCTGTTAATGTCGCTGTGTTTTCATCATGTAGAGCATTTCTGTTAATGTCGCTGTGTTTTCATCATGCAGAGCGTTTCTATTAATGCCGCTGTGTTTTCATCATAGAGAGCGTTTGTTAATGTCGCTGTGTTTTCATCACGTAGAGCGTTTCTGTTAATGTCGCTGTGTTTTCATAAAGCAGAGCATTTCTGTAAATGTTGCTGTGTTTTCATCATGGAAAGTGTTTCTGTTAATGTCGCTGTGTTTTCATCATGCAGAGCGTTTCTGTTAATGTCGCTGTATTTTCATCATGTAGAGTGTTTCTGTTAATGTCGCTGTGTTTTCATCATGTAGAGCGTTTCTGTTAATGTCGCTCTGTTTTCATCATGCAGAGCGTTTCTATTAATGCCGCTGTGTTTTCATCAAAGAGAGCGTTTCTGTTAATGTCGCTGTGTTTTCATAAAGCAGAGCGTTTCTGTTAATGTTGCTGTGTTTTCATCATGGAGAGTTTCTGTTAATGTCGCTGTTTTTATCATGCAGAGAGTTTCTGTAAATGCCGCTGTGTTTTCCTCACGCAGAGCGTTTCCGTAAATGTCGCTGTGTTTTCATCACGCAGAGCGTTTCTGTTAATGTCGCTGTGTTTTTATTAGGCAGAGCGTTTCTGGTAATGTCGCTGTGTTTTCATCATGTAGAGCGTTTCTGTAAATGTCGCTGTGTTTTCATCATGTAGAGCGTTTCTGTAAATGTCGCTGTGTTTTCATCATGCAGAGCGTTTCTGTTAATGTCGCTGTGTTTTCATCATGTAGAGCGTTTCTGTTGATGTCGCTCTGTTTTCAACATGCAGAGCGTTTCTATTAATGCCGCTGTGTTTTCATCATAGAGAGCGTTTCCCTTAATGTCGCTGTGTTTTCATCATGCAGAGCGTTTCTGTTAATGTCACTATGTTTTCATCATGCAGAGCGTTTCTGTTAATGTCGCTGTGCTTTCATTATGCAAAGCGTTTCTGTTAATGTCGCTGTGCTTTCATCATGCAGAGCATTTCTGTTAATGTCACTGTGTTTTTATCATGCAGAGCGTTTGTTAATGTCGCTGTGTTTTATCACGTAGAGCGTTTTTGTTAATGTCGCTGTGTTTTCATCATGTAGAGTGTTTCTGTTAATGTCGCTGTGTTTTCATCATGTAGAGTGTTTCTGTTAATGTCGCTGTGTTTTCATCATGTAGAGCGTTTCTGTTAATGTCGCTCTGTTTTCAACATGCAGAGCGTTTCTATTAATGCCGCTGTGTTTTCATCATAGAGAGCGTTTCTCTTAATGTCGCTGTGTTTTCATCATGCAGAGCGTTTCTGTTAATGTCACTATGTTTTCATCATGCAGAGCGTTTCTGTTAAAGGTTGTATCAGCGATTTTGGGTGGAAACATAAATGATCACATTCATCTGATTTTTCCTCACGATCCGCTAGCTGCCCGCCCCATAAGCAGGCCGTCAAAAAACCGCGTCTCTGTAGGCAGCCTATGCTCCGAGATCGTACACAAAAACAAATGGTACTACCAACCACTCAAAACCAAAATAAACAGTATTCCAACCAATCACAATGATCTGCACAAACGCTAATACTCTTATCTCGCTGAAATCTTGACGGATTTACAAACGGTTTGGTTTCTTACAAACGTTATTAACGTGGTTATAATTCTGGATGCTTGAACACTATTTTTTAAAACATAACATAATTATTCATAAGTATGTTTGTTTGGGATTTCGCTTCAGAAGTGACGTCACCCAAAATCGCTGATACAACCTTTAATGTCGCTGTGTTTTCATCATGCAGAGCGTTTCTGTTAATGTCGCTGTGTTTTCATCATGCAGAGCGTTTGTTAATGTCGCTGTGTTTTCATCACGTAGAGCGTTTCTGTAAATGTCGCTGTGCTTTCATCATGCAAAGCGTTTCTGTTAATGTCGCTGTGCTTTCATCATGCAGAGCATTTCTGTTAATGTCACTGTGTTTTCATCATGCAGAGCGTTTGTTAATGTCGCTGTGTTTTCATCACGTAGAGCGTTTTTGTTAATGTCGCTGTGTTTTCATCATGCAGAGCGTTTCTTTTAATGTCGTTGTGCTTTCATCATGCAGAGCGTTTCTTTTAATGTCGTTGTGCTTTCATCATGCAGAGCGTTTCTGTAAATGTCGCTGTGTTTTGATCATGTAGAGCGTTTCTGTTAATGTCGCTGTGTTTTCATCATGTAGAGCGTTTCTGTTAATGTCGCTGTGTTTTCATCATGTATAGCATTTCTGTTAATGTCGTTCTGTTTTCATCATGCAGAGCGTTTCTGTAAATGTCGCTGTGTTTTCATCATGCAGAGCGTTTCTGTTAATGTCGCTGTGTTTTCATCATGTAGAGCGTTTCTGTTGATGTCGCTCTGTTTTCAACATGCAGAGCGTTTCTATTAATGCCGCTGTGTTTTCATCATAGAGAGCGTTTCCCTTAATGTCGCTGTGTTTTCATCATGCAGAGCGTTTCTGTTAATGTCACTATGTTTTCATCATGCAGAGCGTTTCTGTTAATGTCGCTGTGCTTTCATTATGCAAAGCGTTTCTGTTAATGTCGCTGTGCTTTCATCATGCAGAGCATTTCTGTTAATGTCACTGTGTTTTTATCATGCAGAGCGTTTGTTAATGTCGCTGTGTTTTCATCACGTAGAGCGTTTTTGTTAATGTCGCTGTGTTTTCATCATGTAGAGTGTTTCTGTTAATGTCGCTGTGTTTTCATCATGTAGAGTGTTTCTGTTAATGTCGCTGTGTTTTCATCATGTAGAGCGTTTCTGTTAATGTCGCTCTGTTTTCAACATGCAGAGCGTTTCTATTAATGCCGCTGTGTTTTCATCATAGAGAGCGTTTCTCTTAATGTCGCTGTGTTTTCATCATGCAGAGCGTTTCTGTTAATGTCACTATGTTTTCATCATGCAGAGCGTTTCTGTTAAAGGTTGTATCAGCGATTTTGGGTGGAAACATAAATGATCACATTCATCTGATTTTTCCTCACGATCCGCTAGCTGCCCGCCCCATAAGCAGGCCGTCAAAAAACCGCGTCTCTGTAGGCAGCCTATGCTCCGAGATCGTACACAAAAACAAATGGTACTACCAACCACTCAAAACCAAAATAAACAGTATTCCAACCAATCACAATGATCTGCACAAACGCTAATACTCTTATCTCGCTGAAATCTTGACGGATTTACAAACGGTTTGGTTTCTTACAAACGTTATTAACGTGGTTATAATTCTGGATGCTTGAACACTATTTTTTAAAACATAACATAATTATTCATAAGTATGTTTGTTTGGGATTTCGCTTCAGAAGTGACGTCACCCAAAATCGCTGATACAACCTTTAATGTCGCTGTGTTTTCATCATGCAGAGCGTTTCTATTAATGTCGCTGTGTTTTCATCATGCAGAGCGTTTGTTAATGTCGCTGTGTTTTCATCACGTAGAGCGTTTCTGTAAATGTCGCTGTGCTTTCATCATGCAAAGCGTTTCTGTTAATGTCGCTGTGCTTTCATCATGCAGAGCATTTCTGTTAATGTCACTGTGTTTTCATCATGCAGAGCGTTTGTTAATGTCGCTGTGTTTTCATCACGTAGAGCGTTTTTGTTAATGTCGCTGTGTTTTCATCATGCAGAGCGTTTCTTTTAATGTCGTTGTGCTTTCATCATGCAGAGCGTTTCTGTAAATGTCGCTGTGTTTTGATCATGTAGAGCGTTTCTGTTAATGTCGCTGTGTTTTCATCATGTAGAGCGTTTCTGTTAATGTCGCTGTGTTTTCATCATGTATAGCATTTCTGTTAATGTCGTTCTGTTTTCATCATGCAGAGCGTTTCTGTTAATGTCGCTGTGTTTTCATCATGTAGTGTTTCTGTTAATGTCGCTGTGTTTACATCATGTAGAGCGTTTCTGTTAATGTCGCTCTGTTTTCATCATGCAGAGCGTTTCTATTAATGCCGCTGTGTTTTCATCATAGAGAGCGTTTCTCTTAATGTCACTGTGTTTTCATCATGCAGAGCGTTTCTGTTAATGTCTCTATGTTTTCATCATGCAGAGCGTTTCTGTAAATGTCGCTGTGCTTTCATCATGCAAAGCGTTTCTGTTAATGTCGCTGTGCTTTCATCATGCAGAGCATTTCTGTTAATGTCACTGTGTTTTCATCATGCAGAGCGTTTGTTAATGTCGTTGTGCTTTCATCATGCAGAGCGTTTCTGTAAATGTCGCTGTGTTTTCATCATGTAGAGCGTTTCTGTTAATGTCGCTGTGTTTTCATCATGTAGAGCGTTTCTCTTAATGTCGCTGTGTTTTCATCATGTAGAACATTTCTGTTAATGTCGCTCTGTTTTCATTATGCAGAGCGTTTCTATTAATGCCGCTGTGTTTTCATCATAGAGAGCGTTTCTGTCGCTGTATTTTCATCATGTAGAGCGTTTCTGTTAATGTCGCTGTGTTTTCATAAAGCCGAGCGTTTCTGTTAATGTTGCTGTGTTTTCATCACGTAGAGCGTTTCTGTTAATGTCGCTGTGTTTTCATCATGCAGAGCGTTTCTGTTAATGTCGCTGTGTTTTCATCATGTAGAGCGTTTCTGTTAATGTCGCTGTGTTTTCATCATGTATAGCATTTCTGTTAATGTCGTTCTGTTTTCATCATGCAGAGCGTTTCTGTTAATGTCGCTGTGTTTTCATCATGTAGAGCGTTTCTGTTAATGTCGCTGTGTTTTCATCATGTAGAGCGTTTCTGTTAATGTCGCTGTGTTTTCATCATGTATAGCATTTCTGTTAATGTCGTTCTGTTTTCATCATGTAGAGTGTTTCTGTTAATGTCGCTGTGTTTACATCATGTAGAGCGTTTCTGTTAATGTCGCTCTGTTTTCATCATGCAGAGCGTTTCTATTAATGCCGCTGTGTTTTCATCATAGAGAGCGTTTCTCTTAATGTCGCTGTGTTTTCATCATGCAGAGCGTTTCTGTAAATGTCGCTGTGCTTTCATCATGCAAAGCGTTTCTGTTAATGTCGCTGTGCTTTCATCATGCAGAGCATTTCTGTTAATGTCACTGTGTTTTCATCATGCAGAGCGTTTGTTAATGTCGTTGTGCTTTCATCATGCAGAGCGTTTCTGTAAATGTCGCTGTGTTTTCATCATGTAGAGCGTTTCTGTTAATGTCGCTGTGTTTTCATCATGTAGAGCGTTTCTCTTAATGTCGCTGTGTTTTCATCATGTAGAACATTTCTGTTAATGTCGCTCTGTTTTCATTATGCAGAGCGTTTCTATTAATGCCGCTGTGTTTTCATCATAGAGAGCGTTTCTGTCGCTGTATTTTCATCATGTAGAGCGTTTCTGTTAATGTCGCTGTGTTTTCATAAAGCCGAGCGTTTCTGTTAATGTTGCTGTGTTTTCATCACGTAGAGCGTTTCTGTTAATGTCGCTGTGTTTTCATCATGTAGAGTGTTTCTGTTAATGTCGCTGTGTTTACATCATGTAGAGCGTTTCTGTTAATGTCGCTCTGTTTTCATCATGCAGAGCGTTTCTATTAATGCCGCTGTGTTTTCATCATAGAGAGCGTTTCTCTTAATGTCGCTGTGTTTTCATCATGTAGAGTGTTTCTGTTAATGTCGCTGTGTTTACATCATGTAGAGCGTTTCTGTTAATGTCGCTCTGTTTTCATCATGCAGAGCGTTTCTATTAATGCCGCTGTGTTTTCATCATAGAGAGCGTTTCTCTTAATGTCGCTGTGTTTTCATCATGCAGAGCGTTTCTGTTAATGTCTCTATGTTTTCATCATGCAGAGCGTTTCTGTAAATATCGCTGTGCTTTCATCATGCAAAGCGTTTCTGTTAATGTCGCTGTGCTTTCATCATGCAGAGCATTTCTGTTAATGTCACTGTGTTTTCATCATGCAGAGCGTTTGTTAATGTCGTTGTGCTTTCATCATGCAGAGCGTTTCTGTAAATGTCGCTGTGTTTTCATCATGTAGAGCGTTTCTGTTAATGTCGCTGTGTTTTCATCATGTAGAGCGTTTCTCTTAATGTCGCTGTGTTTTCATCATGTAGAACATTTCTGTTAATGTCGCTCTGTTTTCATTATGCAGAGCGTTTCTATTAATGCCGCTGTGTTTTCATCATAGAGAGCGTTTCTGTCGCTGTATTTTCATCATGTAGAGCGTTTCTGTTAATGTCGCTGTGTTTTCATAAAGCCGAGCGTTTCTGTTAATGTTGCTGTGTTTTCATCACGTAGAGCGTTTCTGTTAATGTCGCTGTGTTTTCATCATGCAGAGCGTTTCTGGAAATGTCGCTGTGTTTTCATCATGCAGAGCGTTTCTGTTAATGTCGCTGTGTTTTTATTAGGCAGAGCGTTTCTGGTAATGTCACTGTGTTTTCATCATGTAGAGCGTTTCTGTAAATGTCGCTGTGTTTTCATCATGTAGAGCGTTTCTGTTAATGTCGGTGTGTTTTCATCATGTAGAGCATTTCTGTTAAAGGGTAAGTTCGCTATTTTGGACCTTGGACCCTATTTGCGGTCCGTCTTCCATGAACCTGACCCATGAAGTCCATTTTTTCGCTGATCGGTCCAGTATTGAGTTCGGTACAGATTTCCTGTAGGCTCTCACTGGGCTACAATGGAAGTGAACGGGGCAACCAGAAATGTTATGGAAAAACAACGATAAATGTGCTTTTATAGCTCAGTGTGTATTCTTACGGTCTCAGTATGCTCTCCTGTGAAATGTAGGCTATCACAAACGCAAACCGAACGTTGAAACAACAGTTCCATTTGAAACAGAACTATTTCTCCGACCGCACTACCTCGCACTGTAAACTTCCGCAGTCTAGCTACGTTGTAGAGAGGGGGGGGGGGGGGGCGCTTGAAAAGCAGTTGATCACAAATCCTGACCTCCCGTTGGAGTTTACTAGCTAGTAGCCTACAGCAGAAATATTTGTAACGCAGTTTTTGTAATCATCATTTGTAATAATTCATCACAGCAATGGTGCGCGAATGTGCAGTCCCCGGTTGTGGGAATAAAATGTCTGGACGCTCAAATACCAGTTTTCACAGGCTTCCGTTCTCTGACCCAGAAAGATTGAGACTTTGGCTGGTTGTCTTACGGATCGACGTAAACACTCCAGTCAATCAACTCCGTTTGGCAGACTCGCGAGTTTGTGGAGCGCATTTCGACGCTACTGATTTCTGTAACCGCAAATCAGAAGCAAAACACTGGTTTCTAAAGAACACAGCTGTTCCTTGTGTCGGACCTGCAGCACTATCAAGCACCGGAGCGGAGGTAAGTTATATTTAGCTATAACGTTACTAACATTTTTATTTTTTTTGAGCGCGTCCTCTGACCCAGCACTCAATACCAACTAACAAAATCCGAGCTTGACATAAGTTGTTTTCTTGTAACAAAACTGTCGGAAACGTTCATCAACTATAACTTTTTACAATTCTATAATGTTTTATTTACAAATGCTTGACGCATGGTGTCCTGTCCAAAGTTCTCATCTATCACATATCTGTTGGCAGTCATAGTGTAATGGTAATCAATGGAGATGATCCAGTGTCATCCACGAATACATCCAGGTTTTCAATGGCATTCGGTAGCAACAGATCCCACTCCCTACAACACAAACTTTCCTCCTCTCTGGGCATCTGCTTGCACCTCTTGCAAGAACACCAAAAGTCCCCCGAAATTCTTGGTCTAGCCTCGGCAGCGACTTCGGATAACATTACCTGCGCAACTTCAGCCTCTCTCTTCTCTTGCTCTCTTATCATCCATCTCTTGTAGTTCCGTGTCCGTGTATTCTGGCTCAAATCTGTAGCCAGTAACGTCAAAGTCAAAATCGAATTCTTCGTCTTCGTAATCATTATAATCATCCAAGTTTTTTTGTGGAAATTGTAGCCTACGTTGATGCAGGTAAACAAACGCAGACTGCTCAGCTAGATAGTTTCGTAAACGGCCGGCACACCTTCCCGCTCCCCTACCCCCGACACATAGTACTCCGCGGGAGCAGCGAAAACAAGCAACAGAGAAATGCTTACTTCCAAGCCATGCCAAGCACGTAAAAATGTTCGGATTGAGATACATTTCACAGGAGAGCATACTGAGACCGGTAACAATACACCCTGAGCTTCCCATCTCATTTATTGTACATGAAAGCACATTTATCGAACATTTCTGGTTGCCCCGTTCACTTCCATTGTAGCCCAGTGAGAGCCTACAGGAAATCTGTACCGAACTCAATACTGGACCGATCAGCGAAAAAATGGACTTCATGGGTCAGGTTCATGGAAGACGGACCGCAAATAGGGTCCAAGGTCCAAAATAGCGAACTTACCCATTAATGTCGCTCTGTTTTCATCATGCAGAGCGTTTCTATTAATGCCGCTGTGTTTTCATCATAGAGAGCGTTTCTGTCGCTGTGTTTTCATCATGTAGAGTGTTTCTGTTGATGTCGCTGTGTTTTCATCATGTAGAGCGTTTTTGTTAATGTCGCTCTGTTTTCATCATGCAGAGCGTTTCTATTAATGCCGCTGTGTTTTCATCATAGAGAGCGTTTCTCTTAATGTCGCTGTGTTTTCATCATGCAGAGCGTTTCTGTTAATGTCACTATGTTTTCATCATGCAGAGCGTTTCTGTTAATGTCGCTGTGTTTTCATCATGCAAAGCGTTTCTGTTAATGTCGCTGTGCTTTCATCATGCAAAGCGTTTCTGTTAATGTCGCTGTGCTTTCATCATGCAGAGCGTTTCTGTTAATGTCGCTGTGTTTTCATCATGCAGAGCGTTTCTATTAATGCCGCTGTGTTTTCATCATAGAGAGCGTTTCTGTCGCTGTGTTTTCATCATGTAGAGTGTTTCTGTTGATGTCGCTGTGTTTTCATCATGTAGAGCGTTTTTGTTAATGTCGCTCTGTTTTCATCATGCAGAGCGTTTCTATTAATGCCGCTGTGTTTTCATCATAGAGAGCGTTTCTCTTAATGTCGCTGTGTTTTCATCATGCAGAGCGTTTCTGTTAATGTCACTATGTTTTCATCATGCAGAGCGTTTCTGTTAATGTCGCTGTGTTTTCATCATGCAAAGCGTTTCTGTTAATGTCGCTGTGCTTTCATCATGCAAAGCGTTTCTGTTAATGTCGCTGTGCTTTCATCATGCAGAGCGTTTCTGTTAATGTCGCTGTGTTTTCATCATGCAGAGCGTTTGTTAATGTCGCTGTGTTTTCATCACGTAGAGCGTTTCTGTTAATGTCGCTGTGTTTTCATCAAGCAGAGCGTTTCTGTTAATGTTGCTGTGTTTTCATCATGTAGAGCGTTTTTGTTAATGTCGCTCTGTTTTCATCATGCAGAGCGTTTCTATTGATGCCGCTGTGTTTTCATCAAGCAGAGCGTTTCTGTTAATGTTGCTGTGTTTTCATCATGTAGAGCGTTTCTGTTAATGTCTCTATGTTTTCATCATGCAGAGCGTTTCTGTTAATGCCGCTGTGTTTTCATCATAGAGAGCGTTTGTTAATGTCGCTGTGTTTTCATCACGTAGAGCGTTTCTGTTAATGTCGCTGTGTTTTCATAAAGCAGAGCATTTCTGTAAATGTCGCTGTGCTTTCATCATGCAGAGCGTTTCTGTTAATGTCGCTGTACTGTCATCATGCAGAGCATTTCTGTTAATGTCGCTGTGCTTTCATCATGCAGAGCGTTTCTGTTAATGTCGTTGTGTTTTCATCATGCAAAGCGTTTCTGTTAATGTCGCTGTGCTTTCATCATGCAAAGCGTTTCTGTTAATGTCGCTGTGCTTTCATCATGTAGAGCGTTTCTATTAATGTCGCTGTGTTTTCATCATGTAGAGCATTTCTGTTAATGTCGCTCTGTTTTCATCATGCAGAGCGTTTCTATTAATGCCGCTGTGTTTTCATCATAGAGAGCGTTTCTCTTAATGTCGCTGTGCTTTCATCATGCAGAGCATTTCTGTTAATGTCACTGTGTTTTCATCATGCAGAGCGTTTGTTAATGTCGCTGTGTTTTCATCACGTAGAGCGTTTTTGTTAATGTCGCTGTGTTTTCATCATGCAGAGCATTTCCTTTAATGTCGTTGTGCTTTCATCATGCAGAGCGTTTCTGTAAATGTCGCTGTGTTTTCATCATGTAGAGCGTTTCTGTTAATGTCGCTGTGTTTTCATCATCTAGAGCGTTTCTGTTAATGTCGCTGTGTTTTCATCATGTATAGCATTTCTGTTAATGTCGCTCTGTTTTCATCATGCAGAGCATTTCTGTTAATGTCGCTGTGTTTTCATCACGTAGAGCGTTTTTGTTAATGTCGCTGTGTTTTCATCATGCAGAGCATTTCTTTTAATGTCGTTGTGCTTTCATCATGCAGAGCGTTTCTGTAAATGTCGCTGTGTTTTCATCATGTAGAGCGTTTCTGTTAATGTCGCTGTGTTTTCATCATGTAGAGCGTTTCTGTAAATGTCGCTGTGTTTTCATCATGTAGAGCGTTTCTGTTAATGTCGCTGTGTTTTCATCATGTAGAGCGTTTCTGTTAATGTCGCTGTGTTTTCATCATGTATAGCATTTCTGTTAATGTCGCTCTGTTTTCATCATGCAGAGCATTTCTGTTAATGTCGCTGTGTTTTCATCATGTAGAGTGTTTCTGTTAATGTCGCTGTGTTTTCATCATGTAGAGCGTTTCTGTTAATGTCGCTCTGTTTTCATCATGCAGAGCGTTTCTATTAATGCCGCTGTGTTTTCATCATGCAGAGCGTTTCTCTTAATGTCGCTGTGTTTTCATCATGCAGAGCGTTTCTCTTAATGTCTCTATGTTTTCATCATGCAGAGCGTTTCTGTTAATGTCGCTGTGTTTTCATCATGCAGAGCGTTTGTTAATGTCGCTGTGTTTTCATCACGTAGAGCGTTTCTGTTAATGTCGCTGTGTTTTCATCATGCAGAGCGTTTCTGTTAATGTCTCTATGTTTTCATCATGCAGAGCGTTTCTGTTAATGTCTCTATGTTTTCATCATGCAGAGCGTTTCTGTTAATGTCGCTGTGTTTTCATCATGCAGAGCGTTTCTGTAAATGTCGCTGTGTTTTCATTATGCAGAGCGTTTCTGTTAATGTCTCTGTGTTTTTATCATGCAGAGCGTTTGTTAATGTCGCTGTATTTTCATCATGCAGAGCGTTTCTGTGAATGTCGCTGTGTTTTCATCACGCAGAGCGTTTCTGTGAATGTCGCTGTGTTTTCATCACGTAGAGCGTTTCTGTTAATGTTGCTGTGTTTTCATCACGCAGAGCGTTTCTGTTAATGTCGCTGTGTTTTCATCACGTAGCTAAGAAAACGTAGCTAACATTAGCTAGCTAGCTAGTCAGGTTAGTCCTCAGATATAACGCTAGCTATGGATAAGCTTTGCTTGCTTGCTAGCTAGCTACCAATATTTATTGAATGAAGCGGTCTTATTAAGTTCAGTGAATGAACCTAGTTAGCTAATGTAACGTTAGCTAACTTGGCTAGCTTTAGGTAACGTCATGCTGGTTCTGTCTGTCTGGTTAGCTAGCTAGCTAACGTTAACGTTATCTGCTAAATTAACGGATATTGTTGTTGGCTACTAGGAACATATGATATGGTACGCAAGCACACCTGTCGTTCTTGCGCTTTTAAAAGCAGCGATTTGCGCTTAGAATGTAAACACATGCTCTTCAAAGCAGCGAGCGCAGACAAGGCAGACATGCTCATTTTCCTACAGAAAAACTGTTGATTCCAAGAGCTGTCGATTCTTTTTTTCTTTTTGTGTAAAGCATATTATTTATTTTATTTATATATATTATTTATTTTCATTATTGTTGGAAATAATTTGTTGAACATTTATTGCTGCTGATTATATTATTTTACTATTTCTCATAGTTATACGTTATATGTTAAGCAATAAAAGCAATACCAGTTCTGTTATGAATTTATTGTTGTCTTTTCAATAGAAAAGTATCGATAGTGGTATCAATAAAGTCTCGGATCGTTAAGCAATCTCGAAAATGGTATCAATATCGATAAAAAGTAACGATCCCCATCCCTAGTGGACACCCTCCCCCCAGGAAGCTTTATGCAGTGTAAATCGTTCTATGCCACCACCTTTTGCTCCAAATTTTTAAAAAAATTAACCATCCATATCCTTCAAGGAGACAAATCTCGCTCTTACAAGAGTCCCCTTCGCCCTCTCATTTAAAATGCTTCTTAGATTTTTTTTCTTCTTTTAACCCCTACACCAGCCTCATATTTTTGTTATTAATCATTTCATCTTCCATTTTAGAAATGTCCCTTTCCATCACACTCACAGCTATTCTTATGTTTGCAGTACTGAAAGCTGTGTATTGTTGACAAAAAACCTTATTTGCGCCTTCCCCACCTCCCACCATAGACTAAGGCTGTCTTAATTCACTTTTCCCCCCCTCCAAATCTCCCAAAAAGTCACAAACCTAGCACAGAAGACCACATCCTCCAAAAGTCTAACATTAAATTTCCAGTAGGTTTTAGCTCTATACACCTTCTGCAAGGAGAGTATTAATGTGACCAGATGATGATCTGTAAAAACCCACAGGAAAAACACCAGATTTTAAAAGTTTAGTTCTCACACTTCCAGAGATATATATTCTGTCCAACCTGGCTGCACTTACACAGTTTGCAGTGCACTTTATCCAGGTGTACTGTGTCACTGCGGGATTCTGCTCCAGCCACACATCACACAAACCACCTTTAGATAGCAGCTGTGAAAGAACTTCTGCTGACTTTGGATGGGGTTCTTCCCCATTTCTATCAACCGTAAAATCTATAGTACAATTCCAGTCACCCCCCATCACAACAATTGCAACAGAATCAGAATCATCAATTGCATTTACTAATTTCTTATGCAACTTCTCAAAGAACCCCTCCCTTTCAAAACCGATATTAGGAGCATAAATGTTAAAAAAGACATACACTCAATGTTCAAATTGTCGTTGAACGCAGGGGAGCACCGCTCCCCTTGTTAAGGAAAATTGGGAAAATCCGTCAATCGAACAGGACAAGTAACCAATCACTGCTCAACTACGAGCAGGAAGATATCACTTTTGTTGTACACGTTTATGAAAAGACAAGCTATCTTTTTGAACCCATCCGTGGTCAGGAGCTAGCATTTGTGCTACTTAATACGAGTGTAGAACTCGCTAATAATGTTTATTTACAGACCAATTGAACAAATACATTGAAAATTATCAGTTCAGTGCTTGGTGCTAGTAGCTAGTGAGATGTAGTTACAGTCAAGCAAGGGACCTGGAAGTGGGAAAAATCATACGCTGCAAAGCTACACTGGTCCGACTGCCTTGTTGAGAGAGAGATGGAGCGAGGTAGGACCGTTATTATTTTCATATTCTATTCTATTAATTTGTGGCTTGGTCATATATTGATTGGTCATGCCATGCGCGCATGTGTGAATGTGTTTGTATGACATGAATTGCATCGGTAAAAGACAGCCAATTCACATAAATAGATATAAGCTAAATTACATTATTCTTTCTCAATCATACAGTTTTAATGCTGCGGTTTCCACTTCTGCTCGTTATTAGCGCAGGACAAATCATATGTCCGTTTGTAAAAGTATGGGTGAAATCTAATTGTTAAAGGGATAGTTCGGAATTTTGGACATAATGTCTCAATTACGGCTTACCCATGATGTAGTTGATTGATGGAAACCATTTTCAGATAATTCCATGCTGTCCCTTCTTTTGGACATACACACATTGCTAATGCTAGCGCAACTTTAAGGTAACTAGTAGCATCCACTACCAAATGCACTTAAACACTCCACAGTGCACCCAAAGCAAATCAAATATGACGACAGTCTATCGGGGTTATTTTCAGTGATTATACCATCATTTTTGAAGTCAAACTATCGTTGAATCCTTTACTTTGTGCTCACCTAAATTCTCTGTGGAAGTACGGTGGCGGAGCGATACTTTACGTTAGTAGGTAACGTAAAGTATAGCTCTGCCACCGTATGTAGTACCGGCCAACAACAATATCGCACGTGTGAAAGAATCAGACTAGTAGTATTGTTAGCCAACGTTCAGGTAAGATGGTATTTCGGTGTGTATTTCAAGGTTGTTCAAATCATGCAAAAAAATGGGCACCACAAAGTTTTCAACGATTTCCAGTGGAAGATCAACAAAGAAAACAGCTGTGGCTTCTTTCTGCTCACATGGATGTCAACACACCAATTGAGACTCTAAAAAAGTGTGTAGTGACCATTTCACGGAGGATGACTATGTGAAAATCTAAAAAGGATGATCGGGACACCCTCTACTGAAGGAGACTGCTGTGCCATCACCTGTTTTTCTTCATGCACCGAAAACAACTGACGAGCAGGTAACTAATAAATGATTGCATGCGTGATCTATCTATTCAATTTAGCTAGCTAGTTGCCACGATTGGGAAGTCATGGAAGTGGACAAACTTTTCCTGCAAACTGGTAGCCAGTGTGCTTGCTTGTATATGCTGTGTTATTCTGTAGCATGTTTGTGTTTAGCTGACTTGTTGTCTACCAAATATGTAACTTTACGGCAAAACGGATTGTGTCGGCAACTGTGGAGTACAGCAGATAGCCTACAGGCAGATACCCTGGCTAATCTACAGCTAGCTCCACCGCCATACTTCCACTGAGAATTTAGGTGAGCACAAAGTAAAGGATTCAACGATAGTTTGACTTGAAAAATGATGGTATAATCACTGAAAATAACCCCGATAGACTGTCGTCGTATTTTATTTGCTTTGGGTGCACTGTGGAGTGTTTAAGTGCGTTTGTTAGTGGATGCTACTAGTTTCCCACGAGTTGCGCTAGCATTAGCAATGTGTGTATGTCCAAAAGAAGGGACAGCATGGAATTATCTGAAAATGGTTTCCATCAATCAACTACATCATGGGTAAGTCGTAATTGAGACATTATGTCCAAAATTCCGAACTATCCCTTTAACGTTAGTGAGACCGAAAGGCATCACTCGATATTCGTAGTGCCCGTGGTGCTTGTTGAATGCTGTCTTCCACTCATCGCCCTTACACATGCACACAAGGTTATAGGCGTTGCGAAGGTCAAGTTTAGAAAAGACCGACATCCCCTGTAAGCGCTTAAAAGCGGAGTTCATGAGTGGAAGAGGGTACCTGTTCTCAATGGTGATGTCATTCAGGGCTCGATAGTCTATGCAGGGCCTCAAACCTCTGTCTTTTTTTTTAACAAAAAAAAAAAACCAGCACCGGCTGGTGACGTAGAAGGTCTGATTAACCCATTAGCCACAGCCTCCTCAATGTACTCCCTCATGGCCGCACTCTCCGGGACTGACAGTGAGTACAGTGAACCCCTGGGGGGAACAGTGCCCGGATAGAGCTCAATAGCGCATTCGTAAGGTCTATGAGGCAATATTGTTGAGCGCTGTTTACTAAAGATCTCCGCGAGATCAGAATATTCCACCAGAACACCCGAGGGTAACTCAAACTCGAGCGCCCCTAGCACCTCTGGAGTCTCGAAGAAGAGTCAGATGATCTGTCCCAGTTAAAATCAGAAACAGAAATCATCCTCCTCCATGGAACCCCACTCCGCAAAGGGGTCCCAGGATAGACTATCCTCTTTACTCCCAGCGGAAAAACTATCCTGACCGAAATGAAACGCCGCCTCCTCAGAATCACTCTCGGAACTGAGTTTGGAGAGATCAGGGACGGAGCCCGAGGAAGGATAGCTAACTAGTCCGACAATGAGAGTGACACTGAGGACCCCACTGGCAAATAGGATCTATATCTAGGGTCGTGTAACCCAAGCCGTGAATGTCCCAACACAAGTGGGTACGATGGAGAATCGATAAGAAAAAATCTTATTCTCTCCAAGTGACCCCGGAGAGACACGCATCTCTAAAGCACTGGTTCTCTCCTTAATGGTCCCGGAGCCCAAAGGTCGACTATCAAGAGCTGTAACCTGTCGGGAACTGGTAAGGGGATGTGTAGGAATTTTTAAATCTCTAGCCCATTTGGCGTCGATAAATTACTCTACAGTACCAGAATCAATAAAGGCGTCCACGCAAACAGAGCGTCCCTCCCAAAATAATTGGACGGGTAACAGGGTCTGAGACAGAGTACTATTTAGTCTCACTGGGGACCTCGGTCTCCCTAGTGAGACCCCTCGTTTCCCGCCAACTTGGGACATTATTCCTTTATGTGTCCCCTACGCTTACAGTAGTGACACTAAGGCCGCATTTACACTGCAGGTCTTGATGCCCAGTTCCGATTTTTAGCCTATATCCGATTTTTTTGACCGCCTGTTTACATCTACTTTTGAAAGTGACCCATATCCGATACCTGTGTTTACACTTGCTTAACACTTGAAACAACCCGCATGCGTACAAGAGGGTTTGGTTACCGAAACGAAAAAAACGAAAGTAAACAACCAGCCGGCACTTTCTCGCAATGGACGCAAACGAGACCGAAATAATAATTCAAGCAATTGCTTTCCGAAGCATCTTTATTTCTTTATTATTTTTATTTTTTTTGCGCCGACTCTTCGCCCCAAAGGCTTAAAAGACAGGTAACCTCGGCAGGTGTCCACTGGCCTGAGCCTTCGTCCTCCATTTCACTTGCGCCGTTTTTTTTCCAGCGGAGAGTAGTTGTGCACGTGAAAGTAACGTTATACGTCATTAAAATGCAAAAAAGTACAAGATCGTCGCATTTTCAATGACGTGCGAATCACAATGACAGGGAATATCCGATCTGTCCGTTTAGATGGCAGTCGCATTGGCAGATATCCGATTAATATCAGATTTATTTCCACATATGATTGAGGCCTGAAACGGATCTGAGAATATCCGATTCCATGTGCTTTTTTCCTGTTTACACGTTCATAATACATATCCGATCTGTGCCACATGTGAGCAAAAAATCGGAATTGGGTCACTTTTACCAGGTAGTGTAAAGGCAGCCTAAGACACTCGTGGTTTGCTTCTCATAGATCCGTGGAGCGATGACCCATCCACCTGCTTGGGTTCCTCCTGATCGGTGGAGGATCGGGTGGAAGAACTGGGTGGAAGCCCTACTGATAGCGTGGACCTATGACGGGGTGAATGGTTTCTACCCTCACGCTCACGTTCCCTGATCCGGTTGTAAAGGCGTGTGGCCGTCGTGACTAGGTCACTGAACATGGCAGGAGGCTCTAGCATGGCTAGGGCGTCCTTTATAGGGTTGGACAACGCTTGCAGAAATAAAGATTTAAGCGGACGCCACATAGAAAAGGATGCCACTGTGTCAGAGCCCTGGCGCAAGCTAGTCAACTTCCTGGCGGCTTCTTCGCCAGAGACCTCATGGTCAAAGACCAGCTGCATTTCCCTCATTAGCTAAACTGGGTCATGGACGACAGGGGCGTTGGACCGAATTAAGGGATCAGCCCAAGCGAGAGCCTGCTCGTTTAACAGTGATAATATAAACGCGACCCGCGTTTCTGATGTAGAGAAGCGAGAAGGCTGCGCTCGAAAAAATATTAAACACTGAGTTAAAAACGGGCGGCATTTCCCCGGTTCTCCTCGAGGGGGTAACTGTAATTTGGGTTCCTTTAGTGTACGTGGCATGGGAATGGGAGGAGTCTGTGCTTGTGTAACTGGAGGGGGGTTAGCTGCTACAGAAAGTCTATACAGACTCTCTGTTAACTTTTACAGACATTCTCCCTGAGTGTGAAGTTGCTCCATCAACTGGCCCTGTTGAATCTGCAATCTTAGGAGCGCCTACTCATAGGTAATCCCTGTAGCGCCCTGGCTAAGTAGCGTTTCGTACAATTCCTTAGAAGTCGCTAGTCGCTAGAAGTCGCTAGACTTCGATATTCTGTGACGGTTGTGTTCAGGTTCAGAGAACCAGATGCGACCGAGAAGGATTCTAAAAGCGTATCTTAAAAAGATACGACACAAACGCGGAAGTATCCGCACCAGGGGATAGGTAAACAAATGAACAGGAGCAAAACTTCCCTAGCACAAGCCAAAACAAAGCAACCTCAAAAGGAGGCGAGTCTCGATAAACAGCGAGAATGCATAACAAAATATTTATTCATATCCAGTCAGGTGAGGGGCCAAACCAAATTCAGCAACAAATAATAATAATAATAATAATAATAATAAAGTTTATTAATATAGCACCTTTCATACAACAAGTAGCAACACAAAGTGCTTCACACTAGGGAAATAATAATAATGAACAGTTAAAACAGGAAAATATTGGATCAAACAATATAACATTATATAACATTAATATAACAATAAAACACAATGAAATAAAAGACAATATAACAGGGAATAAAACAAATCTGAAGGAAAAAATAAATAAAATAAAAATAATAAAATAAAATCTTTTTGGGAAAAAAGTCATTTACTGAAGTAAATTTACTGAAGTCATTTACTGAAGTAAATGCAGATTTTCGACACACTATTCTAATTTCTTGAAATACTGTTTTGGGGGTTTTCTGGAGCTGTAAGCCAAGATTATGAAAAATGAAACAAATAAAGGCTAGAAATATTTCACTTTGTGTGTAATGAATCTATAATCTATGAAAGTTTCACTTTTTGAATGGAATTATGGAAAAAAAAAACTTTTCCATGATATTCAATTTTTTTGGAAAGGATCTGTATATTTATAAAACAAGTAAAAGCAAAAGACAAGTAAAAACTAAAATAGGATACAATCAAGTAAAAGCCATCCTAACGAAGTACGTTTTCAGAAGGCTTTTAAAAAGTGCTACATTTGGTTCCTCTCTGATCTGCCTGGGCAAGCTATTCCATAGTGTGGGGGCATAGAAATAAAAAGAAGCTTCTCCACTTCTTTTATAATTTACTTTTGGAATGTTATGTTACAAGTTATCACCAGAAGATCTGAGGGCACATATGGGCTAATATCTATTCAGCAGGTCAGATATGTAAAGTGGTGCTAAACCAGTCAGAGCTTTAAAAACAAGTAAAATAATTTTAAAATCAATTCTAAATTTCACGGGCAGCCAAGGCAGAGATGCAAGTACAGATGTGATGTGAGCTCTCTTCTTGGTTTGTGTCAAGATTCTTGCAGCTGAGTTTTGTACAAGTTGTAGCGGCTCTATGTATTTTTTTGGAAGACCAGAGAAGAGAGCATTACAGTAGTCTAATCTACTTGTAACAAAGGCATGTATTAACCGTTCAGCATCAGCTTGCATGAGGAAAGGCCTTACTTTAGTAATGTTTTGCAAATGGATTTTTTCTGATACAGAACACATAAATTTCTTCCAGCCAGATATAAATAAAACCATTTAAGAACTGTTCCTGAGAGACCTACCCATTGTTCAAGTCGATGTAGCAAAATCGTATGGTCCACAGTGTCAAATGCAGCACTGTGCACATTCGAATATCATTTATTACCTTGACTAGAGCAGTTTCTGTACTGTGGTTTGACCAGAAGCCTGACTGAAATTTCTCAAGAATGGTATTTTTACTGAGAAAATCATTTAACTGTCTAAAAACCACTTTTTCAATAATCTTGCTTAAGAAAGGGAGGTTTGATATGGGTCTAAAATTACTAAGAGCTGAGGGATCCAAGTTACTTTTCTTTAACTAGGGCTTTACAATGGCAGTCTTCAGTGCAGTTGGAAAGTTGCCAGTCTCCAAAGAAGAGTTTACAATGGCCAAGACACTGACAAACAACTAAAACGGTTTTAAAAAATCTTGTGGGGATAGGATCAAATACACAGGTAGAGGGTTTTAATGGCTGGACAATTTCATTGAGCATTTGTGCATCAATCAGGCCAAATGCATGCATGTCAGCTGTGCACGGGGCATCTGAACTGTCCAGGTCTGGGGTTGTACCAATTTGAGCTATGTGTAATCTAATAGTGCTTATCTTTTCTTTAAAATAAACAGCAAACTCTTCACATTTATTTGAGGATGCGCTCACTGCCAAAATCAGCAGCTGGACTTGGATTTATCAAGCGATCAATTGTTGAAAAAAGAACTTTGGGATTATTCTTATTGTCACAAATAATCTTGGAAAAATAAGTCTGTCTTGTGTTTCTTATTGCTCTATTATAATTTGCAAGCTGTTCTTTAAGGACGTCAAGGTGTACCTGTAGTTTTGTCTTTCTCCATTTACGCTCTGCTTTCCGACAGTTCCTCTTTAGTTTAAGAATTTCACTGTTTTCCAGGGTGTCTTATGATTTGAAATTACCTTTTTTATTTTCTCTGGGGCAACAATGTCGAGTGTAGCTCTAAGTTTGCTATTAAAACTATACACTAACTCATCAGTAGCTAGCGGGTTCAGTGGTACACATGTAAGATTTACAAGCTGTGCAAACCTATCAGCTGCTGCAGAGTTTAAAATGCGCTTCTTTATAATGCAATCAGCTTTTTTCTTTCCCTTTAACAACATGACATGAAAGAATACACAGAAATGATCTGATATAGCAAGATCAACAAAAGAGGAAATTGTAACACTTAGCCCTCTAGAAATGACCAAATCTGTATGGCCATGCTTATGAGTTGGCTCAGCAACATGCTGATTAAAATCAAGAGAGAGTAGGGGGTTATCATGAAATGAAAACAATGTCATGATGTACTTTACTATAAAAAACATTTTAAAAAAATAAATAAATAAATAAAACAAATTTTAAAAAAACCACAGCATGCGGTTCATACAGGATCCTAGACCCTGCAACAAAAGACAACAGACATTGGGCACACAAACTCTCAGGATGGAGCTTCTAAACTGGACATTTAACACTATTGACAAAATATTCTCGACAAGGCGTGTGGGCACTGGAGAGCCGTCGTGTCCAGATGGGACCTTTCTGGCAGGATACACCATGGATGGGTGGGACAAATGGCGTGTAGTGTGTCTGGCAGTATTAGATATAGAAGATGTGGAAGATGTGTACCTGCTTGGATTCATGTTGGTCAGTCTAATCGGCCTAGGATTTGGCCAGTACGTGATGTACCGACAGCAGAGAAAAATGGGGTGTGATGTCTCTGGAAACAGGGAACTACTGATCAAACTGAGAAATTTGAGATCGGACATCAACAAAATCAAGGGAACAATTGCCATAATGCAAGCAGAAATCAACAAGCCAACGGAGGACTGTGCAGACAATAGCGAGGAGTAATGAACTCCGAAATTTAGCAATCATACCAACTCAGGCTAACTGCACGGAATTTACAAGGGACAACAGATCATCATAAAAACGTAGAAACAGACACGTCTAATTTGGACATTAGCTGAACAAAATCTGAGATTGTTGGACGTGGAAATGTAACAAATTGTTTTGACCAAAGTATGACAGGCACACATAAACCCACTATTTTGGTATTTAATAATCTGATTTTAACAATCTAGTTTGTTTTACATTAGAGTAGTTTATTTTATTTTATTTTTTTCTTTCCTGCCTGGTCAGTTGCTACAAAGAAAACCCAGCTATGATGTTATGATATTAAAAAGATCTATTTTAAACAAAGGTATAAGATGAACATTGAAACAAAGTGTATGCTATGCTATGTATGCTAAGCACATTTAAACCTACTTAATTGGACTTTAATAATCTGACAGTACAAATTCGGTTTGTTTTACTTTAGAGTATTTTATTTTATTTTATTTTCTTCTTTCCTTCTTGATCAACTTCGCTATAAAGATAACTCAGCTACGATGTTATGATACTAAATATATCTGTTTTAATCAAATGTATAATATGAACATTGAAACATATTGTTTGACCAATGTATGACATGCACATTTAAACCTACTTAATTGGACTTTAATAATCTGACTTTAAAAATCCGGTTTGTTTTACTTTAGAGTATTTTATTTTATTTGTATTATTTTTTTCTTTCTCTCTCCTTCTTGATCAATTTTGCTATAACGAAAACTTAGCTATGCTGTTGTGATTCTAAAAATATCAGTTTTAATCAAATGTATAATATGATCATTTAAAATCGTGAGGGAAGTGGGGCGGGACATTGATAAGCAGGCTGCTTTTTTCCCGTATCCCTTTTCGGCTGGAAATGTATGTGTTAAATGAATATGTCAGAAATGTGATGTAATGTGATCATACACATGCCGAAATAAATAAATAAATAAAAGTAGTAAGTTTTTTAAATCCATGGCCTTGGAATCTGACACATTATCCACATGCAAGTTAAAATCACCTGCCAGAAGAACTCTCTCATGATCAGTTGATATAATAGACATGAATTCACCAAATTCAGGAAAAATGCTGGGTTTTGCCTTGGAGGGCGATAGATGGTCACCATCAGAACAGGAGAATCAAAACTTAGAATCTGAGCAAGATATTCAAAAGAAGAAAATTCCCCAAAGTCCATTTGCTTGCATTTAAATTCACATGAATAAATATTTGCTAAGCCACCTCAGAAAACGTGTAATTTGGGGGCGAAGCCTCTATTAGCGAGACAGTACCATCTGTCCTTAGCTATGTCTCTGTTAAGAATAAAAAATCAAGTTACTTGTCTTGAACAAGATCATTAATTAAAAACGCTTCAGATGCCAGTGATCGAATATTTAATAATGCAAAGGTGAGCAGAGAATATGACACAGGTTTCACATGGGATTCCGTTTGTAGAGGGATGATTTTCAAGTTACCCATGTTAACTCCACGACAAATGGTTCTTGTATGGATATGCCTTAACGTTGGGCTTATTGTCTGGATACTGTATTCATATAAGGGGGGACAGATATTGAAATGGACAACACTGGTGTTTTCATTTCCACTACTGTAGTATAGTCAGGCATTGAGGGCTTTCTGAATGTTGTCTGACAGATTTGCTGAGCCTCGCCTATTTGGATGCAGGCCGTCTCTGCGGTAGAATGCAGGTCTCTCCCAGAATAGATCCCAGTTATCAATAAAACCGATGCTTTGATCTACACACCAACCACAAAGCCAATCGTTAAGTAAAAGCAGTCTACTGAATGCTTCACTGCCTCTCCTGTACACCGGGAGAGGACCCGCTACAATTACCCCCCCCCCCCCTGCTGAGGTCACTCCACTGGCTGCCATGTGCAGCCAGGATCAGGTTCAAAGTTCTGACCCTGGCCTACACTGCAGCCAATAGGACAGGCCCCGCCTACCTGCAGGACTTAATCCAGAACTATGTTCCTGCTCGACCACTTCGCTCTTCTACAGCAGGGCGACTGGCACTTCCCCCCCTCCGTGTCAAAGGCTCTCGCCCGTCCCGACTGCGGAGTTTTTCCACCTTAGCTCCTCAGTGGTGGAATGAACTTCCCATTCCCCTACGTTCTACTCCAACCCTGCCTGCATTCCGTTGAGGCCTGAAGACACACCTCTTCAGACTCCACCTTGACTGATATTCTAACCTAGGAATATCAGTTCCCTGTGTTTACTAGTTCCCTGTGTTTTCCTGTCTGTTTATTATAGTTTATAATAGTATTTAGAATAGAAGTGTAGTATTGCTGATTTACCCACAGCTTACTGTGAACTACAGTCAACGTTCATTACTAGGGATAGCTGCTACATTATGGGAAGGATGTGCTTTGTCTTATCTGTTCTGTAGTGATCTTGATGATGTCTCTGTATGCACTTACTGTACGTCGCTTTGGATAAAAGCGTCTGCTAAATGAATGTAATGTAATGTAATGTAATTACCTTCTTGTTAAGGCTTTTAAGTGTATCATGTAAAGACCCAAAATGTCTTTTCAGGGTTTCTGATTCACGTAATTTTATGTAATTTGTTCCAGCATGTACAATCACCGTGTCTACTTTACCATATTCTTTTAAGACATTTGTAACCATGTTGGCTACATCAAGGACCCTTGCACCAGGCAAGCATTTAGTATGCACTCTTACCCTGTCAACAGGGGGAACTCTCACGTTCCGGATAATAGAGTCCCCAATCAACAAAACATTGTCCGAACTGGATTGCAAGTCGTCCGAGTCACTTAGGGCATCGTATCTGTTGCAGAGCGAGAGTTTTGGAGGAGCGGTCGCCCTGCGAGGTTTCAGTCCTTTTCGTGTAGTAATCCAATTTTTGTTTGAGCGGAGGGGCGAAGCAGCAGCAATGCTGTGGTCAGGAACTGTTGCCAGTAGACCAGAGTCCCGTCGTTGAGTTCTCCATCTTATACTAGTGTTTTGTGGCGACGAGCAGCTAGTTGGACATGGTTCAGTTCTTAAAACAGAAATATTATTAAAACTAGCGTCCACAGCCTGTTCACATTTGGCGATCTCCTTTATTGTTAAAATTCTTCTAGCAGGGTAATCATATGGCTTAAGTCCTGGTTGCTCCTGCATTTTTCACACTCAAAGTCCTCAAAGAAATCACAAATATTCACAACTAAAAACATTCCACAAGATCCACACAGCTTCGCTTTCTTTTCCCCGTCTGTATCCATACTGTTCGTAACTGACCGGTGTCCCGTAAGTCCCAAACCATCTAGAGTTTGTTTACGCAGTAAGTGAACAGGCCTACCCGACCCATCCCGGAAGGTCGGAGCAGTAGGGAGGTAAAGGCTCTCCAACTACACCGGACAGGCGATCGAATCCCGAAAGAGCGCGGACGGCGAACCCGGGGACCAGGAAGGCCGCGGGCGGACCGGGCACAACCTAAAGAACTGCGGGGATGATGGCTGGGCTCACAGGATCAACCTCAGGGGCAGCAGCGGTCTTGGAGCTGAGCAGATTTTGTTTTTGCGTTTTATGGACCTTAGGCCTATTTGTTGATGACTCAAAGTTAAAACAAAAATAAAAACAAAATAAATTACAAAATAAAAAACAAAATATATTAATTAAAATAAAAGCGTTGATAAATAAATAAATAAATAAAAACGCAGAAATAAGACAAATAAAACAAAATAAAAACAGCTGGAGCAGAGCGCGAATCTCTGAGTGCGAAATTATATATTATTATTATTATTATTATATCAACACTCAATTTTTTTCAGTTAAAAAAAGGAAAATGATGAGACACAGACCAGAACAATGTTGTTCAGCTAAGAGGTTGAGTGCTATGAGTCTTGTGTTTTGAGTCCTCACAACATATTTTGAAATCAAGCTTAGGAGGAAGACAGTAAAAGCATTCATCTGTTATTTTAACCAAAAAAACCATGCACAAAATGTACTACACTCAAGCATTGATCAATGAATTTAAAAGCATTTTAGTGATTATTCTAATGTCAATTCAAGTGTAAAAATACACCAGAAACAAGGATTTAGAGGCGTTTTTTGCAAAAAAGAATCCCGGGGGGGGTGGGGGGGGGCATGCCCCTGGACCCCCCTAGCAGTAGCAGTCGTTTTGCAAATCATGTCAGGCTACTTGCAAACACACATACATTCTAGCTGAAAGAAAGGCATGACAGTGTTTTAAAGGGTTGTATACACGGCAGAAATAGCTCCTAATGTGTTAGCCTATATGTCGGCAGATGACCGGTGTAGCTAACAAAATAATCGCTGTTTTGCATAGCTGCAGTACCCTTGTATAAAGTAACGTGAAGAAAAATAAATAGGTTTGTTGAACTGATGGTTTATAAATCTGATCCCGTAAGGGCGTGGAGGCTATATTATCGTAAATTATTAATTAATTTAAATTAATTAATTTTTATGGTCACATAAGCATATAGTGAACAGAGCTGAAGTGCACAAACCTTTAAATAAAGTATATATATTTTATATATATACGTATATATATATATATATAAGTATATTTTAATAAAGAATAAAGAAATGACAACATAGGTACGTTAGGCTAACCAGAGATGAATGTTTATTTCCGGTACTGTAACGTTAATGGTAGGCTACCTGCAGTGGTAGTGGTACCAAACTACGACCGTCTTTAAAACAAACGTTTGTTGAAACGATGTAGCCAATGGCAGTTATTTATAGATATTTTACATTAATGCAACAACGCAATCTTAACCAGATGAAACTTTGCATTAAAACTTTATTTTCTCTGTTACAACAAACAGTATTGCCAATCATAACTCACAGTAATTAAACTAGCTCTTTCAAAATCAATGCTACCCAATCTCTCCTAAATTATTTCATGTAACTTGGCCCTGTGTTTTTTCATCTTACCATCTGAAGAACATTTGTGGTCATTGAAACGTTGTGCCACATCAAATTGTCAAATGGCAATCATTCATTGTGGAAATAATCTGCAATTCAGATGTGTTACACTTACAAATGTAAGGAAATTAGTACACTATAGGCTATGTTTGAATAATTATCTGCATCTAGTGATTTGGGTCTATGAAAAGCAGAGCATGCAAAAAGTGCATAATAATTATTATTATTACTTACTTGGAATATTTGTATTTGAATTGAAACCTGCGTGGTCCTACAGAGCTTAGACATTATTTTGTTCACAAAATCGTGTTCACAAATAACATTGGTTATTATTTGAGATGTTAAAACTATTAGTACTACTTTTGTTATTTGGCTTCATCTCATCCACAAACATGCAGTAGGCTACATTCATGGGGCAAACATATGTCTGGATAGGTTTGTTAAATTAAATATTTATGGTATTTACGAGGTGTACATATTTCTATTCCTGTTTCTTTTTATCTGTATTTATTAATCCCCCCTTTCTCTATTGTAAATGATGTTTCTTGGTATAAATGTGTTTGTCAATTCAAATGTTATATGCTGTGAAAAAAATATTACCAACATAGAACATTTTAAAACTGTACTTTTCTAAAATTACAACCAATGACAACCAAGTATAAACATATCTTTTCAGGAATGTCATTTTTAATTAGTGTGAACTATGATAGGCAATACTATTTGTTGTAACTTGGCCTCATTTTGATATCAATACTATTAACAGCAGGCCTAGTTTTTGCAAGTTTTAATTAATGACTTACAGACAGTGCTTTGTAGGTTATGCGTAAGTAACTTCACATTTTTGTTTGTTGAAAATGTTTTTTGTTCAGATATCACAAGTTTTTGCACTGTTTTTTATGATCGAGTAGCTAACTGATGATATATAAATGTATGAATCATAAGATAAGGAAATGTAGAGTGACATGCACACACAAGACATGCATTCTAGGTGAAAAAAAGACAGGCGTGGATTCTGTCCTTGGGTAGTATGAACTATAGGGCTGGCATGCTTACCGAAATACTGTGGTATTGCAGTCATATCATGCTCACTGAAGAGCTGAGCTGGTCACCGCATTACCGCCGTTTTTTTTTTTTTTTTGGTCTGTTTTTCTTTGTTTAACTGTCTGTCAATTTCAGCTTTTGAAAGTTATGTGATCTTAAATAAATCATTATCATAGTCTACAAGGCTACCCCCATTGTCTTCATGGTACCACATCTTTTTTAACAATTACAGCCCAGTGGGAGAATCAAAACGACAAAAGGGCATTTGAGATAGTAAATATTTTTAGTATTAAATAATGTAATATTACCCTACTGATACAGCTGGTTAAATGGTATGTCATTGTTTTAGTATCATAATACAGAAAGTTATTTTGCCTATATAGGATCTCAACAAAACCACGTTTTCAACATAAAAAATGGCAAGTTACTCACGCATAGCCTACAAAGCACTGTCTGTAAGTCCTTAATTCCATCATGCAAAAACTAGGCTTGCCTAGTTGATATCAAGTATTGATATCAAAATGTGGCCAAGTTACAACTAACAATATTGCCTGTCATCGTCATGGTTTTTCTGCCTGCTCTGCCCATCTGTGGCTGTTGCCGCTCTGGGCCGCTAGACGGCATTCCTGTCTTTTTCTTTCGCACTCCAGGGCCATCATGGCCACATTTAAACCCTGCGCCATCTTTGCTCCTCGCTTTTGTGTCATTCTTTGCCACGTTAAGCCAGGTAAACGGTATAGCCGGAGGACTGCATTTCTTTTGTGTCTGAAAGAAACGCAGGAACCTTCTTAGTTTAAAGAGTTTAGGATTAGATCCGTAGGATCCTTCTTTCCTTTTATTTCGCTCTTTTCTTGGTTCTTTCCTCTGTTGCTCATCTGTCCTCTTTGATGCAGTAACTTCTGTTTACCTTTTTCATATTCCCTCTTCGTGCAGCTTGTTTGTTTTTTATTGTTTATTTTTCTGCTCGAGTCTCGAACCTGTTTCACCCTCTTTTCTGGGTTGTTTTTTGTAGGCTTACGCCGTAAATATTTCTCTGTTCCGTTCGCGGACTCCTCTTTCTCCCTTTTATCTAGTGGTTATTCCACGTCTTGTGGGTAAATTATTGATCCCCTCACGGTCGCGTCTGATCCTCCGACCCATCCCCGTCACAGTACACAAAAGCCTAATGGAGGTACCAGCGACTCCCTTGGGGATTGAACAAGCTCTGGCCACACAGCAGGCGGCCTTAGCCACTCATGAGCAGGGGATTCAGGTCCTCCGAGCACAGCAGCTGGCTATCCAGCGTCAGCAGTCTCAGTTAGTGGACCTGCTGCGCCGCCAGGAGGACTGTCTGCGTGAGTTGGCGGAGGCCGCACCTACTGTCCCACACGCACCTGCCCCCTCCTTTACTGCCCACTCCTCTCATTGTTAGGGAGCCCAAGCTCCAGCTCCCCCTGATTATGATCCCGTTTCGCCTCTCACGATTCACGGGTGGCGTTCATATTGTCACTCCTTACTGGAACCGCTCTCGCCAGGGCGGACCCCCTCATCCGTTCACAAGCCCTTGTCATGAGCGATGCTAATAACCTCATGAGGGAAATGGCCGTGGTGTTCGACCATGACGTTTTGAGCCAGGAAGTGTTGATGAGGTTCACCGGCCTCCGTCAGGGAAGTGATACTGTGGCAGGGTTTTCTATCACTTTCCGGGCACTGGCAGGCGAGATGGGTTGGGCCGAAGGTCCACTTATTTCTTTATTTATTAATGCTCTCTCGGACCCCGTCAAAGACGCCCTGGCAGTCCTCGAACCACCTACTACGTTCGACGCCCTCATGTCCACGGCGATCCGTATAGATAATCCGATCAGGGAACGTGAGAGAGAGAAGGGTGACAGGAGAGACCGCTCTACCCAGTACAATCCCCATCTTCCGGGTTCCCCCTCAACTTCCTCTGCCGTCCAGGGCCCCCTGAGTCGGGATGAGCCTGTGCAGGTAGATAGCTTGTCTCTATGCGACACCCCAGAATCCCGATCTCCCGGAGATTGGCGTTGTTATTGCCGGCGCCGGGGACACACTAAGGTGCCCAAAGTTGGTGGGAAACGGAGGGGTCTCACTAGTGGGGCGTAAGGCACCAGCGAGACAGAATAATATAATCTTTCACACCCTCTTGTCAGTTAAATGAAGGTGGAATCAGCGCTCTATTAACACTGAAGCATTTATTGATTCAGGGGCGGTAGAGTGTTTTGTTTATGCTCAGTGGGCTAGGGAACTGAGGATACCCGTTCACCCCCTAGCACAACCCCGCTATGTTACTACCCTCAATGGTTGGGTACCGGGGTAGTTAAAGAGACCACAGGTCTTCTGTATATGCTTGTTTCTTTTGGGGTTCATTCTGAACGCATCAAGTTTTTCTTGATCGACTCCCCTGCTTATCCTCTTGTCTTGGGGCACTCCTGGTTGGTCCGGCACAAACCACAGGTTAACTGTTGGTGAGAGTAAAAACACCATCCTCCAGTGGTGTCCCCAATGCCCACCGCATTGTCTGTTGATGTCATCGCCCACTCTGGGCGGTTGCAAGTTTGTGTCAGAAACTCCGGTCAGCGACGATGAGGAAGCGAGGTTCCTGGTCAATCAGATTGGGTCTTCTCCTTCCTCAGAGGACAGGGAGGAGAGTTAGCCCTGGGATTCGCTAGCTGATTGGAATCCTCCGTTGGACGATCTGTCCATGGAGGAATTCTTTGATACAAATTTTTGGCTCCATGCCTCATTCCCCCTCAGGTTTGGATAACACTGCAGTGATGGGAGCGTTCAACTTTCCCTTGCCAGTGAACGTACCCACTGATTATGCGGACCTAGTGGAGGTATTTAGCAAACAGCGAGCCACCATCTTGCTTACCCCATCGACCCCATGACTGTGCTATTGACCTACATCCTGGCACAGTACCTCCTAGGGGTTCTCTTTACTCTCTGTCGGCTCCCAAAAGCGCCGCCATGAAAAAGATATAAAGGAGGCTTTGGCGAACGGCTTTATCAGACCCTCTACCTCGCCGGCTGGCGCTGGTTTCTTTTTTGTTGAAAAGAAGGACGGAGCGCTGAGACCCTGTATAGATTATAGGGGGCTAAATAATATCACGGTTAAGAACTGTTACCCGCTACCACTCATGAACTCCGCAGCACTGACTAAGAAAACAGCACCTTTGCGGTTTCAGTGGACTCCTAAAGCGGAAGCCGCCTTCACGGAGTTAAAAAAAAGATTCAGCTCTGAGCCTATCCTCATCACTCACCAACCTTTCACTTCCCTTTGTGGTAGAGGTTGATGCCTCTGAGTTGGGAGTAGGGGCTATTTTGTCCCAGCGCTCACCCCAAGAAAAAAAGTTACACCCGTGTGCCTGCCTGATACCGGATGAGAGAAATTATGCCGTAGGGGAGCTCTTTGAAATTGGCGTTTGAAGAGTGGTGACCATTAGCTTGAGAGGGCCGAGCATCCCTTCACTGTGTGGACGGACCATAAGAACCTTGAGTACATTCAGGGCGCCAAACTCCGTAATTCGAGGCAAGCCCGCTGGTCGCTGTTTTTTTCATGGTTCAATTTTATATTAACTTATCGGCCAGGTTCAAAAAATGTGAAACTGGACGCGCTTTCCCGGATCTTTGACCGGTTCGAAGACGAACGTCCTCCCGAGCCCATTGTTCCTACGGCTCGGATTTTGGCCCCAGTCACGTGGAACATTGAGTCCCTTGTGCGGGGGGGCCAATAACTAGAGCCGGATCCAGGTGGAGAACCCCCTAATTGCCTGTTTGTGCCCTCTAGAGTACAGGCCCAGGTATTGCAATGGGGACATTCCTCCTGTCTGGTGGGTCATCCCAGCGTCCATCGTACTAAACATTTTTTGGCTAGGGGATTTTGGTGGCCCAGGATGGAGAAAGATGTGCGAGATTTTGTTTTTGCTTGTTCGGTTTGTGCCCACAATAAATGTTGCAGCTCTCGCCATCCAGGCTCTTACACCCATTGCCCGTCCCGCGTTGCCCTTGGAGCCATATCGCCTTAGACTGTGACCGGTCTACCCCCATCTAACGGTCACACTGCTATCCTAGTGGTGGTGGATCGGTTCTCTAAAGTCGCCCATTTCATTCCTCTAATTAAACTGCCTTCGGCCCTGGAGATCGCACGTTTAATAATGAATCACGTTTTCAGGGTTTATGGTCTTCCCCAGGATGTAGTATCGGATCGCGGTCCCCAATTTATATCCAAATTTTGGCGGGCGTTTTGCTTGCTTTTGGGAGCATCTGTTAGTCTCTCCTCCGGGTTTCACCCGGAGACTAACGGGCAGACTGAGCACACCAATCATTCTATGGAGAGCACCCTCCGCTGTCTAGCTTCTGTGAACCCTACTATATGGAGTAGGCACCTGGCGTGGGCAGAATACGTGCACAAAACCTTGCGTAATGCGTTCACAGATCTCTCCCCGTTCGAGGCTCAAGTCGGTTACCAGGCTCCCTTATTCCCTGAACAGGAAGAGGACATAGGGGTACCATTTAACGAACTCCTCATTCGTCGGTGTCGTGTCACCTGGAGGAGAGTTCGGGCTGCCCTTCTGCGTGCCGTGGCCAATCAAAAGAGACTCGCGGACAGGCGTCGCCGTCCAGCCCCTTCCTATCGTGTAGGTCAGCGGGTGTGGCTTTCTACACGGGCTCTCCCGTTACGGGTTGAATCTCGTAAGCTCACCCCGTGTTTTATTGGACCTTTTAAAATAGTCCGGAGGATTAACCTGGTCACGGTTCATCTTCAGCTCCCCCGGTCCATGAGGTTTCACCCCACGTTTCACGTCTCTCACTAGCCCATTGGCCCCGCCTGAGGAGCCTCCACCTCGACTCATCGAGTGCCAACTGGCAAACACCGTTTGTCGTATTTTGGATAGTAGGCGAGTGGGCCGTGAGGTGCAATACCTTGTGGATTGGGAGGGCTATGGTCCGGAGGTGCGCGGTTTGATTCCATCCAGGAACATTTTGGACCCAGAGCTTATATCTGACTTTCGCAGGCGTGGTTCGGAAGGACCGTCTGGGGCCGTTCCTTAGAGGGGGGGGTCCTGTCATGGTTTTTCTGCCTGCTCCGCCCTTCTGTGGCAGTTGCCGCTCCGGGCCGCAAGAGGGCACTCTTTTTCTTTCGCATTCCAGGGCCATCAGGATTATTAGTTGCAGGTGCGGGCTGGCTATTTAAGCCCTGTGCCATCTTTGCTCCTCGCTTTTGTGTCATTCTTTGCCACTTTAAGCCAGGTAAACGGTATAGCCGGAGGACTGCATTTCTTTTGTGTCTGAAAGAAACGCAGGAACCTTCTAAGTGATGAGATCCCATTTTTTGCTGTTTTTATGGTATTTTTTAGTGTAGGGTATAGGCTACTGTTAGACTGAACGAGCTGGCGGTTTATCATGAACTGTTTCACTGGATGTCTCTTAGTTTCTTCCTGGAGTTACAGATGTTTGTTAGGACTGAAATGATGCTTACTAGCACTAATGTTATGCCCTGGTGTTCTGTCGTTTCCCATGCTCACTCATGCCCCAGTGACAGGGTGGTGTTTTTTTCCCCTGCTGCTCTCCCTATAATAGGTTGATTGGAGGCAGCTGGACAGCGGGTTTTATAAGGAGCTCTCCGTGGTCCAGGGTAGATCTCTCTCTCTCTCTCTCTCTCTCTCTCTACGCAACCAGCCACCATCCTCGCAGCTATGCGGCTTGTTTTTTCACCTTTCTTTCTTTATTTCTTTAAATAAATATATTTTCATAGTACTTATTTTGTCCCATGTCCTTTATGTTGCGGCTAGCCAGGGGCCGGCCGTAACATAATTGGGATCTCATCCAGGATTTGAATTGATTTGCCCCTAGACTTTTGTGTTTTTTAACCGCTTATTTTCTGGTTTACAGCTTTAAATGCGCTGTCCGGTATTTGTTTGACTGCTCCGTGCACGCCGCTTTCTTTGAAACGCCGCTTCGTTTGAGGGCTATTGATTTTATGGTATTTGATGGTATAATATTACAGCATCTATGTTTGTTTGTGACTGTTTCTACTATTTGTATATGCGCTGAGATTTTTCTAGAGGTTTTCGCCCACCTAAGCCTGGTCCTGCGCATTCGACTGAGAAGCCAAGTAATTCTGTGAGTAAAAACATTGAGAGAGCCTGTTCTTATTGTAAAAAGCCTGGTCACATAATTGCAGATTGCCCCGTTCTCTCGAAAAAGCAGAAGGGTGCTAAGTCTGTTAGCTTAATACCTTCTTTGCCTCTGTGTGATTTTGATGCTCCCCAATCAGACATCGCCAATTCTCAATGCTATAAGGACAATACTAGTCAAACAACCAATTGCGACATACCTCTGTTCAGAGATAAGCTAATTGCTGCTCAAAAGGCTGACCCAGCCCTAGTTTCTTTATTTGATTCTTTGTACACACTGAACAGGAAATCATTGTTGTGCCCCAAGGATATTTCCTTAAAGACGGTGTTTTAATGAGGAAGTGCAGGCCACATGGTGTTCCTGCTGAGTGGGATACAGTTGATCAAATAGTGGTTCCATCTAGTTACTCAAGTGAAGTTTTAAGTGTTGCCCATGACGGTTTAGCTGGACATCTCGCGATTAACAAAATTTATGATCGTATCCTCAGACACTTCTTTTGGCCTGGCTTAAAACAGGATGTGCTGCACTACTCTAAAACGTGTCACGTCTGTCAGGTTGTAGGTTAACCCAACCAGACTATTCCTAATGCCAGTTGTAGGGGAACCATTTCAGCACATTATTCTGGATTGTGTAGGGCCTCTTCCACGGTTGAAAGGGGGTCATCAGTACCTATTAACGATAATTTGTGTGGCCACACATTTCCCAGAGGCTGTTCCTCTGCGGAATATTGCTGCAAGGCAGTGGTTAAAGCATTGTTAAATTTCTTCTCTTGGGTCATCCAGAATGACCAGGGGTTCAATTTCATGTCGCGTGTCTCTGGCAAAGTCCTTCAACAGCTCCAGATCAAGCACACACATCAAATCAAATGTTTTGAATCATAAAACTTTTGCATCATTTTCAACTATCTTTTCATCAGTATAGGGGGGTAGATATCTATGGGTCCAAAACCCTATCCAATACATGTCATGCCCATTATAAAGCATATACATTTGCCCATTGTGATGGTTTAAGATGAAAACATTGATATCACCCTGGTAGACACACTAAATATGTAGCCTAATCATTCACTCATGTACTACAATAAAACATCAGTTTCCCCAGTACTCTACAGGATGTATTATTTTGCCCTGGGATGGAATTTTTCTGTAATTAAGAAAAAAAATGTTTCCCACTCATAATGACGCCAAGGAAATTTTTACATTCATCTACAGTAAGTGCCCATGAACGGTGAAATTGACCATCATTCATCTTGCCTGTTTGCTTGATAATGTTGTTGTTGCAATGTTTGCTCAGTAATGTTGCGAAATGACAAGGCTGCAATATGCACTTGTGTTGCCTAGTAAATCTCATCGTTATTACAGTTATTACTGTAGCCTATGAATTATACTAGCTATACAGTATATTCAATCTCAACAAATACACGTGCCAAGTTACTCACGCATAGCCTACAAAGCATTGTCTGGAAGTCCTTAATTCCAACTTGCAAAAACTAGGCCTGACTTTAAAAGTATTGATATCAAAATGTGGCCAAGTTACAACTAACAATATTGCCTATCACCTATCGTAGCTCACAATACATAAACTAGCTGTATTCCAATACAATGCTATCCAAACTTTCCTAAATTATTTAATGCAACTTGGGCCTGTGTTTTTTCATCTTAGCATGTGAAGAGACAGTGCTTTGTAGGCTATGCGTGAGCCACAATTATTGGCACCCCTGCATTTATATATATAATAAAGGAATAATTTTTAATATTTGGTCGCATATCCTTTGCATGCCATATCTGTGACCCAACAATATCAAAAGACTCTTGATATCTTATTTTCTGGTACTCTTACAAGCGATACTATAACGTCTCTGCATTTGAATGGATCTCTATGGGAATTGAGGGGTGGGACAAGATTTAGCTGTAAATTACACTGGAACAGGATGGAACACATGGTTGGCTAAATGGCTCTAAGTCATCAAGGGTCTGACGTATCAAATAAGCCTTAAACCATCACTCTGCTGCCAGAAATACAGTAGATATGGATGGATAACTTGAAGGGTTTCTTCTCCTGACTTGTTTTTCCATAGAGTTCAATAGGAAAATTTGTCAGGAGAAACAACCCTTAAAGTGATCCATCCATATCTACTGCATATCTGGCAGCAGAGTGATGGTTTGAGGCTTGTTTGATACCTCAGACCCTTGATGACTTTGAGCCAACCATGTGTGCCATACTGTTCCAGTGTAATTTACAGCTAAATCTAGTCCCACCCCTCAATTCCCATAGAGATTCATTCAAATGCAGAGACGTTACAGTATCACTTGTAAGAGTACCAGAAAATAAGATATCAAGAGTCTTTTGATGTTGTTGGGTCACATACATCAGAAAGTCATGGCATGCAAAGGATATGTGACCAAATATTAAAAATGTAAAGGCACAGTCAACTTAGTGTATGTAAACTTCTGACCCACTGGAATTGTGATATAGTGAATTGAAAGTGAAATAATCTGTCTGTAAACAATTGTTGGAAAAATTACTTGTGTCATGCACAAAGTACATGTCCTAACTGACTTGCCAACACTATAATTTGCTAACATAAAATCTGTGGAGTGGTTAAAAATTAGTTTTAATGACTTCAACCTAAGTGTATGTAAACCTCCGACTTCAACTGTATATTCAAGCTGATAACGAAATTCTGCAAAATCTAGGGGTACAAATTTGGAGATGATCCAATCAACTTGAGATGTAGTCCGTGTGTTCTTATTGGGATGCGATGTGTGTCAAGTCAAGATAATTTGTTAACTAAACTTTTTCCAATCATTCAATAAGCTATGTGATTTCACTATTTAGTTTGTAATAGGAATGAATAGGCCAAAATATATACTAATTTGTGGCAAGATATCAATTAGTAAAAAAGTTAGTTAATGAATTGATAAGAAGCAAATAATTGCAAGTTAGCACTCTTATCCAGAGCCACCTGGATATATTGAAGAAGTTCAGGTTAAGTGTTTGTTTTATGATGTAACCTATTTCTGTTTGTTTTTCTTTTTTAATGTATTAATTTATTGTCAGGTTGGGTCCTGCCACAATTTAAAAAATATGCTGTGGCTAAATGTTACCCGTCTGGATTATCCCAGTCCTCCAGTGGCTTGAATGGCTCACTCGAACAACAGCGACATTAATGGGATGACTGGCAAACATGCCTGAATGCGTAGGCCTACCACTGAGAATTATGCAGACCCATTGCATGATATTCATGCGAAAGGAGTTTTAGATGGCTTATATATCATTTGGATAATATGTAAGGAATAAACCATGACGGGCTGTCCCGTTATTGGAAAATAATATATGACGGGTGTGGTGATCCAGCCAAGGCAAAGCCAAGATCGCTTACCACGCCCAAAGTACATTATTTTCCAATAATGGGACATACCAGAGTGGTTTATTGCAATTATACCACGGTACCAACAATGCTTATATATTAGTTACTTTTATCTTTATTGACTTAATCAGCTGAAATTTAAATATTCTTCCGTGCCCCTTTGGGCATATTGTTTTAGCATTGTCAAGCAAAACTCTGGTTGATAGTTCTATTTGGACTGTTGTTAAACGAAAACCTCTCATCATTAATTCTGAAAACAATGATGCTATCAGGACAAAAATAGTTCCTTCTCGTTTTTATACAAATAGCACCAATTTTGGTTATTTTTGTCATTACATTATTTAAGTTATTTACGTCAAATTTACATCCCTCTTGTCTTGCTTTTTAAAAATGGTTTGGTCACGCAGTGTAGCTAGTCTATTTTAAATAGGCTAAGGAAATTGCATTTCAGATTAGCATCATGAGATGGGAACATCTGAAAAAATACTTTTGATATGGAGTTTGTTCGTAACTTGTCATATGTAAGAAATGTTGCTGCGTAAAAAGTTTTTGTTGTACACAGATTAACATGTTTTGTGAAGTAACTTGCTCGCATTTGCAACCAGTCGACATGTTGCTTACGTTATAAGTTGGTAACGCTATGGTTACTGCTTATAAAAGAGAATAATCTATGGCCCCGCAGCAGATAACGTAGCCGTATCACAGTTTTATTCTGGCTTAAAGGGTAAGTTCGCTATTTTGGACCTTGGACCCTATTTGTGGTCCGTCTTCCATGAACCTGACCCATGAAGTCCATTTTTTCGCTGATCGGTCCAGTATTGAGTTCGCTACAGATTTCCTGTAGGCTCTCACTGGGCTACAATAGAAGTCAACGGGGCAATTAGAAATGTTCGATAAATGTGCTTTCATGTACAATAAATGAGACGGGAAGCTCAGGGTGTATTGTTACCGGTCTCAGTATGCTCTCCTGTGAAATGTATCTCAATCCGAACATTTTTACGTGCTTGGCATGGCTTGGAAGTAGCTAAGCATTTCTCTGTTGCTTGTTTTCGCTGCTCCCGCGGAGTAGGCTACTATGTGTCGGGGGTAGGGGAGCGGGAAGGTGTGCCGGCCGTTTACGAAACTATCTAGTTGAGCAGTCTGCGTTTGTTTACCTGCAGCAACGTAGGCTACAATTTCCACAAAAAAACTTGGATGATGGATGACTATAATGATTACGAAGACGAAGAATTCGATTTTGACTGACGTTACTCGCTACAGATTTGAGCCAGAATACACGGACACGGAACTACAAGAGATGGATGATAAGAGAGCAAGAGAAGAGAGAGAGGCTGAAGTTGCGCAGGTAATGTTATCCGAAGTCAGTGCGCGGTCGGAGAAATAGTTCTGTTTCAAATGGAACTGTTGTTTCAACGTTCGGTTTGCGTTTGCGATAGCCTACATTTCACAGGAGAGTATACTGAGACCGTAAGAATACACACTGAGCTATAAAAGCACATTTATCGTTGTTTTTCCATAACATTTCTAATTGCCCCGTTGACTTCTATTGTAGCCCAGTGAGAGCCTACAGGAAATCTGTACCGAACTCAATACTGGACCGATCAGCGAAAAAATGGACTTCATGGGTCAGGTTCATGGAAGACGGACCGCAAATAGGGTCCAAGGTCCAAAATAGCGAACTTACCCTTTAACATCACTCTCCCCAGTATCCTATAACTTCCAGAGACCCATGACAAATCATGACTGACAAAACAAAGCAACCTCCAAAAACTGATGAACATTAATTTCCTCTTTCAGCCTCACTCCTCTTGGGTTGTAGCTAGCTAATTGGGACGGCAGGTATGCCATCCACCAAGTTACAGCTTGGCGGGGCATGCCCCATACCTATACAGCACCGAGAGTTTGTCACTTTTCAGGGTTTCCTACAGAAGTAACCACAATGACCAGAGACTCTCACCTTTTAAAAACATTAACAACTACACATTCTGATCTCATGTGTAACCACACAGAATTCAGATACAACTTCACACATCCGCACAATAAAGCCCCAAACTTGGGTTATTTTGCTGGTTTTTCCTCTTTCTTCTTCTTCTTCTTCTTACATTTCTTCCCATTTTTCCTGCCTTTGCCTACATACCTTCAAAGAATAATTCTCCCCATTGGACAACCGCCTTTAATCCACCTATCACCAGCTCTGCTTAAAATTGCCTCATCGCATTTACATGCTTCAGAGGCTGTCTACCTACTACACAAACTGTGAAAGTGTCTGTATCTTAGTGCTTACAGTGTTGCGCTACTATGTAGCACATTTGCAGTTCGATTCTCATCTGACATTTATTTTCGGTATACAATGTAGGATATCTAATATTTCCCCCCTTCTCTCTATCTCTGTCACTCTCTCACTCTCACCCCCCAACATCAAAGATAAGCCAGTCTTTGTCATAAATTACCCCCCCCCCCCCCTCCCCCTCCCCCATACCTTAACCCAATCAGGACAGGGATGGTCTTCCTGTGGAGGTATTTTATGAGTGTACCGCAGAAAAAGAAGTTAGTCAATTGTGGAGTTTGTTTGGAGAAGTCATTCTTTTTGGTTCCTCGTGCGTTTCCTTTTGTTCCTGTTCAGCTGGAGGGTAAATAATTTGGCAATTTTTGGCTTATCTCTGTCTTTACTGGTATTTCCTAATTAATGTCTGGTTTAATGTCTTCCATTTTGTAAATTATAAGTAGTCAGCCTACATTCCTTAGTGAATGTATGATTTCAACTCATTATTCCAATTGAATGTTTTTCATTTAATAAAATTATTTAATCTCAAGACCTGATTTAGACTTTGTTTTGGCTTGTTGGTTGATCCACCAGGTTACTGTTCGACTTACCTATTAACGAATTTGGCGATTTAATTGATGATTGTAATTCTTAATAATAATTATTAAATTAAATCACGTAAAGCTTATTTTGAATGTAGGTTAAGTGAGGGGTTCTAGCACGCAATATCGCTTGTGTTCAGTATTCAGAGTGCTGAACGTTTTAACAAGGGCATTGACTGTTGGAACCGCTGGATTCAGAAAATACACATTTTACCTAGTCCTCACTTACCCGACATAATTGGAGGTTCCACCGAGATAGGTTGTCCTATAGCATACTAAATTTTGCTATTGAGTAAACTGCGGTAAACTCTGAGACAAGTTCAAATCTTTTTCTAATCGACTGGTCTTAGATTTATTTATTTTATTTTATTTTATTTTTTTAAATATTATTATGGCATACCAGACAAAGAGAGAGATGCCTCATTTACCCTCCACTGCTAACCTACCAGCATTCCCTGGCCAGTCAAGGCTGGATCAGCAGTGGTATCTCATGTTATCAGAACGGCAATATTTGATAGCCCAGTGCCCAAAATTTGCAGAACAGCTCAAGGCAATGGACCAGCTGAAGGAGGAGGCCCTTTACAACCTGCGGACTGAGTATTTGGACTATCTGATTTCTCCAGATAGTGATGAAACCAAGCGCAAGATTGTCCAAGGGATAAGGTCATACCTAGAGAAAAGACAACATTTTCTCTACCTCTGGCGGTCAAAGCAGGCATGGGAGGAGGTAAACCAGATGTGGAAACTGGCTTGGGAAAAGCACCACTCTAAGTCAGGAGTTACTGCCAAACCAGTTTCTTCTGTGGCAGTCCAGCATGTGCTGGAAGGAGCAGTGCATGGCGCCATTCCAGCCATAACCCAGGCACCACCCCCCACCGAGGACAATACAGCACTCTCCATTGACTCATCCCCACCCCCTTCAGGCTTGGACAATTCTGTGGATTTTATCACCTCCACAGACAATGTAGCCACCCCCCTGGTGAGCCCCCCTTCACTGGAGGAATTTGCGGGAAACGGCTCTGTGTCTTGTATCACAGCCTCCACCACAGAGGATGTGTCCCCACAGGAAGTGGAATCCGCTGCTGCAGTCCCCTCAGCTGAGCCAGGTGAGGAGACCGTCGAACCCCTGGAGGCAGAACCTGCTACTGCAGACACAGCAGCCCAGCCTGGTGAGGAGACCGTCAAACCCCTGGAGGCAGAACCTGCTACTGCAGACACAGCAGCCCAGCCTGGTGAGGAGACCGTCGAACCCCTGGAGGCTGAACCTGCTACTGCAGACACAGCAGCCCAGCCTGGTGAGGAGACCGTCGAACCCCTGGAGGCCGAACCTGCTACTGCAGACACAGCAGCCCAGCCTGGTGAGGAGACCGTTGAATCGCAGGACGCGGAACCGGCTTCTACAGGCCCATCAGCCCTGCCAGGTGGAGAGGTCTACGCACCCCAACAGGTGGAGTCAGCCCCCACAGACCAGTCCACCCAGGCCGAGGACCCCACCCCACCCCTTGTGGACTTTTCTTCCCCTCCTGCTGCTTCCACTCCTGCTGAATCCGGGGAACCTCTGTCTGCTGCACAGACAGAAGGAGTGTGCTCTGTGGACTCTCCCACTTCCACAGTTCCTGTGATGGAGGAGATAGGGGGACTTCTGCGAAAGTCTCGCTCCCCTATCAGAGCTGTAAAGAGACCCCGGGAGAAACGGAGCAGGAAGCCAACCCCCGGCCGTTTTACGACTCCTCTGGCCCTCAAAGTCTCCGACAGAGTGTTGTCTTGCACTCCAAAGCAAGATGAAAGCAGCCAATTTAGCACAACAGTTTCCCCCACCCTTGTCTCTCCACCCCCGAGCCACACCTGCAAACTTCGCACACACACGTCATCCAGGGAGAGTGCAAGAGCCCCTTTCCGATGTCAGAAGTGTTCGGAGAGCAGTGATGGACTGGATGCCTTCGAGCGACGATCAGCCCAGCTGCCCAGAGAGGGAACCAAAGCCAAAACTGGCATCGACCCCTGGACAGAGATGAGACGGGCGTGGTTAAGGGGCATCCACGTGCGGAAGAAGCAAGATGACAGGATGCCTCCTGTCATCCCGGTTTGCTGAACGCTGTGGCCCTCCGCAGCCAAAGGACTGCCAGTAACCACACTGGGGTTCTAGGAGGTAAAACTGGCACTCTGCCTGCCCCTGCCCCCCCCCCCCCCCCCCCACCACCCCCCACATCCCTATCACCACCTTTTAACATAAGACAATGCCCATGTTTTTAAGTCCCTTTTCTAAAGTGTAGGTGCCCCCTCCAATGCTGTTCCTGGACACTTGTGGACAAGTCTGCCCTATTCAGGTGATTATTTTGACTGGCAATCTTAAGGATGGTAAATCCTGTCCGTAAGGTTCCCCAGAATGGACTAAGTGCTTATAACATGCAGTGTTCTCCTCTTCACATGTTGCTGTGAGTGATAAGGCCTAAACCCTCAAGTCCCACAGTCTTCTCCTGCCACTCCCCGAAGGACCCCCAGAGGCACAAGTGCAACCGGACCCATACCCTGCCGCGGGAAGCTAACCTAAGCGACTGCCGTCAGCAGTCCACCCAACTGGACCCGAGCTCAAGGAGCCAAAACGGATTCCGACAGGGAAAGAGGTGCTTCCCCACCCGTCAGTAGAGAGGTCTTGACCGCACTTTTCCGCCTGTGGATCGTCCAGCTGCCTGTCACAGGAGACAGAGCCCCCCGCACGCTGTGCAGAATTGGTAGCGACACTGTGGAATTAGGCGGCCTTTCACTCACACAGTTACAACATTAAGGGGAATAAGCACTGCATGTTATCCAAGGAAGTCCAGGGAGCCTCTTCCCTTGCCAGTCCAGATACCCTGACACTGGAGAAGGAATTGACTGAACCAAGGTGCCATGACAGCAGTGACAAAAAAAAAAAAAAAAAATTCTGCACCACACCGGATCATCACAATGGGACTAGTAAACTGGACATGGACTAATTGTTTTAAAGATGGTTAATGAACCATTAGGACAGTTGTTTTCATGCAGCTATCATTGTACAATGATATTTATAATGTCCAAACGTGTGGTTGTTCTGATGATGGAACGATAGGCTCTTAGCAGCTGCATGCACCTATCGTTCCAAGAGAGGGAATGACGGGATGTTGCCTAATGTCTTGTGCTCTTTCTCTCTCCCTCTCTCTGTCTCTCTCTCTCTCTCTCTCGGTCTCTCTCTGTCTCCCCCCCCCCCCCCCCCCCCCATCCCTACCACCACCTTTTAACCTAATACCATGCCCATGTTGTGTTTAAGTCCCTTTTATAGAGTGTAGGTGCCCCGCTAAATACTGTTCATGGACACTTATGGACAAGTCTGCCCTATTCATGTGATTATTTAGACTGGCAATCCCGTGGACGGTAAACCCTGTCCGTAAGGTTCCCCTGCATGGACTGACAGCGGTCATAACATGCAGTGCTATCATTAATTGTTCCGCTCTTCACATGTTGCGGTGAGTGATGATGCCTAAGCCCTCAACTCCCACAGTCTTCTCCTGCCATTCCCTAAAGGACACCCACAGACACAAGTGCAAACAAGTGCAACCGGTCCCACACCCTGCCGCGGGAAGCTAGCCTAAGCAACTGCCGTCAGCAGTCCACCCAATTGGATCCAGGCTAAAGGAGCCAAAATGGATTCCGACAGGGAAAGAGGCGCTTCCCCGCCCGTCAGAAGAGAGGTCCTGACTGCACTTTGCCACCTGTGGATCGTCCAGCTTCCTGTCACAGGAGACAGAGCCCCCGCACGCCGTGCAGAACTGGTAGAGACACTGTGGAGTAGGTTGCATTTCACTCACGCAATTGCAACACTAATGGAAAAAGCACTGCATGTTACCCAAGTCCAGGGAACTTCTGGTCCCTTGCCAGTCTAGATACCCGGACACTGGAGAAGGAAGAGACTGAACCAGGGTGTCATAACAGCAGCGACACAAAAGAGTATCTAATAGAGATATGACTCTAGATCGCAAAGGGACTATTAAACTGGGCATGGACTAAATGTTTTAAAAATGGTTGGTGAACCATTTGGACAGTTGTTTTTGTTGTTAGCAGGTAACTACATCTTCAATGTCCAAATGTGTAATGTGATTCCTATTTGGTGATGTAAGAATAGGTTTTTAGCAGGTGCATGCACCTATTCTTACAAGAGAGGGATGTAGGATATCTAATATTTCCCCCCTTCTCTCTATCTCTGTCACTCTCTCACTCTCACCCCCCAACATCAAAGATAAGCCAGTCTTTGTCATAAATTACCCCCCCCCCCCCTCCCCCATACCTTAACCCAATCAGGACAGGGATGGTCTTCCTGTGGAGGTATTTTATGAGTGTACCGCAGAAAAAGAAGTTAGTCAATTGTGGAGTTTGTTTGGAGAAGTCATTCTTTTTGGTTCCTCGTGCGTTTCCTTTTGTTCCTGTTCAGCTGGAGGGTAAATAATTTGGCAATTTTTGGCTTATCTCTGTCTTTACTGGTATTTCCTAATTAATGTCTGGTTTAATGTCTTCCATTTTGTAAATTATAAGTAGTCAGCCTACATTCCTTAGTGAATGTATGATTTCAACTCATTATTCCAATTGAATGTTTTTCATTTAATAAAATTATTTAATCTCAAGACCTGATTTAGACTTTGTTTTGGCTTGTTGGTTGATCCACCAGGTTACTGTTCGACTTACCTATTAACGAATTTGGCGATTTAATTGATGATTGTAATTCTTAATAATAATTATTAAATTAAATCACGTAAAGCTTATTTTGAATGTAGGTTAAGTGAGGGGTTCTAGCACGCAATATCGCTTGTGTTCAGTATTCAGAGTGCTGAACGTTTTAACAAGGGCATTGACTGTTGGAACCGCTGGATTCAGAAAATACACATTTTACCTAGTCCTCACTTACCCGACAACAATTTCTGGTACCGCAAGACAAAAGTCTTATTTGGTCTGCTGATCTCTGTTAAGTTGCTTTGGCCTAGCGGTCAAGATCTTGCTTTTCCATGTGTGAGGATCAGAATCCAATTACTTAACCTCCAGTGGAGAGGCAAGGAAAATGAACATAAAGCTCAGCACGCACACAGCTACGAGATTATAGGCTATATGGCCTAACTTTCAACAGCCACTTGAAGTTGAACGCATAACTACACCATGGTGGGCAAAAAAATCATTTTAAAAACTATATAAACACAATTAAACTTAGGCCTACCTTTTATGGATTTGAATTGGCGTGTGATGTTTTCTACATGACAGTAGCCTACGGCAGGGCTTGGTGTTGAAAATGCTATGGTTATAATATCATTGTCCAAAGATAATATTTCTATAAAGTTCCCTTTGTTAATAGCCTCTTCCGTTTCCCTGTGCCAGTGGAGTGGAATATCCTGCTTTGCACAAGTCATTAACATTACGATGTAATACTGTCATATGCTGGCGGTTTCTCTATGAATGAAATGTTGAATGCGAGACGGCGTTTCACCGACATTTCAGCACAAAACTGTTCACTGGGAAAACTGCACTCTGACTTAGCAAGTGCTACACAATGCTGTTTGCTGTTTTCATGTTTTGAACAAACCTGCCTAAAATACTTCCACAAACTATCTATGCACCTCCGGAAAGTGTCTGCAGACTTTACAGTAGGCGTTACGCTGCATCCCTAGTAGCTTTACTGTAGGCTAGGCTACTTCACCTCCCCTGGTGAATCTTAGCCTACGACGTTCTCCTATTGGTCGTCCATGAAACTTCCACAGTCTGTGGTCGTAGCAGGGGTCACACTGCACAAATTTGCACCGAAATTTCTGACACTGTCAGCCTTCCGTCGTAGGTTAAGATTCACGAAATCGGCCGTCCGAGAGTATGTCACACTGAGCGATCTAAGACGGGCAATTTCGGCCACAACGAAAGATTCTTCTACGATTCGCAAATTTTGTCTGGGACTGAAAAATCATGGCAGAAATCTCAGTGTATAGGCTACCGGAAACCCAATTAATTTGTCGCCTTTAAAGCAGAGATTGTGTGACTGGTGGTGGCAGGTGAAAAGCTGGCCACACAAAACGATGTGAAGCTATGGCGCTAGCTTGTCAAGCCATGTTTAAAAGCTTAAAAACTATATTTTTAAACTGAATATGACATTAACACACACAGATCATGAAACCCAAGACATTTCTAGTGTAAAATGAGATAAAACCAAATAACTTACATTAGCTTGTCGCCGCGAATGTTTTTTTTGTGACTGCTTACGAGCTGGCTATGCAAAGGTCCAGTGCTAGCTTGTGATATACTATGACTTTTGAAAGCTTCAAAGCTATATGTTCACACTGAATTTGACATTAAGACACGCGTATCATGAAAGCCAAGACATTTTTTGAGTAAAATCAGGTGAAACCAATACATTAGCTTGTCGCTTTGAAAGCAGCTGATTTGATTGTGTGACTGGTGGGGGTAGGTGAAAGCTGGTTAGACAAAACGACGCGAAGCTACGGCGCTAATTTGTTATGCTACGTTTAAAAGCTTCAAAACTATATTTAAAAACTGAATATGACATTAACATACACCGATCATGAAAGCCAAGACATTTTTCACGTAAAATTGTAAAATGAAGAATTTGTAGCCTTTATCAAGTTTTTGGTGCGTGTCGTAAGCGAAACTTTGTTGTACATCATCTAGCCATATTTGTGGCAGATTTACAAGGGACAGTGTGAACTCCATGCTCCCGAAGTAAGCATAACCTGCTTCGAGTCAGAACAGAAGTTGTTTGACGTCATGTGAAAAGGGTCTATTCTCAAGCCTGGTACGTGGGCGGCAGTGTAGTATAATGGTTAAGGAACTGGCCTTGTTACCGAAAGGTTGCAGGTTCGATTCCCAGGTAGGACACTGCCGTTGTACCCTTGAGCAAGGTACTTAACCTGAATCGCTTCAGTATATATCCAGCTGTATAAATGGATAATATGTATAAAATTTTTTTTATTTTTTAAGTTGTGTAAGTCGCTCTGGATAAGAGCGTCTGCTAAATGCCTGTAATGTAATGTAATGTGGGGGCGTATCATACTAAGGAAACGGCAACTACAGAGGAACACAATACGCCTGGCTATGGGACTTTTCTGACAGGCGAATCCAGGTCGTTGCAAATGCTGCGCTAAACGTTGTGGTTGGCTAGGCAGCTAGCTAGCTAACCGGCACTGTAGCGCGCTAATTTTACGTTAAGAGGTATAGCTGCCTATCTAGCTAGACAGCTAAGTAGACACATTATAATACAAATTAAAAAGCTAACTGACAACCCGTGTGTATTTGCTTAATTTTTCACGTTGAATGTGTAGGCCTAAATGACAATAGACTAGCCTACTCCTGACAAATGTCAAATGATGTGGCACAAACCCATAATTTCCTTATTCCAGGACATCGCATGCTGTAGAAATATAGCTAGCCATTTGGTCTTCCATACCCAAGTCGTGGGGTCAAAGGAGAGGGAGAGATTTGAGAGTGCATTTGAGATTTTGTAGAGAGATTTTGTTAATAAAGGAAGGTTCACGTAAGACGTCTTTTGTATGGGATTATTTCCAACAAGAGACAACATAAAAAGCACGGTGCATGATTTGCGACTGGCACCTGTCCGTCGCTTGCGGTCAATGTATCCCGATATTTCAGCATTACCATGGAATCCTGCTGTGACTCAAGCTGGACCATCTAAGCCTGGTAGCGTATAGCCTAATGGAGCACCAAAAAACAAGTAAGATAAACAAGTTATTGAAGTTCGTGAAGTTAATGAAGTTCCCCACATGCATGAGCATAATGTTATTTATTAACTGTGTTAAATTATGGTAGCAATCCACTTATGCCAGGAAGCCCTGAAAAAATATGAAGAAAAAAACTCCTATAGAATGACCACTTGTAAGGGGGAGTGTAAGGTTCGGAGAACCAAACGCGACCGATAAGGATTTCTAAAAGCGTATCTAAAGAAATACGCCACAAAACGCGGAAATAGCCGCACCAGGACTGAGAAACACAGGATCGGGAACAAAACTTCCCTAACACAAGGCAAAACAAAGCAACCTCCAAAAACTGAGGCAATCTCGATAAACAGCGAGAATAACTCACAAAAGAACCTCACACATTAAAATCTTAGGTGTAATAGGCGGTGATGAAACAAAACAAAACTCGGTAACACAAGTGAGGGAAAATAATAGAAAAGGCCTGTTAACCAGAGCTCTTGTGGCAAAAGAGCTGAACACAACTGGCAACAGGTGAAAAGAAAAAAGGATAAAGAAAGATTGGAAGGTAAAGAAAAAACCAATCTAATCCTAAATCTTCTAACCGGACTTACTACATTTCCTATTCGTACGAACCAGAAATGGAGCGACCTAAATTCCTATACCTTTACTGACTTTGTTTGTCAACGTAGCGAAGACAATATCGAAGTGTCGGAAATGCGGAAGTTCTGGGCTATATATAGCCGGCAGGAAACGCAAAACAGGTGTAGGGAATAATTGTCGGGTAAGCTACAAACACCGGAACGGAGGCGGAAAAAATCCGATAGAGCGTCCTGATGACGCCAAAAGGAAAACCGAATGCAGAAACAGTAGAGGCTGCTAGAAACCATGACACTACTAATAAGTCGTATTGACTTGATAGCGAACTACAACTTCATGAAAAATTACGACAAAAGGCGCATCACTGCCGTCTGCATTTCACTTGAACCGTTCGTTTTATCTCTGCAAAATTTAGCGTCTTAATAAATTTGGTGTATTGTCTGATTGTGTCATTGTTTGTTTACTTTCTATTATAAGCCAATACTAACCAACAATACTAGCTATTCACATTTAGATTTCTGGCATTTCTCAAATGTTCGCCTTGTTTGAATTTGGTAGGTTCCGGAAAACTCTGATGCTTATGAAAACATTGGCAGCATTGCATTGTGGGGCACGAATACTACCTTCCTTTTGAAAAGGATAGTCCAGAGTATCCTTTGTGAAAGGACGGATAAAAGGAATTGTGAAGCTCCTTTCCTTCTCAATATAAGAAATTCGAACGGTCCTTAGCATGACTGCCCGGAAACTATTTCCGATTCATGCGATCTAAAGGCTCCTTCCTTGCTCAAATTTGACTATTCGAATGCAGCCAATGAGTCAAACCTGCATTGTGTTAATACGTTTAATGAAAAAGGCGGGACTAAACTTGAGAATGCAATAGAGAAACAATAAAAGTAGGCTATATTCAGTGAGTGTAATTATATTCAGTGAGTGTAATAATTCATTAATACCTAGGCTATTGGTTTGACAGCAAGCATTTATTTTTGGCTAAATGTACTAGCCTACATCATAGGCTGGATGTAGTTACGGTATCAAGCTTGAGGAATACCAGAAGACGGGCTTCACTGCTTTGCACCCGGGTCTTTTATTTTGAAACTTTTGCCAGAAGGAGGCGTGTCTATTGCATACCAGACGCGAGGAATACCAGACGATGGGCTGCAGGCTGCAGCCATACAGTCTTGAATTTCTCTGGCAAAGCTATTTGCCAGAGATCTTTGCATGAGAAAATAAGACAATTAGTAGCCTACTGTCAAAGAAGGTAGCCTACCACAGATAATAATTATGTTTTATATTATATTATTATTATATAGTGTTTGCAATAGCCTAAATTGTCTGCAGAAGTAGACTGACATGTTCGGAGGCTATTGTAAATTTTGTTAATTGACTAATCATGAAACAGAGTCTTTGGTGAATTGATGGTATATAAACCCGAACCCGTTTGGGTGTGTAGGTTAAGCTATATTATCGTAAATTCTTAATTTTCATAGTAGTTCATTTTATGGTCACATTGTGTTATGTGTGACAAGCATAAAGTGAACAGAGCTGAAGTGCACGTTTTTTTTGTCACAAATGAATAAAGAAATGACAACATAGGTAGGCCTACGCTACGCATGGATGTTTTTCCCGGAAGACTACTGTAAGTCTATGTGCAGTGGTAGCCTACCGAACTATGAGGGCTTTTCTGTAATGACCGTCTTTTAAACAAACGTTTGTGAAAACGTGTAGCCTGTCACAGTTATTTATAGATTGTTTTACATCAATGCAACAACGCAATCTTAACCAGATGATATTCTATGTTAAAACTTTTTTCTTTGCTTGACAAATGGCCATGAGATACCTGTTCCCATAACGTTAGCTATTGCATAACTGTCATGGTGTCCAGTGACTAAATTGTTGAAGTAACAGGCTACAAGTGAACAGTTAATACTGTAAACATGTCTTTGCCTTTGCAATAAAAAAACATTCTTGTATGAGAAAACCAGAACATGTGCACACTGTTTTAGTCCAAAATAAAATTACACTTTAGTACCAGGTGGGGATCGAACCCAGGTCACTCGCATAGTAAGGCTGGACGCTAACCACTACACCAAAGCCTCTTGGTACAGTCATGTGATATGGGCTACAGCCCATTTGTCAGTGTGAAAATTAAATGGAACATTTTGTTTCCATACTGCGTAACGTTACCTGAAGTGTTGTTGTCTGATTTTCACCATTTCGATGTAGTGTAGTGAAACATTGAACAGTTCATATTGGAAACGTCTTTTGCCTTTGCAATAAAAATACGTTTGTGAAAATATGTGAAAATAAGACTAAATAAATGAACAGTATTTAACAGTTGCACATTGTTTTTGTCGAAAATAAACTTGCACCCTGTTGGGCTCAAACCCAAAATCCTCTGTGTGAGAGGCAGCAACTCCAACCAGTAGGCCACAGTAGCTTCATGGAATACACCAAGCCATATAGTGGTTTTTTGTCTGTGATTCTGTGATGTGTCCACATTAGTTTGAAGCGTTTTTATTGGGTGATAAGCTTGGGAGAGCAGGTATGTGATGTTGTCATCCAATGGGGAGAATTATTCTTTGAGGGTACGGTAGAAAAATGGGAGGGTACGGCAGGAAAAATGGGAAGAAGCAGAAAAAGAAAAACCCCAAGTTTGGGGTTTTATTGTGTGGATGTGTGAAGTTGTATCTGAATGCTGTGTGGTTACATGAGCTCAGAACATACAGAAGTTAATGTTTTTAAGGGCTGAGAGTCTGTGGTCATTGTGGTTACTTCTCTAGGAAACCCTGAAAAGTGCTGTATAGGCATGGGGCATGCCCCGCCAAGTCGCAACTTGGCGGATGGCATACCTGCCATCCCAATGTAATATAAGAGATGTAATTGTACTTACCTGAATTCCATTGGTTAATGTCCACATGCAAGCATCATTATTGGGTGGTTGAGTGTGAGGTCGGAGCCGGAAGGGGAGGGAGAGAAGAGAGGAGAAGGAAGGAGTTAGTGCAGGGAAGACAAAGGCATTTCGTCTCCCAAAAAAAATGCATACAAAATAGAATAAAACTAAGTTAAAGTTTATTAGTGTTAATTGTCTGTTTGCTCGACATTCAAACAGAAGAACTGTGAGTTTAAAGCGTAAAGACTTCTGCTCAATGTTTTGCAGTGTCGTTATGTACATATGTTTAACCCTTTCCAGCCTAAGCGAATATTGGGTCAACATTCTATTCCATTTTATTTCTTAATGTGCGTTGCAAAAATGTTTGTAGTGTGATCATATTACATCAGATACCTAAACTTGATATAGCATTGTAAACAGGATAACTGTGGCTGTCAATTAATATAAAAAATAATAGGATTACTTGATGGCAATATCATCAATTATGGAAATACATTTACCAACTAAATTTGTAAAACATTCTAAATGGCTATTTTCTAATGAGAAACCTACTATTTTACCCATTTCATGTTCAAGATAGGGGGAAACTTACAGTGTATGATATCTTCACCATTGTGTGAGTCATATAGAATAGGAATCAGAATAGATTTATCTTCTACTGCTCAAAAGTTATAACCACTTCAGTGATGGGTAAGAAAAGGCTAAAATAAACACTTTAGAATGTTAGGTTAATTGAAAATATGACATGTGTATGCAAAACTGTTTGTGGTGTGATCATATTATGTTACACCCCTAAAGATAATATACCATTTTAAACAGGATAACTGGAGCTTTCCATTTATATACAATAATATGCTTACTTTAACACAATATCATCAATTATTAAAACAAATCACAAAATAAATAATAATAAAAAACTTTCTAAATGGCTATTCTCCATGAGAAACCTAGGTTTTTAAACATTTCATGTTTAAGTGATATGGAGTAGAAATCAGAACAGATTTATCATTTACTGCTCAAAAGTTATAACATCTTAGTTATGTATGGGAAAAGGCAAAAAAACATTTTTTATTAGAATGTTAGGTTTATTGACATTTCACATTACCACTTATCCATACTCCTAATGGGTAACTGTTGAGCATCTGTTGATATAATGCAAAATTGAAAGACACATACACTGAAATATACAATTTATGTGTTCAATGAAACTCTTTATTTAAAAAAAAAAGTATAACATAGTGAATGGATGAACTAAGTAAATGGATAACATTGCAAAACAAATAAAAACAAGATACAACCCATGGCAAATATCAGTTTAGATACCCGTAAAATTAATGCATTGGATTTATTTACAGTAAAATCATTAATGTATTAGTACAGATACAGCAGACAAATCTATGGTCAAGTATATATACCTTCAATATATTCAAAAATCAAGAAGATAACAGTAAGTGCATGCATGACCTGATGGTCCTCCGTGTTGTGCTCTGCAATGACCCACAGCACCATCCTTCTCTTCAGGGACTGTATCAGATGGCTAAATGTCCATCCTTTGCTGCAATACATAAAAATGTAATCATTTACCATTTCATTAATCCATAACATATCATATAAAACCATTTCTGAGTAATTAAAGGGCTGTATACTTGCAATAACATCATCTTACAGCAAACGCTTTATGCTTATGTCAGGAATAGATAAAATAGCTATTCTGGACACAAGCATAATGTCCATCCATCGCTGTAATAGATAAATATATTATCAGTTGCCATTTCATTAATCCATAACATATAAAACCATTTCTGAGTCATTAAAGGGGTGTATAGTGAGAATGACATTTTACAGAAAACACTATGCTCCAGAATAACGTTAGCCTAGATAAAAAGCACAACAATAACACAATGTTGACTACTTAGCATAATGTCCATTCATATAAGATATTGATTTGAATGAACAGACCTAAATCATCAGTGACATTGGCTCAACTGAATGATGTCTTTTTGTCATATTTGTCTAAACAGGCTAATCTTGCTCAAGTCAAAAACGTGAGTCAGAAAATAAAACGTGAAGCTGACGTTACGGTAGGAAATGTTTGCTGTTTAGTTCTCTACTCCATTCATTTTCGACAGGACTGATCAACAACAACCTTCAAATTTATACATAACGTTGTGTTAAAAAACTAGCTAGTTAGGACTTGCTATTGATAAGACTAATAGTTGAGTATAACATTTATAAAGCTAGCAAGACAGACAGCAGAGCTAACGTTTCAAATTAGGAAAACAAAAACGCAGAAAAGAAAATGGCTCTTCGCGCGGCGAGATGATGACAGCTCACTGTTAGACTAACGTTATTTGTTTTAGCTTTAGTTAGCTATTATTTAGATATCAAAGTCTACACTAAGATACGGAAAATAACGTTATCACTTCACTTATTCATTGTATGACAGACTTTTTCGCAATTTAATCTTGAAACAAGCTGGGGGAAGAACACAGTGGCATCATTTGAAGCTAGAGCCGAACGTTAGTTACCTTAGCGAATTTCAAGTGAAAATATGAGAAAGTCTGCGGTACAAAAACAGGATTTTATTCAAAATAAAATAGTTTCTGAAGTAATATCTATGGTTAATTATTATCTTAAATATTTCTTACCTCAGGGGGTTTACTGGCTTTCCCTCAGTCGCAGTAAAGTCTTCAGACGATAGTCTTCTGTCCGAGGTGGTCCGCTCCGCCCGCGGTGAGGCAAATGGAGATTTACGAGGTTGACGTGCGGTTTTATTTAGCGGTCTAGAAATAAATCCCCGGCCACTAAGCTCATGAACCAATTATATGCAATTGTAGCTTATTTTGTCATCTGTAACTAGCATTTTTCAAAAAGAAAATCAGTGATTGGACGGCAGAGCTATTATACGTCAAACCATCAGAACAATTGCACTGAAATTAGAACGCTCCGGCTTTAAAGGGTTAAGCTAGCTTTCCAGTTAATTTGTAGCATTTTCATTAGCAAAATGAACGGACTTGTACTACAGTTTAGCTAGTACAGTTGAACTCTAAAGAGCTACATCGGGACAGGGAACAATACCGGGACTGTAGCTGATGAACCAGATAGCGTTTGAGCTACCAGGTTTCTCTGGCGCTGTCGCAAAGAAGAGGAGGAAACACACAAGTGGAATCCATTTTGGCTCAAAGACTGACGCTGCTGGGCTATCGCAGTAATGTGCATGAGTAGCTGAAACCGAACGGAATACGGAAGGACCGCATTTTATTTTATGTGCAGACAGTGAGAATTGCATTGGTGCATTCTGTTTCATTGTATAATTTATGTAGCTGAGCAGCTAGCTAACTTTATCGTTCCATGTTAAAGTTGCATTGTGCTAAATCCGTGGAATTTTATTCAATTGGACATTTATGCAATTGATATTCAGTTAATAAATTTGCTGATAAAATCAATCTTGTTTCTCAGGGAAATAAGGAAATGTAAAATAATGTTTAAAGGTGTTGTAATATTTTACTCCTATTATTTTAAATGACAGTTGTTGTAAAACAAAAGTACTGGTAGCACATGCTACCACATGAGTTGTGTTGTTGCTGTATTTGAATAAGAAGGAGAAGTTAATGAAATCTCATGCTTAAGAGATTTCTCTCCTCAAATGACCCGTGCAAATTAACAAAAACAAAAGACATAGCGCCTGTTACACAGCCTGCAGAAAAAAACAACAACAAAAAGGAAGTCATCAAAGTCACAGCTTCTGCGTTAATTTTAAAGTTGATGTGCAGTGGAGCTAATGATAAGGGTGAGGAGACGGGAAAAAAGCCAAGGTTTTTACTAGCTTTTTGTGCTGCCATGGCTGCTACTTCTGTGCAGAGTGACTCGTGAATGCGAGGAATGGGGGGACCGTGACATGTGCGGTTTCAGTGAAACTCAAGCAAGGCATGAAATTAACCGAGGACGGGCGAGTTAAGAAAATGGAGCGCTTGGCCGTTTGGCCGAGACCAGTCGATATAACATTTATAAAACGGATAGTTCCGGGATGAAGATTGGTCAATACAGCGTTCCAGCCGTGTTCAAATACACAATATAAAAAAGCTATCACATGACACATCTGTTCAACTTCATGTGTAACGTATAGCCTAACATCTTTGCACATTTACCACTTATCTAAAATGACAGCACATGATAATATAATGTGAATCTGTTGATAACCTACCCTGTACAATAGTGAGTTAACTAGCCCGTGCGTACACATTCTAATGCCCTGCTAGCTGCATCAAAAATTACGTAAAAAGTCACATTAATTCCGATCTGACAGACTGCGGTCGCTTTGACACAATCGGTTATGTATCGGCATCTAATTCCACATTCAAAAGTGCCCAAATGAGAATTTGAAATGTCAGATTCAATGTGATTTTCGCTGTTCACACTTCCATTAAAAAAATCAGATCTGTGCCACTTTTTACCTGCAGTGTGAACGTAGCCATAGAGAGTTATTCATCTACAACGTCTTACTTTGGTATCTTTAGCTAACTTGGCTGCATTATGCCAAGGAGTCAGAGATATATCGTTCCTCGGTGTAACACCACTGGCTCTGTTAGCTTTCATAATCTGTCGAGAGACGGAATGTATCGATAAATTAGGTAATGCAAAGCAGTCTGTTGTGTGTGAGTTTAGCCCCGTTTGGTCCAGAGAACTGGTAACTTAGCTAGATAGCTAGTTATCGCTATAATTTATGAATAATGTTAGCTAATAAATGATAACAATTATCTCCGGACCAAGTGGAGCTGGGCACTACAACCAGCTATGTTCAATATACTAACGTTACTGTGTGACTGGGTTTTGCTGTGTATTTGAATGTATTTAATAGTAATGTTACTTTAGGCAGACAAACAAGCTAACTTAGCTAGGTAACGTTAGCTCTACCATTCGGTTACATCCCCGGTCCTCTCCTCGATCGCGAAGACGTAGTTGTGAGGAGAGAGCAGGAAAGGGGGCTGAGTTCAGTGGGGGCCTGAGACAGTTCACCAAGACACCCCTTTCACTCCTTGACCGTATGAATATTCATAATATGACTATGTGGCACCGTCGTCATATGACCACACCCACTCACGAGTTCCAGTTCAAATTGAAGCGGTAAAAAAGGCCTTAGAAAAGCCTCTGCAGTATCTCTTTAAGTTAAAGTTAATAATTTATTATTTAACGATAAACTACTGAATAATTTAGCCTAATTCATAAATGTAATCATTATGCTGTACTCTCTGTCCAACCAATTTTTCTGGGTTTTCCAGGTAATCACTGAGTTGTTCTTTCTGTGTTTTTCTTTCCCTCTTTTTTCTGGCAGTGGTCAACTTCTCCACAAGTTTTCGCTTCTCTTCCGCAAGCCTTGCATTTGTGTCTTCCTCACTGCGGTAGGTCAGTGCAGGCTGCTGTTCTAGTCTAGTCTCCTCTGCCTCCTCTTCCTCTTCAGTTTCAACCTGGTTGATCCGCAGTACTTCCAGCAAGTTTTGTCTTAAGTCACTGCAGCTGTAGGTGTGACTTTTGCCATTTCTTGTGACCGATTGCTGGAATAGCTCTTTGCTCCCGTCAGCTTTCAATACAGTTTTGTGGAACTGTAACTGTCACAATGCCCAGCCACTTGTCTTTCTCACCATGTTGGTGAGCAAGATAGGCATCCACTTCTGTGGCTGAATGCCACACCCCACCCCACCCAGTTTTGACACCTTGTTTTTCTTTCTTGTTCTTCTCTCGTCTCTTCTTTTCCTTTTTCTGCTCGTTTCTTTGAGACTGTCCCTTCTGTGTCTCTTAATGGCTTCTCTTCTTGCCTGGTAGCGTTGCAAGATGTCCGCAGACGATCGTCTTGCCTGAGCCATCTTCTCCTACTTTTCTGCAGGAGACATGCTGTCAAGCCACCTCACGGTCCCATTGTGAAGCCACATTATGATTGCCTCATGTGACAATGTCCGGGCAGATGGCTTCTGTCTCACCAGCATGTCCAGCACTGCAAAGTCCCGCTCTCCAACAACATTTGTTGTTGGGACATTGGAAGCCTGTGCCTTCACTTCCTCTGATGGATCCCAATATTTGCCACCTGGCAGTTGGTCCGCAACCTGCCTTTCCAGGAGGATCAGCATTGATGACATCATCAGCTCCAGGGCTTCCTGAGTCATCACCTGGAAATCCTCGTCACTGCTGTCCGTGAAGAGCTCTTCAAACAAGATGTCCTTGTGCTGGTCTACGACATCCTCACTGAAAAGTGGTTCGCCTTCAAGGAGTGTGCTGGCATCTTTGCTCCATCTTTCAAACTGGGTCTTCATACTCAGCAGGTGATCTTTGAGGCTCAGGATGTTATTTTCACTCTTGCTGAGGAGTCGCCAGAAGGGTCCAGTCACTGTCTTGTCAATGATGCCCAGTGCCCTCACTCCAGCCAGGTATGCCTTTTCTTGGGAATCAACAACAACAGCTCTCAACAGTTGGTTGGGGTTGGGAAGTGATTGGATTAGATCCGTGATGTGGTGTCTGTGATAGTAGACAGCAGCAGCATTGTAACAGAGGATGTTAACTCTGTTACCACAGAACGTCACCATCTTGTTCTTCAAGCCAAGGTTCTCCAGATGAGCTTCTAGCAGGTGGGGAATGCCAGCTTCATTGGATCCACAGATGGTGAATGCTTTGCAGGCTGTTCGAACAAGACGTGCTGCCCCAGGTTCATTGGTGTTCAAGCTGTGCTTGTTGGTTCCATCTTGAATGATGACTTGTTCAAAAGTCTTCAGGGCTTTCTTGGCCTCCTCCTCAAGGTTGACAATGAGGTGCATTTTGCAGAAGAAATGGGACATGAAGCCTATCTGTGCTTTGATGTCATTGCTAAGATTGTCCCAGTTCTCCATTGCTACAGGCAGCAGTTCTTCCCTCATGGTCTTGAGCTGTCTGTTAAATGATGGATTGATGGGTCCCTGGTCAGACATGGTGGTCTTCACTAAAGTCATAAGTTTAGCCATGTTCTCATCTGCAGTTCCCTCTTTGATGGCTCCTGCCAGCTCCCTAATCCGATACATGAATTAATTGAACATGGTCTCTGTGTCTCCTCCTGCCTGATCAACTATACCGAGGGTCATGGTGTTGCCGTTGGCCAGGGTGACTTAAAAATCCTGGTAATGATGGTGGAATTTCGTTGTACCATCCCCGTGGAGACAATAGCCAACACCCAGGTCTTGCCCACTCATCATCGCTTCTGCCAGCTGGATGTCAGCGAGGCTCCTGGCCTCCACAAGGAGATGTGATTTCAGCCAGGTGCTTGGCAGCTGCTGCACATTCTTCCCAGCTAATTTTTTAAGCACTGTTTTTATAACGCTGTCAACTTTTCGCATCGAGACATTCATGGCCAGCAGGTCCATAATCACTTCTCTGATTTCGTCTGTGTATTTTCCTTCATGAAAAGTTGTTATGATGTCTTCATTCATTAGTTCTGCCAATTTTTCATTTTCTTTCTCTAATTGTTTCAATTTGCTTTCCATTTCCATTAGTGAGTTCAAATCCTCTTGGTGATCCAGTTCTTTGCTTTGTTTGTCCGATATTATTTTAAAAAGATTTCTGCAATTGTCCACAGTTGACTTAAGTTTTCGTTTCAGCTCATCAACTCGTTTGTCTGCTGCCCTTGCTTCTTCCTCTGCTCTATTCTTGGCCTCTTCCATGGCTCCCACTTTCTTCAAATCCACTTCAGTACATTTTTGTTGTAGTGCCTTAATAGTTGTTAGCGCCTTGATAGCTTTTACCTGTTGTTTCTCCGAAATCTTCAAAGAGGTTTGGAGTTTTTCCACACACAGCCATTTCCTCCCTGTACCTTTTCTCCACAGATTCCAACTGGACCTCCAACTGAATTTTTTCCACCATTAATTTATCATTATGTTTTTCCACATGGGCAAGTTTTTTCTTCATTCCTTTCACCTCGTTGTTCAAAGGGATAGGTTTTCCGTCTTCTGTTCCGACTTCCTGTGTTTTTGGAATGGAGAATGGTTAATTGTTTCCATCTCATCTTTATTTCTTTTCTTCTGACTGCTGATTAATTTTGTGTGCAGTCTTTCCACACTCTTCCTGAGTGCATGATCACTCACAACAGCCATCGCTGAAATTTGTGGCTCAGGCGTCAACAACCTGAGTTCCTTCAAAAAAGGTTCTGTAACACCTCCATAGCTTTTGCGCAAATTTAATACTAGCCCATTTGTGAAGCTTTCTACCGTATTTCCTGTTTCCATTGCGGATGTAGACACCACAGGATCTGAAAAGAGGGAATTTGAGATGAACTATTAAAACACACGTTATTAGGTTAGGTCTGTATTCAATCTGACATACAATGGTATGTGTGTTACGGCTGTCACTTTAACAAAAAATATGTTCAATATTGGGAGCAAATTCGTAGTTGAATGTCCATGTCAAAAAATTTCTTTAAAACAAGGCAACAGTAATTATAATCCACCCGTTTTTTCTATTGTGGGGTATATATTGGGCTTCCCCCCCCCACACATGCACCTGATTGTGTTAATTTCAGGCTTCAAACCACCTCATAATCTTACAATATTTGGATACCATTCTCAAAACTTTAATAAATGCCGAAGCGCAGTGTCAAGATGCATCAGTTTTGTCAAAATATAGATATTGCATGTTTGGTGCCATTTTGACAGCCTACTTTTTTCTTTTTTTTAATCGAAGTTCCCCGGTGTTGAAAACTGGTGTTGGTATGCAAATTCGAAACAATGTGACAACCCTACTGTGTGTGCATGCACACACACACACACACACACAGCGCCTAGTATAATTGAGATGAGACAATCATAAACAAAAAGCAGCGTAACTACAGTAGATATTTAAATTGTTCACACCCTTCATCACAATGTACCAAAATGGATCTATAAAATAAATAATTCAATGAGTTTTGTTTTAATAGGCAGTGTATAGGCAATTAGTAACACATGCATATCATAATTAAATGTAGCATAAACAGGTCACATTATATTGCTCTTACATTGCTATTATTTCTGTTAACTGGGAAATATTAGTCTGACTGCATGCAGTGTACATTCACTATGCCTACACAGGCAAACAAGTTAACTTTTTTTTTTACAGTATGTTAGCTCTTCTCAAATAGTAACTTTTGCATCAAAGTGATACACACATGCCATCACATAAATGTGCCTCACATGCACATTTTCTATGTCAGTTTGATCCAAGACATATGAAAATGTATTTGTGAATGTACACTTATGTACTGCAATGGCATGGAGTTACACTAATATTTCCCAGTTAACAACAGAATAGCAATGGGCAATGGGGCAATAACTGAAAAAAGAATGTTTGCGGATCCTGTTTTTAACCTCCGTTTTGAACCTTTACCGTCATCGCACCACAAAGGTATATATGCGCCCGGAACGGCAAGAACCACAGCTTTCCGCCAATTTAATTCAGTAGACCGTATCTCTAAATTTTACAGAAGCATTCATGGATGTATTCACCAGTAAGCAGGCGGTCTCATTAGGTCTGCTGAATAAAGTTAGCTAGCTAGCTATTTAAAAGTCACTTGGTTCGTCAGTATGGTGGTGACTGAGTAATACCAATTATTTACAATCAAAAGTCAAGAATACCATAACTTATGAAAAGTTGGTCTTTATTTCAACATTAAACTAATCAAAAAACTTATCTCAGTAATAAATAAATAAAGTTATAAGAAACCAGCATCCCTTTGGTTTCCTCGCACCACTTGGCAGCCATTGTTGAAACTTATTTTCGGAAGACTCAGGTGTCATGTGACCCAAACTCCCGTCTGTGATTGGATGGGAGCAAAATATTGCTTGCCTCGATCAAACTTGTTCAGATATTGATTTTTCAATAGGAAAATTGTCAGCAATCATTGCCTGTCAATATTGCCAGTGCACCATCAGCTTAACAAGCTGGATAGCATCTCGTCATTATCGGGGTGGGGGAATGTGAATTTAGACCAACCCCTGACAACTCATACACCAAAATGTAGCCAATAAGCTCCTTGTTATAGGATAATAATCATAATATACTATGCTTTTTTTGTGTATGTGAAAAATACTGAAATGACAAAGCGGATGCAAGTCTTTCTTACCTGATATTTCAATCAATGGACATCCGATCACTGTGAAACACCCGGTGGACCTAGCGATACTTCTTGACAACACAATGTAAAATCAATCTTATTCCGATAGAGGAATATCCTCCGTGAAAAGCAAATGCAAACACACCAGCTTTCACGGGTTTGAGAAAAAAGCGAGCTACGCAAGCTGAACGTTCTAAGCTAGCTGCTTGGGTTACATTTGCGTTTATATCGTGGAAATGACTATTGGGATTTTTAGACATTAGTAACAACAACCACATTCATGTTTTCAAATTATTTACTATATGTTTTGACCATCACAGTGTTGACATTTAGAGCAAATGTATTTGTATACCGTGGTTTTATTGTAGAATTCTCAGATAGCGTCCATTGTTTGACGTCACTAACACCCTACTTAAGATATAGAAAATGAACAACCTAGCTAATTGCATATGTTCTGCACTGTCCGTGCAGATTGTTTTTTTATCCTGGATTTAGCTTGGGTTCAAACCCATGCTGGAATATGATGGCGAGCCTGTCCCAGTGAGCAACTCCATACAAAGAATGTTTGGAACCAGTGTGGCCAACTGCTTCAGATTCTGTTCTACAGAGCAACTGAACTGATTTGCATCCAGACTCCAGATAAGACAACACGTGCACATATTCTTTTCAGTTTTTACTACCCGGGTAGATCAATAATCAAAAGATAAGTAGAGAAATACTGAACTAACTCTTTAAACAAAGAGGAAACCAAATGGACATTGAATTACAAAACTTAAAGGAACAAAAGGATACTTGAAGTCATTTATTTTGTTACTTTGAGAATAAAAGGACATTTTATAATTTTATTTCACACTTTTCCATCGAAAACTTCTATTTTGAAAGAAGTATTGTTCTAGTTTATTCCATTATAAAAGAAATTGCATAGTGACTGGTATTTGTACATTGTGTAATAAACCTGCCAAGTGTTTAATCTTATGCAAAGTCTCTTGGTGAGTCTTTCTAACCCGACTACACAGAACCTAGGTCTGATGTATAGGATCTCTAATCATTTGGAAGCAGGAGTGCTATGTAATGGGTTGAAGTTAATTCATGCTAAAATTAGGCCCCCCTATATATTTTTTATTTTATTGCAAATAGATTAGAATAGGTAACTTGATCTCATCTCAGTTCTTAAGAGAATAATAACCTTATACATCCAAGCCACTAGATGGCGCTTGCTGCCTGTTGTTAATGAGAGTTGCGTTTCCCGCTTGGATTGCAGAATAAATCCAGCATGGAAACATAATGCACACTAACCACTTGTCGTGCTTTTATATCACATTACAGGTGGGTAAAATACTTTGGGTAGACAATGTAATAAGTAGATTCTGAAAAGTAAAGATGTCTAGTGTCTTATTGATGTAAAGGTTGAGATTAAGTATCTGTCATTTTGCAAGAAAATGTGTTTTATCGAGCACTAGCCAATGCTAGTTCCGAAGCTATTCACTAGCTACCCATGTAACATTAGCTAAAGTGGTCTGTGTTCATATACTGTGCGATAGCTAGCATGTGGTCACATGCAGCGGCGAAGCCTAAAAGAATACTTTAACGTGATTAAAGTAAAATGTATGGAGGATGTAAAGGTTGAGATTAAGTATGTCATTTTACAAGAAAATGTGTTTTATGGAGCACTAGCCAATGCTAGTTACGAAGCTATTCACTAGCTACCCATGTAACATTAGCTAACAAGGTCTGTGTTCATATACTGTGCGATAGCTAGCATGTGGTCACATGCAGTGGCGAATTCTAAAAGAATACTTCAATGTGATTAAAGTAAAATGTATGGAGTCATATTTTCTGTATTGAGGTTGAGTATTATAAGTTTCATAATTGAGATAGAGTACTGTGTTTTACAACGTTCTTTGTGTTGTTTATATGTATGTAACGCATTCATGTATTAAGTTAATTGGAAGACTATATAATACGAGACCCAGTGACGTAGCACGTATCTTCAAAGAACTGGCACAAAATGGCGGTCACCATGTGCGAGCGAGAGGGATAATAGTTCTTAGAAGAACACTGAGTTCATACACATACCTGCAGGGTGCAGTGGTGTTTAAAACATACTTTGTGTTAAAAAACATTACTACAAACAAAATAAGAATATTGACAAATGGTAATTTGTTAATTTATTGAGTTTATTAACAGAAGACAGATATAGTATATGCAGCAATAGCAAGGGATCAAGCATAGCACTTTAACCACATTGATCATTTTATTTCATACAGTAATATACTAAACTGTTACATTATACTTACCTGTAACCTAAAGGAAGGAAGATAAAATATTATCATTAATTTTATTTCATACAGTAATATACTAAATTGTTACATTATAGTTACCTGTAACCTAAAAGAAGGAAGAGAAAATGATCATTCATTCTATTTCATACAGTGATATACTAAACTGTTACATTATATTCACCTGTCAAATAGGGAAAGAAATATCATTATTATTTCTGAATGTGGCTACTGTGTGTGTGAAACAGGTCTCTCCAAAGTAATACATGGGAATATGACATGTTATATGTGGATTTCTGTGTAGGTCTATAGGATGGGTTACAGAAGTGAAGCACATGTAGCTTGCCTATAGCAGTGTTAATGGCTATTTTGTTACCTCTGTACCGGAATTGGTATTATTGTTATTGTGAATACTGATTTGGGTGTATAATTGATGTGTCTGATGCCTACCTGCTTTTGAAAAGCATCAATGTGAATTGCAGAATAAATCCAGCATCGAAACGTAATGCACCCTAACCACTTGTCGTGCTTTTATATCACATTACAGGTTGATCTCACTGCAGATCACCCTAGAGGTTACCCGACCTCTGACACCTAGCGGAGGCCGGTAACAGCAACAGAAAAAGTGGCGAGCCAGCCAGGAGTAGTTTTGTGGTTACCTTTCCAGACATATGAACAGCTTGGCATTTTTATTCGCAATTTCTCAGTAATCGCTAATTTTACTGATCCCAAGTGTAGTACACTGCCGTATGCTACAACATGGATGTAATTGAGTCAGAACATGTTAAGGTGCCCAATTCAGTCTTGATTGGTGGGATATATGGCACTGAAGCAGATAATGAGGTAATTGAGTTTCTTGAGCAATATGGGCCAATTGCTAGGGTAATTCAGGTCGCTAGCTCTGACATGCAATTTGAGAACAGCTCAGCTATCCAATTTTTGCAAGATGATTTACCTTACAAACGCCCTACCTCTAACCCTACGGTTGTTCAAATCCAGCTTCTGTCTAGCATTTACTCTGCAAGGAAGAGCTCACGCTTAACCTTTTCCTACTTAACCAAGTTAAAGGGCGTTGCTAAACTGAATGGTGCAGACTTTGAAAAAGTTCTGCTTGACGAACTAGCTAGAATTCAGCCATCTACAAAATCTGACCCGCCAGTTGGGTATGAAGTGCAAGTCAGCCTCCATCTCCTACCTCTGATGCAAATCCAGCTGCATCATTAGTGATTAATAAATCCCAGCCCATTACAATAACAGACCCCAGTATGACTAAGCTTCCTGAAAGCAGCCCGCCTCCACATATTGATGGTGCTGGAGCTTCACCTATAGGTGCAAAGTCAACCTGCTGCTTACCACCTGAACATCGCAGCACACCCGAGGTCCAAAGGGTGGTAGTTGAGCACATTGCAAAGAGCAATGACCTGTCCTCCCATTACCATGGCTTTTCTAAATTCAGACCCTTTTCAGGTAAGACTCCCTGTTTTACTCTATTTAATTTGGCCCTTCAGAGGCAATTTCCACCTGGTTTCTACTAGTTTTATTTAAATGTCAATATCTAAAAAAATATTCCCTGCACATCCATGGTTTTAAGTTTGAACTGAAGAAGAAGCTGTATCATTCAGAAATTTGCTACAGAATCCATTTATTTCAGAATAGTCACATACAGTACATATATAATAACCATAACATCAGGGTGTCCGCGGGTCATTAAAAAGTCTTAAATAGTCTTAAATTCATATTTATTAAAAAAAGGCCTTAAAATGTATTAAATTGTATTAAATTCGTTTTTGAAAGGTCTTAAATATTTTTTGAGGCGATGTGTTCCCAATCTCACCATACGGTGTGATTGAGTTTTGCCAAATGATAAACTGAAAGAAAACCAATACGATAGTAGCTACGTTCGCGGGTGCTTCTACGTTACCAAGCAACCTAAACTGTTCCACAGTAGTACAGGCTACTGTCAGTAGGAGCGATTCTGACAAGATGACTTTCTCCTAAATTTCTGCTTCGGATTCAGTCAAGGGAGGTAACAATCTAAGTTCTATGTAATAGCCAAGCTAGCAAACTAACGGATTCATGGGTAAATGCAAGTTTAACGATAAATGGCTTGAGAAAAGCGAATACTCAACATGGTTAAAACCCGTGCCCGGTAATGTCTCTGAAGCCCGATGCAGTATATGTCGCAAATGTTTCAAGCTTGGTACAATGGGATTCAGGGCGGTAGAATCCCATATGCAAAGCGAGAAGCACAAACAATATTCAAGAGCACGCCAGCAGACTCCAATTGCTCCGTTCTGCACAATTATACGATCCCAGATGTATGCGTTTTAAACCAATTTCGGTACTTTCCTGTTCTTTATCCTGCTCTTAGTCTTTTAATGTTTATTTGTTACAGGGATCACTCATTGGCAGCTGAAGGTAGTGGCGATTCTTTTTTTATTATATAGCGGATTATCTCGCGAAATTCGTCTGTGTGCAAAGCTATTTTTCATTGACCGCGCAGTTTATTTTTGCTGTTTTGGCGCCATGAACGGGTTTTCTTCGCAGCGCTTATTTGCAGCTACAGCCCACACTCGTGTTGCCGCAAATTCGAACATCTCTTCTTGTATTTGCCCTGTCAAGTCAGGATTGAACTGACCACAGTGTGTACGTGTACAGTCCTTACACACCAATAACCACTTTCCTGGGATGAAGGAGAATTATTCTTCGTTGTCCAAAGAAGGGCATAATTTCTTCCGTGCCATTTGATGTTTGAGGGCAATAATGTAGCCTAGGCCTAGCGATTGATTCATTAAACAGGAGCACTTCCTTTAACAATGTGACCTTTAGAACTGAGAGTGGGTTTATAAAATGCTTGCTTTGTTGTCTAATGGTTTAATATCTATTTTCAGCTTCATATTACAATCATATATCCAACCCCCGCCCAGTCACCATAGCTAGCTACATAGCTAGAGGTAACGTTACTTACAGGTCCAACAGAAAACACGCCAACTCCACATCGCTCTTCATCCCCTTGCTGAACTTCAGCTGTTGCCATCAAGGAAAAGCAATTCCGAGTCTGGTTTTTGAACGAGCCCTGTCGGCTTGTCATTTCACTTCACTGAGCTTCTTCACCTCCGCCATTGCAGTAGCTATCTAGCTACAAACCCTCCGCTGAAACCTGATCCCACCCCACAGGCTCTGTAGACACACCCACCCCTATTTCACTGTAATAAACATTTGGACAAATGTCCTTAAACTCAAGTAATTAGTGTCGTTTTGCCTCAATGTTGATTTAGAACTGCATTCATCAAAAGTTTGACCTCGATGTAAATTAATTGTAAATCTAATCTACACATTTATGTTCCCATTTACGATCAAATGTGTACTTGAATGAGGCCCAATTGGGTGCTGAGGCCCAATGGATGCTGTGGCCCAATGGGTGCTGTTTTCAGGCTCTTACTCCAGTGCGCTGTGCACTAAGACAGGTGGTGTGAAAATATGGCATGGAATTGAATGCAGTACACATGCAGTAAACACAGAGCATTCCATTCCATTACACATTTTTGCCACACCGCCTGTCTTAGCGCACTGGAGTAAGAGCCTGAAAAAACTTCTCCAGTTAGGCGTACTGCTCCCTTTCAAGAGCATCCGGTGGTTTGTGGAATACCAGAACCACTTCTGCTAACTTAATTCTTGACAATATTACATACTCAGTTGCGAAGAGTGTATCTTTCACTTTTCACTTTTGTTGCAAGTTTGGTCTTAAATTTCATTCTAGGTGGCATTAAAAATGTCTTAAAAAGTCTTAAAATTAACTTCTTGATACCTGCAGACACCCTGACACATCGCCTAATGTATTTAAATACGTTTAAAAAAGGACGTACGAAACCGCGTGTGTATTTACACAAGAACAGCAACGTATTTCAGCCGTAAGTGCGACGGGTGGTCACTGTGGAAATGTTGACTGTACGGGACTTTGGCGAAATATAACAAGACAAACTCTTCAGGATTCATCAGAAAACAGCTGTAGCTGAATATACTGGTAAGTACTTGGATTCCTAAACATATTTATACGAGAGATTTTGGAGAAAAAAATTAGGTGTCTTCTAAACCGAAAGTGCATCAGGTACTGTATATAGTACAGTAAGCAAGGGAAAACGGCGAATGTTGATTTGTACAACGTTTTAAAAAAAATATTGTTTCTATACGTGAACATGATTTTCTTAGCGTGTATAAACAGTGCATTTTATGCATTTTACAGTCTGGCTGTAGCCAGAGGAGGGTCGTAAGTGATTTGGGATATTAATAGCGCCCTCCTAATTTATTGCACTGCAGTGTAACTGGAGAAGCTGAGGTTTTCGCAAGAGGCTACCCTTTTAAAAAATACTGCGTCAAAATTTACAGGGTTTTCTTAAACTTGTAGTTTATAATTTCAGACAACATGAATACTGTAATTGAGACGGATACGTCTCAACCACTCGGGGGTGAAGTTTATAGAGTTAAGCTTGGAAGCCGATTATGATATATGGCGTAGTAATATTGAGTTCTACTTCACAGACTCCTCAGTCACTCACAAGCAAGTGGTTAGAAAGATGCTAGAAAGTCTCTTACCCCCCGCAGCAAACATTGTGAAACATCTTGGGCCTCATTCTAGTCCCCATAATTATTTAAGCTTACTCGATTCAGCGCATGGTACTGTAGATGATGGTGACAAGCTCTTTGCACGTTTTCTAAGCACAAACCAAAACTCGGGAGAAAAACCATCTGCCTATCTGCAGCGACTACAGACGGCATTGAGTACAGTCATAAAGTGGGACGGTATTGCTGCTGGTGATTCTGACCACCAGCTGCTGAAACAGTTTTGCAGAGGCTGCTGGAACAACAGCTTAATCACCAGTCTCCAGCTGGAACAGAAGACGGGTAGCCCGCCATCTTTCTCAGAGCTGCTGGTCCTGCTATGAACTGAAGAGGATAAACAAGCTGCCACGTCAAGCCATATGAAACGGCACCTTGTGCTTCCCAAAGTCCAGTCCAATGCCCTGACTGTAGATGACTGTTGTGCGGATGAGACAGAAGTGGCAGCCGTTACTGAACATACATCTTCTGCATCAACAAAGAAACTAGAGAAACAAGTTGCAAAACTGCAAGCCCAGCTGACAACCCTGAAAGCCTCCATGCGAGAGTATTCAGCGAAGACCACCTTTAAGCCTGCTAAGCCCAAGAAAGCAGTGGAAAAAGCACCTCAGCAGAATGAGACGAAGGCCAGCAAGAAACCTTGTCCATGGTATTGCTTTAACTATGGCAAGAATGGAGCGATGAGCCTAACCCTGAACTAGTTGTCAACAGAACTGCAGAAGCAGAAGGCTTGGGGGGAACAAACCAGACAGGATTTAAACTAAATTCTGTTCCTGTTGAAGGACTAATAGGAACGGAACATAACAAACTTTGTCCCAAACCAACACTCAACCCAAAGCCTCAATTTGCTCACACAGTTCAAACCACCAAAGTAGATTACCGACAGGGCTTGTAGGTGATAAATGCACAGCTAATGTTATTGTGTCTGGAGTTACCTGTAACCGTCTCCTAGACACCGGTTCTCAGGTGACTACGGTCTCAGCCTCATTCTACAACAAAAACCTGGCAGAGCAGCCTATCCAACCCATCAATCTCCTTGACATAGAGCGTGCCAACGGTCAGCGTGTTCTATGCGTGTTCTATACATAGGGTATGTTCACCTTCGCTTACAATTCCCAAAAGACTGTCAAAACAGAGCCTGAAGTTTCCACCCTTGCTTTAGTGGTCGCTGATCTGCGCTCCAATAGTGACTTGCCTGTTTTGATAGGAACCAATGCACTTGATGTGTTGTACAATAAGCACTGTCATCAAAAAAGACCAAATGACATCTCCACTGTCTATGGCTATAGACAGATCCTCAGAACTCTTCAGCACAGATGAAGGGTAAACACCACAGGTAAAATGGGCCTTATGACCCTCCAAGGCAAGACACAGGCAGTGATACCACCCCATCAGAGAGTAGCTCTGGAAGGTTACGCCAGTGTTAAAGTCAGTAAGACTGAAAAGTGGGAGCAGCCAATCACATCTGCCTTACCTGGTGGCATCTTGACATAAGCGGAGGCCCGCTAGCCCGCTCGTGTCTTCAACATCTCCGGGCCAGTGAATGACTCTCTTTAATGGCCCGCTCGAGCCAGTACAAATGTTATATCATTTTTTTTAAATGACATATACACTACTCACAAAAAGTTAGGGATATTTGGCTTTCAGGTGAAATTTATGGAAAATGTAAGTTCACGCTACAGTGATATTATACGTATCATGAAAGTAGGGCATTTAAGTAGAAGCATGCAATGGTGATTTCCTCATCTCAAACAATTTATTGAAACAAAAGCCAACAACAGTGGTGGGTATACCACAACAAAAATGTCAATGTCTCAATAACTTGTCATGTGCCATTGAGCATCAATTACAGCTTGACAACGACGTCTCATGCTGTTCACAAGTCGACTTATTGTCTGCTGAGGCATGGCATCCCACTCTTCTTGAAGGGCGGCCCTCAGGTCATTGAAGTTCTGGGGTACAGAGTTACGAGCCTCTACACGGTGAGTCAGCTGATCCCATAGGTTTTCTATGGGATTCAGGTCTGGAGAAAGTGCAGGCCACTCCATTTGAGGTACCCCAGTCTCCAGCAGCCTTTCCCTAATGATGCGACCTCGATGAGCTGGAGCATTGTCGTCCATGAAGATGAAATTAGGCCTGTGTTGTTCATGCAGGGGCACAATGACTGGATTAATGATGTTATTCAGGTAGTATGGGCTTGTCACTGTACCATTCACAAAGTGTAGGGCAGTTCTGTATTGACTAGACACACCTGCCCACACTGTAACACCGCCACCACCAAAGGGTCGTCTGGTGACAACAGTGGCTGATGCATAGCGCTCTCCTTGACGTCTCCAACATCGTTGGCGGCCATCATTTCTGCTCAACGTGAATCGACTTTCATCAGAGAACAGCACTGAGGCCCACTGGTCCCTCGTCCAGCGTAAATGCTCCCTGGCCCATGCAAGACGATGACGCCTGTGCCTGGTGGTGTGGTCAGGTACCCTTGCAGGTCGTCTAGCACGCAGACCACGCTGATGTAAACGGTTTCGAATGGTCTGACGTGACACTTGGGTGCCTCTCACCTCCCTTAAATGTGCCTGGAGTTGAGTGGCATTCATCATCCGGTTCCGCAGGGCACTGTTCACAATGAAGCGGTCATCAGTGTGGGATGTGGCCAAAGGACGTCCACTTCTATGCCTTTCTGTGACTCTTCCAGTCTCTCTGTATCTCTGTTGCAACCTGCTGATGACACTCTGTGACACTCTAAGCTCAGTGGCCACTTCCCTCTGAGAACATCCTGTTTGAAGCCTCGCAATGGCGAGGTACTGTTGATCAATTGTTAGGTGTCGTCTTGGTCTCATGATGTCAAAATGTGAACAGCATGATGAAGAGGACTGTTTAAATACCAATTCTAATTGAACCAGGAAATGTATTGGTCGATTCATGGATCAAACACCTGTTGTGAATTTTGCCGTTCAGCTCCTTGTTAGAGAACAGCAAGTTGTGCAAAAAGTACTGAAACATTGAATAGTTGGACATGTGCATTCAAAAGTTTAGAGAAGGTCAAATTAATTTCACCTGTAAAGGTTATAGTGCATTTTAGGTTCATCCTGAAATTTCACCCGAAAGCCGAATATCCCTAACTTTTTGTGAGTAGTGTATATATATATATATATATATATATATATATATATATATATATATATATATACGAAGCTTACAGTTGTCTTCCCATAACAAATCGCATTTTTGAGAGATTCTCGACTACTAATCGTTTTCGGAAAATAGGCAGACACGTTCCACAGACAAGCAGAGAGCACGGAGGGAGACACAATGATCATCTGTAAGCTTCACGGGGCAAATAAAAAGCCTTTGCGAGGTTACATTCGCTACTCTGATTGGCCGTGGTACCGCACCAGCGCGGAAAATTTAATTAGGTGAAGACAAGCCACATACATTGTAGCCGCATTTCGAATATGTTTCTGAAGGCACCTGCTGCCGGGCAAACACCTGGCAAAATAGCAAGCAAAAAAAAGAAAACACCTTTCACCAGAAGAACTCCGCGACAATAGGGAGTATGAAAAAAAACTAGAGTTTTCCAGCCTCACTGGCCAGATCGTTGGCCTTGGCTTGGGCATGATGATGAGAAGGGAGAAGTATTTTGCAAACTTTGCCGATCTATGCCAGCATATGCAGACAAGTGAGTGAAAATATTAGACGGATCTTAACTCTATAAAGTTCACCCCTAGTGGTTGAGACGCATGCGTCTCAATTACAGTATTCATGTTCATCTGAAAATATAAACTACAGCTTTAAGAAAACCCCGTAAATTTTGACGCAGTATTTTTTAAAAGGGTAGCCTCTTGCGAAAACCTCAGCTTCTCCAGTTACACTGCAGTGAAATAAATTAGGAGGGCGTTATTAATAGCCCAAAGCACTTACGACCCTCCTCTGGCTACAGCCAGACTGTAAAATGCATAAAATGCACCGTTTATACACGCTAAGAAAATCATGTTCACGTATAGAAACAATAATATTTTTTTAAAACGTTGTACAAATGAGCAATCGCCGTATTCCCTTACTTACTGTACTATATACAGTACCTGATGCACTTTCGGTTTAGAAGACACCTCATTTGTTTCTCCAAAATCTCTCATATAAATATGTTTAAGAAACCAAGTACTTACCAGTATATTCAGCTACAGCTGTTTTGTGATTAACCCTGAAGAGTTTATCTTGTTATATTTCGCCAGTCTGAAATACGTTGCTGTACTTGTGTGAATACACACGCGCTTTTGTACGTTCTTTTTTAAACGTATTTAAATACATTAGGCGGCGTATGTTATGGTTATTATATATATACTGTATGTGACTATTCTGAAATAAATGTATTCTGTAGCAAATTTCTGAATGATACAGCTTCTTCTTCAGTTCAAACTTAAAACCATGGATGTGCAGGGAATATTTTTTTACATATTGACATTTAAATAAAACTAGTAGAAACCAGGAGGAAATTGCCTCTGAAGGGCCAAAGTAAATAGGGTTAAGTGAAATAGCTAGCTAGCTAAAATTTTGAAGATTTACAGTGCATCCGGAAAGTATTCACAGTGCTTCACTTTTTCCACATTTTGTTCTGTTACAGCCTTATTCCAAAATTGATTAAATTAATTTTTTCCCTCAAAATTCTACACACAACACCCCATAATGACAATGTGAAAAAAGTTTTTTTTTGAGATTTTTGCAAATTTATTAAAAATTAAAAAATAAAGAATCACATAAGTATTCACAGCCTTTGTACATAAGTATTCACAGCCTTTGCTCAATACTTTGTTGATGCACCTTTGGCAGCAATTACAGCCTCAAGTCTGTTTGAATATGATGCCACAAGCTTGGCACACCTATCTTTGGGCAGTTTCGCCCATTCCTCTTTGCAGCACCTCTCAAGCTCCATCAGGTTGGATGGGAAGCGTCGGTGCACAGCCATTTTCAGATCTCTCCAGAGATGTTCAATCGGATTCAAGTCTGGGCTCTGGCTGGGCCACTCAAGGACATTCACAGAGTTGTCCTGAAGCCACTCCTTTGATATCTTGGCTGTGTGCTTAGGGTCGTTGTCCTGCTGAAAGATGAACCGTTGCCCCAGTCTGAGGTCAAGAGCGCTCTGGAGGAGGTTTTCATCCAGGATGTCTCTGTACATTGCTGCATTCATCCTTCCCTCTATCCTGACTAGTCTCCCAGTTCCTGCCGCTGAAAAACATCCCCACAGCATTATGCTGCCACCACCATGCTTCACTGTAGGGATGGTATTGGCCAGGTGATGAGCGGTGCCTGGTTTCCTCCAAACATGACGCCTGGCATTCACGCCAAAGAGTTCAATCTTTGTCTCATCAGACCAGAGAATTTTGTTTCTCATGGTCTGAGAGTCCTTCAGGTGCCTTTTGGCAAACTCCAGGCGGGCTGCCATGTGCCTTTTACTAAGGAGTGGCTTCCGTCTGGCCACTCTACCATACAGGCCTGATTGGTGGATTGCTGCAGAGATGGTTGTCCTTCTGGAAGGTTCTCTCTCCACAGAGGAACGCTGGAGCTCTGACAGAGTGACTATCGGGTTCTTGGTCACCTCCCTGACTAAGGCCCTTCTCCCCCGATCGCTCAGTTTAGATGGCCGGTCAGCTCTAGGAAGAGTCCTGGTGGTTCCGAACTTCTTCCATTTACGGATGATGGAGGCCACTGTGCTCATTGGGACCTTCAAAGCAACAGAAATTTTTCTGTACCCTTCCCCAGATTTGTGCCTCGAGGCAATCCTGTCTCGGAGGTCTACAGACAATTCCTTTGACTTCATGCTTGGTTTGTGCTCTGACATGCATGCACTGTCAACTGTGGGACCTTATATAGACTGGTGTGTGCCTTTCCAAATCATGTCCAATCAACTGAATTTACCACAGGTGGACTCCAATTAAGCTGTAGAAACATCTCAAGGATGATCAGTGGAAACAGGATGCACCTGAGCTCAACTATGAGCTTCATGGCAAAGGCTGTGAATACTTATGCACATGTGATTCTTTATTTTTTTATTTTTAATAAATTTGCAAAAATCTCAAAAAAACTTTTTTCACATTGTCATTATGGGGTGTTTGTGAAGAATTTTGAGGGAAAAAATGAATTTAATCAATTTTGGAATAAGGCTGTAACAGAACAAAATGTGGAAAAAGTGAAGCGCTGTGAATACTTTCCGGATGCACTGTAGTTCTTAGTAATTGCTGACTACATCACCAGTTAGTTATTTTGTTACTACCACCCTCCGTTTGAGTCCCTGCCGCAATGAAAGTGTGTAATTCCAAAGTAATTAAATTGGAAAAATACAGAATGAGATTATTAATTACCAGAATAATATTTAATTTTATTGAATGTCCCTTACTGAGTGACTGAGTGAGTGAGAGGGAGATTGTTCCGGGTGTTAGTACTTGCCTGCACCTACTGGGCGCCTACGTTACTGGCTGTATTCAGAGTCTGGTGCCTACTAGGCTTCGCCTGGTCTTGTTCATTGAAAATAATAAACCTTATTGACTTTACTTGTATCACATTATTTTAGTCATTCTTCTGAGGCATGATGATCAAACAGTGTGTTGTAGAAGCACTCTTCACTCAGTGACAAACCGCTGCCATCTGATTCTATAAAATGCTTACCATGTACGTCCTGTTTAAGCGTTGGCAAAATTTGCCTATATCTGCCGGGCCAGTGGACACAACATTGGGGCCAGTAGCTGAAAAATTCAACTGTATGTCAAGCCCTGCTGCCTTATCACTTTGCCAAAGCCGCATCCCCATAAGTTGCCTGTGTGGGTCAGAAATGAAACATACCATGATATAACACTTCCCACTAACTGTGTTATTGCTGAACTGCATGTTCTAGATCAGCTCTATGGAAACCCACAGTCACCTGAGAAAGGTTTGGACACTGGCAAGTGCTGTAGCGTCTCCTCACAACTCCTAAGTGGAACTACCGAAACTAACTTAACATTCGACTTTGGCAATTCTCCTCTGTCAGAGGAATGGAAGAAACGAGTTACAAATAATCTCAATGCGTATGCTGATGTATTTGCGGGCCACAATCTCGATTTTGGACATGCAACAAAGGTCAAACACCATATTAAGCTTTCAGATGAAACTCCCTTTAAGCAAAAGTCAATACCCATTCACCCAAACGATTACGAGGCTGTGAGAAAACACCTGCAAACGCTTCGTGAGGCCGGTGTGATACGTGAGTCTGAGTCCCCTTACTCATCACCAATCGTCGTGGTGAAGAAAAAGAATGGTGATGTCCGCTTATGTGTTATTGTGTAAGCTCAATGCTCAAACCATAAGGGATGCTTATGCACTACCAAATTTTGAGGAGACATTCTCAGCCCTTAATGGTTCCCAGTGGTTTTCGGTGATGGACCTTAAGTCCGGTTATTACCAAATAGAAATGGAGGAGTGTGATAAGTCCAAAACTGCTTTTGTGTGTCCTTTGGGGTTTTCGGAATTTAATCGCATGCCCCAAGGCATAACCAATGCAGCCAGCACCTTCCAACGTTTAATGGAGAAATGCATGGGCGACATTAATCTGAAGGAAGTGTTGGTGTTTTTAGATGATCCAATTGTGTTCTCAAGCACTCTAGAGGAACACAAAGCTAGGCTTCTTCACGTACTCCAACGCCTGAGGGAGAATGGCCTGAAACTATCCCCTGAAAAGTGCCGGTTCTTTCAGATCTCAGTGTGCTGTCTTGAGCACGTCGTCTCCAGAGACGGGGTAGAAACTGACCCTGACAAGGCTAGTGCACTGAAAACCTGGCCAAGGCCCCAGACTTTGAAAGAGCTCAAGTCTTTCTTAGGCTTTGCCAGCTATTATTGCCGCTTCGTGAGGGACTATTCAAAGATAGTCAAGCCATTAAACAATCTCACCTTGGGATATCCACCTCAACGGAAAGGCCAGAAGATGTTGACGTGTAAGGTGAAGTACCTCAACCCAAAGGAGCCTTTTTCTGACCGATGGACACCTGCCTGTGAAGAGGCATTTGAATGCATCATTGAGAGATTGACTTCTTCACCAGTTCTTGGGTTTGCAAACATGTTGTCATACAGGACTATCTGTAACGGGTAACAATCCGTTAACATACATACTCACCTCAGCAAAGCTAGATGCAGCTGGTTATCGCTGGTTGGCAGCCCTTTCCATGTTTAACTTTCACATCAAGTAGAGGGCTGGAATGTGCAACCAGGATGCTGATGGCCTTTCTAGACGACCTCATGATGTGCTGGCTGAAGACACTGCTTCACTAGATTGAAGAGTTCACGTCGCACCATCTGTCATCCTCACCAGATCACCGGGACTTGCCCACAGACACAATTACAGCCCTTTGTGATCGACATCTCCTGAGGGAAACAGACGACGACTTATCTTTTATCACCTTAGTCGAATCTCTAGCACTGCACGCCGATGAAGTTCCAGATATCTACAATGAGGAAGAGCTATTGGGACATGTAACTGTACCTACCTTCAGCTGAACTCAGCGAGAAACAGGGAGCTGATCCAGTCATCGGTTGTTATTCATCTGTTAAAGGTAAGAGATGGAGCACCACACAATCACGATCCTGACTGTCCAGAGCTCAAGCTTATGCTTAATGAGTGGAAGCGACTTATATTGATAAATGACGTCCTGTACAGGAAGCGTTGATGATGAGGCGGCCTATCAGCTCGTACTCACAAAATCACTCCGATCAACTGTTCTCAAGTGTCTCCATGGGGCGCATGGGACTGGACCGAACCATTGGCTTAGTCAGGTCAAGATTCTATAGGCTACAAATGGCTGTAGATGTAGAGAAAAAGATTTAAATCCTGTGTCAGAAATAAAACACAGCCTGAAAAAGCAGCACCTCTTGTGAACATTCAAACAACCAGACCACTGAAATTAGTGTGTATGGATTTCTTATCCCTGGAACCTGATAGTCACAACACCAAGGACATTTTAGTCATTACAGATAATTTTACTAAGTATGCCGTAGCCATACCAACAAGAGACCAGAAGGCTACTACTGTTGCAAAATGTCTTTGGGAGCAGTTTTTAGTACCTTATGGGTTTCCTGAACGCCTGAATAGCAATAAGGGCGGAGACTTTGAGTCTCATATAATCAAGGAGCTTTGCGCTATTGTAGGCACCAAGAAAGTGCGAACCAGTCCTTACCACCCTAGAGGCAATCCGGTGGAGTGATTCAATCACACTCTTTTAGGCATGCTAGGTACTTTGAAGGATAAAGAGAAGAGTCACTAGCATGATTTTGTGAAACCTCTCGTACATGCCTATAACTGTACTAGGAGCGAGGTCACCGGATTCAGCCCCTACGACTTAATGTTCGGACAACAAACCAGGCTACCAGTGGATATTGCATTTCGGTTACCAGTCAACAAGGGAAATTCAGGGTCTTACAAACGGTACACGGGAAACCTGAAATCTTGTCTGGAGGAAAGTTATCAAATTGCCATCAAGAATTCACAAAAGATTGCTGACAGGAACAAAGTCACTTTGTCTGTGCAAGAATCGACTCTTGAGGAAGGAGAAGTATTAGTGAGGAATGTCCGCCTGCGGAACAAGCACAAGCTTGCGAACAACTGGGAGTCTACTGTATATCAGGTCCTTAAACGAATGGGAGACTTACCTGTGTATGTGGTCCATCCAGTAAGTGAAGAGGGTCCGACCCGAACCCTACATAGGGATCTACTACTTCCCTTTGGTTACCTCTCTGAACCTGAAGAGGATGAGCTGCCAGAACCCAGGCCAGCTCGCCTGGCCAGGACAAGACGCAGTCACCCTCAGCTCCAGGATGGTGAGAATTCTGAGCCTGAGGATGATTTCTTATTCTGTCCTGTGGAGCCATCTGTTATCCCTGAGCAGAGGTTTACCAAGGTTTTTGAAATTCCAAAGAACCACCCACTGTTCCTTCAGTAGATGGCGGCCAGTATAAGGTCTTACCTTCTCAATGTCAAGTGGAGTCCTCTGCAGGTAAGTCTGCATTCTTGCCTGTTGAATCAACAGAGGCGTATCCTGAGATTGAAGGAGATAAATGTGCTCATGAGCAACTTTCTGCTGAAGTGGAGCCATTTGTTGGAATCACATACTGTCAAAAAAACAATCGAGGTAATAAGGAACTATTGTGTAATGTTTGAAAATTTCATTGGTGCATTCTGTATCAGCCAAACGCAGCAAGGGGATTCTTAAAGCCCTAGGGCCACTAAGGCGGGAAACCCTGCGCAGATAAGGGAGGAGACAATACAACCAACACACACACGCCACAGCTACAGACCGGCTCACTGTTACATACCAAAGAGTAGAAGCACAAACGCCTGGTTTCACAACAAGAAAACCCAACAAGGCAAAAGGGAACAAAGAACTGCTACCCCATACTTCTACAAGCTAAGTAACCAACAAGCAAGCCGGAAATAACAAACGCCCTGTCTCTATAACGAGACGCATACGAACAGGCGAGTAGCACAATGGCACAAACAAAACACACAGCAAACAAACACAGAAAACTAATACTTATTGGCGAAGGAACAGAGATAACGTTCCGTGGCTACTTCCATAAGCTAGCAGTCACATGCAGAACATAAAGGGGGTAAACGCCCGATCTCCCAGGAGGGAGAAACATTTTACAGGCGAGCCAACGGAGCACCGCAGTCCCATAGCCTTACCAGCAAAATGACTAAGCTTAAAATAGAAAGCCACGCCCTAACCTCTCAGTAAGGAGAAATGTAACGAGGCGAAGGAACAGATAATTAATGTTCCCAGGCTAGATTGAGGCTCGCAGTCACACGCAAACATGTCCACAACATCGACCGGTCTCCCTATGGGAAGACATGCACCGAAGGGCGAACAGAACTACAGTTCCGAACAGAATCGCCCAAATCTCCATACACGGAGAAAAGCACAAAAAGACGAAAGGACAGCTGCACAGGAATTATCGGCTATCTGACTAGCACAAGCACAACACAAATACAAGCCCTGCCTCTCAGTAAGGGGAAATGTCACGAGGCGAACAGAAACAGAGATTTAACGTTCCATGGCTAGTTTAATAGGCTCGCAGTCAAATGCAGAAAACAAAGGGGTAAACACCCGATCTCCCAGGAGAGAGAAACATTTTAAAGGTGAGCCGACGGAGCACCGTCGTCCCATAACTTTACAATCCAAAATAACTAACGCAAGCTTAATTGAAAACACACGCCCTAGCCTCTCAGTAAAAGAATATGTAACGAGGCAAAGGAACCGAGAACAGACGTTCCCATGCTACACGCAGTCATACACAAACATGTCCACAACCTCGCCCAAACTCCACACAAGGAAAAACATACCCAGAAACCGAACAGAACAACAGTTCCGAACAAAAACGTCCCGTAGGTAAAAAGGACGGAGGACAGCTGCAACAAAAGACCAACGCAAAAATAGCACGACAGCCTCTCAATATAAACAAAAACCCTGACTCACAACAAAGAGGAACGTAGTCCATGAGAAGGAGACAAAACAGAGAATAAACGTACCAAAGCTACTCACTGGCTCACCGTAACACGGAAATGAGTAGAAGCAAAACGCCAGGTCTCTCAGTAAGAAAACCAATCAAAGGCGAAAAAGGAACAAAGAACTGCTACTCTATACTTCTACGAGCTAAGAACTAAGTAGAAGCGAAACGCCCGATCTCCCCATGGGAAGACATGCACCGAAGGGCGAACAGAACTACAGTTCCGAACAGAATCGCCCAAAACTCCATACACGGAGAAAAGCACACAAAGACGAAATAGAGCAGAGATCCGCGGTCCCATACTTCTACGAGATAAGTAACTACCGAGCCAGCAAGAAATAAGCCCTGCCTCAACAAGGAGACGTTAAAATAGGCGAGTAGCCCAAATGGTACGAATAACTCACAGCCAACAAAACACCTACAAAACAATGAACAAACAATCTCGAAGCCCCGAACGAAGGAAACGGGAGGCTTAAATATCTCTCAAGGTGACCACGCACAGGTGTGCACGATAACAGAAGCTCCGCAATCCAAGCAGGCTGGAGCAAGCATCCACCAAAAGGGCAGCGCCCTCGCGTGGCCACCAAGGAAAACGACCGCATAGGGAAAAGGGTTAAAAACCATGACAATGTTAAAGTTGCATTGCGCTAAATCCGTGGAATTTTCTGGTAAAAAGAGCCTTGAGCTAACTTTGTAATGGTTCACATGGAAGCATTTACGCAACTGATATTCAGTTCATAAATTCGCTGATAAAATCAATCTTGTTTCTCAGGGAAATAAGGAAATGTAAAATAATGTTTAAAGGTGTTGTAATATTTTACTCCTATTATTTTAAAAACAAGCGTACTGGTAGCACATGCTTTAATAATGGGTGCAGTTTACTTCCATAATTCATGGAGTTGTATTGTTGCTGTATTTGAATAAGAAGGAGAAGTTAATGAGATCTCATGCTTAAGATATAGAAAATGAACAACCTAGCTAATTGCATATATTCTGTACTTAGCTCGAGTTCAAACACATGTTGGAATTTGATGGCGAGCCTGTTCCAGTGAGCAACTCTATATAGAGAACGTTTGGAACCAGTGTGGCCAACTGCTTCAGATTCTCTTCTATGGAGCAACTGAACTGGTTCACATCCGGACTCCAGATAAGACAACACGTGCAGTCTTTTCAGTTTTTACTACCCGTGTAGATCAATAATCAAAAGATAAGTAAAGACATACTGAACTAACTCTTTAAACAAAGAGGAAACCAAATGGACATTGAATTACAAAACTTAAAGGAACAAAAGGATACTTGAAGTCATTTATTTTGTTACTTTGAGAATAAAAGGACATTTTATAATTTTATTTCACACTTTTCCATCGAAAACTTCTATTTTGAAAGAAGGTGTATTGTTTTAATTCCATTATAAAAGAAATCACATAGTGAATGGTATTTGTACATTGTGTAATAAATCTGCCAAGTGTTTAATCTTATGCAAAGTCTCTTGGTGAGTCTTTCTAACTCGACTACACAGAACCTAGGTCTGATGTATAGTATCTCTCATCATTTGGGAGCAGGAGTGCTACACTATCATGACTGGGTATAATGATATCTTATTTTTCAGATACTATAACCTCTCTGCATTTGAATGGATCTCTATGAGAATTGGGGGGTGGGACTAGATTAAAGGTGCAGTAGGCAAGATTTTTTCAATATAATTTTGGTGAAATGACTAAATTTGTTCATTACATTCCAACAGCTATCAATAAATCAAATGTTCTGAGAAAAAATCTGGTTTCTGTGAGTGTCCTGGGCTCTGTACTAGGCTGTCAAAAAATCTCAAGCTGGTCTTCCAAAAACCAACCAATCAGGACTAGCTATGTAGCTACCAATCAGGGCAACTATCTACAAGCAAAAGATCCTCCCCGTAGAATAAACCCCTCCCTGTCTGCCTGTCTCCGCACATGAACTTGAGCATCATTTGGTGGGAGGGGCTTTGGAGAGAGAGACAGGACCCTCCACTATTATTGGCACCCCTGGTAAAGATGAGTAAAAAGGGTTATAAAAAATTCACCATTTGGTGAATTAGCTTAACCCTTTCCAGCCGGAGAGAATATTGAGTCAACATTCTATTCCATTCTATTTCTTAAGATGCGTTGCAAAAATGTTTGTGTTGTGATCATATTACATCAGATACCTTTATATACCATTGTAAACAGGATAACTGGGGCTTTCAATTGATATAAAAAACAATAGGATTACGTGATAGCAATATCATCAATTATGGAAAGACATTCACCAACTAAATTTATAAAATGTTCTAAATGGCTATTTTCTAATGAGAAACCTGCTATTTTACCCATTTCATGTTCAAGATAGAGGGAAACCTACAGTGTATGATATCTTCACCATTGTGTGAGTGATATAGAATAGGAATCAGAATAGATTTATCTTCTACTGCTCAAAAGTTATAACCACTTCAGTGATGGGTAAGAAAAGGCTAAAAGAAACGCTTTAGAATGTTAGGTTCATTGAAAATATGGCATGCGCATGCAAAACTGTTTGTGGTGTGATCATATTATGTCACACCCCTAAAGATAATACACCATTTTAAACAGGATAACTGGAGCTTTCCATTTCTATACAATAATATGCTTACTTTAACACAATATCATCAATTAAAACAATTCACAAAATAAATAATAATAAAAAAACTTTCTAAATGGCTATTCTCCATGAGAAACCTAGGTTTTTAAACATTTCATGTTCAAGATCGAGGGAGACAAACTGTGTGGTATCTTCACTATTTTGTAAGTGATATAGAGTACAAATCAGAAGAGATTTATCATTTACTGCTCAAAAGTTAAAAAAATGTAATTTGAATGTTAGGCTCATTGACATTTCACATTACCACTTACGTATGCATACTCCTAATGGGCCGCTATTGAGAATCGGTTGATATAATGCAAAATTGAAAGACACATACACTGATATATACAATTTATGTGTTCAATGAAACACACACTTTATTTAAAAAATATATATAACCTAGTGAATGGATAACATTGCAAAACAAATAAAAACAAGATACAACCCAAGGCAAATATCAGTTTAGATGCCTGTCAAATGAATGCATTAATGTATTAGTACAGATACAGCAGACAAATCTATGGTTAAGCATAAATACCTTCAATATATTCAAGAATCAATTAGATAACAACAAGCACATGCCCTCATAGTCCTCCGTGCCGTGACCCTCAGCACCCTCCTTCTCTTCAGGGACTGTATCAGATGGCTAAATGTCCATCCTTTGCTGCAATACATAAATATGTAATCATTTAAACTATTTCTGAGTCATTAAAGGGCTGTATACTTGCAATAATAACATCTTACAGCAAACGCTTTATGCTTATGTCAGGAATAGATAAAATAGCTATTTTGGACATAATGTCCATCCATCGCTGTAATAGAAAAATATATTATCAGTTGCCATTTCATTAATCCATAACATATAAAACCATTTCTGAGTGATTAAAGGGCTGTATAGTGAGAATGACATTTTACAGAAAACACTATGCTCCAGAATAACGTTAGATAAAAAGCACAACAATAACACAATGCTTATTCAAAATAAAATAGTTTCTGAAGTAATATCTATGGTTAATTATTATCTTGAATGCTTCTTACCCCAGGGGGTTTACTGGCTTTCCCTCAGTCACAGTAAAGTCTTCAGACGATAGTCTTCTGTCTGAGGTGGTTAACTCTGTCTGCGGTGAGGCAAATGGAGATTTACGTGGTCGATGTGCGGTTTTGTCTAGCGGTCTAGAAATAAATCCCCACCCACTAAGCTCATGAACCAATTATATGCAATTTGTCAGGTAAGTGAGGATTAGGTAAAATGTGTATTTTCTGAATCCAGCGGTTCCAACAGTCAATGCCCTTGTTAAAACGTTCGGCACTCTGAATACTGAACACAAGCGATATTGCGTGCTAGAACCCCTCACTTAACCTACATTCAAAATACGTTTTACGTTATTTAATTAAATTATTATTATTACAAATCACAATCATCAATTAAATTGCCAAATTCTTTGATAGGTAAGTCGAACAGTAACCTGGTGGAATCATCCAACAAGCCAAAACAAGGTCTAAATCAGGTCTTAAGATTAAATAATTTTATTAAATAAAAAAAACAGTCAATTAGAATAATGACTTAAAATCATACATGCACTAATGAATGTAGGTTGACTACTTATAATTTACAAAGAGGAAGACATTAAACCAGACATTAATTAGAATATACCAGCAAAGAGAGAGATAAGCCAGAAATTGCCAATATTATTTACCCTCCAGCTGAACAGGAACGAAAGGGACCACCACCACAAAAATAAGAGGGAAAGCTTAATTCACCAACTCCAAACTGAACTGAGGCTTCTTTCCTTCAGCCCCCATAAATAGGCCCTTATTCTCCACAGGAAGGGCATCCCTGCCCTGATTGGGATAATGTATGAGAGGGGGGGGGGGGTCATTTATGGCAAAGACTGGCTTATCTTTGATGTTTGTGCGGGTGAGTGAGTGAGAGAGAGACAGAAGGGGGGGGGGGGGGGGGGTTGGAGAGCAAGAGATGGAGGAGCCGGGTAGTTTACTTATATCAAAATATTAGGTATCCTACAAATTGTAGCTTACTTTGTCATCTGTAACTAGCATTTACAGATGACAAAGAAAATCAGTGATTGGACGGCAGAGATATTATACGTCAAACCATCGGAACTATTGTTACGAAATTAGAAAGCTCCGATTTTAAAGGGTTCATGTCACACTGAAAAAATGAGAAAAATCCAACCTTTAATTGAAGTAAATTTTTTATGAGAAAAAAAAAATCCCGCATCAAGAAATAATTATTTTTAACAACAACACGTGTGCCACAATTTTTGGCACCCCTGCATTTATATATAGAATAATCAATTTTAATATTTGATCGCATATCCTTTGCATGACCCAAACAACATTAAAAGACTCTTGATATCTTATTTTCTGGTACTCTTACAAGCGATACTATAACGCCTCTGCATTTGAATGGATCTCTATGGGAATTGGGGGGGGGGTGGGACTAGATTTAGCTGTAAAGTATGCTGGAACAGTATGGAATACATAGTTGGTAAAATGGCTGTAAGTCATCAAGGATCTGAGGTATCAAACAAGCCTCAAACCATCACTCTGCTGCCAGATATGCAGTAGATATAGATGGATCACTTGCAGGGTTGTTTCTCCTGATAAATTTTCCTATTGAACCTTATTGAAAAATAAGTCAGGAGAAGAAACCCAGCTTTAAGCAGCTTTAAGCCTCAAACCATCACTCCACAGATACAGTCAAGCCGGAAAGTCTGCACACTCCTTTCACCTTCTCCACGTTTTATTACGTTCCAGACATATTCTACAATAGATTGAGTTCATTTTTTGTCTCAAAATTCTACACAAAATAGCCCATAATGACAAAGTGAAAACAGGTTTTTAGACATGTATGCTAATTTATTAAAAATCAAAATGTAAAATATCATATGTACACAAGTGTGCACACCCTTTGATATGACACTCAAAAGTGAGCTGAGGTGCATTTTGTTTCCACTGATACTGCTTGAGATGTTTCTACAACTTAATTGGAGTCCACCTGTGATAAATTCAATTGATTGGACATGATTGGGGATTGCCAACACCTGCCTATATAAGGTCCCACAGTTGACAGTGCATGTCAGAGCAAACTCTAAGGAATTATCTGCAGACCTCAGAAACAGGATTGTGTCAAGGCATAGATCTGGAGAAGGGTACGGAAAAATCTCTGCAGCTTTACAGGTCACAAAGAGCACAGTGGCCACCATCATTCATAAATGGAAGAAGTTTGGAACCACCAAGAATCTTCCTAGACCTAGCCGCCCGGCCAAACTGACCAATCGGGGAAGACGGGCCTTGGCCAGGGAGGTGAGCAGGAACCCGAGGGTCACTCTGACAGAGCTCCAGCGTATCCTTGTGGAGATGGGAGAACCTTTCAGAAGATCAACCATCCAGGCAGCACTCCACCAATCAGGCCTTTATGGTAGAGTGGCCAGACGGAAGCCCCTCCTTAGTAAAAGGCACATCACAGCCCGCTTGGAGTTTGCCAAAAGGCACCTCAAACCATGAGAATCAAGATTCTCTGGTCTGATGAAACCAAAATTGAACTTTTTGGCCTGAATACCAAGCGTCACGTCTGGAAGAAACCAGGCACCGCTCATCACCTGGCTAATACCATCCCTACAGTGAAGCATGGCGGTGGCAGCATCATGATGTGGGGATGTTTTTCAGCAGCGGGAACGGGGCGACTAGTCCTGATAGAGGGAAAGATGAATGCAGCTAAGTACACTGAGATCCTTGAAGAAAACCTGCTCCAGAGCGCTCTGGACCTCAGACTGGGGCGAAGGTTTACTTTCCAACATGACAACGACCCGAAGCACACAGCCAAGAGAACAAAGGAGTGGCTTCGGAGAAAGTCTGTGCATGTCCTTGAGTGGCCCAGCCGTGGCCCAGCCAGAGCCCAGACCTGAATCCAATTGAACATCTGTGGAAAGAGCTGAAAACGGCTGTGTACCGACGCTCCCCATCCAACCTGACGGAGCTTGCAAGGATATGCCAAGAGGAATGGGCAAAAATGTCCAGAAACAAGTGTGCCAAGTTCGTAGCTTCTTTCCCAAGACGCCTTGAAGCTGTAATCACTGCCAAAGGTGCAGCAACCAAGTATTAGACTAAGGGTGTGTACAGATATGTAACCCCTAAATAACCTATTTTTGTCAGTAAAATAAAATTGCATATTTTCTAAAAACCTGTTTTCACTTCGTCATTATTGGCTATTGTGTGTAGATGTTTGAGGCAAAAAATGAACTCAATCTATTGTAGTATAAGTCTGTAACGTAATAAAACGTGGAGAAGGTGAAAGGAGTGTTCAGACTTTCCGGCTTGAGTGTATGCAGTAGATATGGATGGATCACTTTAAGGGTTGTTTCTACTGACTCATTTTCCTATTGAACTCTATGGAAAAAGGAGAAACAACCCTTAAAGTGATCCATCCATATCTACTGCATATCTGGCAGCAGAGTGATGAAACGAGTCCCGGAAAGAGACCAGTGGGGACAGTCATTAGTCATATATTGTACAGACTCAGTCGCTTTGCCCTAGTTTGATGCAAACCGGTTAACTTTGGAGACTCACCTGTGTCTGAAGCAGGATGATTTTAGTTAAAATTTTTTGAATCAGTTTTTATTTCTATTCTATTTACAGTTTTCCTTTCCATTTCAGTTTAGTTTGTTTAGTTTTATGAGTTTTTGGCCATTTTATTTTAGTTTTAGCACACCCATTTCTATTTAGTTTTAGTATTATTAGTTTTAGTTTTAATTTAGTTTTTGAGAAAAAACCTGCCTTTGTGATATAATGTGGCCATTCAAAAACATAGTCTCAACAAGTAGGTGCGCGGGGAATATTTTGGTGGGCTAGTATTGGTTGGATGGGAGGGACGGGGAGAAGAAGCGGTGGTGTGTATGGGCGGGCAAGAAGAGAGAGCAAGGGGGGTTCTCTCACGTGAGTAGAATCTTTGTTGTTATACTTCATTAGGGATATAGTCCACATATTTTGTTTTGTTGTTTTCCTTAAGAGATAGTATGCACCTTCATACCTCCGTTAGACTGTTCTGACAGGAATTAAAATTACAACTCAAGCATTTCCGTCTGGATCCGATTTCTTTTCATTGAAAGCTAGCCGACGCTACAATATATATAGCTAGTCTATAAACTCATTGTCTGACGTATCAAGCTAACATTGTAAACACACATTCAGACAGCTAGCCTACTCTATTCAAGTAAGCTTGAAAATAATTGGAACTGAAATGTTCCCAAACGTTACTTTCTCTTTTAGGACCACCAGTCACTTGTCGCCGTCTCCATTCTGAAAGTGTTCTTTTTGCAAAAACGCGCCCTAGCCACGTAATCTGAAATATTCCACACATTGCCATTTAGTGGTCATCGCGATCTACCGCCAGCACAGGGGGAAAGGGGTTCTGTGGTTATGGTCGTGATTTTCCGCATTTTGACAAACACAAAAAAAAAAGGATTGAAATACTAAAACTAATATAATTTAGTTAGCTTCCATTTTAATACTATTTCGATTTAGTTTTAAACCCAATATTTTAAATTCAGTTTAGTTTTTGTTTTTCACATAAGCTTAGTTTTTATTTTAATTAACAAATCATTTTTTCATTGATTTTTCTCGTTTTAGTTTCAGTTTTCGTTAACGATAATAACCTTGGTCTATAGAGTGGAAAGAGAGACTCCGTCAGAATCTGTCTGACAGAGCCCATGTGTTCTCTCTACATGAATGGGATGTCGGGCTAGCTAAAGGAGTGGAGCACAAGATCAGGCGGGATCCTCAATCATTCCGTGAGCAGTCCCACCGCCTGGCTCCAGCAGATATTGAAGATGTGAGATGTGAGCACCTCCAAGAGCTCTTACGTGTGGGTATTATCAAAGAATCATGTAGCCCATTTGCATCCCTCATAGTGATAGTCGGGAAAAAGAATGGGACCATCTGGATGTGTATTGATTACCGGCTACTCAACCGCCGAACAATCCCAGACCAGTCCACCACCACTCTGTGCATTGATGACGCATTAGATTGCTTGTCGATCAGTAAGTGGTTCTCTTTACTGGATTTGAGGAGTGGCTATTACAAAATAGCAATGGCCGAAGAGGATAAGGAAAAGACGGCATTCATGCCCACTGGGATTTTTCCAGTTTGAGAGGATGCCCTAAGGATAACTGGAGCCCCAGCGACATTCCAACATTTGATGGAAAGAGCTTTAGCAGAAATAACAACAGTTATTTTGATGAAATGAAACTGTTTCCTCATAGTTTCCTGAGAGTATATAATGAGGGGACCAATTGCTATAAATAAATGTCTGGTAGTGTGCTTTGTTGCTGCTTCACTACAAATACAATAAACTTAAATGAACAAGATTATAGATTACCAAATAACTATAGTTCTTGAGCTTCCCAGAAGCTAACAGAATAATAGTTATAAATAATAAATAATACAGCGGTGGTGAATGGGTTGGGCTTGGGTGTTTGTCTTGAACTGCTATCCCCTGAAGGAGCAGGGGCTGCTGCTTGACTGACGTTAGCTATAGGATGAGGAACATGTTTCAAAAGCTTTTAAAACTAATGCTGACGTTGCTAGATTACCAGCGTTATTATAACATAGTAACAGCGCTGGACAAAGATGTATTGCTCCACAGAGAATGCCTTGTTGCTCCAAGGCATTCTCTGTTACCTGTTCGTAGTGTACAGGGAATCATTTCCCGAAAAGCGATAGTGTTTTAGCTCTGGGTTTATGTAATGTGGGTGAATAAGATAGGTAGCCTAACGTTAGACCGAAGATTCACTATTTAAACTACTGTTCGGTGAGTTTTCTGGAAAGATATTCCATGTACATTACGAAAAAGTAACAGAGAATGCTTTGGAGCAACAAAACTAGAATACTGCCGTCGTTCCAGGTCATTTAACATACAATACATTGTTGCCCAGCGCTGTTACTATGTGGCTGGCCATCGAGTAAATGCTGACGGTGTTATTTTGACGAATGTTACCTTGACTTGATGAGGTCCAGACACTCACGTTATTTTGGGGAATCGCATCAGCTTCGGTGCTGGATCGGGGTCTGCACTGAGGAGAATGGACGACACTGAAGTTGGCTCCCGATTTGAAATTGCCGGTCCACCTTAAATCGGTCGCGAAAATCCATTGTATGCTTTCACGGTCATCCTTCCGCTATTTTCTCCGCTAAATCTAATTGTCTCAATATTCTGATAGCCTAGTTCTATATATGAACTACCAGGTACTGTTATACATCTGAAATTATTTGGGTAATGCACCATTTTGAAATAATCCCACTCCAAACGTTCTATAGCTATGAAACAATACATTAATATTGGGGAATGGTGCAGCGGCCACTTTGTTCAAGCAGTCAAATACACTGCACTGCTTCAAATTTAACTATGGCATTTGCATTTGTAAGTCTTTCATTAGAATGCTAGTATTACTCCCCTTACATGCAACAGTTTTTTGTTTTTGTTTTTGTTTTAAAATAAATTGCATTTTGCTGTGTTTACGTTCGCTTTGGTAAAGTGGGCCCACACTTTTGAACGTCTTAACCTGTCTGCCATCAGTGCCACATGACTGGAGTGCACAGAACGTAAACAGACAACGTCGAACGTAATTGCCTGACGCGTGCAACTCGTCATCATTAGAAAGAAAAAATTACCTACCATAAAAAATGTTTCTACTCGGGTCCTAACGATGACACGTTTTTTGTCATCGTTAGGACCCGAGTAGAAACATTTTTTATGGTAGGTAATTTGAAAATGCCTGCCAGCTATGTTAGAATTAATTAAAGTGAATTACGTTCAAATATCGATAGCAGCACCGTTTGTCCAGGAGTTTATCGGTATTTCAGTCCTGACCAATCAGGAGCCGGTACCAGTTTAATACGGTTCTCGATACCCATCCCTAGTGGGGAGTAGGGATGTAATGGTATGAAATTTCACAGTATGGTACGGTATCTACCAAAATACAACAGTATACGGTATTCATTTTTTCCCCCTCTTTTAATTAAACGTACTAGTATGGCCCATCGAAACAACAAACAAACAAGTATTTTGCTTTGAATAAAAATATTGCTTTATTGAAATGAAACGTGTGTGTGTGTGTGTGTGTGTATTTAACTGAAACTCTCAGAGTTTGTTATTTAGGCTATGTAACGCCCTGCCCCTCAAATAGTAATATTCATAATGCATGAAATTAGATTGCAATAGAGGAGTATTTTAAAAGAATGAATGGCGGTGCCCCCACTAAGTAAAAAAGGCTTTTGTTACACTTATTAGTACACCTTCCCACTTAGAAAATGTATAATACAATAGAATACTGAATTACCCCGAATATTGAACGAATGTACTGTATTAGTGAATTACCCTTTTATTGTAATTATACAAATTAAATTAATGGACTCAAGACAGTTATAGAAAAATAAACATGTGTATTTACTTCTTTGTTCTTTGTTTGTTGTTTTAAATAGTTAAGAGTTTGCAATATGATAGCAATTACTTAATAAGAAAATATGAGTTCCAATAGATTCTAGGTATTTCTAAGCATAGTCTGAATTACTGAGTATAACAGTTGTACTATACCACCAATAGCAATACAACCACTTTTAGTTTAGAACTCATGTATAGAATAGAAATGACAATACCAATACCAATTACAGATATGCTAATACAGAGTATCAATGTAATTCAATGTAAATGCACATTCACAACACAAATGTAAACTGTTTCGATCTCAGTATAAACGTTACTAGATCACAAATATTTACCGCAACAAAATATTGAATTAGCTTTTAGCTCAAGAACACTAATTTTGAAGCTACTGAGGAATAAACTGTACGGTAGGCCCACACTCACTCACGCACGCACTCACACCAAATAAAAAGAAAACGGTGCAGGCCTGTACGTGGCTCGTGTGCGTTGTGACTTAAAAGCCCCTTCACTCAAAAGAGCATCAAATGGAATGTTAATAACTCACGTGCTGGATGATCACACTGTCGGTGTCGGGACACTTAGCTGAATAATGTAGACGGGCACTGCAGATGGACGTAGCGGGAAGCTCCGCGAAATTGCGAGTAAACGTCACCAAGTTTCTTCATCTGAGGAACCACAAGGCTTTTCCAAGGGTGCTATCAGACGGTGGCGATTCTTCTTGAATGGTACGTGAGAAACACAATCGCTAATGCGAAAGTAATGCAGAGATACCTAAACCAAAACTAGCAGGCTATTACAGTGATGGCAGCTAGCCAGCTAACATTAGCCACGTCAGCTCTCGTTAAAACTACTAGCATACAATGCACTGATGAAATGCACTGAATTTATACAACAATGTCTTCTAAAATATCACGGCAATACATTTTATAAAAAAACTAAATGCAACAACCAAAAGTTATCGAGTGGATAACCACTGTAGCTCTTACTGTTTCTTTTTCAAAAGACCGAAATGCTCCTGCTTGCTATCTCTGCTCTCACTTTTTTAGATCTCCCTGCCGATATCCTTTGCACTACTCTCGTTTTTTCCCTACGTCCCACCTTTACACAATTCCGGTTGGATGGTACAACAGACAGACATACATGACCAATTACCAATAAAGAGATTAGAAAGTAAATTCAGAGTAGCCTAATTAAGATGAGGTGTACTACTCGCCACGTGTAGGCCTATGTATCTTTCAACCAAACTATTTAAATCTAACAAAAAGCTTTATTTAACCACGTTAAATTGCTTGTCATGAATTATAGTTAGTTCTACAACTACAGATTTTACCAAGGCTACAGCTACGTATATAATCACAACACTCTCCACCTAAACAAGACATTGGATTACGTTAGCAATGATGTTTTTTTGTTGTTGTAAAACTCTTATTGTTTCTGCCGTTTTAGCAACTAAATGTGGGGAAAGGTCTTCGGATGAATAGTTTTTTATTGACTGCTGCGTGAGTAGTGAGCTAACGTTAATGTTCTAGCGCCCTGCAGTGCAACATCGGATAGTTTATTTTGCATTAAAGACGGAAAATACACACAATCTTGTAATCTAGTGCAGTTTAATAATGTATATTAAATTACAAAGTCCACTGTTGCATTTCAATATTGCTAGCAACTTGAAGTGTGATGTTTCATTTTTTCCCCTGTCACGAGCGGAGCTGTGGATAGGTAAAGGTAACTCTCCATTGCAGTGGCTTGCTGCGCCGTGCATATGCGCATTGCGCAACATATACCGTGGGCACGGTATTACAGGGAAAGGCTTAGGCCTAGTACATACTCTACGCAAGGAACATGAACGTCAACGCAGTTTCGGGACATACGCGAGGTCTGGGGCGGCAGTGTAGTATAATGGTTAAGGAACTGGCCTTGTAACCGATAGGTTGCTGGTTCGAGTCCCAGGTTGGACACTGCCGTTGTACCCTTGAGCAAGGTACTTAACCTGAATCGCTTAAGTATATATGCAGCTGTATAAATGGATAATATGTAAAACAAAATGCTAAAAAGTTGTGTAAGCCGCTCTGGATAAGAGCGTCTGCTAAATGCCTGTAATGTAATGTCTTTGCTTACATACTATACGTGCGTTTACCAGCTTCTTTTCGCCCTGTCCGCTAGTTGGCAGCCTAGGCTAATCTGGTTGGAGCGAGTAACCTTAAACCGGAAATTACTTCTTTGTGTGTAGTCTGCAATTCTGCAGTTATTGAACAGTATTTACATTTAGCACTAACGGAAACGCGTGGAATTGCACCACACGTTTGCGTCGCGTTACAAAATTTGGACTGCACATTTTGCTACGCAAGAACGCGAGAAACGCCCCCTGCGTTGCTCTTTGCGTCCTTGCGTAGAGTATGTACCAGGCCTTACAGTTCAGAACCGTGGTTGCTTGATACCGTTACATCCCTAGTGGGAAGTGTGTCACTCGCAAAACCCCTTGTCAGAGAGCCGCTCCATTGCACCAGATAGTGAGTAGTGGACCTATGGATCTAGTTTTTATTGACTTCCTTTCAATGGAACCCGATTCCAAAGGAATATCTAATGTATTAGTGATCTCAGACCATTTTACATGATATGCACAGACCTTCTCAACCAGGAACCAGAAAGCTCAAACTGTGGCAAAGATCTTGGTTGACAAGTATTTTGTACATTATGGTCTGCCAACCAGAATCCATTCAGATGAAGGAAGAGACTTTGAGTGTAAGTTAATTGGAGAACTCTTAAAGATGACGGGTATCCAGAAGTCAAGAACATATCACCCTCAGGGAGATCCACAGCCAGAAAGGTTCAACAGGACGTTGCTGTCCATGCTGGGAACTCTGAGCCAGGAGAAGAAATGGCAATGGAGTCAGCATGGATATTTAGTTTATGCTTACAATAGCATGAAATGTGATGCGACAGGGTATTCACCCTATTTTCTAATGTTTGGAAGAGAAGCTAGGCTACCCGTAGATGTGTGCTTTAGGACCTCACGGATGGTTATGAGGGAAATTGCAATTCAAGGTATGTAGCCAAGTTGAAAGAATATCTGCAAAGAGCGTACAAACTAGCTTCTGAAGCTGCAGATAAGACGCATCAGAGAAACAAGAAGTCTTACGACAAGAGAGTTATATGCCATTGGTGACAGAGTATTGCACAGGAATTTGGGCTTGGAAGGGAAGCACAAACTGGAGAGCCGTTGGAGGTCAGTTCCTTACATTGTGGCGGACAAATTGCCCAATGTTACTTTTAATGGCTGTATGACATGTAAAAAATTAAAAAAATATAAGATGTAATTGTACTTACCTGAATTCCATTGGTTAAAGTTTGCACGCACGCATCAATATTGGGTGGTTGAGTACAAGGTCGGAGCCGGAAGGGGAGGGAGATAAGAGAGGAGAAGGAAGGAGTGCAGGGAAGACGAAGGCATTTTGTTTTCCAAAAAAATGCATTAAAAAGTGTAGTAGTAAGTTTATGACTGTTAATTGTCTGTCTGCTCGACATTCAAACAGAAGAACTGTAAGTTTAAAGCGTTGTATGAGACGTCGGAAAATATTTCTGCTATTCTGCTACGATCAGATACTAAGCCATGCTCAGAACTAATATGGGAAGGAAACAGTGTACTATTATTATTTTTAGTTGAAAACTAACTTTCCAAAATTTACGTGGATTGTTTAATTGTTTAATTTATTTCTTAATTGAAATAATGTGTATAGTTCCGTAGTGAACCATGGACTTGATCTGTCCATGGACTTGATCATTTTCTTAAAAAGTGCATGTTTATCTACTATAGAGTTCAAAATATTAATAAAATAGCTCAAAGTCAGTTCAGGATCTGGAATTCGGAGAGTACGAGAGAGTTCACTGTGCTAGAGGTCATATAGGAAAACCTGGTCATAAAAGTTTCTAAAATTCCTTTTAATTACCACACTTGAAATTGACTTTTTCTGTCTAACATCCCTTATACAAGCGATTGGGCAGTGATCACTGATACCAAGGTCAAACACTCCAATAATTACATATTTATCAGGCTTATTACAAAGGATGAGATCAACTAAGGTAGATTTATTCATAATTTTAAGATTAGGACGAGTCGGTTCAGTGATTAATTGCGATAAATTAAAATTAGAACAGAATTCTTTGAGGTTATTAGATACGTCGCTTAGCCAGTCTAGGTTGAAGTCACCCATCTCTGAGTTAGCAAAAGGACAAAGTAGCTCTGCTAACTTCTCTAAAGAATCAGCTGGAGCCGAGGGAGGCCTATAGATTCTGATCACAACAATGGAATTTAGTCATATATCGAGCTTTAATGCAATAAATTCAAAATATTTGCTCACTGAAATTTAATTTAGGATTGTAACCGAATAACATTGCCTTATGTAGACAGCTACGCCACCCCCTTTATTAGTTCTATCGATTCTATAGATATTATAGTGTAGTGCATGTCCATTGGGAATAAAGCCGCATGTGACTCTGGACCGCATTTCCAAAAGACTACATATGCGACAGTCATGTGATTTTGGGCAGTCATGTGATCCTTGACCAATCAGGACTAAGTCCCCAGTTCTATAAAACCTTGAACAAACGTCTTATTCTTTCAGTTCGGCTTCCTTCTTACCATTTTCACTTGTCAGAGCAATCGTCTCCTGTCCATCTTCCTGGCTGGGAAGGGACACGCGGAGAGAACCCTCTCTCCCTCGGGTTATGCGGCCACAACGACCGCTTTTTCACCCAGCTCTCAGTTAGCGTGATCGCGAAAGCCACTAAAACGGCTAGCTACACTGAGCTACCGTCATACGGCGTAGCCTTAAAGCGACAGCCAGAGAAATGTGTGTAGACTATGTTACCACGAACCGCAAACCACAAAGGAACCCAAGGAAACCACTTGTTGAACTGACAGAAGGACTCCAACGGCAAGTTTCCAGCAACGACTCACCAAAGGACCTGGAAGCAAGCAAGCTGCTCTACCCGCAAGGAAACCGAGAAAAAGTCCAGCCCAGACGCTGCCAAAGGAAAGAAGTTTCCGGACATCAGCAAAGCCATGGACTCGTCTGTAGCAACTTCAGTAAAGTAAGACTGACATGAACATCCAGGCAATAGTTAGGAAAACTTTTGTGTAATGTTTATTGTCAATGTAATTACATATTTGATTGTATCCATTGTGTGTATTTAGAGTAACGTTAACTTATAACTCAACACATGGCTTGCAGGCTATCAACAGCCAATTAGCCTTGCATTAATTTAAAGTTACAGAGCCTACTCTAACTTACTCTAAAACTAATTTACAATCCGCCTCCCTTTTAAATCGAGATCGGTGCATACAATCTTTCTACTAACACCTAACCCATTAGAAACGGATAGGGGCCTGGGATTTAGCTAGACGTAGCAAGATTTCTGTAGCCTCAATACACGCCATGTTTCAGGCCATGTTAGCTTCATGCTAAAGCTAGATTCGTATTTCCCCCTCGAGATTGACTTGTGATCTCTGAACACCACGTGTCTGGTGCACGTACAGAAATAGAACAGAAATAGAATGTTCTATATGCCTCATTCTTTGTCTACACTTCGTTTTCCTTTCCATATCATTCGCTGCTTTTAGGATGTTAGTTTTAGACATGTTTGTCATTTAATAAATTGTATTTACTTAAACCTGGTCGTCGGTCTGATTGTTGTTTGGATAAACATTTGAGCCTATCCTCCAAAAGAATTTACGCCTTCAGATTAAGTTATTGATTATTATTTTAATAGTTAACATTGAAATTCATAATCATGATTTAATAATTAATTTTATTAGACTTATTAATTATACTTTTGCACCTAGTATGAAGCAATATATAAATGTATATATTGTGCACATTCATTGGTGCCTCCATATGATGACAAAACTTTTTAACTGCCTGTCTTCACTGCCAAATTATTAATGTACCTAACGACACTACAATAGGCATTTATGTTTAGAGAATGTTTACATGATCCAATATCTGATGACTGAGTAAGCTTCTAGCATTGACATGTAATAAACCTAAACCTTTTCTGTTTTTAAATGCAATCGGGTCAGTTAAACTATTGACAGAAGATACAGTCTGTGAAAGAGGGAGATTGCGCCTAAGCTTACTGCAATTTGTGTTTGTGGTCCGAACCGCTGTTAAATTAGATACATTTCTACATATTGAAGCATGACATTTATTTTGCCTATGGTTAATTAAAACAGGAATTTTTAAAGCACATAAGCGGATTGGAGTCACCGGACGTCAGATGCTAAAAACCTTGCAGGAGTTTAAAACAAGCTCTATGTTCATCGCTAAAAGACAAGAACCAGCCCAGTTCAGGTGGAGACGGTCAAATTAAAAAAGTTCACTCCGATTCCAGAAAGTAGTAAAATTGTCCACAAATGGTACACCTTGACCTCCACAGTATCCCTTTAGCCAGATGTGAAGTTGGCCTGGGTATTGAGCTTCATTCCCAGCTCAACCCAAGGTACATCCACCTGATCCCACCTGACCAGGCCATGGAGTGGAGGTATCCAGCTCGCCGCAAACACCAGGGGCCTCCACCACAAGGGAATCAAGAAGTTTCTCGTGTTCCCTTATTTGATGCAGGGTGGATAATAAATAATAATAATAAATAAAATAAAATGCACACATTGGGGAAAACTACAGAACTAAAAATAAATAAATAAAAGCCCACAATGGGGGAGAAACATAGTAAACTTGGAGATTTAATAACTGAAAATGAATAAAAATATAAAATAATAAACAATCTAAAATGATAAAATGTTTAAAAAAATGAATAAAATGAAAGATTTAAAATAAAAAAATGAAAGGAATATAAAATATAAGAAATAAAAATATAATATTTCATAATAAAAATATAATATAATAAAATATAAAAGTGAAATCACGTGGCGCTGTAATGGCGACATAGTCCCGCTGTCTCTTGTGTTCGTGTTTGTTAATTTGAATGTGTTTTGATGCGTCTGGCTTTTGTCTTTTGTTTTTTTCATGCGTTGTGTGTCTGTTGTGGTATGGGGAAGCGGGCTGGAGATTTTTCAGGGCACTCCTGTTGCTTGTTTTGATAATATTGACGAATTGTCTAATCGGGATAATCGGGGTTTGTGGTCGTCACAATGGAGACGCATTTGCAACATATGCTCGGGAATGTCCGTTGGATCTGCAGCAACAAAGTTTACCATCGCTCTTCACCGGAGTTGAAGATGTCGGGACTGATCCGGGAGTGCAGGAAATCTTCAAAAGGCAACCAGGGAAGGGAAGGAGAAGATAATGCCTGGGAGGAATGAGGCGACGACTGGGAAGGTTGACGCAGTTTGGTGGATCCATTTCGACAGTGTAGCCTACAGAGACTGCAACACTGCGTGAATGGAGGAACGTCGTGGAGGCGGAGTTTGTGTGTTGGACTGCTTAATGACACTCTCGGGACAGCGGGGGCTATTTTTTATCTTGACTGTATTCCACTTTAATTCACTTTAATGCAATAATTCTATTGAATGTCTTTATTTGATATGTTTGTTTGTGTGTCTATGTCTTTTTTTGTTGTTGCTGGTGGCCACAACTGAAGTTCCCTAACGGGAAAATAAAATTTATTCTATTCTATATAAAAGCTTAGCTCTCCCAACACGACATTGAACGTCTGTAGGCTACGCTGCCGATTTGCGCGGAAAATCCCAGATATGCAGTAGATATGGATGGATCACTTTGTTTCTCCTGACACATTTTCCTATTGAAGTCTATGGAAAAATAAGTCGGGAGAAGAAGCCCTTCAAGTTATCCATCAATATCTACTGTATTTCTGGCAGCAGAGTGATGGTTTAAGGCTTGTTTGATACGTCAGACCCTTGATGACTTTGAGCCAACCATGTGTGCCATACTGTTCCAGTGTAATTTACAGCTAAATCTAGTCCCACCCCCCAATTCCCATAGAGATCCATTCAAATGCAGAGACGTTATAGAATCGCTTGTAAGAGTACCAGAAAATAAGATATCAAGAGTCTTTTGATGTTGTTGGGTCACAGACATCAGGAAGTCACGGCATGCAAAGGATATGCGACCAAATATTAAAAATGATTACTTTATTCTATACTTCTATAATTGCAGGGGTGCCAATAATTGTGGCACACATGGTTTTGGTAAAAATAATTATTTCTTGATGAGGGATTTTTTTTTCTCATAATAAATTTACTTCAATAAATTTACTTCATTTTTTCAGTGGGAGATTAAGCTAATTCACCAAACGGTGGATTTTTTATAACCCTTTTTACTCATCTTTACCAGGGGTGCCAAGAATAGTGGCTGGCAGGCCCGGCACTATAGGTAATAATTCCTATTACCAGAGGTCCTGAGGTAAAACTAATCCCGTCAGAACAGGGCTATAGTTATCGTACATAATATAGGCTATGGTGTATATACTTGTCACTTAGGGCATGGAAAATGCTCAGTCCAATTTACTGTGCGCTGATATGTGGTAGATTAAAGGGATAGTTCGGAATTTTGGACATAATGTCTCAATTACGACTTACCCATGATGAAGTTGATTGATGGAAAACATTTTCAGATAATTCCATGCTGTCCCTTCTTTTGGACATACAAACATTGCTAATGCTAGCGCAACTCTAAGGTAACTACTAGCATCCACTACCAAACGCACTTAAACACTCCAGAGTGCACCCAAAGCAAATAAAATACGACGACAGTCTATCTGGGTTATTTTCAGTGATTATACCATCATTTTTGAAGTCAAACTATCGTTGAATCTTTTACTTTGTGCTCACCTAAATTCTCAGTGGAAGTGCGGGGGCGGAGCGATACTTTATGTTAGTAGGTAATGTAAAGTATAGCTCTGATGCCGTATGTAGTGCCGGCCAACAACAATATCACGCCTGTGAAAGAATCAGACTAGTAGTATTGTTAGCTAACGTTCAGGTAAGATGGTATTTCGGGGTGTATTTCAAGGTTGTTCAAATCATGCAAAAAAATGGGCACCACAAAGTTTTCACAGATTTCCAGTGGACGATCAACAAAGAAAACAGCTGTGGCTTCTTGCTGCTTGCATGTATGTCAACACACCAATCGAGAGACTAAAAAAGTTAAAAGTGTGTAGTGACCATTTCACGGAGGATGACTATGTGAAAATCAAAAAAGGACGGTCGGGACACCCTCTACTGAAGGAGACTGCTATGCCATCACCTGTTTTTCGTCATGCACCGAAAACAACTGACGAGCAGGTAACTAATAAATGATTGCATGCGTGATCTATTCAATTTAGCTAGCTAGTTGCCACAATTGGGAAGTCATGGAAGTGGTCAAACTTTTCCTGCAAATTGGTAGCCAGTGTGCTTGCTTGTATATTCTGTGTTATTATGTAGCATGTTTGTGTTTAGCTGACTTGTTGTCTACCAAATATGTAACTTTATGGCAAAACAGATTTTCGGCAACTGTGGAGTACAGCAGATAGCCTACAGGCAGATACCCTGGCTAATCTACAGCTAGCTCCGCCGCCGTACTTCCACAGAGGATATAGGTCAGCACAAAGTAAAGGATTCAACGATAGTTTGACTTCAAAAATGATTGTATAATCACTGAAAATAACCCCGATAGACTGTCGTCGTATTTTATTTGCTTTGGGTGCACTGTGGAGTGTTTAAGTGCGTTTGGTAGTGGATGCTACTACTTTCCTACGAGTTGCGCTAGCATTAGCAATGTGTGTATGTCCAAAAGAAGGGACAGCATGGAATTATCTGAAAATGGTTTCCATCAATCAACTACATCATGGAGAAGTCGTAATTGAGACATTATGTCCAAAATTCCGAACTATCCCTTTAATGTAAAATTTTCCTTGGAGTCATTATGAATGGGAACATAATTTTTTTTTTTTAAATGTAATCCTGGGGCAAAAGTATACATACTGTAGAGTACAGGTAAAAGTGATGTTTTATTGAGGTACGAGAGTGAATGATTACGCTGCATATTTAGTTGTATACGGGTCAATGACAAATAAGGTTTTCAAAATGAAAAAAAAATAATAAAAACTGACCAAAATGGATTTTAAATACATTCTTAATTCCACAAGAATGTATCCTGTGTATTTATATTTGTTTCATAGCTTTTAAGGTGATATAAATACATTTTTAAACAAGATTTCAGATTTTACCACCCAGAAATGTCAGGTGGCGCAACCATATATGAATTTTGAATAATACACTCTTAATGTATTTACCACTACTGAAAATCTGCAAATATGAATCATTGTAGTGTGTCAAATACACATCACATGGTAAATTCCACTTTAATTTCTTTATTTATGGCAGTTTTATTCAATTTATAGAAACAGCCACTTCTTTTTGTTTTCAAACACCTTCTTTTCCATAGAGAGAAAGAAAACAAAAATTCTAACAGTAAAAATGAGTTGTGTACATTATTTAAAGATTTTCAGTTATATTTCTGATTTAATTTTGCAGACTGCAATGGGAATGGATACATTTAAATGTAAATTTGCTGGTCGCACCACCTGACCATGACCAGTCGCGCCACCTGACATTGTGCTCAATAACGATTGATATTCACTAAATAAAAAGAAGGATATGTAAATGCATTTTACTCTGGTTTCATTTGGCTTTTATTTGAAACCTAAGCATTTTATACTGGAACTTAATCATACAATTACATTTAATTCAGGCCAGCAACAGTGGTAATGTCAATAAGATAACATTTCATCAATGCTTAAAAAATATAACTGATACATCAAGTCTCAATGAACACATTTCAATAATGAGGACTACATTTCATTCAGGTCAGCATTCAAAACAATACTGCACATTCAACATTTAAAACAATACTGCCACAATGGTAATGTCAACAAGACAACATTTTATCAGTGCTTTAAAAATAAAACTGAAAGTCTCAAGGAACACATTTCAATAATGAAATGCAACTGGATAATTTTTTTAACTATCTCTATGCCATGCTGTTTTTACAATATGCAACTTTGAGTATCAATTTTGGTTATATAGTCCTATATTCTTGAAGAGTAGGACTTTTTCCACCTTTAAACAACTTAATATCATACAGAAAGATGTATATATTTAAGAAAATGTATTTAATAGCTTCAAACACATTAATTAACATCACTTTTTTCAATTGGTTTAACTGTAATTCTAGTCGCGCCACCTGACATATTGGTCGCACCACCTGACTTTTCAAACTCAATTCAAATCTAACAGGAATTAACTTGGACACCTATATACATTTTTGTCCTTGAACCCAAGGTTATACATATATTTTTTCAATCAAATACACATTTTCTGAATAAAAACTAATTTTCATAGTTTTCCAGGGGTCATACCACCTGACATGGTAAGTTGAACCAACCTCACCATTACTCAAAAACGTCGAATTATGTAATATTTGTGGGAGTTACTAACCTTGTTACTGCATGACAGGGGTCCTGTGGGTTCTTCTGTGTGATGTTGCATCGATTTCTTACAGGCACAGTACATAAAATGATGTTTTTATGTCGGTCACCCCCCCTGACATTTGGAGAAGTCAATTTCTCAGACAAAGGTTTTTTAAGTAATAGAATAGTTTTGAAATAGGACTGTTAAACTACTTTCCGTCATTTATAAGCAATCTAACATAAAATCATGCCAAACTATTTGATTAGGAATTTTATTGAGAAAATTATCCTTTTTATTAGTTTTGTTCTCTGCATGTATGTTCGGACGGTCGCACCACCTGACATTTTGGGACACCAAAACTCGAAAAATAAATTGAATTTCAATAAAATGAGAAGGGTTTCTCATAAAGGAGATATTGTAGTGCAATTTGATATATAACATGTTTTTTTTAATTATTGTTTTTAGGAAAGTAATGAATTCGGACACAAAAAAATCATGTCATGTCATTGACCCGTGTAACACTGTGATATCAATGTTTTTATCTTAAACCACCAGAAGGGGCAAATGTATATGCTTTATAATGGGCAAAATCTATTTTAATCATTTTATGACATGTTTTGGATAGGGTTTTGGACCATAGATATTTACCCCCCTATACTGATCGTAATTCCCAATTATGCAAAAGTGAGTTTTATGAGCCAAAACTTGATTTGTAGTTAAATATAATAATTTTTTATCTAGAGCAGTGCACAATTTAGCCATTTGGATAGATCTGGAGACACTCATGGACAACAGGGTACACTGCCTATATTTAGGTCTTTAGTAGTTCTGCAAATCGTCCTCAGATTTTGCACACTTGTGGACATGGGGATCTTACACCCGGCGCTAACCCAAACGCAAGTGTCTTTGCTATCTTACACCCGGTGGAGGGTTCATTATAGCCCCTAGCGCTTACGTCGGTTAAATACCAAGTGATGTTGCGCCCATAGCAAGTGAACTGGGCGTGTTGGTCTTAAGATGAGGTGTGGCCAGGATTATTTTTGGCGTATTGCTATCTTGAGCCAGCAGAAAGCGCTTGCGCTAAAACTACCAAAAACCTGGTCTAAAGTCATGTCACAGTTATTTACATGTTATTTTAAAGGCACATATAAATTTGTCTACATAGATGTGTGCACAACGCGCATACACCCACCTGTCTGTTACACACAGGGGTGCGCACAAGCATGACTAAAAATATCAAGATTACAATGTGAAATATTATTGTGTAGGCTATATCAAAAAATGCATAATAATAAAAGCATCCATCGGTCAAAGACCACATACCTGTCCCTCAGCTAAGGGGAATGCCGCGTTAATTTGCTTTCAGCCCACTCCATGAACATCCAGGTGATGTGCGATGGTACGTGTAAGGTTACATGTATAAACTATTCGCAATTATCCTGGATTAAGCAATGACTTAGCCTATATTTGCCAATAATTCCTGTAATATGGGGGGACAGTCTTCTGTTACTGGACAATGGCTATCCATTAAAAATGTGTTGATAACACCTAGATCAAGCCTAATGCGTGAATTGTCATTTACACTAATGCGTGAATTGTCATTCAATGGGAAACTCTCGCACTGCAATAAACGAACATTTGAGTTCTGAAAATGCGCTTCAGTTGTCATTACAATACAGCTTTGTTCATCTAGGCCTACAGCCTGTAAGTAAATAGAATGGTCTTGACTGAAAAAAGTTCAAAACCTTGTCCAGTGAATATTGCATGTCGGGTATATAGCTTTGAGATTACGGCCTCCGATAGAGAATGTATAATGTGATATGGCAAACTTGCTCATAGTCCATTCAATAGTACTCGATTATCAAGAGGTCTGCTCTGCTGACCTGATTGAGGATCTGCGTTTCTCTCTGCCCCTTAGTCCACAGGCACAAAGGCAATTACGTCACGCTGAGGCGCTGGCTTATCTGTGATATAAATCTTAAAGTGGTCAGGGTATCTTGTCTCCTTTTGAGGAGAAACACCAGAACACAAAGATATTCACGGAATCCAGGGCCTAGCGTGGCCAGAGAATACCACATGGCCACATGGTCTCCTTTTTAATTTTACTAAAAAGGATTTTTAGTTTTTTAAACTGTTACATTCAATTAAAATCATCAATTGAAAGTCTTAAGGTTGATGTAGGTAATGGTTGTTAGGCCTGCCAGTTGGTAATTTACATTTTTGGACCAACTCCAGGTTCAAGCATAGGCCAGGGTGTTACCACTGGTCTTCTCACATGGAGGTAATATTTTGCCCAAATTGAAGATTACACAAACTGCACAGATTTAATGATTGTACTAAAATTAGTCAGCTACCGCGCTGTATGCTCCTTGCGAGCTAACCACCATCGTTCAGTGGAGATGAGATTTCATTTGAGGCGAAAATGCGAATAGGTCTCCTCACGTGATTGTACTGTGATGTAGCTAGGATTACCACGTGACCATGTTCCAAATCTCATCGGTTTGTTCTTAACCAATCAGAGTTCAGTGCGCCTACTCAATACTCACCGATGAGTTTTTTTAAAATCATGCCTCTCTTTTTTTCTGTGTAGCCTAAAGAAATTTTGAACCCAGGAAAAATGTAAAATGTGATTGCCTGCTTCTATTGATTACCATATTGTGAACTTTTGGTACCTAGATTGCGCTGGGACCATGTGACCACGTTTCCTTTCTAGTTCTTGTATAGTTCTGTGGCGTGAACAGTAGCTGGCCAACCCCACCCCCAACCACTCCCCCACTAGAGTATTATGTCAGTATCTGTTACTGGCTGTCAGCTGTGTAGCTAAGGCACGACCACAATCGTTCCAACAACAGCTGCAATCCCGGACGTTTTTCTTCATTAGGAACTTTTCATGGTAAGATGGATCATTTATCCTCTTAAGCCACATTATGGCAGAAATAGCTATGCATGCCATGAAGAATAAAAGTATGTTCACATTGTGCTATATTACAAACAATTACATAAAGAGGTAGCAAAGGTTTTTTAACTGATCAACATAAAGGCTGAGGTGAATCAATAGGCTCCTAATTGGTGAAAGTGTGGACTCATGGCCACTAAAACTAACCATTTGGTAGATAATGACGAATTCAAAGATAATGCAAGTGACAACATTAAAATAAAATATTAACATAAACTATAATAGTGTATTTAAAGTCCAAAGTCTAGTTTAAAGTGTGTAATAGCAGGGTCCTGCTCTGGTCATTAGCAAAGTGTTCAATTTTCAGCTCTATAATGTCCAGTGCATCTGGGGAGATGCAGTCAAAGTGAATCTACAAATGGAGAGTCTTATTCTAAGCTGTTGTGGACTTTGAATGAACCATGAGGAAACCTGGGTGGTATTTCACAAAGCGGGATTACTGAGTTAGCTGGACTATCCAGCAAACTGTGTAGGCCAATCCTGCTATGTGAAATACCCCCAATTTTACTTTGGCCCTCCAGAGGCAATATCCACCTGGTTTCTACTAGGTTTATTTAAATGTCAATATCTCATAATATATTCCCTGCACATCCATGGTTTAAAGTTTGAATTGAAGAAGCTTTATCATTCAGAAATTTGCAACAGAATACATTTATTTCAGAATAGTTACATACAGTAGTATATATAATAACCGTAACATACGTCGCTTAATGTATTTAAATACGTTTTTTTTAAAAAGCGTGTGTATTTAATCAACAACAACAACTTAGCCTATTTCAACCCTAAGTGCGACGGGTGGTTGCTGTGGAAATGACGACTGTACGGGACTTTGGCGAAATGCAACAAGATAAACTCTTCGGGGTTAATCAGAAAACAGCTGTAGCTGAATATACTGGTAAGTAGGCCTACTTGGTTTCCGAAACATATTTATACAAGAGATTTTGGAGAGAAAAAAAATGGTGTCTTCTAAACCGAAAGTGCATCAGGTACCGTAGCAATATAGTACAGTAAGCAACTGAAAACGGCGAATGCTCATTTGTACAACGTTTTTAAAAAATATTATTGTTTCTATACGTGAACATGATTTTCTTAGCATGTATAAACGGTGCATTTTATGCATTTTACAGTCTGGCTGTGGCGAGAGGACGGTCGTAAGTGCTTTGGGCTATTAATAGCACCCTCCTAATTTATTGTACTGCAGTGCAACTGGAGGTTTTCGCAAGCGGCCGGCTACCTTTTTAAAAAAATACTGCGGTCGAAAAATGCAACCTTTCCTCCTCCACTACCACTCCTCAACTCCGTGCCCCGGAAACCGATCTTTCGTTCCTCCCTCCGTCCACTGTCCCAATAGTGTAGAAGACCAGCGAAGCGGCTTCAAACCAAGGGGCCAAGACTGGGCTTTCGTTTTGAAGCTGACTTCCTGGTTGGGCTGGGAGCAGCCATTGTGCCGTTGCTCACTAACGCCACTGCGGTTGGCTCCAGTATAGGTCTTTCACCATGTAAGTCAATGGCAGCAATGTGGTCAAAATACTCAGTCAATACATTTTTCCCACAAAATTTTTTTATTATAGGTGCCTTTCCTTCATCTAATGCCTGTGCATGTGCTGATTTTTTTAAATATTGTGTCATTTGGACAGGGTATTAACATTTGTTCAGGACCAATCAGAGGGACAGGTTGAGTCCTTGGATCACTGGCATAGATAGGTTCTATATGGTTCTCACTGCCCTCACTCGGAGGGGCGGGACCTATTTTTATACAGTCTATGATTGGGACAGGGAGACACGCTGTATTTTTGAGTGGAAGTCGATGGAGAACATCCCTTAGTAGCCTACCGTGAACAAGCTGTTGTTTTGTGGACGCAGTTCGTAGCATAATAAATTGAGTGCCTTACCCGCTCATCTTCAACATGTTTGTCATCACATGTTCATTTTGGTTGGAGCGAGCTATGATGTGTCTACTACGAAAAAAATGCTGTTTCGTAAGATGAGACAGAAGGGGATGTTGCAGCTACACTACAGGCCCAGTGTCTCGGAGCAAGCAGCCAAACTGTGGGTTAAGTATCTCAAATCAATTGCTCCATACCTGTATAACCTTATCAATTTAGATATTAATTTAGCTATTCCAACCGCTCCCGTACGCAATAGCCCCCTGTTATGTACTCCCCCTGTACTCCCCTGTCATGAACGTTACCATTGCTTAACAATGCTGGGTTAGCTAGCTGGAAAGCTAACGATATTTCACGGTAAGTCGTTTTAACATTTAGCTAGCAAGCTAACGATAGCTTATGGCAAGCCATTTTAATTTAACAGTTATCCTTGCTGGCTGGCCATATAAGTTCGCTAGCTACCGTGATTGCCTAGCTAACGTTACTAACGTTAGCCAGCTGCTCTAGCTAGAAATCTAACCGGACATTTCTACACCTGGATCATTTTTTTAGGTGCCAAAAATTACGAAAATGTGCGGGGAATAGAGCCAATGTGTTAGCGGTATGTTTGTACTAACTCAATACGGGGATGTTTAAAATAAAACCAATAATTTATCGGAAAAGAATACGGAGTCTGCGTTTGTAAATGTTTGCAATGTTTGTGATTAGGTTACAGGATGCAGATGAAAGTTAATGCCAGCTACGATGTAGCTACTGTGCTTTTAGCTAGCGTGTGAACCCACTAACCTTAATCCCCACTTTATCTGGAAGAGTTTTCAGAACGGGGTTTCATGCTGCGGCAAACCGTGACAGACTGCTCTGCCACAGTCGAGTTAATTAGCGGTTAGCAATGGTGGTGATGCATTGCGTCTAGCTTGGCTACCGAGCTCAGCTGGCATGCTATCTAGCTAATCAAATTAGCTGATGTTAGCTGAATATAAATTGAAGATAACTGAATGAACGTTAATTATGTGACGAATACCACACATTCAATGCGAATAAATGACACAGTAAAATCGAGGATGAAAATTAAATGTTATATTATAAAACATTAGGAAGTTTACCCGCAAGTTTATTTTGCAAAATGGTGGGTTTGGTCAGGTCATGGGCTTTATATAGTTCTGTGGGCTTTATAGTTCTGTGGCTTCTCCACTCCGAACTGTCAATCATACTGTGCCCGGGCCATATCCGGTTGACCCTGCTCCAAGCCAAGGTCACTTCGGCTCCACGGAGCAGGCGCAGTTTGTACAAACGGCCGGCGAAAAAGACTTCCGAGCTTCAATTCAGTTTTTACGAGGCCGTGGAAAGGCAATGGGTGACGTCACAGTGGCTTTGTCCATATTTTTATACAGTCTATGCTTCAAACTCGGCTTTTCCTCCCCTCCGGCGAAGCATACATCGATGCTACTGCGGAGGTTTTTTCACATTTTTGGGTGACATCATCGCACTCACGCCCACAGAGGCAACAGTGATGATGCATAGCTATGCATTATATGAATTTCCCCAAGATAATGATGCCCCAATGCAAGATATGTAGCCTAAATTGTGTGCGCTTCAGTAGGCTACTTGCACACAAAGGACATAGCATCCTACAATGGATAACAAAATGCCAGTCCGTTTTTGTGGTTCATATCTTACATAAAAATTTGGTTTCTTATTAACGAACATGACTGTAGGCCTACATAAATATAGCCTAAGCATGACAGCTACCATTTCAGTAGATATGTGAATATGCATTAATGAATTTATTCAACCATTCCAAAGGACGTTTTTAAATTTGATGTCAGAAATTACAGTAGCCTATGAATTAGTGCTCGGTATGTTCAGACATCAGGATTCTGGAATTACAGTAACTTGTTATGTTTGTGTAGCCTATACTAGGCAACAGCATGTTTACTTTGATATAATGTTGCTGATTACATGTTAATTAGTGTCTCGACGCGAACCGCAATACAGGCTTGTTTACACTGATGCAACTATAGGTTACTTGCACTTGTAACTTAAAATACATTTTGCAGCTTTAAATGGGCTGACCATGTGGAAGTTCTGTGATTGGCTTTGGGAGTATGTGTGGGTTTGGCGTCAGTCAAAGTTATTCCTCGTTCACTGCTGACGACTTCGCAGATTTCTTTGATGAGAAGATCTCAGACATCCGCAGCTCCTTCAGCCCCTCTCTCTATGTCCCCCCCCCCCCCCCCCCCCGTTTCCCCACTGTTTTCCACTCTCCTCCTCTCTCCACCCCTTCCGTGTCCCCCCCCCTGCTTCTCCACCTTTTCTCCCCTGTCTGATGTATCCCACCTCCTACTCTCCCATCGCCCCACTACCTGTGCCCTCGACCCTATCCCTTCATCTCTCCTCCAGGCAATCACCCCAGATATCCTCCCGTTTGTGACCTCTCTGGTGAACTCCTCCCTGACCTCTGGCTGCTTCCCCTCATCCTTCAAGAGAGCCCACATCACCCCGATCCTGAAAAAACCCACACTGGACCCCTCCAACATCCAAAACTACAGACCGGTATCTCTTCTTCCTTTTCTTTCCAAAACTATTGAACGTGCTGTCTCTAACCAACTGTCTTCTTTCCTTACCCAGAACAACCTACTAGACCCCCACCAGTCCGGCTTCAGACCTGGCCACTCAACGGAGACCGCACTCCTCTCTGTCAGCGAGATGCTTCACGCAGCTCGGACAGCCTCCCTCTCCTCTGTGCTAATACTCCTAGACCTCTCTGCCGCCTTCGACACCGTAGATCACTCCATCCTCCTATCGTCCCTGTCTGCAGCGGGGATCGGCGGCTCGGCCCTGGCCTGGATTGAGTCCTACCTCTCGGAGCGCTCCTCCCAGGTTGCCTGGGCTGGTAAAGTATCGGCACCCCGTCCCCTTACCACAGGAGTCCCCCAGGGCTCAGTCCTTGGTCCCCTCCTTTTCTCCACCTACACCAAATCCCTTGGCCCTGTTATCACTGCTCATGGTCTTTCTTACCACTGCTATGCTGACAATACTCAACTCTTTCTCTCCTTCTCACCCTCTGACACTCAGGTGTCAGCCCGCATCTCCGCTTGCCTGAGAGACATCCAGAGCTGGATGGACAACCACCATCTGAAGCTCAATCCAGGCAAGACTGAGCTCATCTACATTCCTGCTCTAACCTCTCCCCCTCTCAATCTCTCCATTTCCCTAGGGGACACTCCACTGACCCCAACGCCCTGTGCCAGGAACCTTGGAGTGGTGATGGACAACAGGCTGTCCCTCTCCGAGAACATCGCAGTGGTAACCCGGGCGTGCAGGTTCTTCCTGTACAACATCAGGAGAATCCGCCCCTTCCTCACCACCCACTCAACCCAGCTCCTGGTCCAAGCGATGGTGCTGTCCCGCCTGGACTACTGCAACTCTGCAAGACCCCTTCAGCTTATCCAGAACGCAGCAGCGCGCCTGGTCTTCAACCTCCCCCGACACTCCCATGTCACCCCCCTGCTCATTGACCTCCACTGGCTACCTGTGATGGCTCGCATCAAATTCAAAACATTGGTGCTCGCCTTCCAGGCAGTCCGAGGATCAGCCCCTCCATACCTCCAAAAGCTCATCAGACCCTACACACCTACCAGATCCCTGCGTTCCGCCTCCTCAGGACGACTGGTACCCCCCCCCCCCCACTTCATACTAGCACCCGGTCTCGACGTCTGTCTGTCCTGGCCCCACGGTGGTGGAATGAGCTCCCCGTGGAGGTCAGAACAACAGAAAGTCTGACCACCTTCAAGCGCAGATTGAAGACTCACCTCTTCAAGCTGCACCTCTCTCCACCCCTCCCTACCTCCTTGTGACCTCCCTTGATTGTGTTTTTCTGAATCCTTGTTTAAGTGGTTCAAGCTGCTAGTTTAATACTTAAGGTTACTTATTGGCTTACTGTTGTACAAGCCAATGATTGATATTGTGCCCCCCCCCCCCCCCCAAAAAAAATAATATATATATATATATATATATATATATATATATATCATACTGACTGCGCCTGGTGTTTGAAATTGTATTTACCTTTTAGGGTTGTTTTAACGCACTTGTTTCAAGTTGGAAAATGCACTAATGTACGTTGCTCTGGATAAGAGCATCTGCCAAATGACTAAAATGTAAAATGTAAAATGATAGGGCAACTTCATCAATAGTCGACAGCGATTTTGATGACGGTGAAGCAGAGATCGCTGTCCAAATTTTGTTCTCGGCTCCTCTCCTCCACTCCCCTACTCCCCTCCCTTCCTCCACATACTTCTAGGTAGTAGAGGAGTGGAGGTGGGAAGGTGGGGAGTGAAGAATATTCGATTGGTTTATGTCATGCGCCACTTTGTTTTGATAACAGAAATTCAGGCTGAATCACTGGCTTTAGAATGCAGAATTTGAGGGAAAAACACTGTGTATGGTGCTGGATTTCTCTCACAGCAGTTCTTTCTATGACCGCTACCAACTAAGCATGACCATCCCCGATAATAAAGTTGCGTACTCCAGCTTTAATTGAATGATTGTTTGACTTCTTGCTTGAAATAGAGATGTCTTGATGGGAAAGATACTGAAATACATGTGATTATGCATGGCACTCACATATATAACAAGACTTCAAACAATTAAATATCCCTATCAATGTAATTCTCTTTAGATTCTATATGTCACACAACAGTAGTCCTCTCCGGGTTGCAGACAGGGATTCTGTGCAAATTTTCAAGCAAGGGAATTCAGACTTACCGTAGTGGTGCAGTGAATGTCCTTCCATACAATGGCTTCCCGAGAAAGGTCAGACAGCTCAAACAGGTTGTCCACGATCACCTCCCCAATCATGTCATGACTGGTAAAACGGTCAAAGTCATAGATGCTGAAATGCAGCTTGCGACTGCTCAACTGGTCGTACTCCATGGGGAACTGGAAGGTCTCATCGAACACTGGGTTAAGTGTCTTGCGCTGAACGCGTGTCTGGAACTTATTTTTCCTCTCAGGCAGTAAGTAGATCTTCACGTAGGGGTCTGAGCTGCCTGTAAAATCTTTGGCTGGGAGTTCCAGGGCTTTCAAAATTTGCACCACCAGACAGCTCTCCTCGTAGTCATAGCGCAACGAAAAGCTCAACTTGCCACAGGTTTCCACCTCCTCCTTGCACTCCTCCTCCGAGTCCACAGACTTCTGCTTGTAGAGCTCAGGCTTGATGCGGCCAATACCAATGGATGGCTGCCTGATGGGCAGGCTGTCCATGCTGAAGTCCATGCTAGACACATGCATCTGTCGTGGCAGGTGGCGTCGGAATGAGTTATGCCTGTACAGAAAAAAAATGGCAGGCACACATTAAATCCTCTGCTTCAATGCTGAATTCAGTTGGCCAGGATGGTCATGTATCATTGTTCACCCCGCAATCCCTGGTGGTTACTCTGGGGCCCAGAGTCTTCTTGCTCAAGCTGTACATGAAGTGTCTCCCTCCAACTCATGTCTGTGCAAGCTCAGTTTGTGAAGTTCAGCGTGAAATGAAGCAGCAGCTTAACCTTACATTTCAGGAGAGCACATGCTCTCCAAATGATAGTTCAGATCGCAGCAATGAGCATGGCTGGAGAATACAATTGGGAATGCAAATTGGGAGAAAAACAGGGAAAACGCATTACAAAATGTATGCTTCAAAAATAATTTAATTGAAACAACAAAAAAAACTTCAGTTAATAATGGTATTGTAGTACTGGAATCACCTGCTTAATGATTCATTACAGAAGACAGCATGCCATTGTTTGACAGTTCTCAAAAAGACGACAAGGTTAGAATTCTTTCTCATCAACTATTTGCACTCTATCAACCACCTACAGTTGAAGTCGGAAGTTTACGCTTAGGTTGAAGTCATTCAAACTTATTTTTAACCCCTCCACAGATTTCATGTTCCAAACTATAGTGTTAGCAAGTCAGTTAGTCAGACTGTGCCTTTAAATTTTTAATATTTGGTCGCATATCCTTTGCATGCCATGACTTCCTGATGTTTGTGACCCAACAACATCAAAAGACTCTTGATATCTTATATACTCTTACAAGCGATACTATAACGTCTCTGCATTTGAATGGATCTCTATGGGAATTGGGGGGTGGGACTAGATTTAGCTGTAAATTATGCTGGAACAGCACATGGAATACATGATTGGTAAAATGGTTGTAAGTCAGCAAGGGTCTGAGGTATCAAACGAGCCTCAAACCATCACTGCTGCCAGATATGCAGTAGATATGGATGGATCACTTTAAGGGTTGTTTCTCCTGACAAATTGTCCTATTGAACTCTATGGAAAAATAAGTCAGGAGAAGAAACCCTTCCATTTTTTTCAGTGATAATGTGGGATGCCCAGCTTTCCTCAATTTCCCCCTTCTGAAAGATTTAAGGAAATCTTTTTGACAATTAAGAGGCACACTGAGACACTTATACAATAAACCAGGGGTCTTCAACCTTATCCCGCAAGGGCCGGCGTGGGTGCGGGCTTTTGTTCCAACCAAGCAGTAACACACCTGATTCTACTAATCAAGGTCCTTAGCAAAGACTCTAGTGATTGATTAGTAGAATCAGGTGTGTAACTTAAATTATGAAAATAAACAAATCTAAGTTTGTATTGTAAATGGTACACCTGTCTTGCTTCATTTAAGCCATTTACCAAGTTTATGTGATGCTCACACCTGGAGTTATAAAGCCTTAAACAGAGCACCCCCTAAATAGGTGAAATTTGCCATCTGCGCCAAGGGGTTAAGGATGTGCAGAGATTTTATAGGTAGGCTACTTGTAATAGGTTTCAAAAACTTCAACCACAGAATTAATAACTTGGACAACTTGGCAATGGGAAGTTAATGCTCCTAGCTGTAATAATTTTTTTAATACTAATTATCCAATTGAGAAGAAAAAATAAATACATTCTGCAATTGGAGTTGCTAATTAAGACGCTAATCAAAACAATTAGTTGACATCGCTCCGTGTCGTCTACATCCCAAGCCTGAGTGCGGAGAAACCCAACTGCGGACAATTCAGTGCAATTAGCCTATGTAACTGCCGAGCAAACAAGCCTATACACTGCCCTCGCATTCTCAATTTTGTGTGTCAAGAAGTACACGTGAGTACAGTTATTTATAACTAATGCAGCGGTTATGCTGAACGAAGTAATCGTTAAGACGCTTATGAAAACGATGACCTAACAGAAAAGTGAAGTGTAGCGCAGCATCTGCCTACACCTCATTGCATTCGATTACATGCAAATGCGGTGCGACTTTCCATTATGTTAAAACTTCCGTCTTTAATATACATCTGTCTGATAGCATGAATCAGACAAGGGAAAGTTAATTTGGACGGAACTTCAAATGTCAAATTGCAATGTAATAATTATGGATGTTAAGTTGTTTTTCACGAAAAGCATTGGCTAAAATCATGGTGCGGTTGTTTAAAATCACGGAAAACTGAAAAAAGCGTCGCATCTCGGTGTTTTAAACAACCGTTAATTTTATTAAATTAATATAGATTCCATGGGCAGCAGACGACTGAAATAACATTCGCGACTGTAGCACTGTATCTGAATAGCCTATGTCACACTTTGTTTCTCACAGCATTTGGCAATATGTTTCGAATGTATAAGGCAGCCTATACAAATAACACTGTAGAATAGGCTACATTCAGGTAAACTGCCGAAAAATCAGGAAAGCACTAAGTGTACCTAATGGTGGAAGTTCCCTGATGAACACCCAGCCTTCAGTATTAGGCTAGGACAAGAAAACGGCACTGGGCGAATTCGGAGATGGCTACAGGTGAGGAAATCATTTCCAAACCTCACACAAAAGGCAAAATGATAGGCTAGCCTACTTGCCTGTTGTACCCAACTCTGTCGATGCAGAAAGATGCGTGTCTTCAAACGGACAAGTTTTCACCAAACATCGTCAATCAATGACAGAAAAAACTGACCTTGTTCAAATTTAATCACGGAGTTTAGAACCTTGATTTTTCATCTGAACATTGTACATAACATTCACCACTTTTGTCATTTATTTAAAAAATAAATAGGCGTATACCTCTGCTGCAAACCATTTCATTCTTATTCAGTGTCTATCAAACATCGCTGTCAATCATCATCTGTGCATAATTGGTGCCAATTACTTTTTAATTGTGGAAATGAAATCGAGATAATAGTTTCATAAGCTGCTTGACAAAAAGTGCTATAGGCAACCACTGAATGCAGTAGAAGCTTCATTTAACTGTCAAGATGTATTGCGTGCTTCTCAAAAATACCACACATGATAACAAGTAGCCTAAGTATGTAGTATATCAGTTCTAAAATACATGGGCTGCATTTGCATCCATTGTATTTAATAGCCTATAGCTCGGCCACTAGGCTAAATATGATACACTTCATTCAACATTATACTTGCTCAGCATGACATGGTTATTAAAGCTACTACCTCAACACTAAATAGTTAATGACTTAAAAGATACATGTAAGTGTAACCCAGGTTACGAGTAGCCTCCATAGCGACAAATATTGATTCTAAAATAAAACATTCCAAAAAGAAAATGCATCAACTAGGTTAATTAAAATATTTCAACCTCAATAGCCTACTAAGGTGAACCAATAAAACTGCGAGACAGTACACTAGTCAGTCTATCAAGATGTCAGTCCCACCCTGAAGTTAAGTCTTAGCCTAGTTTGTTTGTACGTAACGTTTTAGTTGATATTTCTGGAAGACACCATTGTGAGTAGGCTATAGTCGGGTTTAACAACGTGCAAAGCTACAAACAGATGACATCTCTGGCAAGCTCAGTTAGCAAAATTAATGTGAGTTCAACCCAAACTAATATTACTGCAGAACATAACGTTAACTAAACAAGCACAACATCTAGTACTACTACTAGCCTACTACAGTAATTACAAGGCCAGTGTGCACTAGCCTATTAGCCTACTACCATTACTCATTTTTGAGTATTTTTACTACCATGCTTGGGTTTCTCAAGCTAACTTTAAGTTTGCCTGTACCTTCAAACTTTACTTTTTTTGTCATATTGCTTTTATGTTCTTAAATGTCGTATATACTTAACTTTCTTTAGGCTTTTAACAGCTCAAACCCCTAATTGCCGCTTGCGGCTATATTTATTATTATTAGGGGACCAAGCAGCAAAGCTGCTGGAACCCTATTATTTTTGTTTGGATTATTAGGGGACCGAGCAGCATAGCTGCTGGTACCCTATTGTTTTTGTTCTGATTCTTTTTTTCTTTTTTTTCTCTCCTTTCACCTAAAATTCTCGTGAGCTGGTTTAGCCTAGAATCATCAAACTTGGCAAGCTTGTTGGGATTGCCAAACTCTTGGATCCTCTATATTGTGACGCAGATTGAACACCTGGTGGCGCTGTAGTGCACGTGACAAAATTTGTACATTGACACGCCCGCTGCCGACGCCCCGTTTCACCTAGAGTCACAATTCATTCCGAACAATTTCCCTCAGACCCATAAAGTCAGCCATATTGGATTTTCCGCTAACTGGCATTTTTTGTAAAACACTTAAAATGCTACTCCTTCTACAAAATTTGACCAATTTAGATGGTCACATCTAAATAGTCAAATTAAACCTGGTAGACACACTCCTTAGACCATGCCTCATAAAAGGTATAAACAGAATTTATAAACAGATATTTTAAAATATGGCCGAATGATGAGCCAATGAATTTTGACTGGGCGTGGCTTATCACAAAAATGCAAAAATGTCTGTTAAGAGTAATATCAGGACTTGATCTCTGCAGTTTCAACCCAATCGAGCCATGTGGTGGCGCTATAGAGATCCAAATATATGAAAATATAAAAAAATTCACTAAAAATCATTGACACGCCCACTGCATACTAGGCCTGGTAAATTAATATTCGATATTCGAATATTCCTCGAATATGAAAAAAAAGCTACATTCGAATATAAAAAAATACTATTCGATTATTGGGCGTGGCTTCCGCTCAGTGTACAAAATATATATTTTTATTGGATCAGAGAAGTGCGCGCTGCCCTCTTCCCTTACTGGCCTATGTAGTGAGCGAGCGAGTCACGTGTCATACAAGCCTCCTCTGTTGAAAACGGAAGACGCTGCATACGGGTCATTGCTATGCTTGTACTGGACGGACACGGCACTTTCATTTAATAGCAGAGTGAAAATCAAATGTACAGGCATATTCGTCGAGCTGAAAAGAGCCAATAATTCAATAGCAGCAGCATGGCAGAGAGTTTCGGAAACCAGCTCAGCCGCGGAGAGAGTGATTAGCACTCCGAGCAATCTAAAAAGCCCCGTTTGGAAGTACTTCGGTTTTTGGTCAGTGAATGGCAAAATTGTGGAACCTCGAGACAAAGTTGTATGCAAGCTTTGTAAGCTACGTTAAACGTTAAAACTATGCTACGTTAAACGTTAAAACTATGCTCGACGTTCATTGCTAGGGATAGCTGCAACATTATGCGAAGGATGTGCTTTGCCTTGTCTGTTCTGTAGATCTTGATGATGTCTCTGTACGCACTTACTGTACGTCGCTTTGGAGAAAAGCGTCTGCTAAATAAATGTAATGTCATGTAATGTAATGCTGATCCCAGTTCCCTCTCCAAAAGGTCAAAGATGGTACTTTTCTGTTTTTAATAGCACTTTATTGTAAATGATCCCTCAGGATCAATTCTTTTTAGTAACATTTCTCGAAATTGTGTGCCTTAATTTTATTCAAACAAAAGCATTATAAAAGTGTGTATGTAGATTTTAAAAGCCATCTCGAATGTTAACGTTTTTTTTTTTTTAAACTTGACTGCGTTCATGTTTATGTTGAAATTAAATGTACCTATACTAGTTATGCGTCTCGTTGTATTGGTTTGTCCTCTTGTGAACCTAACGCGCAATAACACAGCCCGAAAGTTGGTCAAATTGTAACATTTTAAAAGTTGGTCAAATTGTAACATATTCGAATATATTCAAACTTATGTGTTTTTTCAGAAGGAATATTCGAATGTGATTTTTGGCCAATGTTGACAGCCCTACTGCATACGCCCCGTTTGGTCTAGAGTCACAGAATTTGGTGGACATGTCCCGCTGCTCATGCCCAACAAATTTGCCTCATGGAACCATGAAGTCTGCCATCTTTGATTTTCCGCCAATTACAATTTTTTGTAAAACACTTAAAATGCTACTCCTCCTACAGAATTTGAACAATTTGCACCAAACCTGTTCGAGGCCTATGTCAAAAAATGGCCGAATGAGAAGCCAATGAATTTTGCATTGGGCATGGCTTATCGAGCGAATGACAGAGTTCTATTTGTTTTGTTGTAGCATTGAAGTCTATGGGAAATTTGCATGCATTTCTTTACTGTTGATGGGCCCTTAATAGTAATATGAGGACTTGATGTCTGCAGTTTCAACCCAATCGAGCCACATGGTGGCGCAATATAGATCCAAATATAAGAAAATATTTAAAAATTCACTAAAAATCACTGGCACGCCCACTGCATACGCCCCGTTTTATCTAGAGTCACAAAATGGGGTATAGAGGTCCCTCTGCTCATACTGAACAAATTTGCTTAAAGGAACCATCAAGTCACCCATATTGGATTTTCTGCTAATTAGCATTTCTTGTAAAACACTTAAAATGCAACTTCTCCTACAAAATTTGACCAATTTACATGAAACCTGGTACGCACACTCCTTAGACCATGCTTCATAAGATATTTTTACAGAATGTTGATATTTTAAAAGATGGCCGAATGACGAGACAATTAATTTTCAGTGGGCGTGGCTTATCACAAAAATGCTAATAATTCCAAAACCATTTGACAGAAAGTTATGAAACTTAGGAGGTCTTTTAAGAGTAACATCTGGACCTGAGTTGTCCAGTTTCAACCCAATCGAGCCACGTGGTGGCGCTACAAAGATCCAAATATAAAAACATATTTAAAAATTCACTAAAAATCATTGACTGCCGACGCCCCGTTTGATCTAGTCACAAAATTTGGTGTACACGTCCCACTACTCATGCCCAACAAATTTGCCTCAAGAAACCATGGAGTCTGCCATCTTCGATTTTCCGCTAATTAGCATTTTTTGTACAACACTTAAAATGCTACTCCTCCTACAGAATTAGACCAATTTGCACCAAACCTGTTCGAGGGACTCAACCCACATCCCTACATACATGCATTTCTTTACTAAGGCCTATGTCAAAAATTGGCTGAATGAGAAGCCAATTAATTTTGCATTGGGTGTGGCTTATCACAAAAATGCTAGTAATTCTAAAACCGTTTGATATAATGTTCTGAAACTTGGTGGGTTGATTGACAGTTAGATCAGGACTTGAGCCCTGCAGTTTTAACCAATCAATCCACGTGGTGGTGCTATAGAAATACAAATGTTGCCAAGTACACTATCTATGCTTAACAGGCTGTCTGCCTACCATACCAACTATGAAAGTTCCTGTAGCTTAGTGGTTAAGGCATTGGACTCCCATGTAGTAGGTTGGTGGTTCGATCCCCACCTGTTCCCAACATTGTTTTTGAGGCACACAATGTGCACGTCATGCTAAGAATGTTCTTTTAACATAAAACAAGTTATTTTTATTGCAAAGGCTAAGAAATATCACAATATTACCAGTTAACTGTTTGAATTATGAAGTCAGTAAGCCAAAAAACGGACCCATCAATGTGGATTTACCACCATTTTGAATAAATTAAAAATCACCTAAAATCTATCTCTTTCTAGATGCATTGACCGATTTGCATGATATTTGGAATTCAGCATCTGCTCTTGAATATCTAAAAAAGTTATATAAATGAAGTTGCTAAGGTTAAAAATGTGACCGCCACAAGCCAATGATTTTGCATGTGGGCGTGGCTTTTTACCAAAAACTTCATAAATCCAAAACAGTTTGATGGAATTTGATGAAACTTGGTAGTTCCATTCAAAACTGGGGATGCGTTCCAATAGTCGAAAAATGCAACCTTTCCTCCTCCACTACCACTGCTCTACTCCGTGCCCCGGAAACCGATCTTTCGTTCCTCCCTCCCTCCACTGTCTCAATAGTGTAGAAATCCAGCGAAGCGGCTTCAAACTCAGCTTTTCCTCCCCTCCGGCGAAGCATACATCGATGTATGGTACTGTGGAAGTTTTTTCCCATTTTTGGGTGACATCATCGCGCTCACACCCACAGAGGCAACAGTGATGATGCGTCGCTATGCCTTATATGAATTTCCCCAAGATAATGATGCCCCAATGCAAGATATTTAGCCTGAATTGTGCGTGCTTCAGTAGGCTATTAGCACAGGACATAGCATCCTACAACGGATAACAAAATGCCAGTCCGTTTTTGTGGTTCATATCCTACATAAAAATTCGGCAATTTAAGTCGGGGAAACTTTATTTATTTGCTTGCAAATTAATGTTGCTCATTAACGTTGCATATTAAGGAACATGACTGTAGGCCTACATAAATATAGCCTAAGCATGACAGCGACCATTTCAGTAGCTATGTGAGTATGCATTAATGAATTTATCCAACCATTCCAAAGGACGTTTTTAAATTTGATTTCAGAACTTACAGTAGCCAATGTCTATAGGTGAATTAGTGCTCGGTATGTTCAGACATCGGGGACATCGGGATTCTGGAATTACAGTAAATTGTTATGTTTGCGTAGCCTATACTACAACATGTTTACTTTGATATAATGTTGCAGATTACATGTTAATTAGTGTCTCGACGCGAACTGCAATACAAGCTTGTTTACACTGATGCAACTATAGGTTACTTGCACTTGTAACTTAAAATACATTTTGCAGCTTTTTGGCTTTGGGAATATGTGTGGGTTCGGCATCAGTCAAAGTTATGATAGGGCAACTTCATCAATAATCGACGGCGATTTTGATGAGGAGGTGGGGAGTGAAGAATATTGGGACGCACCCTCAGTCCTCAGGATAGTCCCAGAGTTTTGCCCCAATTAACCCATAGGGTGGCCCCAATGGTTTTTCAAATTTGAAAAATTGACAAAAAATCACAAATGGGTAAGAGGGACTAAACCGCTCGGTCCAAACATGAACATGTATGTTTCGACCACTGCCATCTTGAATTGGCGACCACTTTGGATTTTGTTGGTTCATTTGCTACTTGTCCCACTTTCACCTGGTTGATTGGAATCAAACTAACAGAAGTTATGTCTCAAACACCACTGACCAAATGGTGGTGCTATAGCAGTCTTTTGAATTCCAAAGAGGTAAATATTGATAGGTCCTCCTCTGTTCGACATACCCTACCGACCTGAAATGAATGTCACACAATCCCCCTTCTCTTACAGAATAAATATGCCTTAAGGATCCATTAGAACATCAATGTGGATGTAGCACCATTTTGAATGAATTAAAAATCTATCTCATCATAGATGCTTTGACCCATTTGCACTAAATTTATCATCTAGCATCTACAAACAAAAACAAGGTAGAGTCCGCACACTGGGATTTGAAAAAGTATTATATCAGTATTTAGAAAAATATATTTCATATAGACTTGGAAATTTGCAGCAGCAAAAGTGTAAAAAGATCAAGTGACAAGTGCAAATAAGTGAGAGCAAAGGTTTCAGTCCATAGGACTTTCCTCAGTGCAAAAAGACAATGCAGTAGGCAACACACCAAACAAACCAAACACACTCACCCTCAGAATCTGATGGCAATGAAATACTAGACGCTGAAGTGTGAGCATCATCAGGAAAACGGACATATCTGGACCTAGAGGTAGGCATCTTATCCTTGGAGAGCCATGGATAGACTTTCCAATCCCTATAATCAATACTGTCTCTTCTGAATTACTGAATTATTTTCTTCTGTACTTATAATTGGTATTTCTCTGTGGTGCATATCAAGGACAACAAAGTCAAGGTATTGGAGTGGCCATCACAAAGTCCTGACCTCAATCCAATCAAAAATTTGTGGGCAAAACTGAAAAAGCATGTGCGAGCAAGGAGGCCTACAAACCTGACTCGGTTACACCAGTTCTGTCAGGAGGAATGGACAAAAATTCCAGCAAGTTATTGTGAGAAGCTTGTGGAAGGCTACCTGAAACATTTGACCCAAGTTAAACAATTTAAAGGCAATGCTACCAAATACTAACAGAGTGTATGTAAACTTCTAACCCACTGGGAATGTTATGAAAGAAATAAAAGCTGAAATAAATAATTCTCTCTACTATTATTCTGTCATTTCACATTCTTAAAATAAAGTTGTGATCCTAACTGACCTAAGACAGGGAATGTTTACGAGGATTAAATATCAGGAATTGTGAAAAACTGAGATTAAATGGATTTGGCTAATGTGTATGTAAACTTTCGACTTCAACTGTAGATATTGATAAATCCTGCTGCGTTTGACTCAGGGACCTGAACTCATTGTCAAAAGATCCCGCTTTGCACAGAGAATAAATATGGCTTAAGGATTAATTAGCCTGGCATTATAGATTTGCCACCATTTTGAATAAATTACAAAACAGTTCCAATCTATCTGCTCCAAGATGATTTGACCAATTTGCACCAAATTTGCCATTTACCATGTACTCACAATTCAATTATTTTTAAAAAGTTTACTAAAAATCACTTTTTTGTTGACATTTGATACTAGCTAGGCTGACTAAGCAATTCATTATGAACATGCATATGTAAGTTTTTTGCATTCGCATATGTATTGCTGTTGCTTTGTGCGCTTGGCCCCCTTAATTGCTGCTTGCAGCTATATTTATTATTATTTTTTTCTCTGCGTGTTTGCTAAATTTCCCGTGAGATCTACATCGTAGAAACTTGAAACGTGGCACACTCATCATAAATGTATGAAATGAAGAGTGTTTAAAATATCACCTCAAATCAGCCTCATAGTAGCACTATAATTAAAATTTCTATTTATTCACAGTTTTAATGTAATATCTCCCACACCATTTGTCCAATTCACACCAGATTTCCTATGAGTATTCCCTGGAAGTACATGTACTTGCATGCCTAATATCATGAAAGTCCGCCATATTGGATTTTCTGCTAATTTGCATTTTATGCAAAAAAAACTTTTTCCTAAGGCTTTTTTGTTTCTTGACCAATTTGGACCAGACTTAGTAAATATCATTAGTGTACGTAAGTATACTTGGTAACTATAATCCAGCTATATCGGACAATAACTACGGGAACTGTGAGCCAATCAATGTGAGATTGGGCGTGGCCTATCAAATAAATGGCCATAACTCATTGACCATTCATCCAATTTGAACAAACCTTGAGAATAAGGTTTGTGAGACACCACTGAGGATGCATGCCAAAGTATGTCCAAATCTGTCCACGGGGGCCACTATTCAGTTGTTAAGTCTGACGCAACGCGTGTTTCCGGGTCCACACGAACATAAACAAACCACAATGGCGGATCCGGTAACATTATTCACCATAACTTCCTTCTTCAGCAAGGCATCATTGAGGGTGAAAAAAGGGCTAAATTCTTACGAATCCAACCGAGTAACGAGTGTAGCTGTTCTCCCAGGAGGAATTATCAAAGGTAGCGTCCAGGCTTCTATGAAAAAGAAGTTCTACGAGGTTGAGGTGGGTTAGTGAAGTTAGCGTTATGCTAGTTGACATCCGAAGATGATCTGCCACGTTCTGGCTGATGCATTTCTAAAAATACACTACTGCAATAACTCTGGACTGTAAATGAAGATGAAAAACTAAAGATGTACCAGGTTTCGGAGGGTTAGCAAAGTTAGGCTAGTTGACATCTAATGATCTGCCACGTTCCGGCTGCAGAAGTAACATTAGGCTAATATAAAAACACAGCACTGCCATAGCTCTGGGACGTAAATGAAGATGGAAAACAGCAATGCTCTTGAGATGTGTTAGGGTTAGGGTTCAATTGTTTTCAATACAGGTACATGTTGAGAATCAGATAGTGAGGTACAGCACCTGCGAGTGTCCGATCGGTAGGGACAAGTGCCACCATATGGCAGCCTTGCTGTATTTGGTAAATAAAATAGACCCACCATGTCAACTACCCAAGCACATTTTTATGATGTTAATATCTGCACTTACCCTTACCCTGCATTCAAGACATTAACTGATTTATACCTTGAGAGATTGTTTATGACTTTTATGAATTTGTTTATAACATTGTTTATGAATTTTATATGTACTAATGTCCTTAGAATTTCAACTGTGATAGTTATAATGAATTAATTTTTGGCACTTCAGAGCACAATAACAATTGTTCGACAAATAAATGTTTTCAACACAATGTTAATCTGGTAGCATAATTCTTTTTAATAAAACTTTCTGCAAAACAAACAGAGGAAGAATAAAGCAGTGTGGTTCAACAATGAGTGTTAGAAATGAGTGAATTCATACTTGATTTACTCTTATCAACATTAATTTCTGGGGGAATAAAAAAAAAAAACAAGCCTCCTCTTGATAACAGTAAAATGATCACACTATACGCCTATATGCTTGCAATTTCACGGAGAATGGGTGTTTGTAAATTTGTAAGACACACACACACTTTCAGTATCTTGTTAATGTTTTTTCTGAACTGGTATGGTATGTGGTGCAGAATGCCAAACAATTTCAGCCTCTGAATGGAATGTTCCACATGTATCCTAGCACTGGAGATTAGTCTGTTATTGTTCACTTCCTCCTGTGTGAACTGTCCATTGACAAGGAAAGACGGGATGTTCAGCGAAACTCCCTCTGGCAAAATGTCCTGAATTGTGAAGCCCTTGTCGGCCATAACCATATTGCCTGGTTGTAGATGTTGGAGAAGTCCGCAGTCAGCTGTTATTGCCTTGTCTGAGGCACTCCCACCGCAGAGGTCACTGGTAAAGGTAATTACTCCATTAGGAGCAACACCAATTAGAGCCTTCAGTGTGGTCCGTCCTTTATACTGGCTGTAAAAATGACTGTGTGTCAAGCATAGAACTATATATTAACTAGAAAGGCAGAAGCCTTCTCAAAACGGCACCGTTTCCACGGCCCAAAGTTTTTTCTCTGATTGGCCAACGTGACCTGTCACGTGAAGGTGGTAATTTTCTCCCCTTTCACAGAGTAATGGCTGCGGTTGTAACTCTAGTTAGCGACCATATACATGTATAGCGACGACTGCAAAGTTATGCTACCGAATAAAAAAGCAAAATGAAAGGTAGCCTAACTTTGTTAGCTACCGTTAGCTAAGTTAGCTCGCAGTAGCAGCCAGAGGCCTAGAAAGGACATGCTATCACAAAAGCCTGTTGATAATACACCAATAGTAGCTCGATACACATTTAAAAGAAAATAAGCCAGGTATAGCATAATGTTAGTTATACTTTAGAACACATTTGGCTAATTTTAACGTAACCCCCTCGAAACTGCAATGGACATAACGTTATTACGATAACCTTCCAATATCAACGTTATAGACTACTGCACTTTAAGACCGCATAAACGGGCACAAGTGTCCGCTATGCGTTAAGATAACTATATATATATACTGTATATATAATGTATGTTATATAGCCTGTGTCTATGTTCATAGACATCCTATATATATAGCTACGCTGTATGTGTAGCCTACGTTGTGGTGAGTGAATACATTTTTTCCTGGTTGGTTCAGTTCAACAAGTTACTATGACAAGGGTGATGCAGGAAAATAAACAGACCTAACAGCAAAGCATATTTGTGGTTAATGCTAATTTAGCTCAAGCAGGACGACGAAGAAGACAAGCAGGCTAACCTAACGTTGTCAAAAAAATTCTTCTTACCGTGAAAATATTTAATTTTTCCCCCCAGGGTTTCTGCGCTGTTATGGTTTTGAAAGCTCCGTGCTATGATTCAGGTTTGGCAAAACTGGTATGCAGTAACAACAATGCTAGTATCACATATTTTAAAACTCTAGAGATGTAGGCTATACCTTGCCAAAAATCACAAGAGCATTATTCCCCTCAGATGGTACCGACCAACCCTACTGGCTCACGGACTACTAGGTGTACGAATTATATATTGTAATTTTTGACGTAAAAAATTATACCTAACACATAAAAGAGAAAACCTCTGTATCTCTCTGTATGTCTGGTGCACAGCAGCCAGCAGATGGCACGCAATGTGCCCACACACACGCACGCACGCATTAATTAGGTATAGGGCCGACTAAATGGCCAATTAGTGATTGTGCTCCAACGGGTATCAGAACTAGTCCATCTGATTATCAACTCATCACCCATGGTAAGGATAAGCCACAAATCAGCTGTGGAGACTACCACCTACAAGTTCATAACAGTGTCATCTTCAGAGATATATGTAGGAAACTTCATCCGTAAACAGAGGGATATTGAAGCTACAACATTATATAATCCTGACCTTGTAGGACTATTCAGGAGGTTTCGGGGAGGGGCTAAAGCGCTTCAAAAACAGCATGTTATCTAACCCTAACCCTAACCCTCATATGACAACAATCCAGATGTATTTGGTAGGTAAAATAAGGTCTACACTAGTGCAAATCCAAACATATGACTGTGATTAGGGAAAACATCAATACCTTGAAGGATTTTTCCCACCAAATAAACAAAAAATCAAAAGACTTGATTTTATCCAGGCTGGAGTCTCAAAGGGTCTCAGAAACTACACCTCAAAGAGGCTGTAGCCAGACAGAGATGAAAATTAAACTTTGTCGTAGGACAAAACTAAAGACATTTTTGGAAAGGCCTTGACCTGGAGAATAAAGGTATGTCAATTATTTTGCCCTGACACCCCAGGGGACTCAGTAGCGCCCCCTAGAAGGGCAAAACTGGCCAAACTTCAAATGCTTCTAATTCTGGAACCAATGGACATATCGGGTAGATATTTAACAGGATGATTAACTAACTAGTCTTTCATAAATAATGTCAGAGCCAGCCTTCAAGCTCTAACAGAAGGGCCTGAATAAAACGTTTGATGCTTAATCATTTGATACTTCGATGATTCAATTAGATGATCAATTGGGATCTTAACTGATGCTATATTGAACATAAATTTTAAGCCCCAGGTCAATAGGATTAGTATTTTTTTCGTTATTGGTACTAATAGTTTAGAACTACAATTCCCCAAAAACCCGAGAGCTCTACGTAATGATGGCCTGTGAAAAGATGGCGCCGTCTGTAGTCCGTTTAGGGTTAGGGTTCGGATAATAAATATATACGGCTAATCTGGGTCGCCCCATGTAGGGGACAGTATTAAAATTAATTGAGATTGTGGGATTTTGACCATATCCGACATAAACTGTTTGCTTTTTTTTGTGACTGAATAAACCTTTCCACATGTTTTTTGTGTCCCTATTAACATTTAGCGGTTATCGCCATCAACCAGTAGCTACTCAAAAGTCACTCGTCTGGTAAACAAAATTCACTAGCCGGCTAGCTAGCTAACAACCGAAAAGTAGCATAGTAGCCAAGCCCACAGTAATACCTCTAAATTTCGTTCTAGATGTAGCACGAAAACAGTCTGAGAAATGCTAGCATTGAAAATGCATGGGTTTAAATTTCGTTCTGTGTAGCACGATAAAAGTCGGACAATCGTGCTCCGGGTGACGATTCAATAGATTCATTGTCGTGACTATGAGCATGAAAAAGCGTGAGACCGGGTTGATTTTTCACCTGTTAACATAACAAAGTGTACCTTAACCTAAAGGCTAAGACAATTGCGCTATTGTGTGAATCATCCTGCGTGAACACAATTCTGATCATGCTATTCTCCTGTCCTCAATGGTCACCATCTTATCTATTTTCTCTCTGTCAGTTATGTCAAGAACAATTGCTACCACTCATCCACCTATACCTGTATACCCAGCTGTTGGTAAGTACTGTATGTGTCAGTTGCTGCTCAAAGTCGAAATGTCTGAATTCACTGGGGTTCTGTTCAAGTCTTTGCTATGTGTGTGCAGGCACCTTGTAACATCTCCCTTTATTTCTGTTTCTGAGGAGGAGAAAATGCTGTGAGTGAGCTGACTACCTGGGTCATGGAGGTGAGTCATGTTTTCTTGTTGATCTAAAGAAAGTGGACATACATATGCAATCTCTCTCCCTCTCTCTGTGTGCACATTTGAGGATTAACGTAAATCAAAACATCTGTCTTGCTAGCCAATGGGACAGCCAGTTTATATTGTGAGTTCATTGCATTAAATGCTGCAAGAGCGACTAGCGCTTTGTATTAATGTTTTAAAAATACTGCGGCGCTCTCCTTTATTTGGTGTTGATTTTAATTTTATGTCTTTCCTTTTAGCCTTTTGTTGTATTTATTTTAACATGATCATTATTATGTTGTTTCCTTCAGATATAAAGACAACCATACATTTTCCAACTGAAGTTGAATAGACCAAGACATGACATATCCCTATCCATGCTTCATAGCCAGATGGGGATGAAGACTCAAGATGTGTGTCCGGAAACTCATTCTTGGTGATCTTGCAAATTGTGTGCCTCAACATAGCTACCTGAACTCCACCACTTGCTTCCTAAACACATTTTTTAATATGTATATGATGCAGTATTTTCTACTGCTTTAGCATGTATTGTGTCCATTCAGCAGAGGTTTAAAATCAATAAAGATGTTTACATTTTTAAAATCAATGTCAATGTGTTATCTATTTTAGTAACAGAAGTAGTTGTTTTTGTAGATTTTGACTACTTTGAGCAAGAATTTGTAAAATGTAGTCATAAAATGATTTATCATGAGCTATGATAGATTACATTGATAATTAATTGATTTAACATCAGTTACGTTGATTTCCAGTTAACATCAACATCGTTTCAACGTTACTTCAAGATGTTGATTCAACGTAAACTCGATGAGCACCTGGACGCAGAATCAACATCAGAGATCAACATTGAATCAATGCAATTCAATTGCAATTCAATGTTGATTCAATGTTTCCTTGCTTTTGGGGATTAACCCACGTGTCAAGATACAGTACGAAATATAGCTATCATTCTTATAAGTGAGTAGGCCTACCATATACGAGTTATTTGTCATTCTTAAATTTAGTAGCAATTAATTGTCATGATGTCACACTATGACAATATCATAGCAATTGGATGGCAGTGATAATCAGTAATCACCAATGTTATTGCCCAGCCCTATAAACCAACGAGACCAGTGACAGGCAACTCAAAAGGGTACAGTACTATAGTACAATAATAAGTGTATACTCATGAATAGTCATCTTTGTCAGGCTACATATTGTCATTGACAATGTAGCCTACTGTAATTTTCTGCCTTTACGGGTTTTCCCTGCCCAATTCTGGCAGTTTCTCCAATCCTGGATTTGGCTTTTAACGGAACAGGGTTTTTTTAATGAACTAAGTCAGGTTTTCAAAATTTATGTGATTATTTTTAAATTAAATTTGTAGTCATGACATTGTTCACCCAACGCCCTCTGCTCTTCCTCACCCGTCTCTTATCTTCCCTACAAACACCCCCCCCCCACGCTGGTAGCTGTCTAGTATGTACATTTTGGGGAAACAGTAATAAAAAGTTTCAATTAATTATAAAACTTGTTTTTTTATTTAAGGGTTCATTGTTTGCATAAGTCATACAGTGGTATAAGGAGAAATTGCTATTTTTTTTCATTTGTAAAGACTAAATAATCAAATGTACACCATTCAAAATTATGAATCATGAATAAGGGAAACATTTTTATTCTTCGATATGCTGCGTTTCATTCACAGCAAGTTTAATCACCGTCTCCAACGTTGTCCTGGATAAGGGGGAAAAAACGTAGAGACGATAGGAGTTTGTTATAGGACACAGCAAAGTTCAGCAGCCTGTCTCAGTTTAAAGCCCACTCACCACATCAAGGTGCAGGCTGAACGTGAGAACACAGGATAAGACTCACATCCACAAGACAAACCCTGACAAGACACATTAAAATGACAAGGTAACATTAAGGAAAAATGTACAGGTTTACGTGGGATCTAAGTGGTAGCCTACTCGCAAAACTCATCCAGGGGTGTCTGTAAGCAAAGACACTTACTCGTTTATGCGCTGTTAAAAGTGCATTACCGTATCTTGTTTTGATGCGCAACTTCAGTTCCTCAATCCGGTTGATTTCTTTTGAGCGATGAGAGGATGCACACGTGTAAATCGACATACAAAAGCAACATAATAGTAAACGCAGCCACAATAACTTAATGTAATGTTATGTAAAGCTACAATGTCCTATAGCCTAGATGGGCTATAGACAACGGGGAGCACTCGCTGTTCTTCGCAAACATTTACCGCATAGCCTACTGTGTCACGCGGTTAGACAAAATATGGTATTTCGAAAAATATAACCAGCTAATGACATGTTGGATCCACTAACCTTTCCCTTATATTAAAACAAAGTTCTTTACAGCACGCTTTCCTGAGTCCAGCGCCTACCCAGATCCACTCTAACCGCAGAGTGGATGTCGTGAGAACATTCGATGTTATGTGAAAACCAAAACAATAAATACATAGATAAAACATTAAATATGTCTATTATATGATTATGTTTACATAATTAAACAAGAGCAACATAATTGTAAACGCAGCCACAATAACTTAATGTAATGTTATGTAAAGCTACAATGTCCTATACTATAGCCTAGCTGGGCTATAGACAACGAGGAGCACTCGCTGTTCTTCGCATTTACCGCATAGCCTACTGTGTCACGCGGTTAGACAAAATATGGTATTTCGAAAAATATAACCAGCTAATGACATGTTGGATCCACCAACCTTTCCCTTATATTAAAACAAAGTTTTATACGCTTTCCTGGGTCCAGCGCCTACCCCAGATCCACTCTACGTAGAGTGGATGTCGTGAGAACATTCGATATTATGTGAAAAGCAAAACAATAAATACATAGATACAATCTTAAATAGGTCTATGATACGATTACGTTCACATAATTAAATAACGATTATTGCATCTGCTTGTTTATTTTGTTTAATCCGTAACGTTAGTCTGTGGTATGGCTAGGCAGTAGCCTAGCTCCAGCGGTAACATTACATTACATCCGGACCGGTCCCTGACTCAAGATCGTGAACCAGCCTTGCGCGGCTAGCTAGTGTGGTGTAGCCATGTAACTGTAGCCTAAATAATTAGAAATCGCGACCACAGTGGAACTTGTTGCCTATTTTTCCAGGTATAGCCTCTCATGAATGTCTATGTTATTGTTAGACTGTTAGAATGAACTATGGTGATCTTGTAGTGTTATCGTAACGTTAGACAGATTAATGGCTAGGCTATAGGCCACGGATATCTTGTTGAAATACCTCAGCCTAACGTGAGCAAAACTGCAAATCCAGATAAATTTAGTTACTAAAAATCTTTAATAACTGTCTTGTTAACTAGCGTTATTAACAATAATACGCCGGGAGCCGGACAACATTTCTGTAGCCAACCTGATGTTGACCCGCTACCGTTAGCGTCTTGCTATCCGGGCGGCTTTTCAGACTTCAACACTAACATATTCACTGGGTGTGTTACTAATTAGTGTAATCTAACAACACCCATCTTGAGATATGAAGTATGACCTTAGAAATATCACACACGCGAAAGCATTTGAAAACCATTTAATTATTACGCACAAGATGGCTGGTAAGCGAATTTCATATAGCTACAGCAACGGATGCAGTTAGCTGAATGCTCATAGCAAGTCAGCTAACCATAGAGTTCAATGAAGGTTGAGAGAATGGATTTGAGGCGAAATGCCAATAGGCCTCCTCACGTGATTGCCCTGTGACGTAACTAAAATTACCACGTGACCATGTTCTTAACCAATCACAGTTCAGTGCGCTTACTAAACACTCACCGATGAGTATTTTTAAATCATGGCTCTCTTTTTTCTGTGTAGGCTAAAAAAAATTTCAACCCAGGAAAAATGTAAAATGTGATTGCCTGCGTCTATTGACTACAATATTGTGAACTTTTGATACCTAGATTGCGCTGGGGCCACTATGTTGACTTTCACAACGCTCCATTGGAAATACATGGCAGAGCTCATAATAATACTATTTCCGGGCCATGGCAGCCATCTTGCGGCGGTGCCATTGCGGAAGAACCCAAATTGAATAGGGCTGAATGGAACCACGTGACCACGTTTCCTTTCTAGTTAATATATAGTTCTATGGTGTCAAGCCTTTTTGTGTTAGACACAGCAACCTCGGTGCAGTCAAGCACTATTCTGCAGTTCGGGAAGGGCCGGACACAATCAGGTAGGGATGTTTGGTTCTTGGCTGTGGAGGGGATGTTGTTCTCCATCAAGAAAAGAAAAAAAAAAAACAAAACAAAAAAAAGCCGACATACAAGATGTCGTACAGTGCACTTACAATGGTGACAAAAATATTTGTTACTGTGGCTGTGCTGCAATTAAACCTTGTTGCTAGATCTACATGTCCGCAATTCAATTTCAGCTTCATTAATGTCAGGAGCAACTGATCAACTAGAGGCATAATTTGGACAGTCCAATCAGAGTGATACTGTAACTCAAATTTTGAAAGCAGCGCCTCCAAAAACCTGACAGTCAGGCAACCCAGTAAAGTATTGAATTCTGTCAGGATACTGTTCAATTTGATTGAAGGAAAACATTTGCTTTTGTTTCTCTAGCTGTTTTTTCAATGCCTTGTTCTCCTCCCTCAGCATATCATTCTCTATCTCAAGGACCACAAGACTTTTTGTGGTGGTATTAGGGGTCTCTTGAGTTGCAGTGTCAGTTAAGACATGTAAATGACCTGTGCCTTCATCTTCACCAGTAGGGACCATTGCCTTCTTCCTTTTAGGTATAGGAATATGACTGACGTGGTCCGGAAAATCAAAAGCCTTTCCCTCATTCCAGGCAAATCGTGATGGCCCTGCAGATTTTCCATTTGGGAAATGCCAGCTACAAAACCTCGAATTGCAGTTGGGTGTGAAGTTTTCACGCCTGTAAAAGAAGAAATTGATATCAATAATTATTACTTTAATACATCTGCGTTAAATGAATAAGGTAAAAGTCCTTTTTTACTCTATCATGTAACGTTAGGCTATTATGGTAATTTTCTATGAACCCATATTTGTGTTTCGGTTGTCAGCTCCCTTTCTGTGCTGCCCTGCTAACGTTAGCACCCCCTGGCAATAGCCACACATTGCTTCGCGTCGTGCCAAAACTACTCCGCTATCTGTGACAACATCCACAATAACATGTTTTTTCATTCCGTAACGCTTTAATGTCGTACTTATTTTTTTTATAGTTTAGAACTTCTAACGTTACTTAGATCCATCACAAGGTAGTCATTAGCACGTAGCGTTTACGTTAGCTTTAATGCTAGCTAAGTTCAGTGCATCCTGAGGGAGCAAAATAACCACTTCTTACAAGTTTGTTTCCATTCGTTTACAAATTGTAACTTACCTAATCAGCTGCAGCCATTTCCTCTTCTCTTTCTCCTCACAAGGAAAGCGGTAGAAGGACAAGTCTTGAGTTGTTTTGGTTTCAAACCGACTGAAACAGCGAGGCACACAACACTGAGGCATATTGGTAAGACCAAGGAAAATTCTGGCTTGGACCCGGAAACAGTATTATCACGTGGTGCTATACGTCATGACTTAACAACCGAATAGACCTTAAGCATGTGTTTCTAATTAATGGCTCAATACAATCCTGAAATTCTATATACATGGTCCAGGGCTGGAATTTATTAAATTGGCCATGACCTATCCCCGTGGCCACCAGTTTATCTTAACGACATGACTCGCAGGGATTTAAAATTGTAATTCAACTGTTATCCTCCAGTGGGGCTCTGTAGGCACTGAAACGGCACAATCAATTATCCAATTGAGAGGAAAAAAATAAATAAATATGCAATTGGAGTTGCTAATTAAAACAATAAAGAAAACAATTAGTTGACATAGTACATGTGTAGGCTGCAAAAGCCCAGCTCCGTCTCCCCAAGTGCAGAGAAACCCACCTGCTGACAATTCAGTGCAATTACCCTACACAACTGCCATCCTGCAGGTTAGAGCAAACAAGCCTATTCACTGTCCTCGCATTCTCCATTTTGTGCATCAACAAGTAAACGTGAGTAGCCTACAGTTATTTATTACTAATGCAGCGGTTCTGTTGAACTTCCAAGTTGAAAGAAGTCAAAGTTAAATGATGTGAAATGATGGTCACAATTTATTTAAAGATGTGAAGACATTTTATAGGTAGGCTACTTTCAATATGTTTCAAAAACTTCAACTGAAGAATTAATAACTTGGACAACTTGGCAGAACTGAATGGTAATTTGCTGTTATATCAAGAGTCTTTTGATATTGTTGGGTCACAGATATCAGGAAGTCATGGCATGCTAATATGCAACCAAATATTAAAAATGATTACTACATTATGTTAAACTGTCCAATATTTTTTGATGTCTGAAAATGGGGGGACTATGTACAAAAGGTTCTATAATTTCTAAACTGTTTATCTGATATGGATAAAAATACCCTCAAATTAAAACAGACAGTCTGCACTTCAACCTCATTGTCATTGTTTCCTTTCAAACTCAAAGTGCTAGAGTACAGAACCAAAATAACAAAAAATGTGTACCTGTCCAATGAATTATGGTTCTCACTGTATATAATATGTATTGTAGGATATCTAATATTTCCCCCCTTCTCTCTATCTCTGTCTCTCTCTCTCATTCTCAACCCCCCATCAAAGATAAGCCAGTCTGTCATAAATGACCCCTCTCCCCCCCCTCCCCCACACCTTAACCCAATCAGGACAGGGATGGTCTTCCTGTGGAGGTATTTTATGAGTGTACCGCAGAAAAAGAGGTTAGTCAATTGTGGAGTTTGTGTGAAGAAGTCATTCTTTTTGGTTCCTCGTGCGTTTCCTTTTGTTCCTGTTCCGCTGGAGGGTAAATAATTTGACAATTTTTGGCTTATCTCTCTCTTTTCTGGTATATTTCCTAATTAATGTCTGGTTTAATGTCTTCACTTTTGTGAATTATAAGTAGTCAGCCTACAATCCTTCGTGAATGTATGATTCCCAGTCATTATTCTAATTGAATGTTTTCATTTAATAAAATTACTTAATCTCAAGACCTGATTTAGACTTTGTTTTGGCTTGTTAGTTGATCCACCAGGTTACTGTTCGACTTACCTATTAACGAATTTGGCGATTTAATTGATGATTGTAATTTTTAATAATAATAATTTAATTAAATCACGTAAAACTTATTTTGAATGTAGGTTAAGTGAGGGGTTCTAGCACGCAATATCGCTTGTGTTCAGTATTCAGAGTGCCGAACGTTTTAACAAGGGTATTGACTGTTGGAACCGCTGGATTCAGAAAATACACATTTTACCTAGTCCTCACTTACCCGACATAATTGGAGGTTCCACCGAGATAGGTTGTCCTATAGCATACTAAATTTTGCTATTGAGTAAACTGCGGTAAACTCTGAGACAAGTTCAAATCTTTTTCTAATCGACTGGTCTTAGATTTATTGATTTTATTTAATTAAAATTTTTTTTTTTTTTAAATATTATTATGGCATACCAGACAAAGAGAGAGATGCCTCATTTACCCTCCACTGCTAACCTACCAGCATTCCCTGGCCAGTCAAGGCTGGATCAGCAGTGGTATCTCATGTTATCAGAACGGCAATATTTGATAGCCCAGTGCCCAAAATTTGCAGAACAGCTCAAGGCAATGGACCAGCTGAAGGAGGAGGCCCTTTACAACCTGCGGACTGAGTATTTGGACTATCTGATTTCTCCAGATAGTGATGAAACCAAGCGCAAGATTGTCCAAGGGATAAGGTCGTACCTAGAGAAAAGACAACATTTTCTCTACCTCTGGCGGTCAAAGCAGGCATGGGAGGAGGTAAACCAGATGTGGAAACTGGCTTGGGAAAAGCACCACTCTAAGTCAGGAGTTACTGCCAAAGCAGTTTCTTCTGTGGCAGTCCAGCATGCGCTGGAAGGAGCAGTGCATGGCGCCATTCCAGCCATAACCCAGGCACCACCCCCCACCGAGGACAATACAGCACTCTCCATTGACTCATCCCCACCCCCTTCAGGCTTGGACAATTCTGTGGATTTTGTCACCTCCACAGACAATGTAGCCCCCCTGGTGAGCCCCCCTTCCCTGGAGGAATTTGGGGGAAACAGCTCTGTGTCTTGTATCACACCAGCCACCACAGAGGATGTGACCCCACAGGACGTGGAATCCGCTGCTGCAGTCCTCTCAGCTGAGCCAGGTGAGGAGACCGTCGAACCCCTGGAGGCAGAACCTGCTACTGCAGACACAGCAGCCCAGCCTGGTGAGGAGACCGTCAAACCCCTGGAGGCAGAACCTGCTACTGCAGACACAGCAGCCCAGCCTGGTGAGGAGACCGTCAAACCCCTGGAGGCAGAACCTGCTACTGCAGACACAGCAGCCCAGCCTGGTGAGGAGACCGTCAAACCCCTGGAGGCAGAACCTGCTACTGCAGACACAGCAGCCCAGCCTGGTGAGGAGACCGTCAAACCCCTGGAGGCAGAACCTGCTACTGCAGACACAGCAGCCCAGCCTGGTGAGGAGACCGTCAAACCCCTGGAGGCAGAACCTACTACTGCAGACACAGCAGCCCAGCCTGGTGAGGAGACCGTCGAACCCCTGGGGGCAGAACCTGCTACTGCAGACGCAGCAGCCCAGCCTGGTGAGGAGACCGTTGAACCGCAGGACGCGGAACCGGCTTCTACAGGCCCATCAGCCCTGCCAGGTGGAGAGGTCTACGCACCCCAACAGGTGGAGTCAGCCCCCACAGAAAAGTCCACCCAGGCCGAGGACCCCACCCCACCCCTTGTGGACTTTTCTTCCCCTCCTGCTGCTTCCCCTCCTGCTGAATCCGGGGAACCTCTGTCTGCTGCACAGACAGAAGGGGTGTGCTCTGTGGACTCTCCCACTTCCACAGTTCCTGTGATGGAGGAGATAGGGGGACTTCTGCGAAAGTCTCGCTCCCCTATCAGAGCTGTAAAGAGACCCCGAGAGAAACGGAGCAGGAAGCCAACCCCCGGCCGTTTTACGACTCCTCTGGCCCTCAAAGTCTCCGCCAGAGTGTTGTCTTGCAATCCAAAGCAAGATGAAAGCAGCCAATTTAGCACAACAGTTTCCCCCACCCTCGTCTCTCCACCCCCGAGCCACACCTGCAAACTTCGCACACACACGTCATCCAGGGAGAGTGCAAGAGCCCATTTCCAACATCAGAAGTGTTCGGAGAGCAGTGATGGACTGCATGCCTACGAGCAACGATCAGCCCAGCTGCCCAGAGAGGGAACCAAAGCCAAAACTGGCATAGACCCCTGGACAGAGATGAGACGGGCGTGGTTAAGGGGCATCCACGTGCGGAAGAAGCAAGATGACAGGATGCCTCCTGTCATCCCGGTTTGCTGAACGCTGTGGCCCTCCGCAGCCAAAGGACTGCCAGTAACCACACTGGGGTTCTAGGAGGTAAAACTGGCACTCTGCCTGCCCCTGCCCCCCCTCACCACCCCCCCACATCCCTACCACCACCTTTTAACATAAGACAATGCCCATGTTTTTAAGTCCCTTTTCTAAAGTGTAGGTGCCCCCTCCAATGCTGTTCCTGGGCACTTGTGGACAAGTCTGCCCTATTCAGGTGATTATTTGGACTGGCAATCTTGTGGATAGTAAATCCTGTCCGTAAGGTTCCCCTGAATGGACTAAGTGCTTATAACATGCAGTGTTCTCCTCTTCACATGTTGCTGTGAGTGATAAGGCCTAAACCCTCAAGTCCCACAGTCTTCTCCTGCCACTCCCCGAAGGACCCCCAGAGGCACAAGTGCATCCGGACCCATACCCTGCCGCGGGAAGCTAACCTAAGCGACTGCCGTCAGCAGTCCCCCCAACTGGACCCGAGCTCAAGGAGCCAAAACGGATTCCGACAGGGAAAGAGGTGCTTCCCCGCCCGTCAGTAGAGAGGTCTTGACCGCACTTTTCCGCCTGTGGATCGTCCAGCTGCCTGTCACAGGAGACAGAGCCCCCCGCACGCTGTGCAGAATTGGTAGAGACACTGTCAAATTAGGCCGCCTTTCACTCACACAGTTACAACATTAAGGGGAATAAGCACTGCATGTTATCCAAGGAAGTCCAGGGAGCCTCTTCCCTTGCCAGTCCAGATACCCTGACACTGGAGAAGGAATTGACTGAACCAAGGTGCTATGACAGCAGTGGAAAAAAAAAAAAAATGTCTGCACCACACCGGATCATCACAATGGGACTAGTAAACTGGACATGGACTAATTGTTTTAGAGATGGTTAGTGAACCATTAGGACACTTGTTTTCATGCAGCTATCATTGTACAATGATATAATGTCCAAATGTGTGGTTGTTATGATGATGGAACGATAGGCTCTTAGCAGCTGCATGCACCTATCGTTCCAAGAGAGGGAATGACGGGATGTTGCCTAATGTCTTTTGCTCTTTCTCTCTCTCTCTCCCTCTCTCTGTCTCTCTCTCTCGGCCTCTCTCTCTCGGCCTCTCTCTCTCGGCCTCTCTCTGCCCCCCCCATCCATCCCTACCACCACCTTTTAACCTAATACCATGCCCATGTTGTGTTTAAGTCCCTTTTATAGAGTGTAGGTGCCCCGCCAAATACTGTTCATAGACACTTCTGGACAAGTCAGCCCTATTCATGTGATTATTTAGACTGGCAATCCCGTGGAAGGTAAACCCTGTCCGTAAGGTTCCCCGGCATGGACTGACAGTGGTCATAACATGCAGTGCTATCATTAATTGTTCCGGTCTTCGCTATGAGTGTTAATGCCTAAGCCCTCAACTCCCACAGTCTTCTCCTGCCATTCCCTAAAGGACACCCACAGACACAAGTGCAAACAAGTGCAACCGGTCCCACACCCTGCCGCGGGAAGCTAGCCTAAGCAACTGCCGTCAGCAGTCCACCCAATTGGATCCAGGCTAAAGGAGCCAAAATGGATTCCGACAGGGAAAGAGGAGCTTCCCCGCCCGTCAGAAGAGAGGCCCTGACTGCACTTTGCCACCTGTGGATCGTCCAGCTTCCTGTCACAGGAGACAGAGCCCCCGCACGCCGTGCACAACTGGTAGAGACACTGTGGAGTAGGTTGCATTTCACTCACGCAATTGCAACACTAATGGAAAAAGCACTGCATGTTACCCAAGTCCAGGGAACTTCTGGTCCCTTGCCAGTCTAGATACCCGGACACTGGAGAAGGAAGAGACTGAACCAGGGTGTCATAACAGCAGCGACACAAAAGAGTGTCTAATAGAGATATGACTCTAGATCACAAAGGGACTATTAAACTGGGCATGGACTAAATGTTTTAAAAATGGTTGGTGAACCATTTGGACAGTTGTTTTTGTTGTTAGCAGGTAACTGCATCTTCAATGTCCAAATGTGTAATGTGATTCCTATTTGGTGATGTAAGAATAGGTTTTTAGCAGGTGCATGCACCTATTCTTACAAGAGAGGGATGTAGGATATCTAATATTTCCCCCCTTCTCTCTATCTCTGTCTCTCTCTCTCATTCTCAACCCCCCATCAAAGATAAGCCAGTCTGTCATAAATGACCCCTCTCCCCCCCCTCCCCCACACCTTAACCCAATCAGGACAGGGATGGTCTTCCTGTGGAGGTATTTTATGAGTGTACCGCAGAAAAAGAGGTTAGTCAATTGTGGAGTTTGTGTGAAGAAGTCATTCTTTTTGGTTCCTCGTGCGTTTCCTTTTGTTCCTGTTCCGCTGGAGGGTAAATAATTTGACAATTTTTGGCTTATCTCTCTCTTTTCTGGTATATTTCCTAATTAATGTCTGGTTTAATGTCTTCACTTTTGTGAATTATAAGTAGTCAGCCTACAATCCTTCGTGAATGTATGATTCCCAGTCATTATTCTAATTGAATGTTTTCATTTAATAAAATTACTTAATCTCAAGACCTGATTTAGACTTTGTTTTGGCTTGTTAGTTGATCCACCAGGTTACTGTTCGACTTACCTATTAACGAATTTGGCGATTTAATTGATGATTGTAATTTTTAATAATAATAATAAAATTAAATCACGTAAAACTTATTTTGAATGTAGGTTAAGTGAGGGGTTCTAGCACGCAATATCGCTTGTGTTCAGTATTCAGAGTGCCGAACGTTTTAACAAGGGTATTGACTGTTGGAACCGCTGGATTCAGAAAATACACATTTTACCTAGTCCTCACTTACCCGACAGTATATCACAGGGGTTTTAAAGTGATACTGCAGTCAAAAACCAACTTTTCCCATTGAAAACCAATGTTTTTGAAAGGGTTTGTGCCGAATTGCGATGAGCCAAACGTGATAACAGAAAAAAGGGATAGAAAGTCCCTGGTAGTGCCAAATAATAACACACCCCTATAAAACGGGCTAGCCACGTAAACACGGGCACAGCTAAATCTCAAATAGCTAACGCTAAAGAGATAGCGAAAGAGGATAGAAAAAACAAGACACCTTCGGTATGTGGCTATAACGCCCGATAAATGGTGAAATAAATGAAATAAAAATAAAACTCACACTCTCAGAAATGAGAGTGGGAGCGAGGGAGAGGGAAGAGCAATAAAGGAAACTAAACCCTAATTCCCCTAGGCTTCTAAGTGGAAGAACGTCTGTACTGCGTAATAAAATAAATCTTAATTCTCACAAAAGCAGAGAGACAAAAACTTACTAACCCTAACCTCGTGAAAACACGAAATGACAAAGAAGCGCCAAGAGGCGGAAGTGAGGGGTTTAAATACCTGAGAGGTAAAAGAACAGGTGAAACGAATAATTAGCGGGGAGAATGAAAACTCCGAAATGGAACGCAGAAAAAATCCGATAGACTGAAAAGAGAAAATGGGAATGAGATAAAAACCGTAGCAACAGAGGGTGAAAACCATGACAGTTTTGGGTTAGATTATGATCATACACAACTGTTTATGTCCGAAAATCTCATGTTTAGTCAAAATAGTTTTATATGAGTTTTTGTGCAGACTTAGCAATACGCTGGTTTCCGGGGATTTGTGACATCACTTTTTTTTTTTTTACATAAAAATGGGTGGAGTTGAAGTGGTCCTCGGCTGGGCAAGTGGTATAAAAGCAGAGACCCCAACGTTTTTTTTTTTTTTCTTCCTCTAGTTCAAGTTCAAATGCGAATTGCTTTGTATTACTGCTAACGTTAATATTACGACTTAGCCTATATCGAGCTACTAAGGCTACGTTCACACTGCAGGCCTTAGTGCTCAATTACGATTTATTGCTCAGATCCGATTTTTTTTGTTTGGCTGTTCACATTCATTTTTTGATGTGGCCCATATCTGATTCCAGTGTGAACCGATTGCTCTGCTCAAATGACTCGTGCAAATTAACAAAAAGAAAAGACAAAGTGCCTGTTACACAGCCTGCAGAAATAAACAACAACAAAAAGGAAGTCATCAAAGTCACAGCTTCTGCGTTAATTTTTAAGTTGATGTGCAGTGGAGCTAATGATAAGGGTGAAGAGACGGGAAAAAAGCCAAGGTTTTTACTAGCTTTTTGTGCTGCCATGGCAGCTACTTCTGTGCAGAGGGACTCGGAAATGCGAGATCGGAGCCAGGAATGGGGGGACCGTGACATGGGCGGTTTCAGTGAAACCCAAGCAAGGCATGAAATTAACCTCGCCCACTCGCCTGGGCGAGTGATTCTGAGGACGGGTGAGTTAAGAAAATGGAGCGCTCTGCCGTTTGGCTAGTGAGACCAGTCGATATAACATTTATAAAACGGATAGTTCCGGGATGCAGATTAGTCAATACAGCGTTCCAGCCGTGTTAAAATCAAGGGGCCAAGACTGGGCTTTCATTTTGAAGCTCACTTGGTGGTTGGCCTGGGAGCGGCCATTGTGCCGTTGCTCACTAGCGCCACTGCGGTTGGCTCCAGTATAGGTCTTTCCCCATGTAAGTCAACGGCAGCAATGTGGTCAAAATACTCAGTCAATAAATTTTTTACACAAATTTTTTTTATGGCAATAGGTGCCTTTCCTTCATCTAATGCCTGTGCATGTGCTGATTTTTAAAAATATTGTGTCATTTGGACAGGGTATTAACATTTGTTCAGGACCAATCAGGGGACATTTATGTTCGATAAATGTGCTTTCATGTACAATAAATGAGACGGGAAGCTCATGGTGTATTGTTACCGGTCTCAGTATGCTCTCCTGTGAAATGTATCTCAATCCGAACATTTTTACGTGCTTGGCATGGCTTGGAAGTAAGCATTTCTCTGTTGCTTGTTTGCGCTGCACTCGCGGAGTACTATGTGTCGGGGGTAGGGGAGCGGGAAGGTGTGCCGGCCGTTTACGAAACTATCTAGCTGAGCAGTCTGCGTTTGTTTACCTGCAGCAACGTAGGCTACAATTTCCACAAAAAAACTTGGATGATGGATGACTATAATGATTACGAAGACGAAGAATTCGATTTTGACTTTGACGTTACTGGCTACAGATTTGAGCCAGAATACACGGACACGGAACTACAAGAGATGGATGATAAGAGAGCAAGAGAAGAGAGAGAGGCTGAAGTTGCGCAGGTAATGTTATCCGAAGTCGCTGCCGAGGCTAGACCAAGAATTTCGGGGGACTTTTGGTGTTCTTGCAAGAGGTGCAAGCAGATGCCCAGAGAGGAGGAAAGTTTGTGTTGTAGGGAGTGGGATCTGTTGCTACCGAATGCCATTGAAAACCTGGATGTATCCGTGGATGACACTGGATCATCTCCATTGATTACCATTACACTATGACTGCCAACAGATATGTGATAGATGAGAACTTTGGACAGGACACCATGCGTCAAGCATTTGTAAATAAAACATTATAGAATTGTAAAAAGTTATAGTTGATGAACGTTTCCGACAGTTTTGTTACAAGAAAACAACTTATGTCAAGCTCGGATTTTGTTAGTTGGTATTGAGTGCTGGGTCAGAGGACGCGCTCAAAAAAAATAAAAATGTTAGTAACGTTATAGCTAAATATAACTTACCTCCGCTCCGGTGCTTGATAGTGCTGCAGGTCCGACACGAGGAACAGCTGTGTTCTTTAGAAACCAGTGTTTTGCTTCTGATTTGCGGTTACAGAAATCAGTAGCGTCGAAATGCGCTCCACAAACTCGCGAGTCTGCCAAACGGAGTTGATTGACTGGAGTGTTTATGTCGATCCGTAAGACAACCAGCCAAAGTCTCAATCTTTCTGGGTCAGAGAACGGGAGCCTGTGAAAACTGGTATTTGAGCGTCCAGACATTTTATTCCCACAACCGGGGACTGCACATTCGCGCACCATTGCTGTGATGAATTATCACAAATGATGATTACAAAAACTGCGTTACAAATATTTCTGCTGTAGGCTACTAGCTAGTAAACTCCAACGGGAGGTCAGGATTTGTGATCAACTGCTTTTCAAGCGGCCCCCCCTCTCTACAACGTAGCTAGACTGCGGAAGTTTATAGTGCGAGGTAGTGCGGTCGGAGAAATAGTTCTGTTTGAAATGGAACTGTTGTTTCAACGTTCGGTTTGCGTTTGCGATAGCCTACATTTCACAGGAGAGCATACTGAGACCGTAAGAATACACACTGAGCTATAAAAGCACATTTATCGTTGTTTTTCCATAACATTTCTGATTGCCCCGTTCACTTCCATTGTAGCCCAGTGAGAGCCTACAGGAAATCTGTACCGAACTCAATACTGGACCGATCAGCGAAAAAATGGACTTCATGGGTCAGGTTCATGGAAGACGGACCGCAAATAGGGTCCAAGGTCCAAAATAGCGAACTTACCCTTTAACTGTAAAGTTTATCTTGTTACATTTCGCCAAAGTCCCGTACAGTCCACATTTCCACAGCGACCATCCTATCGCACTTAGGGCTAAAATACGTTGCTGTTATTGTGTAGAAACACACCCACTTTTGTACGTTTAAAAATAAAAAAATAAAATGTATTTAAATACATTAGGCTACTTATGTTATAGTTATTATCTCACCAAAAAATAAGTTTTCAATGTAAAAAAATGCCAAGTTACTCAAGCATAGCCTACAAAGCACTGTCTATAAGTCCTTAATTCCAACTTGCAAAAACTAGGCCTGCTTTTAAAAGTATTGATATCAAAATGTGGCCAAGTTACAACTAACAATATTGCCTATCCTAGCTCAGACTAATTAAACTAGCTCTATTCCAAGGCAATGCTATCCAAACTTTCTTAAATTATTTAATGCAACTTGGCTGTGTGTTTTTTCATCTTAGCATGTGAAGAGATTGTGGTCATTCAAACTTTAAATGTCAAATAACAAAAATGGCCTCATGGAACAACATATTTCAATTAATGTTTTAAACAGTTGACAAATAATTACACCCCAGAAAGGATATGTTTATACTTTGTTGTAAAGTTTACTTTAGAAAATGTACAGGTTTTAAAATGTCCGTTGCTGCTACAGATTTCTCTACAATTCACAAACAGACATTTACACCAAGAATGATAATTTACAATCGAGAAAGGGGGGGTGAATAAATAAATGCAGATAAATAGAAATGTGTTGATGTTGAAATATGGTACACATTGTTTCATCTCAGTTGTCAAAATTCTGTGAAACTGACACCACAATGCAGTGAATAAATACATAATTCCTGCTTTTTGCCTTTTTTTGGGGTATTTTTTCTTCTTCAGTTATACAGATATCGTGATGTATCGTAGGTGAATTGTCTACGAGTATCGCAGAATCGCTGTATTGTGATACCATCGTTATCGCGGACAACGTATCGTGATAGTATCGTGAGTTACTCTGTGATTCCCAGCCCTAATCACAACAACATTCAGGCTGTATACACGGGCAAATTATTAATTTTCTCTTGAAATTTGTGATACGTGGCCCCAAAATCTGTTTTTTTGAGAGGGTTAATGGTGTTTGGATTATAACATTTTGGGCATGAATGAAAAAAAACAGCCGGAAAATTTAAAAGCTGTCCAAACACCATCCGACTCTGAATACCCATCAAGATAATAGTTACCCATCTTAACCTCCCCCCGGTTCGAGGCATGCTGAATGAAACACTTTTCCTGATGGCTCACATATTCTAACCACTGAATGGCAGCTGTGGAAAATGATTTCTGCTGTTGTGCGTAATTATCAGGCAGTTAGAAAACAGAGTGCATCAATATTCCTACATTCAAAAGCATTGTCACTAAAGCAACACACATGAGCTTGTTGCCGCTTTGTGTGGCGTCACACCTTGCTGTAACCCTTCGAATTATGTGCAATGAATTTATAGCCCTTGTACTTTGGTGTTCGATACCTGTTGAAAAACACGTGTACGCATCCATCTGCAGTCCAACGCTCGCCATTAAAGTCAATACAACATATGAAATGTGTTCAACATGGTCCTGCTGACACTCAAAATCATAAAACACATAGGGCCCTATCATCCACCCGGCGCTAAGCAGTGCTAACCCAAACGCAAGTGTCTTTGCTATCTTACACCCGGCGCAGGGTTCATTATAATGCCTAGCACTCACGTCGTTTAAATACCATGTATTCTTGCGCCCGTTGCAAGTGAACTGGTCGTGTTGGTCTTAAGATGAGGAGTGGCCAGAATTATTTTTGGCATATTGCTATCTTGAGCCAGTAGAAAGCACTAGACCACTAAACCACCACAAACCTGGTCTAAAGTCATGTCGCAGTTGTTTACATGTTATTTTAACGGCGCGTATAAGTGCGTCTAGTCTCTTAAAAATTGCTTTGTCACTTCAACGCAACCCGATATTTCAGCATTACCATGTCAACGTGGTATCACGCTTACTCATCACATAGCGACGCTTCTGCCCAAGCTTCGCTATGTGACACCAAAGGTAGCCTTTTGCGACGGTTGTGGCCACATAATTTTTCTTTGGTTGTGGCACTTCAATATTATGCTTTTTTATGTTTTTTTTTCTTCATCTGGTAGAGAGTTACGTGAACTCCTGTGGTCGGGCTCGCCCACTATCTTAACAGTTCGGGCATATGTTACATGAACTCCTGTGAGGTTATTTTAGGGGTTAGGGGTGGGGTGAATAAAAATATAGCTACCTATCTGTGTGCTATTTAATATAGCCTACATTTCCTTTCCACAATGCTATGAGCTGGGGGAAAGGTGATACGGTTTAAATATGATTTTGCCAACGTTTCGGCAGCAAGCTGCCTGCGTCAGGGTTTTTGCATGACAGGTATGATTGTGTAACACATATATAGCATAAGTGAGCGAACTTTTCTTAACAATTGACATTATTAGGTCAGCGCCTCATTTAAAAAGGTGTGCGTTTTCTTTTCTTTTCAATTTGACGCTTTAAATATGTAAATGGCAAAAACTATTTTTCAAATAATTGGAATTTATTGTTGCAATGTACTCTCCTTGCCAGACATGAAAGAGGAAATAGAAGGGCATTGGTCAATATGATGGCATTATGTTCATGAAACACACATTTTATTTTCGCTTTAATAATGATAATCGTCCTCTTGTCATGAGAATATATTTAATTTGTACAACACTTTTAATGAATATAGACTCAGTTGGAGAGGGTTTTGAGAATACATGGCAAAGGTATTCAAATACATGGCATTACTATTCAAAATCAGAATTTTACAAGAATCAAGAATGTTTCATTAATTTAAATTTATTGCCGTTGGGGGGGGGGGGGGGGGGGGGATGAACACTGATCAAATAAAGAATAGAAATGAAATACATAGCAAAATAAACATCAGTACTTTAAGTAACTTACTGGCCATTTCAATAAATAATAAATAAAAATAAAATAAATACATGCAAACTGCAGCTTTCTGTCTGGTCACATAATGTTGACTTACAAGGGGAATAAGGAGCCAAACTAAATGGCTCGTTCATCAAAGGACGCAACAATTTAAAACCCCTCGGAGTTAGGATCGGAAAAGTTTAGAAAACCCTTAACTGGTTTTAACCTTGAGTGTGTACAGGATCTGTAGAATCATTTTACTTGGGTCATAAATAAAGAATGCTACTCCGAAGTTTCGTTGAAATTTCAAACATCTTCAGTTAATTTGACAGTTGAACATTTGTGTTTATTTGATTATTATCATGTTTTCTCTATATTATGGCTACCGATTGTGGCTTAACTTGGACAGAGGAGGAGACGCGTTGCATCTCTGTAAACGCTTGGAAAGCGGCAAATGATCCATATTGTTTATTTTATTTTCTGTCAACAACTGTCTGGGACTCTCCGCTACAAACATTGAATGGACGGACTACTGGGAAATAGTCGGACGGAACACAATATTTTTTTATACTCGTTTCGGCTCTAGCTAACTATTTCATTTAATTCTTTGAAGATGGCATGCTTTTCATTTAATTCTTTCTTTCTAGACAACTCTAGCTTGTTGTCGATAACGTTTGGCTTTTTTTCATGTTTTTACAATTTTACACAATGCTTTAATTTGTATTCTTGTGCTTTATTACACGGTCCCTGCTTTTATTTCTTTGTTTCTTTCGAGACAAATTTAACTTGCTTCGCAATAACATTCTTTTTCACAGCTGCTTGAATCTTTGTTATTTTTAACACAAATCTGTTAACACGAAAACTGTTTTAAAAAACGAACTACTACAAAACATTTATAGTTCATCACTTTTTCACAATGTTGTTCGAATAAAATGTGAACCGTTCGAATCACGGTTGCTGAAAGCATCAAGATCGTCGCAAAAAAAAGGGTAAGAAAGCACGCTGGTTTAGCTAGACCCCGCCCCCTTTTGAAATTTTAAAAGTGCAAAAATCTGGGCATGATAAGGTAATAATATAGGGACTGAGCTCCAGGTATCAAACCACACCCCAGCCATTTTTTTCACTATTAGCATTTTGCTCATTCTACGGAAGGCACGCATAGCCTCGTTTGGGCTTATATTAATGCGGTCAGCAAACAACAAATCACACTGTACAAATAGTTACCCAAGCCATGTAGGCTACCCATTTTACACAGGCTGTAGGCAATCACACTACCTGCAAGATATCAACAATATTGGTTTCCATTTCAATGGGTGCACATGTGGTCACTGCACTGAACTCTCTCCAAGGGAGAATGTCTGGTGTAGGGATGTTGCAAAGGTAAACGTGTAGCACACATATACTACAGTTCTAAACTATAAGCTAGCTATATATTGACGGGATGTTGCCTAATGTCTTTTGCTCTCTCTGTCTCTCTCTGTCTCTCTCGGCCTCTCTCTGTCTCTGTCTCTGCCTGAACCAGGGTGTCATAACAGCAGCGACACAAAAGAGTGTCTAATAGAGATATTTCTCCGCACCACACTGGATCATTGTGGGACATACGTCAGTGTGTCCATATATCTGCTGGCCAGAAGATCACAAAGGGACTATTAAACTGGGCATGGACTAAAGGTTTTAAAAATGGTTGGTGAACCATTTGGACAGTTGTTTTTGTTGTTAGCAGGTCATATAAAATTTACCACAGTAGTGTTAACATGGTGTCTCAATGACACGTGAGTGCAAAAGTATAACTTATTTTTTCTAATTCATTAAACTGTAGATACATACCCCATCCGAGGCGGTCCACAATGAAACAGGACTTTGAAGCTCTAATCTATTTATGGCTGTGTAATACCCGGTGGATTAGAGGACACAGTTACGTACGTAATCAATGCAAGAAAAGATAATTTTTTTTAATTAAAAAATAAAATCCTACCTTTCAATATGCGGACACGATTATAACACAATGGCTGTGTAAATGCTTTGATTTGGACGATTTTGATAAACTGGTGCAAGGTAAAACGTGAACGGCTTCGGAATGTAACCGCGTGAGGAAGCTTGGACACGCAAGGTTATCAGGCTCCTGTAGCGTCGGCAGCAATTGAAACAAAGCAATTCTTAGTAGTTTCGTACCAGACAGTAATGCTCAGTAATTCTTTTTTTTAGGTTGACCAATCCACCAGCCATGAAACACGTGGGTAAACGATTCATGCTTATATAGGTAACGATTGGGACACGGAAAGAAAGTCAGCAATATACAGTCAAGCCGGAAAGTCTGCACACTCCTTTCACCTTCTCCACGTTTTATTACGTTACAGACTTATACTACAATAGATTGAGTTCATTTTTTGCCTCAAACATCTACACACAATAGCCAATAATGACGAAGTGAAAACAGGTTTTTAGAAAATATGCAATTTTATTTTACTCACAAAAATAGGTTATTTAGTGGTTACATATCTGTACACACCCTTAGCCTAATACTTGGTTGCTGCACCTTTGGCAGCGATTACAGCTTCAAGGCGTCTTGGGAAAGAAGCTATGAGCTTGGCACACTTGTTTCTGGACATTTTTGCCCATTCCTCTTGTGGCATATCCTTGCAAGCTCCGTCAGGTTGGATGGGGAGCGTCGGTACACAGCCATTTTCAGCTCTTTCCACAGAGGTTCAATTGGATTCAGGTCTGGGCTCTGGCTGGGCCACTCAAGGACATGCACAGACTTTCTCCGAAGCCACTCCTTTGTTCTCTTGGCTGTGTGCTTCGGGTCGTTGTCATGTTGGAAGGTAAACCTTCGCCCCAGTCTGAGGTCCAGAGCGCTCTGGAGCAGGTTTTCTTCAAGGATCTCGGTGTACTTAGCTGCATTCATCTTTCCCTCTATCAGGACTAGTCGCCCCGTTCCCGCTGCTGAAAAACATCCCCACATCATGATGCTGCCACCGCCATGCTTCACTGTAGGGATGGTATTAGCCAGGTGATGAGCGGTGCCTGGTTTCCTCCAGACGTGACGCTTGGTATTCAGGCCAAAAAGTTCAATTTTGGTTTCATCAGACCAGAGAATCTTGATTCTCATGGTTTGAGGTGCCTTTTGGCAAACTCCAAGCGGGCTGTGATGTGCCTTTTACTAAGGAGGGGCTTCCGTCTGGCCACTCTACCATAAAGGCCTGATTGGTGGAGTGCTGCCTGGATGGTTGATCTTCTGAAAGGTTCTCCCATCTCCACAAACATACGCTGGAGCTCTGTCAGAGTGACCCTCGGGTTCCTGCTCACCTCCCTGGCCAAGGCCCGTCTTCCCCGATTGTTCAGTTTGGCCGGGCGGCCAGGTCTAGGAAGATTCTTGGTGGTTCCAAACTTCTTCCATTTACGAATGATGGTGGCCACTGTGCTCTTTGGGACCTGTAAAGCTGCAGAGATTTTTCCGTACCCTTCTCCAGATCTATGCCTTGACACAATCCTGTTTCTGAGGTCTGCAGATAATTCCTTTAACCCCATGGCTTGGAGTTTGCTCTGACATGCACTGTCAACTGTGGGACCTTACATAGGCAGGTGTTGGCAATCCCCAATCATGTCCAATCAATTGAATTTATCACCGGTGGACTCCAATTAAGTTGTAGAAACATCTCAAGCAGTATCAGTGGAAACAAAATGCACCTCAGCTCACTTTTGGGTGTCATATCAAAGGGTGTGCACACTTGTGTACATATGATATTTTACATTTTGATATTTAATAAATTAGCACAAATGTCTAAAAACCTGTTTTCACTTGGTCAATATGGGCTATTTTGTGTAGAATTTTGAGACAAAAAATGAACGTAATAAAACGTGGAGAAGGTGAAAGGAGTGTTCAGACTTTCCGGCTTGACTGTATATTCCCCTTGTTTATAGTATCGTGGAGTGTATGAATTTGGGCACATATATATTTTTTACTTGGCTTATGCATGACAGAAACAAACAAAGATCGATCCGATATATATTTATTTTTCATGATTGCCGACGGCATCTTTTGTACGTAACTCTCAGGACACAATGAATTACGTACATGAGCCTGATTAATTTTGCTCTCCCATATGAATACGAGCGACAACTTTCACTAAGCAAAGTGGGGTTTAGAATGGCATATCAAACATCTTCAAAAATATTTGGTTGAAAGAAATGTAGGCCATTAGGATAGGTATATAGTATATAAGTTTCTGGCCAATTACAGACTAGACGTGCAGTACCTAACGTTTTACGACTAGAGACACTTTTGCCAGATCCTTTGGGTTTATTCTGACTGACTTTGGTCCAAATCTTGACATTTTACTGCAATCAGTAACACTTAGAAAAAACTAAATGTATCAGTTCTCATATAAAATAAGTGGTTTTAGTGCTTTGTTACCCTTTAAAACAATACCCCCACCATCACAAACCCTTTACCAACGTTTACAACAACCACCATTAAAATATGGCATCATCTACGATGCCCATACACCCCATTGAAACAACCCCACCCCAAATAATAATAAAATAAAGAACATGAGAATTAAAAAAATATTATTATATTTTTATTACCTCATTCATATTCATAAATTACCAAATTGCATTTCTCTCTCTAATTATGTTTTTTTCTCTTTCCATTTACTCCCATAAACAGGTCTCAAAAACACACTTTTAGCTCATAAACAAATGCATTATGCCAATCACAACATCCGGAACCGAACGTTTGACATTTTCTAACCAATTTTTGATTGATTTGATTTTGAATAACTATTTTTTTTAGTAGGCTAGGCTTACAAATTTCATATAGAACAATTTTCTTTTAACTTCTTGAACAGTTAGTTTGACAGCAATTCAATGTGATTAAAAGTCTTCTTGTATAACGTTAAATGGATCACACATAGGTATCCGACACAGAAAGAAAACAAATCTTAAAATACATAAAAACTCCCGCACACTTTGTAGCCAAGGCTACGTTCAATAGCATTTTATATTTGTTTGTTGGCAATGTGTTTGGCATTTTGTATAATAAAAAGTTGTACAAATTATATTTAAGCGGCTTTTTTCGTTTTTGTTGAAGGTGGGGTGAGCATTTCTTTTTCTGTTGTGGCTGGCTTGGGGGGCCCACATGATTCTGTCCCGGGCCCTGGGATTCCAAATGGCAGCATTGCATACATTAAACATAGCATAATTGGTTCAAATAGATACAGCTTCAATATGCAAACTATAATGTCCACCTGATAACAATATGGTTGCCCAGCCAGGGAGTCGCATACAAGTATTATGCCCTGACTCCTTAGTATTAACACAAGCACTACATGCGAAGAGAGCAAGATTCAAAATAATATGCACTATTGCCATCTTCATGAGAATCAATTCTGCATCTGGCTTTTGTAGATTTGGTGATCCAGTGAATATGAAGTTAGCTACCCAGATATGCAGACTAGAGATGACTGAACCAATGAATTGATAATTTAATGGAAACCTGGTACCCCCTTCTAATCACTGAAGGCTTAAACAGATTCATGTGCCCTTTCCTTGTTCCTAGTTAAAGCATAAATTACACAGAGATCTTGACCTTTAAGAGCCCTTAATAGCAAGCTAAAATAAGTGTCTTTAATGGGCTCCTCCAGGAGACAGAACACAGCTGTTTGGCAGGTCCCCATAGGATGCACATCAGTTCCACTTGGCCCAGTCTGTAATTTCACTGTCCTCATTAAGCACAGCCACCAGAACAATGAGACAAGGCACTGATTGTTTAATTACTGGGGTCATTTACAATTGTTGCCATGGCAGCATGGCTCATTTACTTTTAATAGAGGACGAGGCCTTTCAAGATTATAGAGCATTCATAGCAACAGAGTGGCTTTTGTCTTCCTGTTCTTGAGTGCATGAGGTAAAAGACCACTTTCATCCTTGAAATTTCAAGATACCAAGTCACTTCTTCGAGCCATCTTGATGGTAAAATTGATGGTTCTGACACATTAAAGTGTATTTTTAACGTACGTTCTGCCTTTTTTTCCCTTGAGCAATTAAGTAGTGATTCTAGTGATTATTATATCAGAATAAAAGTATTTTATTCACTTTGTCTTTGTCCTGACTGTGCAGTCCTATGGAAAGCCATTTTAATTGATACCTGGGGGTTATAAAATGTCAACAGTCGTTTATGCTGTGAAGCCATGTGTTAGCACTGTGGTGCGGGGACATTCTGTTGTACAAAGTAAAAAACAAACAAATAAAGGTTGTATAGAGTGTTTGGAAAGTTGTAAATGCAAGTTTGCACAAGGGTTCACAAATGCAGATCACTTTTGTAGTGGTCAAATATACATGGGTTAAAATTTAAATATGTGAACAGGCAATTAGACAAAACATGGGTTGAGTATAACTGGGCATTCAGTTTAACTGTCCCCAATTATTCTATTTTAGACTATATTACATTATTCCACATGGTCTACCAAACATGTTGATAAGGTTTTTTTAAAATAAAAAAACATTCTCTGAGTCCCTGTCCTTTCAAGCTGAGGCTGTTTGGTGTAGGTGTTGTACATTTGTTTCACATGTTCTGCCTTGATTGGTTATTTGACTGGGAAAAATGGGAGCACCCCTCCCATGTCATGCACGCACAACTCCTGTGGCCACATGTATAAACAGTGCTGAGCAGAAAAATGCCCTCAGAAAGCCACGTAGGGGAGTTTCCAAGCAGAAATTCAGATGTATAAAATAACACGTGCTGTGAGAATCTGCATACGTACATGCCTAATAATAATATAAATATGAAAATAGTGAATGTAAATCAACAGAACATAAAATAATGACTACCAGATGAATACCTATTAAAATCCCAGCTGGCCCCCAAATAAATGGAACAACCCATATGCGTTTTACAATGCAACTGGTTTTGCTAGTTGCATTGTGCGGTGCTATCGGTTTTGCTACTTACTCAGCTACATGCGTTGTGCAATGCAATTGGTTTTGTGACTTGCTGGGCTACCTGCTGAACCACTTGCTGAGCTAGCTGCGAAGCTAACTGCAGAGCATGAACTTGATCGCAGATTGCAAATAAAGTCAGTCCTTGAAGATCACCTCCTGGGTTTATGAACTTGCCAATATTATAAGAAGTCCTTTGTTTCCATCCTTGCGAGTATAGCCTACAGAGTATAACTACAGTGTAGCTACGATAGAATTAAAGCTGATTTTAAAATGCTTTAGCTATGTTATCACAATAAGGTATATGCATATTGTGTAGCCCAATTCGTGATTTTGTGCCATGTATGAGGCGGATTTTACGCACATTGCCGTTTATAGCCCAGTCCAGTGCTTTAGGCTGCTTATTAATTTTACCGCTTCATCGTATGGAATTCTAACAACTAGTGTTGTCGTATTTTGCCTGATCCATGAATCATTAGCAATGTTTTGTTCCATTCCAGCTATTAATTATTTTACTGTACCATATGTGGCCGCTAGAGGGAAGTGTAAGGCTGTGTAATGTGTAGATTACTGCTAAATGGTGAAACTCTTTTCCCTCGAGCTCGTACACAGCCTATAGGCCCACGTTTCATTCTTAATGGAAGATGCGTTTCCAAACACTATCCTTTTCACACTTACAAAATACAAACTTGGCAATGCAAAACTAAATACAATGATACTGCAACGTTACGTAACAGACCCACGATGTAATGGCTAACGAAGCGAGGACACAGGTTGCTAGAACACAAATCGCATCACAAACAGTAGACTATTGATTAAACAAGTCTTTAAAACAAGTCCTTGACCAACTGTCTGTTTTTCTCCACCAGAACAATCTGCTTGACCTGCATCAGTCCGGCTTCAGAACCAGGCATTCCACTGACATCTCTGAGTGGATGGCTACCCATCACCTAAAGCTCAACCTTGACAAGACAGAGCTCCTCTTCATGCCATACAAGACCTCCACACTACATGACCTCTCCATCACCGTTGACGGGACCATGGTGGCTGCCTCCCGCTCTGCACGGAACCTGGGGGTGGTCCTGGACGACCAACTGGACTTCAAAGAGCACATCAGGGCGACGACACGGTCCTGCAGGTTCCTCCTGTACAACATCAGGAGGATTCGACCGTACCTGACCACCTACTCCACCCAGCTTCTTGTCCAGACCATGGTCACCACTGCAACTCCCTGCTCGCACACCTACCAGCCTGTGCCATTCTGCCTCTTCAACTGATCCAGAACGCAGCTGCCCGGTTTGTGTTCAACCTCCCGAAATTTTCACGTCACCCCCTGCTGAGGTCACTCCACTGGCTGCCAGTTGCAGCCAGGATCAGGTTCAAAGTTCTGACCCTGGCCTACACTGCAGCCAATAGGACAGGCCCCGCCTACCTGCAGGACTTAATCCAGAACTATGTTCCTGCTTGACCACTTTGCTCCTCTACAGCAGGGCGACTCACACTTCCCCCCCTCCGTGTCAACGGCTCTCGCTCGTCCCGACTGCGGAGCTTTTCCACCCTAGCTCCTCAGTGGTGGAACAAACTCCCCATTCCCCTACGTTCTACTCCAACCCTGCCTGTGTTCCGTCGTGGCCTGAAGACACACCTCTTCAGACTCCACCTTGTCTGATATACTAATCTAGGACCTCTCATGATACTTGTTCCCTGTGTTTTCTTGTCTGTTATATTTTATAGTAGTATTTAGAATAGAATTGTAGTATAGCTGATTTACCCACAGCTTACTGTGAACTACATTCAATGTTCATTACTAGGGATAGCTGCTACGTTATGGGAAGGATGTGCTTTGTCTTATCTGTTCTGTAGTTACTTCGATGATGTTTCTGTATGCACTTATTATATGTCGCTTTGGATAAAAGCATCTGCTAAATGACTGTAATGTAAAGTAGCAAAACCAATAGCACCGCACAATGCAAGTAGCAAAACCAGTGGTAATGTAAAACGCATATGCAAAGGTTTTGGCCCTAACCACCCCGCATAGCTTTGCTTCTTTGCGGCCCTATATGTTTGACCCACCATCAATATGTTTGTTGCTGCCGCTGCTGGATCTGCAGAGAATGCGGTCCACCCCAGAGAGAATCTCGATGTCTTTGAATGGTATGATAACAGTTGTATATAACAAGAACATCTGTAATAAATATTTGCCTATAATCAGGAATCCTGTTTTGTATTTCTATTACCATTACCGCAATAACAGGATAGCTGTGTTCAAATTGCTGGACAGCCACAACTACTGCTACTGATATAGCAGTCGTAATATCTGTAATTATCAATATCTCCCTAATTGGAATCCCGTTTTGTATTTCTACCATTATAACATTACTAGTTAGGTTAACTGCAGTTGATAGATAACCTCTAGTAATAAACGTGTCATAATCCAGTAATTTACAGTTTAACATTAGTGCAGCATACAGACTGACTCCACGTATCATCAGACAGGAGTTGTGGATGGGCTACCGACTGACTCGCATATCATCAGACAGGAGTTGTGGATGGGCTACAGACTGACTAGCATATCATCAGACAGGAGTTGTGGATGGGCTACAGACTGACTAGCATATCATCAGACAGGAGTTGTGGATGGGCTACAGACTGACTAGTTTATCCTCAGACAGGAGTTGTGGATGGGCGCTCAATTCCGGCGCTCAAATCCGACCCTGGCGCCGGAATCCTCCGTCCTTCGTACAAGGGAGAAACCGCGGTTCTTAAAGTCTAGATAATATAGCTACATAACTTGATAGCTAAACTAAATAGGCACGGGCACTTTCATAGCATTTTGTTCGCAGTTGTTGTTATTGTTAGCAACCTAAACTACCCTCAGGTAGCTGTCACTCACAGTGACGTTGAGGACAAGTTGAAAATTGAGCAATGTAATTGGAGGGAATACTTTGTTCTATGCCCACCAGTACAGGTACACGTCATCAATAAGTCACACAGCCGTTTTACAGGAAGAAGGGAGGAAAATATTTTTGCTGCGCAAATATCAACTTTGACTAATTTTCTTTTTGGTCTAGATAAATTCCTTGAAGTAATTAAACTATAGTTAACCATTTCATCACTTAGGAGAGGTAAATTTTCATTGTGAGGGGTGTCTTTAATAAACCCACCAGGTCATCCCATTGTTGCATCAAATTATAGTCTAATGGAGCCCCTGTCAATGTGGATCACTGGTTATGGCCCCTGGTGGTCGATCTTCCGTCCTATTTGCAGGATACAGGTGATTTCATTAACCTGTTCCCTCAAGCCCCCTAGTTCTAGAAAGAACATGGTTTACCATGAACGGTAATTGTTGCATCATTTGTAAATAGACTTTCTAATCTTGTGTTCTAATCACACCAGTGTGACCATATGCTTCAGGGACCACTCTCGCACTGTACCACCGGCATTATGCATCAAAAGCTTAATACAACAGTCAAAAGCCATGTGCATATCAGAGAATGACTGCTGCACAACTATAAAAAAATAACTTCACTTTACCTGTGTTTATTATCATTTTTGGAAATACAGTCACAAAGTTTTGAGGCAGACTACTAGGCTGGTTTCAATGTTTGAGAGGTGGGACAAAAGGAACAAGATTAACCGTTTTTAATTATGTTCTAACCGGTTCAGGGACGGTACACTGCCTGGCCAAAAAAGAAAGTCACCGGTGCACCCGTCATGCATATTGCCCTCTGTACAAGCCTGGAGGCAGTGTTATGATCTGGGGTTGCTTCAATTGGTCAGGTCTAGGCTCAGCAACGTTATGCAGCAATAAAATAAAGTCAGCTGAGTACCTGAATGTACTGAATGACCAGGTTATCCCATCAATGGGCATATTCCAGGACAACAATGCCAAGATTCATCGGGCTCAAATTGTGAAAGAGTGGTTCAGGGAGCATGAGGAATCATTTTCACACATTAATTAGCCACCAGAGTTCTGACCTTAACCCCATTGAAAGTCTTTTGGATGTGCTGGAGAAGACTTAACGGAGTGGTTCGACTCTCCCGTCATCAATACAAGATCTCGGTCAAAAATGAATGCAACTCTGAACGGAAATAAATGTTGTGACGTTGCATTAGGTTGTCAAAACAATGCCACGACGAATGCGTGCCGTAATCAAAGCTAAAGGCGGTCCAACGAAATATTGGTGTGTGCAACTTGTTTTTTGGCCAGGGGTGTATGTTGCAGGAGGAACAATGGAACAGAAACGGTAAAATTCTGATTCTGCTCAGAACAAAAGAATTTGAAAAAAATTTGTTTTCAAGTCCTGATAATCAGTACTTATTATTCTATCAGAGAGAGAAATATGACATTTATATGTGCTACCGTTGGCTTATAATTAATAAACATAGCTATGCTACTACACTTATGTGCAAATGTGTAAGATAAAGGACATTTAAACATATTCAAGAGTTAATTTTTGCCCGGATGCAGAGCGGGCGGGCCTAAACGCCTGAAAGTAGGTAACTGAGTGCCTCCGTGGCTACCTGTCCCCTGTCATTGAAAAGCGAATGCACAAATTGTGAGTGGTGAAAATTGAATGTGCAAAATTCTAATTTCAAGTAATTACTGTAAAAATTTGCTGTCTAGCCCTGCGTGTTTATTGTGGGAGGTCACATTTCGGAGGTGGTAAACACGGCGTTCGAGCTGCACAACTGGGGACTTGGCGCCATGGACATCCTTCACAGGAAAGTTCTGGCTTTGCTAACAAACATAGCTAAAACAGCTGACTACAACATATACAATTAAAAGTTTTAACTTTTAATTGTATATGCTTATCATTCAGTATTAGTATGTTGGCCGATACAAAAGTATTTCATGATGAAAAACGAAAGCTGAAGTGCTTTAAAAGCGAAAATGATATAAAAGCAATGTTTGTGGACACCTGTGGATATGTTTAAAGATACAGATTAACTGGCTGCAATGTATAATCTTTCTCGTAGGTGTTAGCACCCAGTGAATAGGCCTATTGTTTCACCAGCGGGAGGGGTGATACTTTTAAATATCCTATTCATTGAATGAATGACATAATCAGTTTTCATACCTTGCCGATTACCATGGACTGGTTAGTAGGTAATGTATTAACAATCAATATTTTATTGGTTTTGAGCAAATAAAAAACTTTCGGTTTCGGTTGTTACTCTGAAGCCTATAGTTAGGCTATTTAACGTTGTTTCGTCATTTATATAGAAAATTCAATTTGGTTCATGTGTAGCCTAATTGTGTAGCCTATAATTTCTGGCTATTTTAAATGTAAAGTATTTGAAAAGTTGGTAGCTAGGCTACATAGACTATGGCCTATAATTTAGCGAAATGCAATGTTAGGTTTATACTGTCGGCTACATGCAACTAGGCCTACTTGTACACGTAGGCTACAGACAGTTTTGTATATTTTGGGCAGACAGGAGTGGAGGAAAGGAGGTGGGGAGTGATGAATATTGGGACGCAGCCAGAGAAGAGTGTGCATGGCAAGGCCTTTTTTACATAGGCTATAATAGGGTGCGTCCCAATATTCTTCACTCCTCTCCTCCTTTCGACACCTTTAAAAAGCAGACTGGCCTTTGTCTAGCTCTCTGTGTGTGTTTCTTGTCCTGTTGTTTTTAGTGTTTTTACTGCCTGTTTTTTATTTTTTATTGTTTTTATTTCTTCTTTTAGATATGTATTCTTCTGAAGCACTTTGTGACTCTGTACTTGAAAGGTGCTATATGGATAAACTTCACTTACTTTCCTCCACTCGTCTCCTACAAGGAAGTATGCAAAATAGCCTGTACGTTTCAAGTATTTGCATGTACAGTATACACTACCTGACATTGCGGTTTGCATCGAGACATCAATTAATATGTAACATTAGATTAAAACACAAAGATCCGTTTCCGGGGCACGGAGGACAGGAGGTGATAGTGAAGGAAAGGAGCCAGGAGGGTGAATATTTTGAGTATTGGGACGCACCCCGAGTTTCGCTTGACATTCCATGACTTATAATTAGGCTACATTTTAGATAGCCTGCATTTTTGACAAGTCATAATTACAATTATAATGTAACCAGTCAGAATGATAATTCAATAATAATTCAAGATATCTGCAATTATAATCTGACTAATAGCGATATAATTCAAGATATCTGACTATAATAAAAAAAAAAAAACCTTCTTAGATCTATAATCAAATCAATATTTATTTATATAGCGCATTGCACAACTAGTTGTCACAATACAATTCACAGAAAAACCCAGCCTAAACCCCCCACAAGAGCAAGCTAAAGGCAACAGTGGCAAGGAAAAACCTGGTGATGAAGTCAAAGATATTGCCATTAAACTCGTCACACGTAGGCTACCGAATATGGCAAGCCCTTTTAATCATTTATTAGCGTGACCAGTTTTACACCTACAGATATCTGTATGCTAATTTATTTATGACTCGTCAAAACGGTAATTTAAGATATCTGTACATTTTGTCTAGTAGCCTTAAGTATGAAGATGTCTGTTAGCAGTGATAGATTATTTAGACTTGTTATTATCCGTAATCGCAAATATATGCGAAATAAAGTAACAGGACTGTTTAAAAAAATGGACAGAATCTACTTTGTCCACATTCATTTAGGATGTGTTAGAAGTAGGCTATGATTTTGAGATGTGCTTGGGAATGCATTGATTGAATGAAGAGTTTTCGCTACCTTCAGTTGTTATTTTCTGCAAACTTGAAACAGCAGTAAGTAGGCCTATGGTTTCTCAATTAGCCTACTCACCTCATCCATAACTTGCGCTCTTTGGATCCTGGTATTAAAGCCAAATTGCACAACATCAACACAGTAGCCGATGTATTGCAAAAGTATGACAAGACACCCATACACACTGTCCAGGAACAATTATGTAAATGTAAAAAAAAATAAAAAAACGGCACCGGCCTGTCATGAGTTATTGTTTAAATATTCAGTTACTGCATCATTATAGAATTTATGGCAACAATAACATTGTGACGCATCATAATCATATTGGATCAGAAATAAATCTGGCCACCACAGTTGTCTAGACCAGGGGTTCCCAAACCGGTCCTGGGGGACCCCTGTGTATGCTGGTTTTCGTTGCAACCACAGTTGCAATCCCAGAATTTTAACAAGCTGTTAATTTTTCTTAATTCGGTGCTTGTCATGTTTGGAGGAATTATTCGCCCTCTTAAGCCACATTATATCAGAAATAGCTATGGATGCCATGTAGAATAAACACCCCATGTTCACATTGTGCTTATTGTGCTATATTATTTAAAAAAAGATAAGAAAATTATTTAACAGATCCATCCCCTTTGCGCAGATGGCAAATTTCACCTATTTAGGGGTGCTCTGTTTAAGGCTTTATAACTCCAGGTGTGAGCATCACATAAACTTGGTAAATGGCTTAAATGAAAGAAGACAGGTGTACCATTTACAATACAAACTTAGATTTGTTTATTTTCATAATTTAAGTCAAAATAAAGTGCCACAAATGCAAAGAAACTTAGGGGAAAAAAATTAAAAATAGTTTTTTTTAATTTTGCTGAGAGCTACATAAGTGAAATCGGTAATATATATACATTTCCTGGATCATAAACTCCATGTCCACAAGTTTTGCAAAATCTGAGGATGATATGCAGAACTACTAAAGGTCTATGATGCAAAATATAGCCGTGTATCCTGTTGTCCATTAGTGTCTCCAAATCTATCCAAATGGCTAAATTGTGCACTGCTGCAAATAAAAAAAATTTATGAAATATTTAACTACAAATCAACAGTTTGGGCTCATAAAACTCACTTGTGCATAATTTCCAAGTGAGAATTATATATTTTCAGCAGTATAGGGGGGTAGATATCTATGGGTCCAAAACCCCTATGCAAAACATGTCATAAAATATTATATTATATTATACATTATAACGCATACACATTTGCTCCCTCTGGTGGCTTAAGATAAAAAACATTGATATCACAGTGTTACATACACCTAAATATGTTGCCTAATCATTCACTCTTGTACCTCAATAAAACATCACTTGTCCCTGTACTCTACAGTATGTATACTTTTGTCCTGGGATTGCATTTTTCTGTATTCTTTTAATCTTTTAAGTTTTCCTATTCATAATAACTCCAAGGAAATTTTTACCTTAATCTACCACATATCAGCGCAACAGTAAATTGGAATGAGCACTTGTCATGCCATAAGAGACTCGTATCCATCATAGCCTATACTATGTATGATAACATGAACATAAAATAGTTTTCCACCATCTGTAAAATGCTGCCAAATATTCTATCTTCAATGAACATCGGTAGCCTAGTTCAAAAATACATTTAGCTAACGATTGCACTACAGTATGTGAAATGCACTCAAAATGCGAAAATAACAACAGGGCTATCAAACTTGGAAAGACAGTGCTCGAGTGGAAACACGAACGTACGTATGTAGCCAGCGAGACCAACGGTATTTTAGACGCAAAAATACTTACATATCGCAAAAGGGGAATTATCCTGCATAATGCGTATTGTATATCGCTTGCGTAATACTAGACAGTTAAAACGAAAACTGCCGTTACGCTGGGCTGTAGTAAATTGCTCAAAGCACCCAAAAAGACTTGGCATATACCGTTGCGACGGTTATAATGTACTCTATTGGATAAAAAAGCCGACAATTAAACCAGAGTGAACTGTAATGCATGAGACAGGCTTATAGGGCATGGGGCTTATTACGCGGCGACGTTTCAGATAGTGTAATAGCGGTATAAAGTGTTGTATATTTCTCAAACCGATTGTACCAGACAATAAATGACAACTGAATTTTGAAAGGAACATCTCGATGTGTAAAACCAATGGTAGGATTGTATATTTATTTCATATTTAGTAGCATATATTGCTAGTAGAATACATGGTAGAATGAGATAGTACTTTCACAGTTTATTTTGCATTTGAGTGAGCAGGGCTTTTCACGGCTTTTCTGGCATACGATCAGGCTATTGTTGGATTTATCTCGTTGCTATGACGTTATTCTAATTTTATATGATGAATAAATATATGTATGAACTCAAACATAGACGATATTGTCCACTATGTCACGCATAGGTAGGTATAGACTAGGTGGGGTTTGCTTGATAAATGGACTTGCTACAGGGAAATAGTGGCACTTAGAAACTACGTATTCGGCAGAAATCGTCACGAACCGTCTACCAATAAATTTAAAACACAGAGTTTGTGATTTCCAATCATAGTTCGGCTGCAGTAGCAACGAATGTCTGAGTTGAGCAAAAAGCTTCCGCCGGCGCCACCTTCTGCGCAAAGGTGTTAAAGACTGATTTGAATCAATAGGCTCCTAATTGGTGAAAGTGTGGACACATGGCCACTAAAACTAACCATTTGGTAGATAATGAAGAATTCAAACACAAAGAAAATGATAACGAGCCAAACCTGCATTGTGTTAATAAGCTTAAAGAAAAAATTGAGTTAAACACGTGTTCAACAACCTAATTAGGAGCCTATTGATTCACTTCACTCTTTAATTTGAGTGAAAATACATTATTTTGTAACCTCTTTTTATGTAATTGTTGCAATATAGCACAATAAGCACAGCGTGAACATGGGGAGTTTGTTCTACATGGCATGCATAGCTATTTCTGACATAATGTGTCTTAAGAGGGCGAATAATTCCTCCAAACATGAAAAGCACCTAATTAAGAAAAATTAACAGCTTGTTAAAATTCTGGGATTGCAACTGTGGTTGCAACGAAAACCAGCATACACAGGGGTCCCACAGGACCGGTTTGGGAACCCCTGGTCTAGACTAGGCTAACAAACATTAGAAGCATGTTTTATGATATTTCTCCGACTTTGTAAATACCCATCATAACTGATTATATCTTCCCAGCAAAAAATAATAAAAATAAATAAAAAATGGATGCGCCCCTGCTTCCTCCCATCCCGTGTGTCAAAAGTTGTGCTTCTCACTTGAATGCAGAGCGGGATATTCATTCATATTGGTTTTCCATAGCTAGCCTCTATGATTTTAAGGCAATATGCAGAGGCAATAACCACCACCAGACACGAAGCTAGCGAACGTTAGATAGCCATCTATACCGTAGCGAAGGAGTTAATAGCCTAGATGATTTTGAAGAGTGTGATAAGATCATTAGTTTTAGGAATTAATTAATTTGGGTTTTGTCTGTTTGTCTTAATAATTTTATCCATTCCACATACCGCTGCATCCAGAAAATTGGATTCGTTATACCACCTAGGGGTAGCCTAGCTAAACCACTGGATCACTGCTCTATCAAAGAAATTATCACATATAACATAACGTGATATTATCTGTAGGCCGAATGCTTCATCTGATACATATGACTTTACTGTGTCATTATTTGTTATAATTTTGAATTACCCAAAAGAAAAAAAAAGGACAAATAGGCCTAAATAAGAACAAAAAGAGAATCCTTAGCTTGTTCAGTAGCTTAGTCGTAGGCATTGCAGTCCACCCCTATGCTGACAGAAATGTTTTAACCCAAGTGCTGAGCAGCCAATCGGAAATTATGGCACTCACACGTTAAAAATGAACAACTGGCTAAACATGTCAAAAAAACATGTGAAATTGACGACTGGAATTACGCGTTGTCTACGTGTTGTTAACATGTAGGCACGTGTTGTCAACGTGTGAAAAATCTACATAGACAACAGACAACGTGTAGACCAGTGGTTCTCAACCCTGGTCCTGGGGACCCCATGTATGCTGGTTTTCGTTCCAACCACAATTGCAATACTTGAATTTTAACAAGCTGTTAAATTTTCTTAATTAGGTGTTTTTAATGTTTAGAGGGATTATTTACATTCTTAAGCCACATTATGTTAGTAATAGCTATGCATGCCATGAAGAATAAAAGTCCAATATTCACATTGTGCTGTATTGTAAACAATTAAAAGGAGGTAAAAAATGTTTTAACTGATCAAAATTAAAGACTGAGGTGAATCAATTGGCTCATAATTGGTGAAATTGTGGACACATGGCCACTAAAACTAACCGTTTGGTAAATAATGAAGAATTCAAAGACAAAGCAAATGACAACGAGCCAAACCTGCATTGTGTTAACAAGTTTAAGGAAAAAATTATGAAGGAACTTAAACTTGTGTTCAATTACCTAATTAGGAGCCTATTCACCTGAGTTCTTACCTCTTCTTTGTAATTGTTTGCAATATAACACAATGAGCATAATGAACATGGGATTTTTTTTCTTCAAAGCATGCATAGCTATTGCTACCATAACGTGGTTTAAGAGAGTAAAGAGTTTAAAGTGTTCTCTCTATACAATAAAAACACCTAATTAAGAAAAAATAACAGCTTGTTAAAAGTATTGCAATTGTGGTTGGAACGAAAACCAGCATACACAGGGGGTCCCCAGGACCAGGGTTGAGAACCACTGGTGTAGACAACACGTGATTCCAGATGTAATTTTCACATGTTTTTGACCTGTTTGGCTTTCCATACTTCACGTCACAGGCATTCGCGCACATGCACACTTCCTTTTTCAAGCCACAGTCTTCGCTCATGCAAAAGGCTTCACTCTCTTGTGGCTTGCCTCTGGGATTTGGCTACTTTTTTTCCTTGTTTCCTTGTTCACGCGTGAGGCTTCTCCTGCATACAGTCATCCAGGCTGAGCTAGACCTAGCCTTGTTTACCTGCACCCAAGATCCTGAAAACAGTTCTGTCATCATGCCTGCTCACTCCACAGAAAGAAACCAAGTGGTTTTTATTTGTCGCCAGATAAAGCTGTGGTTATTTTTTTTCTTGTTTGACCCGTTTTCAAGATATAGTCCTTGGTTCAACATGTGTACAAACTCAAAATCGCTCTCCATAACAGTGTGCATTCGGATTACATCATAGTAAGCCCTTCAAACAAGCCTGAATTTAATTGACATCCAATCGAGCACATCCTATGCTTTCTGAAAATGTATGGCATTGCATGATTTTACAGGCTGACAGGCATGCTTGCGCAACACAACTTGAGGTAGCAGTTCACCAGAAGCCATTTTGTGCTAGCTTTCTGCCTAGTTTCTGCCTGTTCAATTACGCACCGTGCGTCATTATAATCAGACGGTATTCACACTGATTTTCATTATTTATTCCAGCACTTTAACTTATAATTTCATATATATGATGGCAAAGAAATATGTGTCCCTCACGGAGGTAGTGGAGGAGATTTTTAGGAGTGAGTCAGAAGGAGAGAGAGAAAGCACTGAAAGCACCTACTCCATTTTGGCTCATGCAAGTATTGTGCTTGTTATCTTACTATGATACATGTTGTTTTGTATTCACTGGTATAGCAAGATTAGACGCAGTTATGCTAGGTTATTTGCTCTAGGGGTGCCAAAAGTGCAATATTACAGATATTTTTTAATGCATTGTTTATGGATCAGAATTAGACGCAGTGTAACTGTGTAACAGTGTACGTGTTTGCATTATAGCATGATAGCATAGAGGGCTCTTGGAATTGATTTGGATAACAAACCACAATCAAAGGAAATTATGAGCTTTCAAGAAGCTAATGATAGAGCATATATTCTTTTGCAGCTGAATGGTAGTATAAGTGATAACATGTATTGTAGCATTAGTATTTATACATAGCGTAGCCGTGCATTAGCCTGAATTGAGCACACCAGCATCAATAGGCCATAAAATTAGGGGGACGCAGCAGCGTCCCCTTAAGTTTGGTTTTGGTTGCAACTTAAAACACAAATTTCGCCCGTAAATATCTCAGCCGTTTTAGCACCAGTTATAAAGCCACTTGGCAGATCAACTCATCAATATCTTGCCATAAAACAAATATGGGAAAGTTGTTTTCATACAGTTACATACATGACCATTAAGATTAAGGGCTCTATCTTGACGATCTTAGCGCATCGTCTAAAACGCATGGCGCAGGTGCATTTAGGGCATGTCCAACTCCCTTTTGCTAGTTAGAGGGCGTATGGCAAGCCGAATGAGGATTTATTCCATATCCCCTTTCTCACTAGGTGCCCACTTTTCACAACGTGTTCGACATTTTGTCTTACTAGTTCAACGAAACAGTTTTGATATCTGTGGTATATTTGAACTAGTAGCACAAATCCTATACGTACTTAATTTTATCCTGTATCATTTAAATGGACAATCAGATATGCATTGACTCCTTTCCCACACTAATTGGTTATGGCATTTCAGTACTGGAGACGCTGCCCGGCTCCCGGTCTGTGCTAGTTGCCTACTGAAATAGAGGCACGCGTCCACCGCAAAATAAAGCTTGTTGTTTTAAACTTCGTCTCACTCGGGTCATTAGTAACAAGTTAGGCAGGTAGTGAGGGTCTCTGGGTACGCAGGAAAAATGGGAAGAAGAAGAAGCAGAAGGAGAAAAACCAAATTTGGGGCTTTATTGTGTGGATGTGTGAAGTTGTATCTGAATGCTGTGTGGTTACAGAAGTTAGAGGTCAGAACACAGAGGTCAGAACACAGAAGTTAATATTTTGAAGGGCTGAGAGTCTGTGGTCATTGTGGTTACTTCTGTAGGAAACCCTGAAAAATGCCAAACTCTCTGTGCTGTATAGGTATGGGGCATGCCCCGCCAAGCCGTAACTTGGCGGATGGCATACCTGCCATCCCAATGGGTAATATCACAGCCACTGCCACAGTCGAAGCATTGAGGGGGATTTTTTTCAACATGGGGTTTACCAGAGTGTTTAGTTTCAGACAATGGAAGACAGTAGATCCATCCATATCTACTGCATATCTGGCAGCAAGCGATACTATAACATATCTGCATTTGACTGGATCTCTATGGGAATTGGGGGGTGGGACTAGATTTAGCTGTAAATTATGCTGGAACAGTATGGAATACATGATTGGCAAAATGGCTGTAAGTCATCAAGGGACTGAGGTATCAAACAAGCCTCAAACCATCACTCTACTGCCAGATATGCAGTAGATATGGATGGATCACTTTAAGGGTTGTTTCTCCTGACACATTTTCCTATTGAACTCTATGGAAAAATAAGTCAGGAGAAGAAACCCTTCAAGTTGTTTTAAACTCCATCTCACTCGGGTCATTGGTCACGAGTTAGTCTTAGTAAGAACCCAAGATGACGAAAACCAACAATATCAAAGATTGGCACCTTACTAGTCATGCATTTTGAGCCACTAGTTGCACGTTTATTCTACACGCTTGCTATAGAGGGCATATTTTGAGCGTAAGGCGCAAGGTTCAAATGGGCTGAACTTCGCCTCTTCATTAATCATTGGTGTGTCTTGGGCGTAACATGCAATAAACCAATCACAGTGTTATCTCCCATTACCTTTAAAAGTTACCTGCATTTGCACCTTGGGGGATTGCTAATATAATGACGAATTTAATAAGACTGCAAAAAGAGCGATTTACAGCTGGGGAAACCAGCTCGCACGCAAGGTTAAAGGATCAATATTAGGATCAATATTATTCGGACTAACCATTATGATGCATTTTCATATACACAATAATAATCTTAAACATTAGGGTTTAACACCGGCACGGGTGCCAGTATTTCCCAACCAAACTATTTCCTATTAAATATATGCAGTTTAATTTTGTTAAAAGCACATGCAACATTGGAGAATAAGCTACCAGAACTTGGCTTCCGTCTCACCTTATAAAACGCCAAAACAGCCTGCCTGTTTAACAAATTTTGTTTGATTATACAATGAACAATGAAGCATTGTCAAACATCAATTCCGTGAGGCTGTTCTCACAGCAGTCAGATCACAGGCAATGCATTTCCCCTAGCAAAATTCAAGATTCATATTCAAGCTTCATGTTCATATTGCATGCATTCTAATATTGATTAATAACGTAAATAGCGTTATTTTGCCTTAATGATGACACTAAATACACTAAAGCTGTCAGGTTGGTAACCCATAGATTTACACATTTTCCCTTGTTTTAAATTGCCCTGCTTATAGAATGAGTTTTTACTGGTAGCTTAATGCTTTAAAACGGGATTGCAGGGACAACGTGCATCTATTCCGGGGGAGTGTCATATTTTTTGATGCTAACTGAACGTTCCAACGACCGTTGAACCATAGATTGTAACAATCTCCTGCATTCGAGATTTCTCCCGAGTCGAATTTTACTCATTCGGTCTCTGACGCTCTAAACTGCTACAGCACAGAAACCAGCCGGGGGCTAATAACTGTTACCCATTTTTAACCTAAAAGTCCAAGGCGATTTTTTTATTTTACGGTATGGTTTAACATTTTTATGAATCACAAGAAGTGTGGGCAAATCAACTCGAGAGCAAGGATATTTTGCTTAAAATATATTTTCCTATGTCAGTGATCAGCAGTTCCACACAGCTCTAGCTAACCGAAAGGCACCACATGCTAATGTTTGATTTGTAGAAAAGTAGCCCTCCTCCTGATAAAAAGGAGCTCTCAGCCAACTCTCTACCTGTAGTGAGAGCAGAGATATAGCCCCAAACTACTGCACATGTACCAGGTACCTGCTTTACAGTGAACTAAAATGGCCAAGCTCTTACAGTTTATGGGCAGTGTCAGCCAACAGCAGTCATAGGTTGCCACTCCCACTGAATATACAGTGGTGTTCAAAAAAATAGCAGTACAACATCAGTAACCTGATGAACCACTGTTATTAGTAGTAGTGATATTTCTGCATGGCAAATAATTTTCTTGTAGATGTAGTAGTGTAATAGAAAAACAACAGATCCAACTGTCATGACATGCACGCTGCTTGTTCTGAGTAATTGACTCATTAATTGAAAGGGGCATGTTCAAAATAATAGCAGTGTGAAGTTTAATTAGAGAATTCATTCATTCTATGAAAAAAAAACAGGTCAAACAGGTATTCCACAGGTAAACAGGTGAAGCCATCATGATTCTGTATAAAAGGATATCAAAAGACTCCTGATATCTTATTTCCAGGTACTCTTAGAAGCAATCCTATAACCTCTCTCAAATGTAGCTGCAAACAAACGTTAAAACAAGAATCATTTACTCATTTGACGTATTTGTAACTTATTAGGAGTGGGAAGTGTAGCTCATTTCATCACACGAAAAAAGTTGAATATTCACTGTAGGCTAGAAAACTAAATAATAGGCTAGGTAGGATAGGATAATTATCAATATTCTGCTGTTCAAACGATTGTGTTGTATCACTGATGCGATCGATGGTGTTTATGAATAAAGACACCTTTGGTGAATGGATTAACTCATACTTCTTATTTTTGTTTATACACACATGACGTTATTCAATTGCACAATTGAATGCTTGATTAGTGAAAATGTTTTCTGCGCATAACGTCGCAAGGTGAAATCATTTGTGAACGGTTGTTTAGTTGCTCATTACTTATACAAATAAGCTTGTTTCTGCATGGGCTATTTCAGTATATGGTCGACTTTGTTTTATTATACTATCGTACCACACAAGGGCACATATAACCTAACATTTTAGTGACACCTGTAGACTTTATTGAGCAATATCAATGCAAAATAGATATCGTCTTCCACTCCAATGGTAGTCGGAAATTGCGAGTACGCCTGGTCACAAAACATGGCTCTTAAAGGGAAAGAAAATAGGTGATTTGATTGGCTATGACTGAATCCAGCTGCAACAGACCCACTGATAAATATTCAGCCTAATCCAGCCCATTTTCCACCGGCGCAGCGCATTGTGAGCTGTGTGCTCCTCACCTCTAGCCACGAAAATAACAAAATTCAGTAGCCACACCCAGTGCGTCATGCTGCACCATTGACTGTGCCTATTCGCCATGCACCGGAAAATAGAGCTGATGGATCAGCAACTGAAAACCTACAGGATCTGGATTCTGGGAGGACTCTACTGGGTGACAGGCAGTACCTGGACGACGACGTTGGATCAGTGGTTTGCTTCTGGACCTTAGCATGCTTGACCAGTCTTTCCTTCATGGTAGTTTGCACCTCTGCTGGAATGTCGGGGGAGGTCTGGCTGATCTTCATGGCAGCCTCCAGTAGCTTGACCGTGCTACGCCCATTAGCCTTCACCTCCAATGCGGGCACGTTATTCTCCTCAATTAGGGGTGCCTCCGGGGGCAGGGGAGGTGAGGCATCCTGTGGAGTGCTACTGGCATGAGACGAGAGTGCTTTGCTTCTCCAGATGGGCCAGCAAAGCTTCCAAAAAACGAACAGAGAGACTACCAACAGGGCGAGGCCACAGAAACCAACGACCACAGCAAGAAGACGGACAGAGATGTCTACAGACCATGAAAGCAGGCCCAGTGTGACAAACAAATACAGAAGACAGCAAGACAGGGGGAGACAGAGAGAAACAGGAGATAAAAAAGGAGCCGTAAGAAAAAAGCAAGACTTTCCCACAGAATTAAATGAAGCTACGGTCTATTATAACAGTCTAGCACAATACCCTAGATTACACCTCATGTTGTACCTGGAAACTGTCATTACACACTACATCCAGAATTTGACCAATCCATGCAAATCATTATAGTAATTTGTAGCACAGCTTTTTATTTTAATTTTATTATTACTTCTTGACTTAAAATGTGTTTGATTGATGAAAAGCAAAGCTGCGGACTCCTTTTGTTTGCAACATAATGTGTAATGTAACGTTGAGTAATTTCAGTCAGACAACTCACGATTGAATTAAGCAATATTTTATTGAGATTTAATGTATTTATCAATATGGTTGTAAAAATGTGTATATATTTGATCGTACCAACTTGCGTACGAAAATCTCACGCGTGATTCATCAAACTTGCATAAACCACTGATTTGAGCGTAAATGTGTTCGCAGGTTGATAAATCAGACTTGATCGTATATTAGGAAGTGCGTGCACATCATTAAGAATTATAATACTCATTTACTACCACACCTCTTTTAAAACGAACATGCCAAAGTGGTTTTCTCAGTATTATAGGCCATGGCGGACAACAGGAAATAAAATATTTTTTTAGATAAGATATTTTCTGAGGATGAAATGTTTCTGAATGAACATGGAAATAAACGTGTACTTATTTCGAGCGTTAGTAGTGGTGAGCAGCCTAGCTCAAAAGCCACTATGTGGCAGAGGATAACCAGGGCTGTAAATAATGCTTCCTCTGAATATCAAACTACAGCTCAGATTTAAAAAAAGAACATAACCCTTCACAAAAAACCTTCTGGTGATACAGGTGGAAGAAAGGGCATCCTGGACCTCTCACTTGCAGACGAGAGGATGGGGGATATCTTTGGGAAAGTGGCTCAGGAAGGGATGGTAGAATACGGCGACAGTGACTTCCCCCTACCAGCATCTTTTTCCACTTACACTGGAGGCATCAGTGTATACACTGCAGCTAAATAAGGTTGTCAGCCCTCATTGGAGTGATTAATCCTGTTAAGTTTACACAGTTTGGCTAACACGATTTGTTCAGCCGTTTTTCATATAGTTAAGTTCATTAAAAAATTTGCATTAAGATATAAGACTTTTTTTCCCAACAACCTTGCACAAATTCTACAACTCTGATCTAAAGTAGGCATAGCAATGTCAGGCATGAAATGGACTAATGCTTTTGATGGGTCATTTCTGTTTATGCACCATTTTTAAATAAACCTCTATGATACCAGACATTTATTTGCCATTGACTTAACATGGGGACATAAAAATGGTAGCCGCAAAATGCTAATTTAACATTCAGAACTGTCTCGTTCATGCAAGATTTCTCCCGAGTCCCATCAAATTTTACACGCTCATTCAACTGCCACAGCACAGAAACCAGCTGTACTAACCGAAAGAAAAATGTACTTATAATAATAGTCACAAAACGGATTATTTACCTTGGTATTATTTCCTACCTAGATTCTCAAATGTTATACCAGAAAAAGACTGCTACCAACACAGAAGTAAAAGCAATAACAATTTATTGCACAGATACAACAGAGAAACATACAAAGCTAGACCCACAATGTATGCTGGGAGCTTAGTGCTGCAGGAGACAAAGAAATTAGCATGTTTACCTTTGAAAGTTGTGCCTTGGACAGCCCTCGGACCATTTGTTACTAGCCTGCCATATTTCCCTTTACCCAACACACATACTTATACAATCCTGCAATCCTGGCCTGTCCAAGTACCAATGATCTCAAAGTGATTATTTGAGGACATCCAATCATCAACGACTGAACTTATTTCAAACTAAAATGAAAGCTTTCTGCCCAACCGCCTTGAGATGTTTGCATTCAAATTTGACAATGAGCTGCGTTAAAGGAACAAAAGCTTATCGTCAGGTTAAGGTGTGAATTGAGTTGGGGGGCAGTGGGGTCTCAGACAAGTTTGCATATTGTCAGGCAAATGATGTGAAGACAGGAGATGAGGGGATAAGTATACAATTGTCTGATTAAATCTTACAGTACCCACCTCAAAAAATGAGGGAAACAAATACTGTATCGGTAGTCAAATCATAAGTCAATATAAATTTCCAAGCTAACAAAATACTGTCAAATTGTCAAATGTGACTTTCTGTATTTGGGTTTGACCATGTGATTGACCATCTATCAGCAAGGTATAATAATAATAATATCTTTATTTATATAGCACTTTTCAAGCACAAAGCACAAAGTGCTTTAGAAAACAGGACAAACAGGCACTCAAGAAGACAGGTAAAAGAAAAAATGACGTGTGTAAAATGACAAAGGATTCAGAAATGGATTAAAAATGAAAGATTATAATACAAAAATAATTAAATGAATACATTAAAAAGACCAAACATACATCGGCTCTTGATATGGATGAATTTGTAGCTACGTGTTTTTTGCGGAAAGAAACAGAAGACTGATGTGATCTCGTGTAGCGTTCAGGAATGTGTATAAAATTAAAAGTAAGATTGTGAATCACAGAACTAAAAAAAAAAAAAAGGTTATTTGTGGGAAAAAAAGTGTTGTAATATAGTTAGTTGTATGTGCTCTTAGAAGGGATGGTAAATACATGAGAAAATAAACTTGATCAAAACAGTATCTGAGTTTCACATGTAAATACAAAATAGCACAAAGAGACTGAAATGATGGGCTATAGCTCATCTTTAATATACTTGTTACCATATAAGATTGGATAATGATTCTGTATTATTGGGCATAAATAAAGTGGTGCTCCTAAATAAAATTAAAAAAATAAATAAATAATAATTATCTTATCCAATAATGTGCTGATTAGCCTACCATGGCTTTAGCTTTATATGAAAGCATCTCAAATCTCGCCTCTATAGGGCTTTGAAAAATAAAAAATCTCATAAATAAAACATTTTATTTTAGAAAATACCCTGTGTGAGGTTGTGTAGAAATGCAGGAAATTAGTTTTAAAAGGCTCAAAATTTTCTAGGGGAGATCCCCAAGAACCCCCACTACTTTGTTCCCTCTTGTGCCCCACCAACATCTCTTGATGACCCCCAATCAAAGCAGTCTACAAACAGCCCTGCATCTCAGTAATTTGGAGTGATATTTATTTTTCCCATAAGGATTCCTTGTTTTGTCCACGACTGTGACCGAATCAGCGCACTTGCCTACTATTGAGTAGTATTAAGTAGTATTGAGTAAAAAAAGCTGTTAAGTACGCGACAATTCGGAAAACTGAGTGCGAGCTGACGGGGGGGGGGGGGGTACCATCTACAGATCTTGCCTAGGTCTGTTAAAAGGCTAGGGCTGGCCCTGGGTGGAAGAGAAGACAGAACAGTGCCTACTCATCTTTTCAATGGTTGCTGTGAGGTTTGTTCATACGTGGTTGATACTGGGATAAAGGGAGGTTTTCTATTCAGAGGTAGGCTTTGGGCAATGAAGATAGCCATGTACACTTTCATTACAGTTATAACATTTAGCTACAAAACGTCTCCAACTAGGAGGTTTGGCAGGACCCTCCACTGCAGCAACATTTTTATTGTTCTCAGTAGTGTTTTTACTTTTAAGGACACGTGAAATGCCTGTTTACATTTGTCCTCAATCACCGCCAATGAGAACTTACCAGAACAAGATACCCCCAACACATCTGTTATTTCAGAACAAAGCCCTTTCAGGAAACCCATTTGGAACAGGTTGTCATTTTGGGATGCACTTGCTTGTGTGAATTCATATGCAGAAAACTTTAGAGTAGCATAAGCTAAGGGGTGCTCACCAGGCTTCTGTTTGATCATTGCATAGTGATAATATCCTCCCTATCTATCTCTAGTGCCCATGCTACTTCAACACACAAATCATTGACATCAGGGCCTGCAGGACCAGGATTTAGGTATGGAGTCAGGTTTAAGAATAGCCGAACATCAGGACTAAGGCATGCAATAATTACACTAACCCAGTCATTTTGATTGAACTCAGTATGAGCTGCCCAAGCTCTTTCGAACCAACCTGGTCTCACAGCCCATTCGTATCTATTCTACGAAATTCCACTCCCCAAAAATTCGTACTTATTTTACGAATCAGAGATTGCACACCACGTGACTTTACGATTTTCTCCGATGAATTACGAGACAAAACGGAGATCCACCATTTTTATTTCACGGTCAAATAAAGCGAATGGGTAAGCTGCCGGTATTGTACTTATAGTTTATACTTATCGTTATAGTACATTCATAGAATACCTTTCTTATTTCGTAATTGTATTTTAATGCAATATGATGTATAATTCTCGAGCTTCTTCGTCTCTGCTTTATCTGTGTGGGTTGCTATTTATAGGCTAGTCTTGTAGGCTATTACTTGCATTATACTAGCTGATGTTAGCTAGGTCTGTTCAGATCAGTGCATAATGCATAGGCTGCAATATGATTATTAATGAATTTAGCTTGTGAGCTAGCCATCAGAGCGTGTCGTTTTTGGTTCTTTTGAGACGTATAACATGAGAAAACCGAGCATATCTGTAATGGAAACAACCGCGTCTCCCCGTTAACTTCTGTAATGAACTGCGATTCCCATGATTCTGTGCGCTGTCTGTGTGTATTGCCCATAGACTGCAGAGACGTGACGGGTTGACCACTGAATTGACTTTGTGCCCCAATGAGCAGCTCCCATAGGAATCCATGGAAAACGGTAAGCAGAAGCTGCCTCCAGTTCTTTTTTTTATCTCGATGGTTGAACTTCATTCATAAAACCAACAAAAAAAGTCTGCCAGTCTGCAAATGACAGGATTCCTAAATGCTATATGCAAATCCCATATGCAAAAGGTCTGTAAAAATCTTATAAAAAACACATATGCCATATACAAAACTTAAATTAAATAAATATGTGGTAGAGAGCTAGCATATACATTTCATGCTAAAATTAAATAGTTCCCTAATACATGGTACTCCTTATAAAAAAAACATTGAGAGATTGTATAAGAATTGTATAGAAATATATAATATAATAGGCTACTAATCAACATGCTTTTTTATAAAAACTTTGCAAGTATGATCATATATGATTTTTACAGACCTTTTGCATATGGGATTACCTTCGTAAGCATTTAGGAATCCTGATATTTGCAGACTGGCAGACTTTTTTTTGTTGTTGTTAGTTTAAGCCAACACAATCTCTCAAGCATGGTACACAGCAGATATAGAATGTACAAAATACACACTGTTGTTATTTATAATAATAATAATAATGCAATTTTAATTAAAACTGATAACAACAAACTGATAACAACAATGATAATTTTCCATGCCAAATAAGCGTTCACGCGCAGCTCTCAAGCCTACAATACTTTGGCATAACCACCAGGTAATGTGCGTATGTCAAGTGAAGACCTGACGTGGAGCTACGACCATTTCCACGGTCAAATGGAGTCACGTTGAAATTTAATAAATCACTACTTTGTCGTGATTTTTTACGTACGCCACACGTAAGATCAAATTTGATCTAAAGTACTTTTTATAAATGAGGCCCCTGGTCTTGGCCCTTCCGCCCTTCTGACCATCTTCTGGCGTAGACTCAAGACTCGCCTGTTTAGTTTGCATCTTTGCTCCCTGAATTAATTGTTAGTATGCAAGTCTTGCTTGTTGAAATAGCATTTTAGGGGTATGTTAACAGTGATTTATACATCAACACTTGCCATGTTACTGACATTTTGGTTAATGTATTATTTAGACTTTTTTTTCAGTATACCATTGTTTTTTTATTGGACATTTCTCTTATATAGCACTATTTCTCATTCCCCCTCTACCTAACAGGTTAAGGAGAGGATATCAGTCTGCCTGGCTGACATTTCAATGTGGATGGCTACTCATCACCTGAAGCTCAACCTTCACAATACGGAACTGCGCTTCATACCTCACAGGACCTCCCCACTGCAAGCCCTCTCCATCACCGTCGACGGTGGCTGTCTCCCGCTCTGCAAGGAACCTGGGGATGGTCCTGGATGACCAGCTGGACTTCATGGAGCACATCAGGGCAACAGCACGGTCCTGCAGGTTCCTCCTGTACAACATCAGGAGGATTCGACCATACCTGACCACGTACTCGACCCAGCTTCTCGTCCAGACCATGGTTATCTCACGCCTGGATTACTCCTCCCAAGGTTTTCACACATCACCCCCCCTGCTGAGGTCAGTTCACTGGCTGCCGGTCGCCGCCAGGATCAGGTTCAAAGTTCTGACCCTGGCCTACGCTGCAGCCAAAAGGGCAAGCCCTTCCTACCTGCAAGACATAATTCAACACTAAACTCCAGCTCAACCACTTCGCTCTGCTTGTCCGGACTGCGGAGCTTCTCCACCCTAGCTCCCCAGTGGTGGAATGAACTGTTCACTCCTCTACGTTCTGATCAAACACTGCCTGCACACCCCTTCAGACTCCACCTTGACTGTTTTTCGCTTGTTTCCTGTTCCTTAATTCTTTGTTGATTTAATATTTTATAATGTCTTGTTTTAGCCATAGCTTACTGTGTACTATACTCAATGTTCATGACTATGGATAGCTGCTATGTTATGATAAGAAATTAGCTCTATCTGAACTGATGTCATTGACCTTCGGTATGCACTTATTGTGCGTCGCTTTGGATAAAAGCATCTGCCAAATGAATGTAATGTAAATAAAGTTTATTATTATTATTATTATTATTATTATTATTATTTTATGCAAACTTATGCACTTTTTGCCTTGTAAGTCGCTCTGTATAAGCGCATCTGCCAAATGAATAAATGTCTGTATTGATACACTTCTGTAATGTGATGGACCCTTTCTAGATTAAATAAGCTAAATGTCCAGCTAATAAAAGCTTGAAGACGCTGAAGTTCAATACGTCTCTGAGTGAATTAATACAAAATTTATTTTACAGTGCATTGTGTACACTATATATTGATGTATTGTAAATTATCTCCTCTTTCAAAACCTGATGGCCAATATACAGTATTTAGTAATAATAATGTTTATCATTTTAGTCATATAAAAGTTAGAAATTGTATATACCACAACATCTGATATTTATTACAATGAAAACAATTTAAAATGGGTAGAAAATTATTTTTATATAATTACCAATAAAATCTCAGATCATAGGATAGACTACATTAACAATTTTCTTTTTTAAATATATATTTTTTTTACATACAGCTGACACCCTTGTCATTTTTATGTATTTAAAGGGAATGCTTTCATTCCTACAAAGCTTTCACACTAGGCTACTGCATGCTGTTCACTACTGTCTGCTTATTAATTATCAACCTGTTGGATTTGGAAAGCATTATATTAATGTCTAGAAGTATCTAAGATAATTATCTAAGTATTAAAAGTTGGGTTCATGTGAGTAGCGTGATCCCATTCGCAATAAACGGAGGGCATCTTCGTGTGTGTTTACGGTTGTATCAAGTGGAACTACATTTCGGCGCCATTTTATTGATTAACGCTAAGGAAAGTATTACTGGGAATTCTAGTCTTTTTTTGCAAATATATTCCCTGTATATGTAATTATCTAGGAATTGCAAATGTATTATCTACCTAGCAAGCCAGTTATGCTAGCTACGTTCAACCAGATCTAGGTACCTAGCTAGCTACGCGTGTTTTAGCTGCTGGTAGACAGTTAGGATATAAATTTTCAATATTAATAGCTTAATATTAATATTAATAGTCAAAAGTAGATGGCAGTCCTATATTGTCATTTTTACTGAAATGTTCTTATGACTGATGTTTTCTAACTCTGCTTGATCCTAAGAATCACCTCGGAAAGTGTTGTACATTAATTCTGAAATTTAAGTGGCGCCCCCTGTCGAAAGCATATACTGCACTTTTTTTTTAGCTAGAGATCTGGTTCTGATATTATTTGTAGTATGTCTAGAGGTGGTCTAGATTCCGACATTTCAGCATGATACATCATTCGGTGTACAAATGGCGAGTGCCCAAAATGTTCAAAAAACACATTTTCAAGGGGGTGCTACAGAGTCTGTGTTCATGCTAGGGGTCTGGTTTTTGGTTTGCATGCTAGAGGCCCTGATGAGACTCAGTTAGCAAAATTTCATGCTTCTACGATTTTGGGAAGCTGAGTGCAGTGTTCAGCAGTAACCCAAAATGACCTATGAACATTCTAACAGCCTTCATAGACATATTTTTCATCATTAGTCAAATTAATTAGGACAAGTTTAATTTATGCTTACATGCAAATATATATATGTCATAGGGGGTGCTGAGATGTCCTTGTATACTAAATTTGGGAGGCTTGACTGCCTTTGTGCTTCAGGTAGGAGGAGTCAAAGTTTTTTAAAAATTGAGATTTGTAGGTGGTGCTATAGAGCTTCTATGTGTGCTAGGGGTTTGTTCTTTTGCTTATGCAATATAGGCCATGGATATATTCATACTTCTGAATTTCAAGCCTCTAGATTTTAAGGAACCCATAACCCTAATCCTACTGTTGTGACCTTTGACCCTTCCATAGCTCTTGTATTTAATTTCATAGTTTCCAATTTGGGTATATTTATATTCTAATTAATCCATGTCAGGGTGGTCAACATGCCAGAAAATTGCAGTTTAATGACATTACGGATAGAGAACTGCCATCTACTTTGGACTATCAATAGCTATTAATATTTAAATATATATAATTAATAGACTGTCTACCAACAGCTAAAGCACGCGTAGCTAGCTAGGTACCTAGACCTGGTTGAACGTAGCTAGCATGATTGGCTTGCTAGGTAGATAATACATTAGCAATTCCTAGATAATTACGTATACAGGGAATATATTTGCACAAAAAAAACTACAATTCCCAGCAATACGTTCCTTAGTGTAAAGCAGTAAAATGGCGCCGAAATGTAGTTCCGGTTGATACAACCGTAAACACACACGAACATGCCCTCCGTTTATTGCGAATGGGATCACGCTACTCACATGAACCCAACTTTTAATACTTAGATAATTATCTTAGATACTTCTAGACATGTATAATGCTTTCCAAATCCAGCAGGTTGAAAATTAATAAGCAGACAGTAGTGAACAGCATGCAGTAGCCTAGTGTGAAAGCTTTGTAGGAATGAAAGCATTCCCTTTAAATATATAATGACAAGGGTGTCAGCTGTATGTAAAAATTATATATTTAAAAAAAAGAAATGTTAATGTAGTCTATCCCATGATCTGAGATTTTATTGGTAATTATATAAAAATAATTTTCTACCCATTTTAAATTGGTGTTTTCATTGTAATCAATATCAGATGTTGTGGTATAAACAATTTCTAACTTTTATATGACTAAAATGATAAACATTATTACTATATGCTGTATATTGGCCATCAGGTTTTGAAAGAGAAGAGATCATTTACAATACATCAATATATAGCGTACACAATGCACTGTAAAATAAATTTTGTATTAATTCACTCAGAGACGTATTGAACTTCAGCGTCTTCAAGCTTTTATTAGCTGGACATTTAGCTTATTTAATCTAGAAAGGGTCCATCACATTACAGAAGTGTATCAACACAGACATTTATTTATTTGGCAGATGCGCTTATACAGAGCGACTTACAAGGCAAAAAGTGCATAAGTTTGCATAAAATAATAATAATAATAATAATAATAATAATAAACTTTATTTACATTACATTCATTTGGCAGATGCTTTTATCCAAAGCGACGCACAATAAGTGCATACCGAAGGTCAATGACATCAGTTCAGATAGAGCTAATTTCTTATCATAACATAGCAGCTATCCATAGTCATGAACATTGAGTATAGTACACAGTAAGCTATGGCTAAGACAACAAGACATTATAAACTATAAAATCAACAAAGAATTAAGGAACAGGAAACAAGCGAAAAACAGTCAAGGTGGAGTCTGAAGAGGTGTGCAGGCAGTGTTTGATCAGAACGTAGAGGAGTGAACAGTTCATTCCACCACTGGGGAGCTAGGGTGGAGAAGCTCCGCAGTCCGGACAAGCAGAGCGAAGTGGTTGAGCTGGAGTTTAGTGTTGTATTATGTCTTGCAGGTAGGATGGGCTTGTCCTTTTGGCTGCAGCGTAGGCCAGGGTCAGAACTTTGAACCTGATCCTGGCGGCGACCGGCAGCCAGTGGACTGACCTCAGCAGGGGGGTGATGTGTGAAAACATTGGGAGGAGTAATCCAGGCGTGAGATAACCATGGTCTGGACGAGAAGCTGGGTCGAGTAGGTGGTCAGGTATGGTCGAATCCTCCTGATGTTGTACAGGAGGAACCTGCAGGACCGTGCTGTTTCCCTGATGTGCTCCATGAAGTCCAGCTGGTCATCCAGGACCATCCCCAGGTTCCTTGCAGAGCGGGAGGCAGCCACCATAGTATCGTCGACGGTGATGGAGAGGGCTTGCAGTGGGGAGGTCCTGTGAGGTATGAAGCGCAGTTCCGTATTGTGAAGGTTGAGCTTCAGGTGATGAGTAGCCATCCACATAGAAATGTCAGCCAGGCAGGCTGATATCCTCTCCTTAACCTGTTAGGTAGGGGGAATGAGAAATAGTGCTATATAAGAGAAATGTCCAATAAAAAAACAATGGTATACTGAAAAAAAACAGTACAAGTCTAAATAATACATTAACCAAAATGTCAGTAACATGGCAAGTGTTGATGTATAAATCACTGTTAACATACCCCTAAAATGCTATTTCAAAAAGCAAGACCTGCATGCTAACAATTAATTCAGGGAGCAAAGATGCAAACTAAACAGGCGAGTCTTGAGTCTACGCCAGAAGATGGTCAGAAGGGCAGAAGGGCCAAGACCAGGGGCCTCATTTATAAAAAGTACTTTTGATCAAATTTGATCTTACGTGTGGCGTACGTAAAAAATCACGACAAAGTAGTGATTTATTAAATTTCAACGTGACTCCATTTGACCGTGGAAATGGTCGTAGCTCCACGTCAGGTCTTCACTTCACATACGCACATTACCTGGTGGTTATGCCGAAGTATTGTAGGCTTGAGAGCCGCGCGTGAACGCTTATTTGGCATGGAAAATTATCGTTGTTGTTATCAGCCTACAAAATTAGTTTAATTCTAAATTGAAAAGGAAACTGATAGTCTAATTACTGAATTTTAAGTCTTCCTTACATTATATACCATTATTATTGCATTGCTTCTCAAGCTTCTGGATTTGAGAATTGTTTTTCTGTTCATTTTAATAAGTCTTTTGTTTTATTTATCCATTGTTTTTATATATTTTACTTTAACTGTGTAATAGGATTTTGCTGTAAAAAAAGTTTTAATTAAAATTGCATTATTATTATTATTATAAATAACAACAGTGCGTATTTTGTACATTCTATATCTGCTGTGTACCATGCTTGAGAGATTGTGTTGGCTTAAACTAACAACAACAAAAAAAAGTCTGCCAGTCTGCAAATATCAGGATTCCTAAATGCTTACGAAGGTAATCCCATATGCAAAAGGTCTGTAAAAATCATATATGATCATACTTGCAAAGTTTTTATAAAAAAGCATGTTGATTAGTAGCCTATTATATTATATATTTCTATACAATTCTTATACAATCTCTCAATGTTTTTTTTATAAGGAGTACCATGTATTAGGGAACTATTTAATTTTAGCATGAAATGTATATGCTAGCTCTCTACCACATATTTATTTTATTTAAGTTTTGTATATGGCATATGTGTTTTTTAAAAGATTTTTACAGACCTTTTGCATATGGGATTTGCATATAGCATTTAGGAATCCTGTTATTTGCAGACTGGCAGACTTTTTTTTGTTGGTTTTATGAATGAAGTTCAACCATCGAGGCAGCTTCCGCTTACCGGTTCCATGGATTCCTATGGGAGCTGCTCATTGGGGCACAAAGTCAATTCAGTGGTCAACCCGTCACGTCTCTGCAGTCTATGGGCAATACACACACAGCGCACAGAATCATGGGAATCACAGTTCATTACAGAAGTTAACGGGGAGACGCGGTTGTTTCCATTACAGATGCTCGGTTTTCTCATGTTATACGTCTCAAAAGAACCGAAAACGACACGCTCTGATGGCTAGCTCACAAGCTAAATTCATTAATAATCATATTGCAGCCTATGCAGTATGCACTGATCTGAACAGACCTAGCTAACTTCAGCTAGTAGAACGCAAGTAATAGCCTACAAGACTAGCCTATAAATAGCAACCCACACAGATAAAGCAGAGACGAAGAAGCTCGAGAATTATACATCATATTGCATTAAAATACAATTACGATATAAGAAAGGTATTCTATGAATGTACTATAACGATAAGTATAAACTATAAGTACAATACCGGCAGCTTACCCATTCGCTTTATTTGACCGTGAAATAAAAATGGTGGATCTCCGTTTTGTCTCGTAATTCATCGGAGAAAATCGTAAAGTCACGTACTTCCTCCCTGGTAGCGATACTGAAATACTGAAATACACTATAGCTATCAGCTGAGATCAATAAAACAGATCAATCTATCGTTTACTGTTTTTATTCCAAAATGTTTTTTGCAGCGGTAACATGAATAACTAGATTAACAATTCCTAAAGAAATTGTAGGTGTGGTTGTTTCACAGTGTTATCAATTGCTGGAAATGGCATAGAAAGATGGTAATATGGTATAGTGTGAGGTGGAAAATAAAAGGTGGAAATGGTATGAACTGGTAATGCGGTATAAAGGGATCTAGTGAAGGTGAAAGTGTTCAAATATGGTGATGTAGCCTATTTTGTGGTAAGTAGTCTAAAGAACCTGTAAGTGATACAAAGAAGTAATGAATTGTGATGAAAGCACAAAGGTAATGTCAAATCATCTGGAATAGTATTGTTGGGTCATAACAGTGTTGTAGAGGAAGGCATTGTGAATGCCCTCTTTACTGCGTCCTGTGTACTAGCATACTGCTTACTGTAGTCTATACTAGGGTTGTCAAAAGTATCGATACTTTTCGATACCACATGCTTAAAAACGATATGATCTCAACTTTTAACAAAAGAACAACTATTAAATTACTTTTTTATTTTATTTGTATAAAATATTTGTGGGTCTTCAGTGCCTCTGGCTTCATTACGGCATTCTCCCCAGCAACGAACCCACCACGTGACTGACAGAGTGAGTGAGTGACAGTGGCAGAGGCACAAGCACTACAGGTACGATGATGATCAGAAGGAAAGCGAGAGACAAAACACGCCAGTGGATGTCACTCAGAACAGCCAGCGACCTGTCACTGTTATTCAAGAAGCTAGCTAGAGTTAGACATGGCAAGTCCAGCTCCAGAACTAACGTTAGTCGAAAAAGAAAATAGTAGGAGTGCTGTTTGGCAATATTTTGCCTATGAGGCGGATGTAGAAGGAAAGGCGGCCGATTTGCAAAAGGTGCTTGAAAACGGTGCCAACAAGAGGAGGGAACACTTCAAATTTGGCAAAGCATCTGAAGGACCGGCACCCTGATCTCTCCAAAGAATTGAGAGGTAATGTTGAGTTAATCTCATTTAATAAGTGTACAGTTATTGTCATGAATGACGTTGCGATGTGATGCTGATGAGCTCAGAAAGTTTCCCCCGAATGAGCTAACGTTAGCAGCTATAACGTTAACTAGCCTAGCTTTTTTTTTTTTCTCACAGCAAGCTAGCATCTAACTAGCTGGCTTGCTATGTTGTGTGTTGCTTAACGACACCAACTACAGTAAGGTAACGGGGTTGCACTGACAGCTGAGCTGACGACATAACGTTACACATTTATCCAAAATTAGTTTCACCCAACGTTAGCTAACGTAAAATAGCTGGCTGATCTTGCGCATTGATTACTGCCAGTGATGTTGGACCTGACAGAAAGTTTTATTAATTTTAATTGTATAAAAATACATGGAATTTAAGTTATATATAATTATACCATCAAGTCTAATTATGGATTTTCTGTCATATAGCACCAGAGAGAAGCTGCAAAGGACACCCAGACCCTTGCAATTGTGATGTTCTTGTTTTATTTTATTTATCCTTTGTTTAAAGGGGAAACCCACTGAGACTGTACTGTGTTTACAAGTGAAGCAACATTAGAGAAAAAAAAGAAATAATACTAAAAGCAATAATAACTACATAAATAATGTGTAGGCCTACAAGGTAGGGAAAACATTTAAGAATAGTAATAATAATGTTAATCTTGTTCTGTGTTCAGTGATTTTTTCTGTACCAGCACTGTGTGCAGGTTGTTAATAATAATTTTTTTTAAATGTATCCTATTTCGTGTGCCTAGGACTTTTTTTTTTTGTGTGCCGTGGTATCGAAAGAGGTATCGAGTATGTTTTTTTTAATACTAGTATCGTATCGAAGTTTAAAATTCTGGTATCGTGACAACCCTAGTCTATACTGCAGTGACATGCAGTATGCGAAATATCCTCCATATAAACCTGGACATAAGTAGCCTAGGCTATAACAGTTTCCTTTACACTCTTTGGCTATATCATCTGGGGATGCTGAGAACACTCAATTCGGCCACGCAGGTAAGGCTAGCCTCATTTAACAGCTTTTCAAAAAAAGTATACTCAACTGGCATACTCAAATAGTAGTGTGTGCTGATTCGGACTATTCGGATACAGTCGTAGTTGTGTTTGTAGAAAAATATGGGTTCATACAATTTTTGCCTAGGTTTTAACCAAATGCTCATCTACTGATTTCTCCACTTTATTAAACAAACTCTGATTCCAATTACAGATCTCACCATTTTGTGAAGTCCAAACCACATGTCCTGTGCTGAATTCAGCGTTCTATTCAGCCTACCTAGCATGCAGCTATCTTAAAGCAGTAATTAAACATAGGCTATCGTTTGGCTAATAGTAACTTAGTTTAACGTTGTTGACTCGCATAAACTTGAGATTATAACCCAATCATGTGTAGCGGGTAGTTTATTTTCTGTAGCTATGTCATAATCGATTGCATTTTGCTAACGTAGTCTACTAGCGCCTGTCACCTTGGCATTTTCATGCAGAGTGAAAGGTTTGTTTTTCCTGGTAGCTTAACCACGGGACTCTAGTTGGCTTATGCTTTTGTCATGTTTTGTTAGGAAGTTGTCTGTGCTAACGTTATTAAGACGTAAATCAGAATTCGTTGAATAATGTTGAATGGAGTGATTAGTAGGCTAGATGAGCATTTAGCTAAAACACAGGCAAAAATTTCAACAGCGCTAAAATATTTTTTGTTAACAATTCAATTGTAGCCTATTTTGTAACTTAGACAACATAACGTTACGTGACAGCATTTGGATTAGGATCAGAAACAGAAGCATAGGCGGCATTTTCTATGTTTCATTCGTTTCACCTGAAACGGGCCTCTCAACTGAAAGGGGCCTCGCCTCAATCATAAACTGAAAAAAGTATATACATATAATTTCAAAAATAAAAATCAGTGAATAAAAGAACCGCTGACTCTGTAGTTTTCCCATTCAGCCACTGTAGGCGCTGTTCCTTACTCAAGCTATTTCAGTGATGCCATTGCTTCTCTGCAGATACCACAGAACTGTGAGGCAGATACTCATACTTGACTATTTCTGACCCACATCAAAACACTTGCTGATAGTTACAATGTCAGAATGATCACATACAGTACACTCATAATACAACGGAACAGTTATGTGCATAATTTGGATAAAATATGTAGCCCAATGTATTTATATACCTTAAAAAGTAACGTTGTGTGTTTTTACATAAGAGCAACGTAGGCTATTACAGCCGCGAGTGCGATAGCACTGTGGAAACATCAACGTTGCTGGGCAGTGGCAAAATGGAATAAGAGAATCTCTTCAACATTCAACAGAAACCAGTTACGAGGTAGGATATTTGTTTCCTTAATCTGTTTATCAGAGATTTGTAGAAAGAAATGTTAACGCTACATTGGGTAGGCATAGCCTACGCAAAGGAAAATACACTGAATGTTTATTTGTAACAGTTTCAACTTTTTTATAATAGCCTATAGGCTAGCCTATATTGAAACAAATGTTTTTGTAGTGTGTAGAAACGGTGTACAAACTTTGTCTGACTGTGGCAAGATGGTTGTAAACGGGTTTGGGCTATTTTATCATGCAGTGCAACTTGAGAGGTTGATGTATGCACAAGCAGCGACTAGCAATCCTGCATTGGAATTTTGAGGGTTTAAAGTTGTTTACAATTTCAGAGAAATATGAATAGGCAACTATAATTGGGACATTGACGACTAGGTTTTTCAACCACACCTAGATAGGGCTAATCGTGTTTGTGGCGAAAGAGCGCATTGCGCTTGATGCAGCATTTGTTGTAGTTATAGTCCAATGATTATTATTTTTGAAAGCTAAAGTGAGTAGGATCATTTCAGTTGCAGGCGGAAGTAGATTACGTCATTAGCTATGGAATTTCTCGTCGGCATTTTTCCAAGGTTGTTGACAGTTGCTCAGCGCTCACGTAGAGTAGAAAGTTAAGTGATTCAAAAATCCGTGAGCTAGCCTACTGCACGTGCCCATTGACCCCCATTCATTTTTTGGCGATAAAATGTCAAATATCTCAAAAAGTGTATATGGTATAAAGGTAAAAAGTAATAGCAAACTGGAGGGGGTATAAAGGTATAATATGAGGTATGAATGGTGTCGATGGTGTGAACGCTGTAGGAGGAGATATGTTTTCAAAAATCGGCGGAATAATAATAACGGTAAGTCTGAGGAATAACAATAGGTGTGCTTTTTCAACCACACCTAATAACAGACTGGTTAAATAAAATCTGGGTATGGTGTCTAATAGTGAAGTAGGCAGACATGTGATTAGAGTAAAATGATAAATGCAAAAATATGCTTAAATAAAATATACACCTAGACAACAGCCTATAAAAATAGCCTGCGATACATTTTGAAGAGTTCACATTTACTTATTTGATTGTTTATTGTTAGTTCGCTAGTTTTGTTCTTTGTCCAGCCTGGAAGGCAGATTAGACGTGTACAAGGTTGATCTGTGTGCCCCGGGGGCACGCTTTTTTACACAAGGCGTACTCACTGACATTTCGTTCAACTCTCTAGGTCCAAACAGTGCAGGAAATATGATTGTTTAATTATTGCAAATTCAACTGAATATTATAGCGTTCCTAATGAGGGCTTTTGTCACTGTAGCAACTTTGAAATCTCTGCAAAGGAACAGTGATTTTTAGTTAATTTTTTTGTATCTCTTTGAGCAAATAAAAAAAACTTGTGAAAATGCTGTCAATGTGTGCATTCTCTGTGTACAGAAAATGTCAACCCGAGTGGTAATGTCCTAAAAGTGCTCACTCTAATTAAATTACGTCCGTGCTCGCTCCCGCTCACATACTCTGACACAAACACACCCTTCTGAATCAGATGCACTCTGTCGCCCTGGTATGCAGGCCAACCTGCATGCTCCAGAACAACATCTGCCATGCATTGTCAAATGTTCCCCAATGGCTGCATACCTTCGTCCGGGCTGAGCTAGACTTGCTTAGTCTTGTTTTCATCTTACCATCTGAATAGCATTTGGTCATTCAAATTCAAGAACTCAATTGGAATTTATCAGAAATTCTCAATTAAATTCATAATTGACTGTAACCCTTTCCGCAGGGTTTGACTGAACTGCATATGCCCTTAAACAGTGCATCTGATTGAATCCCCTTGTATGTCTCCTTGGATGTCTAATGGTTCATCAGTTAAACTGTATTAAAAGATTGTGTTCTACCCTCAGCAATGTGGTTGACAAATGTGGTTGACTAATCTGGAGAGAATACCTAGTGTTGTGCCTTATTTACAGAGTTTCACTTGAAAGCATGGCACTCAATGGTCAAGACTAATTTTAGCCATTTCAGTCATTGTGGATAAGATGTCTGCCAAGCAAACAATAAAAATAAATAATACTGGGAAAATGGCATACTGGCTACCAGGAAAATTCAAGAAAGAAAAAAACAAACTCGGGCACTACTTCGCTTAACAATCAAGGTGCATGGAAAAAATAAAAGCAAGCTAAGTATATAAAGCAGCTGTTGGTCAAATAGTATCGCATTATTTGTGCTTTATTTATTTGACTTGTGCTTGACGTGCAGAAGAAATGACATTTAATAAGTTCAAATGTTCAATCGCTCTCAAGGTTTAATGCTTAGCCTAATTGCTTTTGTAGAATTTCAAGAATGCTCCCCGGATTTTAACATTTTAATTTTATGAGTGTTCATTTATATTAGATCAGTCACTAACGGTACTTAAATGATTACAAATAGCATTATAATTAATCAGTTTAACAGTTACTCCTATCGGATGTGTAAAAAGCCGAGTTTTATCATGCATGAAACACAGTTGAACATGCTCGTCCTGTCATTATATCAAACAGACTGTAATGCTTTCATGCTCAGTGGAAAAAAATAAGAAAAAAACAAACAGGCTAAAGAAACATACATTGAACATTGCGGCGACATGGAAAGGACTCAATGAATGAACACCCATGCTCATTCATAGATTTTTATTGAAACAAAGACCGGCTTCGCCTTTTCAATAATTCTAGTGGCTAGAGCCTGATTATACCTAAACAACTCCCTGACTGAAACTATAATTCAAATGCTCAAATATGGTATTCGTTTTGACACTACAGCAAGCAGGCTACACGTCTCATAAACACCCAAATAAAGCATGGATGTACAGGCGCCCGACATTACACCTGTTGCGTTACATCTCTAAAATCAGCTCTAAGATAATTTTTGCGTACAATAGACTATATATGAAAAACAAAAGATAAAAGATTATCCGTGATCTCTGAACAGCGAAACCGAATCCCGCATGTAATGCATAGCAAATATATAAAGAATAGATTGACCTCAAATAAAATGTAGGCTATTTCACTAGATACACTTAATTTTAAATAAGGAGACGAACGCTACTTCTGTGCATTTGTTCCGAATTATCAACAGACTGGCATTTTGGTGTGGGCGGAAATGTGCTGCTCCACCTTATAAACAAAAGTTTTTTTTAAAGGCCACTCCAGGACAGAACAAAGTTCCTCTTTCAAGCGCACATTACTGTCTACAGAGAAAAGCAGCAGAAATAAGAGAAAGAAGCAGAGGTTAAAAGGCATACACTTTGTCTAATTTACCTTTTCGGCCTTTACCTGGTATGGAGCTCTCCAGGGGAAAGATGTCCGCGCATTTCTCTCGATCTACGTGGCCCCCGAGACAAAGCTCCGTGACAATCTGGAGAGCCTTTTTGCATAGGCTAATGCTGTCCTCTGTATGCATACTCATGTCTCTCTCGTTACGCCATGGTTTCCTGGAAGATTTGTAAGGGAGACGACTTAGTTTACTCCATGTGTGCAGAATCTGATAACAGCCGCTCTCGAACAGAGAAGACAGTGCGCAACACATCCACATCTATAGTCTACTTGCCACTAGAGAACTCGTGGTGCACTTGCGTTCAGAAGCTTGTTTTACACCAGAAAAACTGAGATGCATCCAGCTGCAGGAGTGGTGCGCCGCCGTTTTAGACAACGCATGCGCATTGCACAAGAAAGGAACCTCGATAAATATGAAAATAGCGATGGAAGAGACGGTAAATTTTAATCTCAACAAAAACGTTTTCAACGTACAAAAATGCCAAGTTACTCACGCATAGTATACAAACCACGGTCTGTAAATCATTAATTACAACTTGCCTGCCGTTAAAAGTATTGATATCAAAATGAGGCCAAAAGTTACAACAAACAATATTGGCTATCGTAGCTCACACTAATTAAACTAGCTCTATTCCAAAGCAATGCTACCCAATCTTTCATAAATGATTTAATGTAACTTGGTCCTGTGTTTCTTCATTTTACCAACTGAAAAGAATATGGTCATTGAAACTTGATGTGCCATAGTGGAAATAATCTGCCATTCAGATGTGTTGATGTGCCAGATATGCAGTAGATATGGATGGATCACTTTAAGGGTTGTTTCTCCTGACTCATTTTCCGATTGAACTCTATGGGAAAATAATTCAGGAGAACCAACCCTTCAAGTGATCCATCCATATCTACTGCATATCTGAGAGCAGAGTGATGGTTTCAGGCTCGTTTGATACCGGAGACCCATGATGATTACAGCCATTTAGCCAACCATGAGGTCCATACTATTCCCGTGTAATTTACATTTTAATCTAGTCCCACCCCCCCAAATTCCAGAGATCCATTCAAATGCAGAGCGGTTATAGTATCGCTTGTAACTGAAAATAAGATATCAAGAGTCTTTTGATACCCTTTTATACCCAGTCACGATAGCATCACCTGATAACCTGTGGAATGTTCCAAACAGGTGTTATTTGAACTTCCCAGTCTTTTTTTGGAATGTGTTGCAGGCATCAAATTCAGAATTAGCGTATATTTACAAAAATCAATAAAGTTGATAAGGTAAAACATTAAATATCTTTTTGAACTGAAAGAATACCTAACCCGGACCACTTTGCTAGGACTAACCCGAGATAAGGAAGACTGGAGCACACAGAGCTCAGAGCAACAACAAAAAAAATTGGACTGACGTTTCGATGTCAATGACGTCTTCTTCAGAGTCAAACGGAAATACAGACAACGCACCGGGAGGTATATAAATACCCTCCCATTGTTGAGCACCTATAGTCCTTTTTTATATAGCCGGCTTGTAGCGCATTTGGGATTACCCCCTTTTTACATTAAATATCTTTTATTTGTACTGTTTTCAATTAAATATATGTAAAATTGAATTTACAAATCAAGTAATTAATGACTTAAAGACCGTGCTTTGTATGCTATGTGTGAGTAACTTGCCATTTTTGTACGTTGAAAACTTTTGAGATATCATTTCTTTTTGTGTGAGTAGGTAACTGATGATAAAGCACATAAACCATAAGATAATTAAATGTAGAGAGAGACATGCATACAGAATACATGTAAACATACATGCATTGTAGCTGAAAGAAAGACAGGTGTGGATTTTGTTCTTTAGCATGAACTAAAAATAAATGAAAGAAATATTTGTAACAGGATTACACCATATGTCTCAGAACCTTATAATACTGGTAGGAATAGGTAGAAACAGGTTAGATAAGCATCCCAGGAACCTTATTTTATAGGAATATCATTACATCTTTGAGTAAAATACTAATTGATGGCATCTAAATTTGCCATGTTCACTGGGTAGGATTTAGATAAAATTCTGTCAATATTGTTTCCAACATCCAATGTGTACCAAACATTTCCCAGGTACAGATTCAAACATGGGGAATCCAAATAAATGTTTGGAAATCCATCCAGGGACCACCTAGACCCTACTGAAGGCCCACCCCCACAACCACTATGTTCTCTATGCTCCAGAGGTTTTAGGAAGATACATTTTGGAGCATAGCTTCTTAAAACTTTCTAATACATTACCTGAAAATATAGGGATGGTTATTTTCCCACGTCCTGAGTAATGAGTCATTTATGTATTTAATTTTCTGTTCCATTATCTATTAGGGTAGTACCTGTTTCTTACCAATGGATGCTGCTGTTTTGACTGTCCAATAGAATATAATTGGTACTGAGGAAAGGAGAACATACTAGAATGTATCAATAAACAGGTTAATTGGCTTCAGATAAGGTTAATTACTACTCACTGAAAGAGATTGGCTCAGGCTTTTCGTCCTCATGGGTTCTCCATACGTTTAATACACCATAATGGTATTATTAAACTTTTAAAATAACTTCCTGATAATTATAATTGTCTTCCCCCAGTGATTTTAATTGGGATGGCAGGTATGCCATCTGCCAAGTTACGGCTAGGTATGCGCCGTACCTATACAGCACCGAGAGTTTGGCACTTTTCAGGGTTTCCTACAGAAATAACCACAATGACCACAGAATTTCAGCCCTTAAAAACATTAACTTCTGCATGTTCTGACCTCATATAACCCACACAGAATTCAGGTACAACTTCACATATCCACACAATAAAGCCCCAAACTTGGGTTATTTTGCAGTTTTTTCTCTTTCTACTTCTTCTTATTCTTCTTATTTTTCCTGTCAATTTCGTCATCACAAATGCTGCTTGCCCACAAATAATAATTCTCCCCACTGGATAACAACATCTGATCAAAGTAGTCTGGTCAAAAAGTAGCCAATTGCAGGATACACAGGTAAAATGAATGCTGCAACACATAATGCTTTTGGCTGCCAGCTGATTTCACTAATTAGTTTCTACCTCCTCGCTAATTATGTTAATTAGCAAATCCAGGTGATTGGAGCAAAATACTGGGGAGGACTTTTACTTTATGTCCCCTGAATTTCCACCTCTGATGGAAGTGTACACATGATGCATGTCACCCAATAGAGTAATTGCTACAATATTTATGAAAAACAATTGTAAACATTGTCCTCACCATCTTTGTTGTGTGTAGATGCTAGCTTGCTTGCTAAGTAACGATTGCCAAAAAATGCAACTATTGCTTTTACAGTTGTTTAATCATTGCGGGAAGCTCATTTCTATTCGTGAAATGTATTCTCTATCATATCATTTCACATGCAAACCACACATTATATCGCTTCATGACTCGGATAGCTAGCATGACCACAAGGTAGGCCATGAAAACCTCTGACTCAATTTGTAACGGTTAACCCCAGACAGCACACTGAGTACAGCTCAGTCTGTGGGGGATAGGCGCTCTGTGTGTCGTTAGCACCACATGTCCCGCAGACAGACAGCGAATGCTGCCTATGTCGGTCTGATCTGCAAGCTGCATGACTAGCTAGCTTGCAAACTTCAGCTCAGTTCAGTTAAAAATAACTAACATTAATTAACGTTACTAGTCAGCATTCTCTCTTTTGCCATAACGCTAGCTGGAACAGCTGTAATTTACCAGTCTAGTCTAGACTGTGGAAAAAAAATAACGTTAACGTTAGCTGTACACAGAACCGCTGTATTGATACGTGAATAGCAATACCGTCTGTCCCGGAAAATTGCGGTAATTCTCTATAACATTAGGCTTACATGGACAGTCTATTTGGTTTGTGTGCTAAGTAGCCTATTTATTTGTTTATTTTGTGAAATGCAGCGTCCAGGGGGGGTATTTCATTGTAAATTCTCGCGCAGCTAGACCAATGAGGCAATAGCTCGGTTTAAGCGTGATGTTTTCCACTGTTGCTGTGGGAAAAGTAATATCTCCGTTCATTTATCTGACTCCAATTAGAACTGACACTTGATTGTGAGTGGAATTCTGTTCTTTTGAAACTATCTATACCGGGGAGACTGATAGCCCCAGATACGGGATGCGGACTGACACACTGAAGCGAACTGACAAGCTCAGAGACCCTAGCCACATAGAAACTCAGCAGGTTTCGAACATGTCACCATCACAGGTGCTCAGAGGTTTTGGGACCATAGAATCTACTAGGGTAAAAGAGAAACTCAGAGGGTTTGGAATGTGTCACCATCACAGGTGCTCAGAGGTTTTTGACCATAGAATCCACCATATACTAGGAAAGTGGAAACTCAGAGGTTTGGAACATGTCAGCATCACAGGTGCTCAGAGGTATTGAACATAGAATCTGCCTAGTACTGGCTAAGGCCTAGCAGAGCCGTCACATTACCACAAACAAGATTAGTCAGTGTGAAACTCGGTAATAGAGACACAATTCATGGAGACCACGCAAATCAAGTCTATAAATAGAACAATTTATTAATGACAATAATCATTGGTTAAGCCTGTGAGAGCAAATATGAACACATTCAATACCTACAGCTAAACACAGGATAACATGCTGCTAAGGCAAGGAAACATGAACAGGTTCACCAACAAGTATAACCAAATGATTCCGTACAGTGTGACTATGGTACCAGGAGAAACTGTTAAGCAGATTCTCCCATACTGGTATAACTATGGTGCCACTACAGCACCAGGAGACCTGTTAAGCAGATTCTCCTTGAATGTCCCTTTGGACTTCCCTTAAATGCAATCCCGGGCAGGCTTTCCACATTCCACATAAAATCTGGCCAGGAAGAGGGCTGTAAAACCTCACCACCAAGAGACCCCCCTTCTCCTCCAAGAAGTGAAACTGCATAGTCTACCCCCCCCCCCCCCCAATCTAGTGATAGCAATAAGATACTTTGTATGACGGCGCGTGATCTTATGATTTTACCTGTCATTTATCTAGATACCAGGTGAGGTCCAGGTGATGGTCACTCTGTGATCCAGATACTTATGTGGACAAGCGCATCCCTGATAACATACAATCCTCCTTCCAAACACATTCTTTATTCCTTCCCTGTCATGGTTATTTGCAGCCTTTGTTTTCTACGTTTTTGGTTTCCTTTTTGGCGTCGTCAGGACGCTCTATCGGATTTTTTCCACCTCCGTCCCGGTATTCGTGTCTTGCCCGACAATTATTCCCTTCACCTGCTTTGCGGTTCCTGCCGGCTATAAATACCTCGGGATTTCCGCACTTCGAGATTGTCTTTGCTATGTTGACATACAAAGTCGGTAAGGTATAGGAATTTCGGACGCTGCATTTCTGGTTCATACGTATAGGAAACGCAGCAAGTCCGTTTATAAGATTTAGGATTAGATTGGTTTTCTCTTTCCTTTCCAATCATTCTTTATCCTTTATTCTTTTTTCCTGTTGCCAGTTGTGTTCAGCTCTTTTGCCACAAGAGCTTTGGCTAACAGGTCTTTTCTATTCTTTTCCTTCACTCGTTTTTTCGAATTTTGTTTTGTTTCATCACCTCTTGTTACGCCTAATTATTTAGTGCGTGAGGTTCTTTTGTTAGTTATTCTCGCCGAGATCGCCTCAGTTTTTGGAGGTTGCTTTGTTTTGCCTTGTGCTAGGGAAGTTTTGCTCCCAATCCTGTGTTATCCAGTCCTGGTGCAACTTCTTCCACGTTTTGTGGCGTATCTCTCTCTAGATACGCTTTTAGAAATCCTTATCGTCGCGTTTGGTTCTCTGAACCTTACACTCCCCCTCACATTCCCATGTATTTTGCCCCCTCTTATACTTTCACATACCCCACATTTCAATTGGTATTAATCCCAATCCATCACATTCATCATATTGTCCAGTTATTCACATGCACATACATAAGATGCTTTATACATACAGCTTTGTTTCAGTCCAGAATATTTTACAAGAACCTCAGCCTTTTACGGCCTGTGAACAGCCCTGGGTTCCTGGCGTCATTAGGAGTCAAAGGGTCGCAAGGCTGTCCAATGTGCTGAAGAGTGCCCTTTTCAGACTCTAATTTCCATTCATTCCAGCTGTCGTTTACGACTTTGTGCTTTTTGTGGCTCATATTTGTAGGGCAGTGGAGTTGGAAGTCCTGTGTGACAAGGCAAAGATGCAATGTGGTGGGTAGAACAGTAGATTCTTAGGCCACCTAGTGAATTGTTTTATTGCACCCTCAAAGAAGTCGCCACCAGCTCAGTAACCCAGGGTTTATGACTGACAATCAATAATTTTCAGTCTTACATCACTAAGCACGATTAATGAGTTAGCTGAATAGCTGCACGTCCATGTCCCACATTTGGGAGCGGGGCTCGACATGAACTGTTGCCCCTGGCAACCATCAGTTCTCCGTTTTGGTTACCATGATTTCCTAGTTGGTAAGTTATCCCGACTGGGCAACCACTCCAAAAAAATTTACATAGTGGATTACTTCAGCACACATTATGTATGTCTATTTTGTGCCATTACATGTTGATCCATCTCAACAACTGCAATGAAATGAACATATAGGTTATCGCTACTGTTCAGCTTCTAACTCATAACATAGCTAGCCAGCTCCACTTTTCCTCAGCCTAATTATTTTTCTCAGCGTCTGGTAACATTAAAATAAAATTTGTGCTGCTGACTGTCCTCCGAAAACTAACATAAAACACAAACCTTTTTATAATGTTTACATGGCGTTCATTTTCATTTATTTATTTATTGCTTTATGATTGATAGGCTGAACCAAAAAACGCAAATGAACATGCATGTTTAGTTTTATATATGGATTGATTAGGCTATTTAACTAAACTTTTAACTAAAAGTTTGTATTTCTTCATAATGTAATAGCCCCCATATCCAGTAAATATAGGCTGTCAGATACAACTGAACTGTTCATAGCCAGAGCCAAGATTTTGTCTATACTAGTTCTTCCTCATCAATGCATCCCACTGATGTCAGGAACTACCGTTCTGTATCTCTCTTGCGCTTCCTGTCCAAAACAATTGAACGTGCTGTCCTTAACCAACTGTCTGTTTTTCTCCACCAGAACAACCTGCTTGACCCGCATCAGTCCGTCATCAGAACCGGCCATTCCACTGAAACTGCTCTCCTGGCTGTGACGGAGGCACTCGCCACTGCTAGAGCCTCCTCTCTCTCCTCTGTTCTGATTCTCCTTGACCTGTCTGCGGCATTTGACACGGTCAACCACAAACTCCTGATCTCCACACTCGCTGAGATGGGCATTTCTGGAACTTGGTTTGTATCGTATCTCACTGATAGATCCTACCAAGTCTCCTGGAAGGGTTCCGTCTCTGCTCCCCATCCCCTGTCCACAGGAGTCCCGCAGGGATCTGTACTGGGTCCTCTGCTGTTCTCTATGTATACTAAGTCTCTTGGCTCAGTAATTCATTCACATGGCTTCTCATACCATAGCTATGCTGATGATACTCAACTCTTCCTCTCTTTCCCTCCCTCTACCCCACAGGTTAAGGAGAGGATATCTGCTTGTCTGACTGACATCTCTGAGTGGATGGCTACCCATCACCTGAAGCTCAACCTTGACAAGACAGAGCTCCTCTTCATGCCGTACAAGACCTCCCCACTACATGACCTCTCCATCACCGTTGACAGGACCGTGGTGGCTGCCTCCCGCTCTGCAAGGAACCTGGGGGTGGTCCTGGACGACCGGCTGGACTTCAAAGAGCACATCAGGGTGACGGCTCGGTCCTGCAGGTTCCTCCTGTACAACATCAGGAGGATTCGACTGTACCTGACCACCTACTCCACCCAGCTTCTTTTCCAGACCATGGTCACCTCACGCCTGGACTACTGAAACTCCCTGCTCGCAAGCCTACCAGCCTGCACCATTCTGCCTCTCCAACTGATCCAGAATGCAGCTGCCCGGGTTGTGTTCAACCTCCCGAAATTTTCACATGTAACCCCCCTGCTGAGGTCACTCCACTGGCTGCCAGTTGCAGCCAGGATCAGGTTCAAAGTTCTGACCCTGGCCTACACTGCAGCCAATAGGACAGGCCCCGCCTACCTGCAGGACTTAGTCCAGAACTATGTTCCTGCTCGACCACTTCGGTCTTCTACAGCAGGGCGACTGGCACTTCCCCCCCTCCGTGTCAAAGGCTCTCGCTCGTCCCGACTGCGGAGTTTTTCCACCTTAGCTCCTCAGTGGTGGAATGAACTTCCCATTCCCTTACGTTCTACTCCAACCCTGCCTGCATTCCGCCGAGGCCTGAAGACACACCTCTTCAGACTCCACCTTGACTGATATCCTAACCTAGGAATATCAGTTCCCTGTGTTTACTAGTTCCCTGTGTTTTCCTGTCTGTTTCTTATAGTTTATAATAGTATTTAGAATAGAAGTGTAGTATTGCTGATTTACCCACAGCTTACTGTGAACTACAGTCAACGTTCATTACTAGGGATAGCTGCTACATTATGGGAAGGATGTGCTTTGTCTTGTCTGTACTGTAGTGATCTTGATGATGTCTCTGTATGCACTTACTGTACGTCGCTTTGGATAAAAGCGTCTGCTAAATGAATGTAATGTAAATTGTTGGAGATTTAAATGTCAAAAAATATTGGACAGAGCTGCGCTTTCAATTGATAGCAAGGATAGCAGTTCAGTTAAATTGAAACTAGTTAAAGGGTAATTCCACCCAAAAACAACAATAACCTCATTGAACAGATCAAGGTACAACTAATTAAGTCTTTCTTTGTGGCTGGCCAAAAATAAATCTGTAATTTGAATATAAAGTTGAAAATTCGGTAGAGGTATACGTCAAAATGACATATACCTCTACCACTTCCTGGTTTCTGAGAGACTACAGTATTTTGAAGTGGGCGTGTAAATTACATAGGCAAGTAGGTAAAAAAAAAAAAAAGGAAAAAATGCTTCCTGCATCTAACTCAGGGGTGTCAAGATCCGGTCCTGGAGGGCCGCAGTGTCTGCTGGTTTTTGGTGCGTTTAAGCACAAGTGATTAATTTAAGTCACTAATTGGCTAAGAAGTCCACACACCTTGTTCTCAATGCTTTAACTGGGTGCTGATTGAAAGGAAACCACAAATACCTGTGACACTGCGGCCCTCCAGGACTGGAGTTTGACACCCCTGATCTAACTGTTCTGAATAGGGACCGCTGGGACACATTGTAGATCAAGCTAGCTATCATTGCTATTTTATTATAATGTCAGAAAATTACATTGATAGGCTACATTATTTCCTAAAGATGTTTTGGCAAACTAAACCAAACAGGACTCGAGTCCTGTCGGTTACAGAGTGGATCTCCTCCAGTATTCCCTGATTCCCTGTAGCCTACATCTTCCTCTGCCTTCTTGAATCACCTGGTAAGGAACCATGTCAACTAACGTTCCATTATGATCCATGACCATTAAGTCGACTAACATTAGCTAGCTGACCATAATTGAATGGTTTTGCATTGAGCATTCGATTACAGAACCAATGTATTTTTTCTGGGCTAGTGCGTTAGCTGTTGTTAGCAACGGGTTTCTTTGCATAAAACAAATTGGTTTTTAAATATGTTTGCCATGCAGTAGGCTATAGTACCTAATCTTTCATTCGTTAATGGAAGGAGGTCGGATATCGGGGTGATAAATGCGTCGTTTCCATGTTTTTACCAACATCAGTGCGTTCGAGTTGCACTGGGAAAGTTTTGGCTTTGCTAGCAAACATAGCTAAAACGGCTAACAAGTAGCCTACAACAATGACGTTTTAACTTTTAATTGTATACATTTAATATTCTCTATAAACATGTTGGTCGAAAAAGCATGTCATACTGAAAAACGGAAGGTCGGGTTGATTTTCCGACATGGAACCGGGGTGCGTAGCCTAGCTAGCTAAGTGTTACAGACTTCTGGCTAGGCTGGCTAATGTTTTCACGATACCAAACGTAGATAAATTAAGGGCCGTATTTCCCCCATTTTTCTGGAGACTGAGCTAATGATGGTGGTATTTTCTCAGTATAACTGTTACATTAATGGCTAACTTGCCAGCGAGTTAGGGCCTCTCTATTCTCTAAGAAACGCTGCAGACAGGCACTACACTAGCAGTAAAATTCCCAGCCTTTCGGCCTCCGCTTCTGTAACGTCATTCAGTGGGCGTGGCAACCTGTTGTCTGAACTGTGTCTTGGCCATTGTAGTTTATCGTAAACCATGTACCTGGTACGCAGTAGTTTGGGGCTATATCTCTGCTCTCACTAGAGGTATAAAGTTGGCTGAGAGCTCATTTTAATCAGGAGGAGACCTACTTTTCTCCAAACCAAACATCATTGGAATTACCCTTTAATGTTACTTTAGTGTAAGTGCCAATCAGCATTCTCTCTTATGGCATAACTAATGCTAGCTGCAACAGCTGTAACTGCCAGGAAAAACATGGTAATTCTGTATAGGCTTACATGTCTCTTGGTTCGTAGGCAACGTAGCCTATTTAGGCTATTTATTTATGAACAGTCGATTTCTTAAGCATACATTATGTAGGTATATTTTGTGCCAGTAGGCTACATGTTGATCCATCTGAACAACTCCAATGAAATGAACATAACCTACACTGTACCATTGCATTGCACTGCGTAGTTGGCTGTTTAAATTAAAAAAATAATACTGGACAGCGGCACTCTCTAAAGGTGACCGGTAGCTACCGGGATAACATGCTGTTAACATTTAAAACACGTGCCCTAATCCTTTTACAAATATGACTAACACTTAAATTATTTGTCGCCAACTTCATAGTAACATTAATGGGGAAATGAATCCAGGCATATGCATTTCTTTCAGCTAGAATGTATGTGTGTTTGCATAGGCTAAACCTACAGTGCTGTCCGTAGGTATTTGGACACTGACACCACTTTTGTTGTTTTGGCTCTGTACTCCAGCACATTGGATTTTAAATGGAACAGTGACTATGAGGTTCAAGCGCAGACTTTCAGCTTTAATTTGAGGGTTTACATCATTATCGGGTGAACTGTGTAGCAATTGTACCAATTTTTATACATAGTCCCCCCATTTTAGGTGACCAAAATTAATTGTACAAATTAACATAAACTTAAATAAAGTTATCATATTTAATATTTGGTTGCATATCCTTTGGCGTAGCATGACTTCCTGATGTCTGTGACCCTAAAACATCAAAAGACTCTTGACATCTTATTTTCAGGTACTCTTACAAGGGATACTATAACCTCTCTGCATTTGAATGGATCTCTATGGGAATTTGGGGGTGGGACTAGATTAAGCTGTTAATTATATTGGAATAGTGTGGAACACGTGGTTGGCTAAATGGCTATAAATCAGCAAGGGTCTGAGGTATCAAAAGAGCCTGAAATCATCACTCTGCTGCCAGATATGCAATAGATATGGATGGACCACTGTAGCCCTAAAAACTTTGCCTAGTGGTTGAGAGGTATCCGTCTGAATTACAGTATTCACGTTTGTCTGAAATTATAAACTACAGCTTTAAGAAAACCCCATAAATTTTGACGCAGTATTTTTTAAAAGAGTAGCTGCTTGCGAAAACCTCAGCTTCTCCAGTTGCATTGCAGTGCCATAAAATAGGAGGGTGTTGTCAATAGCCCAAAGCACTTACGACCCTCCTCTCGCCACAGCCACAGACTGTAAAATGCATAAAATTCACCGTTTATACACGCTAAGAAAATCATGTTCACGTATAGAAACAATAATATTTTTTAAAAACGTTAGCATTAGCATTTTCCCTTGCTTACTGTACTATATACAGTACCTGATGCACTTTTGGTTTAGAAGACACCTACGTTTTTTCTCCAAAATCTCTCATATAAATATGTTTAGGAAACCAAGTACTTACCAGTATATTAAGCTACAGCTGTTTTCAGATTAACCCTAAAGAGTTTATCTTGTTACATTTCGCCAAAGTCCTGTACAGTAGACATTTCCATAGCGACCACCCGTCGCACTTAGGGTTGAAATATGTTGCTGTTCTTGTGTAAATACACACGCGCTTTTGTACATCTTTTTTTAAATGTATTTAAATACATTCAGTGACGTATGTTATTATATATATATGTACTGTATATGACTATTCTGAAATAAATGTATTATGTTGCAAATTTCTGAATGATACAGCTTCTTCAATTCGAACTTTAAACCATGGATGTGCATGGAATATTTTTTGAGATATTGACATTTAAATAAACTAGTCGAAACCAGGTGGAACTTGCCTCTGGAGGGCCAAAGTAAATAGGGTTAAAGCACAACTGAAGGTTGGTAGAATTTTGGGTTGTGTAGTTACCTGGCCATGATATGAGTCCAAATAGTGGCAAAATATGTTAATTAGTTGCCCTGTGCTCCCCTGGGGTGATAATCCAGAATAGGGTATTTGTTGCTCTCCATTCACTTCTGTGGGGCAGCTAAAACGGTCTCAAAATGACACTTCTAGCATGTATACGACTGGGAAAGAAGCGGATTCTGTCAATACAGAAAATAACCAGTCCTCATACGTATTCTTTTTTGTGTAATTAAAATTATTTATAAAGTACTATTTTCTTCAATGTTGTTAGCAAGCTACCAGAAAAGACTACCAAAATGTCAGCAGGTCGGACCATAGATATATACTAGTACTAGGAACGCTTGCTTCTGTGGAAATTTGGACCAATGAGTGGTTTCTGACGCATCGGCGCATTAACGCTGTTTCTGGCACAAGAACATAGCATACCTACCGGATCTATGTTCCACATAAAATCCGAAAAAGCAAGAAAAGGGCCATTGAATTAAAAAATAAAATATGTATGAGGACTGGTTATTGTTTGTATTGACAGAATCCACTTATTTGCTGTCGTATACGTGCTAGAAGTGTCATTTTGAAACCGTTTTAGCTGCCCCATAAAAGTGAATGGAGAGCGACATACACACTACATGACCTTGCACTTAGCTTCGTGACACTTGAAAGATAAAAACTCGACCACAATCAATAGAACTATCTACAATTCATGGTTCATAGCTCGTACCACAATCCACAGTATTATCGTTTACATTTTAACTGGAGAAATTAAGCAAAAGAAAGGCGCAGGGGGTTTATCTGCAGTGGAGTCTAAAAATGGAACACCTGTAGCATAGCCTATAGTTAGGCTACCGCAGCAATTTTGGTTGTGGTGTTTTACATTAGAACTGAGCTAAGCTCTCACTCTGTCATAAGACAGTTTTGGTTCCATGCCGTGTTATGCTATTTTTCTACAGTCTATGGTTAGCGCAATGATCTCGGAATGAAAAATCCGTACAAGTGTGCATCGATGTACACTTGAAATTCTGGGTCTTGTCAAGTACGGAAGTCCATATCCGGGGATTTTTGAATATACTTGATTTTTGCATACTTGCTCTTCAGAACGCACTTATGACAAGCAAAATGGCGCTATGCGCACTGATTAGAGTGCAAGCATGCATAATGGTACACAGCCTCTTACTCGCTACTAGTAAAAACTAGCTTAGCTTCTGTTGCTAACGTTAGTTAAAACTAGGAGACAGCCATGTATGGGCATTATCCCCACTAGCAAGCAAGCAATAAATGTTTAATCTGAGCTGCTCTTAAACTAGCTAGCTAACAAGCAAGCGGTATCTGACGTTTGAGCGCTCAATTTTTCTGTTTTAATTAGCTAGTGTGGTTCAGTGAACACTCCCGTCATTAGTCAGATTGTGATATAGCTTTAAATTAACCAGGCAGAAACCAATACCTATACATCTATAAATATAGGCTATATACCCAAGTGTCATAGAAGCAAAGTTATTGTTACTTTTGACTCCTAAATAATTATATTGTGAAACAAAAGCTTAAAACTAGCTAACGTAATAGGATTCGCTCGCTAGCGACCATGCTAATGCTATAGACTGACCGTAGGATGCTAGCTATGACATTTCAGCATCTTAGCTAGGTTATTGACATATTATCCACATGTTTATGACTGCATATGTAACATTTCTCACGTGAAAATAAAATATTAAAACCAGTGAGCTGGGCTGGGCTATCACAGGCTTCTTGCTTTCGGCTAACTGAACCCAGCTCCAGTCACTGCAGCTACCACATAGCCCATACACCTTCATTGGGCCTGTCATTAAGCTAATATTAGCTTGGTAAAATTTTGGTAACCGTCAATTTTCTGTAGCGTTTAGTATCTCCTGCCGCAAATTTTAATGTTTTGTTGCACAGAATTAGAAGCACTGTGAAATTTCAAGATTAATTTGCCAGGTAGCCATGTTAGCTAGCTAGGCTATGCATGCTAGTCTTTCCTCTGCCTACCTTCATAATTAAAAATATATTTCTCAAAAAAGAACACGTAACACCTTGTCAAGCCTCACATCACCATGAAACTTGTCAGGAATCCAGATAACATCCAACATTGTGACTTTTGGGAATGATATTAGGGGCTGGGAAAAACACACATCTCATCCAGATCTCCAATGGGGAGTTACAGGTGTCCCCAGCACTGGAAGTAAGTATTCAAGCCTTCCGGTCTAGATCGCCATCTTGTGAAATAGGCCTATAGACGGATTCAAACTGACAACAATAACAAACTGTCATTGTGTGCGAGCGGAATTTTAAAACCCCTCTGAACATCCGGTTTACTTCCTGTATACATAGTTGAGCAGTGAAAAAAAACTGTCAATCAACAATGTCAAGTGAATATTTCTGTAGTTTGCCAAAGGGTTCTTAGGTTCTTTGATTTTACCAGACCCATTCGATGTTTCTGCAAGATGAACATTTTTTAGTCAGAGCTTTACGGAACTTCCTGACACAACACAGCTACCTATTTTTGAGTACTTGGTGGAGGCGGAGTGTGTTTACACACGCAAAGCATTCCGTGCTTATCGGAGCCTGGATGCCTAATTATTTCCACTCTGGAAAAGTGTCAAACTTGGTCAACCACACGAAAGACAACATGTGTGTTGTTTACGGTGAGATCGCCCATACGGAATTTTTTTTGTTGTTGTATTTTTAGTACATTTTCAGCAATGTATTTTACATACATGTAACATAATATGAGAATTGGCCATTTTGTACATTTTTGAGAAATGTATTTCAAATATATTTGCAATGTATTTACAATACATTTACAATGCATGTCAAAAATGTATTGCGAATGTATTTTGAAATGCATGTCACAATACATTTGAAATCAGTTTAATTGGCTAAAAAAATTATTCTCTCCCTCTCAACCTCAGCTGATGTGTGGTGAGCATACTGGCGCAAAATGGCTGCCGTTGCATCACCCAGGTGGGTGCTACACATTGGTGGTGGTAGAGGCGAGTTTCCCCCTCATCATTGTAAAGCGCTTTGAGTATCTAGAAAGGCGCTATATAAATGCCATGCATTATTATTATTATAATGTATTTACAATACATATCAAAAATGTATTGCAAATGTATTTTAAATGTATGCCAGATGTACTTTGAAATGCATGTCACAATACATTTGAAATACACTCAGAAACATATAGAAATGTATTTCAAATATATTTGCAATGTATTTACAATGCATGTCAAAAATGTATTGCGAATGTATTTCAAATGTATGCAAGATGTATTTTGAAATGCATTCCACAGTACATTTGAAATACATAAAAATGTATTTTACTAAGTAAATGAAACGGTCAATTCTCATGTATTTAAAATGCATTGTGAAAATATACAAATGTATTTCTGAAATGTATTTGACATACATGAAATGTATTTTCAGGCTGTCAGAAATGTGAATGAAACAAAAATAATTATGATTTGAACAAATTTATTCAGCAACAGCAATTTCATTTATGCATTAAATTTCTTTCACTTTAGAAACAGCAATACATCTTAAAAACTACATGTCTCACTTCATTTGGATTAAAAAAAATTATTTGGAATAACTCACATCAGTTTCAGTTACATTATCTTTGGTATGAATTTACCCAGTGACCACTGCAAGATGATGGGTATACTTGTGATGATGAACTGATATCCAAAACAATAGCAAGTGTCCATATACAGTTGAAGTCGGAAGTTTACATACTTAGGTTGAAGTCATTAAAACTCATTTTTAACCACTCCACAGATTTCATGTTAGCAAACTATAGTGTTGGCAAGTCAGTTAGGACATCTACTTTGTGCATGACACAAGTAATTTTTCCAACAATTGTTTACAGACAGATTATTTCACTTTTAATTCACTATATCACAATTCCATGGGTCAGAAGTTTACATACACTAAGTTGACTGTGCCTTTAAATTTTTAATATTTGGTCGCATATCCTTTGCATGCCATGACTTCCTGATGTCTGTGACCCAACAACATCAAAAGACTCTTAATATCTTATTTTCTGGTACTCTTACAAGCGATAATATAACGTCTCTGCATTTGAATAGATCTCTATGGGAATTGTGGGGTGGGACTAGATTTAGCTGTAAATTACACTGGAACAGTATGGAAACACATGGTTGGCTAAATGGCTCTAAGGGCTCTATCTTGGCGCTTGGTCTAAGCGCATGGCGTAAAGTCCATTTAGGGCGTGTCCAAGTCCACTTTTGCTATTTTAACGGTGTGTTTTTTGGGCGCTAAGCACGGTGCAACGTCCAAATGGGCTGAACCTAGTCTCTTCATTAATTATAGGTGTGTCTTGGGCGTGACATGCAATAAACCAATCAAAATGTCATATCCCATTCCCTTTAAAAGCCTGCTTTTCTACCTTGGTGGATTGCCTATGATGGCAAAACAGACATGCTCGAGCGTGTTTAGTGCGATCAAGGAATAGGCTATATGGATCAATAGTAGCCTATGATCAATATTATTAGGGCTAACCATTATGAGTTCCTGGTAATTCCTGACAGTGCTGTTTACAAAATATATGCGGTTAAATTTCGTTAAAAGCACCTGCAACAGCTGAGAATAAGCGACCAATTGCTTCCATCTCACCTTAGAAAATGCCAAATTAGCCTGCTTGTTTAACGAATTTCGTTTAATTATGCAATGAACTCATGTTCAAGCTTCATCTGAAGTTCATTAGGCTACCTGCATTCTAATTTTGATTAATAACATAAATAACGTTATTTTGCCTTAATGATGACACTAAATACAATAAATCTGTCAGGTTGGCAACCCATAGGTTCAGCATATTTTCCCTTGTTTTATAATGTCCTGCTTATGGAAATGTGACCAACCTGTTTTACTAGTAGTGTAATGCTTTAAAACGATCCACTTTCCCAGGAAGTGTGATTTACAGCAAGGGAGCTTCAGAGCCGGGCGGGTTAACGAATTTATACCATGGTATGGGTGAATACTCGATTCTGATTGGTCAATGACTGGTCGTTATTCTGTATAACCGGTCAGTCATCCGGGTCACAAGTTTAATCACAGTTCTAAATTAATGCGCTGCCTGCCTGGCCAGCTAGTACTACGCAACCTGGGAATGGCAAACATGACCGGTCAATTCAGAGTCCAAGACGTTCTAGAAAATAAGTGGAATAAATAAAGTGAATTAATAAAGTAAACGAATGTACCCTACCTACTTTATTTTCCTCAGTGACTAACGTTACTGTAGCCTAAGGCAGACGGCTACTTCGCCTCGTAGGTATGCTGCAAATAGTAGGCTAACTTTGGCTGCGATAAACTTTTGTCATTGTTTTTCAGATAATGCAAATGCAATACGTGGCGAGGTAACTATATAGCTAGCCATAGTTACATTATCACAGAGTTAGCAAAACGCATGGTGTTTATGTGCAATGCGTAGCCTAATCTTTTTTTTTTACTGCGAGCCATAAATCCGTCTCTAAGGTAGAAGTTAACGTTGCCGTAGCAACAGCATACATCTGATTTATAAAAATCGGTAAACAACATTAATCTACAGATTTAAAAAAAGTTTGTATTCGGCAGATATCTTAGTTACAACTACTTCAATATAGCAAAACATTTTTGTGGTTAGAAGTGCATTATTTATTCAGTTGGAAATACGAATTTATCATAGTAGGAATTTGCATGTAAACTGACGTCGGCAACACGCTGACTGCTTGTGAATGTAAGCTAGGCTACTTCACAAAGCATGTTAATCTGTAGCCTATAGGCTATATGTAGAAAACTTTTTATCCAGCGAAAGTTCTTTGATAAGTTACATCTAACAAACTCCGTAGTATTTTTTAGATGGTCCCATAGGACATCATGATGTGAATCTGCTACACACTGCGTGACCAAACCATTTTTAAAAAGCAAGACAGAGAGAGGGAGGTAATGTTGAATCTGATTGAGTTATGGTTTCATACAATTTTCTTAAATAATGTCATGACAAAAATAACCAAAATTGGTGCCAATTGTATGTTATAACCGAGAAGGAACTATTTCCCCCCCCGATAGAATCAATTATTTTCAGAACTAACGACGAGAGGGTTTGCATAGCAACGCACTTAAATAGAACTAGTAACGAGAAATAGAATTAGCAACGAGATGTTTTCTGTTCAATTAGAACTACCAACCAGCTGTTTTGCATGACAACGCAAAAACAACAAGCCCAAAGAGCTGCGGAAGTATATTTAAATTTCAGCTGATTAAATCGATAAAAATCTATAAATATGAAAGTAACTATATAATCATTGTTGGTAACCATGATGTAAGCGCAATAATCAACTCCGAGGTGTGCGTTACACGGTTTTAACCGCACTCCGCTGAGGCAACCACCCTCCGCTTCGCGTCGGGTGGTTCTTCGCCTCAACGTCGTGCGGTTAAAACCGTGTAACGCACACCTCGTTGTTGATTATTGCTTACTTATACCATGGCTTGGATAAATACTCGATTCTGATTGGCTGGAGGGTGGGCATTTAATTAGTTAAACCGCCCGGCTCTGAAGTAGCGCTGGCAACATTTTAATCACCGTTCTAAATTAATACGCCGTCTACGTTATCTGCTGCCAGCACCATTAGAGTAGACCGTTTTGTGAATGGTAACCATAGCGTCACCAACAGCTGATTAATAAAGCCGGCAAATAACGCTAAATCCGCTGATTTTAAAAGTTTGTCTTCGCCAAATATCTTAGTTACAACAACTTTAATCTAGCAAAGCAGTTTTGTGGTTAGAGGTGCAGTATTTATTCAGTTTAGAAATATGAACGTAGCTAACATAGTCGGGCTTTACCTAATGTAATGTAAGGCTAACGTAAGCAACGCTGGTTGCGAATGCGACCAAGTTACTTCACAAAGCACGTTAATCTGTGTATTAAAAAACATTCAAGCGAAATGTCTTAGATATGACAAGTTACATCTAACAGTAACAAACTTTGTATATATAGTACCGGTAGGCAATTTTTTTAGATGTTCCCATCTCATGATGCTAATCTGAAATGCAATTTCCTTAGCATGGGCTGTTTAATAGGCTGCGTGACCAAAGCATTTTTAAAAAGCAAGACGGCGATAGGGAGGTAAATTGAGTTGCGGTTTCATGCAATTTTCTTAAATAATGTAACTAATGACAAAAATAACCAAAATTGGTGCTAATTTTATGGTATAAAGTTGAGAAGGAACTATTTGCTTCCTTATAGAATCAATTGTTTTCAGAACTACCAACGAGAGGTTTTTGCATAACTACGGACAAAATAGAACTAGTAACGAGAAATAGAATTAGCAACGAGATGTGTTCTGTTCAAATAGAACTATCAACGAGCAGTTTTGCATGACAACGGCAAACTACATGCCAAAATGGCCTCGGAAGGATATTTAAATTTCAGCTGATAAAAATAAAATAAAAATCAATAAATATAAATGTAACTATATATAAATATAAATGTAACTATATATAAATATAAATGTAACTATATATAATAATTGTTGGTAACCATGGTATAACCGCAATAATGACCTCGGAGCCGGGCATTACACAGTTTAAATGCCCTTTGCGGAGGGAAATTTACTACCTCCGCGTCGGGCATTTAAATTGTGTAATCCCCGGCTCCGAGGTCATTATTGCTTACTAAATGCCCACCCTCCAGCCAATCAGAATCGAGTATTTATCCAAGCCATGGTATAAACGGTTTTAACCGCACGACGTTGAGGCGAAGAACCACCCGACGCGAAGCCACAATATAATCCATCTGCAGGCGCTCACGGAACGCCCCTTCTTCGGGAACACCTCTTCTATGGGAACGCCTTTTCATACGTCACGTGACTCAGAGGTAGTCCTGACAACTTTATTGTCTGGGTTACAGCTTAGTACCATAGACTGTATAAAAATATGGACAAAGCCACTGTGACGTCACCCATTGCCTTTCCACGGCCTCGTAAAAACCAAATTGAAGCGCGGAAGTCTTTTTCGCCGGCTGTTTGTACGAACTGCGCCTGCTCCGCGGAGCCGACTTGACCTTTGCTTGGAGCAGGGTCAAACGGATATGGTCTTCATGGGAGGGTCTCTGTCCAGGCACAGTATGATTGACAGTTCGGGGCAGAGATTCTGGAAAGCGGGAGAAATGAGAAGCGGGAGCTCATTTTATGCTCTGGTTTTATATTGCAAGCGAATTCACGGTAAGTTAAGCTAATGTTTATTATATAATTTCATTTTTACGGTGTTATTTATTTGCATTGACTGTGTGAAATTCGTCACATCATTGTGTTATGTTATAACGCTTATTCAGTTATCTTCAATTTACAGTACAATTTAAAGTACATTAATATTCCACCTAACTCAGATCGGAGGTAGGCTAATTCCATTAGCTAGCTAGCATACCAGCTTGACAGTGAGATTGGTTACGTTAAGCCTAGGCAGGCTAAGGCGAACATAGGGTAACGTTATGATTGCCATTAACGATATTGACGGTCAATCAATCACATTTACGTACAAGACTACTTTTATTATAAATGTCCCGAAGAGCTGCTCTAAATAGGTAGCAAGCTGTCAGCAAGCTTGCGACCAAAAAAATCCGTCCAGGCCATAGACTGTATAAAAATAGGTCCTTGCGGGATTTCTAAATTCCTAAAAATGTCTGGTTAGGTTTTGCTCGTTCCAATAACCCAGCAGAGTAGCCTATTATGTTAATAATGCCCGCCCGAACCTGTCGTAATTTTTTTTGTGTGTGGATAAAATATACAATATATGATCACCCTAGCTAACGCAAATCAAAATGAAAGAAGATAAAATAACGTCAGCTGTGGTCATCTACGAAGCATTTTAATAAGAATCTATTTGCATGCGTGAAAATTGCACAATGCACTTTGTAAAAGCAAGTTTCCCACCCTAGTGCATGAAGTCTCATTACAGACTGGTTGTAACCTTGAATTTTTTATTTCTTTTGCAGACACAAAGGTAACGATGGAAAGCCGAAGCCTCAACTGAGTTTCTGTACCCACCTTTCATTGTGAACCATTTTTCTTTTTTAATCACTGTGCCTTAAACTAGTCATTTACATAATATACTTTGAGTGTATTTCTCTTTCATTGCTAATTTTTCAAGCGTAGCTCTCCTTATGCAATAGGACCAAACAGCATATTGACAATATTAAAGTATCATGTCTAGATTGTGGATGATGTTTTTAATAGCTTGCATCCAGAATGTATCATTGTATATTGCAACGAGATGCATTTAATTTTATTCCTCTTAAACTGTCTGGATAGTTGGTGACAGCTACTTTTTATTTTTTTAAATAGTATCGTCCATTCCCTTAAAGACTGAATCTAGGGGAGGAGTTTCTCCAATCCTGGATTTAGCTTTTAATGGAATAGGTTTTTTTTTAATGAAATGGGTCAGCTTTTCAAATTTTATGTTATGATGTTATATTTTGTATTATGATTTATTTTAATTAATGACATCTGTAGCTATGCCATTGTTCACCCAACTCCCCCTGCTCTCCCCACCCCCCATCTTGTCCTCTCCAGCCATGGCACCCCATGGCCTTTCTTGCTTCCTGCTCCCTAAGCCGGTGTAGCTGTCAATAAAAAAATTTTTAAATTATCCAACTTGTTTTGATGTGTTCATTATTTGCATAACAGAATCATGCAGTAGGTGAAATAGCAAATATTACACAATATATAAACTAATCAAATGCCAATCACTCAAAATGAAGCATAAATAAGGGCATCTGGTAGCCTAACTACCCTCTACATTATACATGTTGTACAGCAATTAATTTTTGTAAGTACTTGCTCTGTAATGAGAATCAGACCCTTTATATAAATGGGGAAAAATGTAATTTGAGGTTTTTGTCTGCTTTTGTCTTTAAAATATTTAATACCCTCTTGCATTCAGTTAAATAATGAGTACATAATGCACCAATACATTACCGCTCAAGATGGCCTTCCCCAGCGTGCACACAGTGTAGGTATAGCCACTGATGTAAATAAGTAACAGACATCCTGTAATCTCACTGAAAGACTAAGGAGGACCAGCTTGTGCTGCGACTTTAAATGTGTTAAAGGAGTGATTAAGATCATTCTTTTTTCACAAAGCAACTTGAAATCAGTACAATTTTTTTATGTATCCTTAAAAGATGGTCAGATGTCCCTCGTGGCTGACAGGGTGAGTCCGTGGTCCATACATCCCGCACAGGATGGCGGCGTTTTCCTTTGTAATATGGATGCTGCACATTTGATAAGAGGGTCACCCACAGACTAGGACTGCGGTCCCCAACCCTATTCCTTGTGCTGTTTCAACCCCAAATTTGGCACATCTGATTCTACAAATTAGCAGCTCAAGATATCATTTCATCACATAATTAGTGATCTGTGTTAGTATTGATTATGTTGGCAACTTGAACAGCTGGTAATAAATTTACATCTGTAAAATAGAGAAAGGATAGAGCAAGATCAGTTTTCATTTCATAATAGGGGACAAAAAACTCAAGGGTAACAAGAAGTTAGGGGTTTGACATAGGAGACAACAAAGTTCAGTAGCCTGTCTCAGTTTAAAGCCCACTCACCACGTCAAGGTGCAGGCTGAGAGTGGGAACACAAGACAAGACACACATTTAGTACAAGACAAACCCCGACGAGACACACATTAAAAATGACAAGGTCCACATAAAAGATCAAATTTGTACATGTTTATGCTGGCTGTAAGTGGTATTGTAATCCATGGGTCTTTGTAAGCGAGGACTTCCACAGTAAACACTTATGCCCCGTTTATGCGGGCTCTAAGTGATACTTGCAACAGTCATCCAGGGGTTACTGTATGTGAAGACTTCCACAGTAAACACTTATGCCCCATTTATGTGGGCTCTAAGTGATACTTGCAACAGTCATCCAGGGGTCTCTGTATTTGAAGACTTCCACAGTAAATACGTTCTTGTGCTTGGCAGTATCTGGCTTTGAGGTAGAGGCTTTAGTTTCAATCCATTTGATTTTCAGCGGTGAGGGGTGCACACTGAAATACACATACATAAATATGTAAACTGAAATAGACGTACGTAATTTGACATACACACATACATATGTAACGACATACATACACTTGTACACTGAAATACACACACATAAATATGTAAACTGAAATAGACATACGTAATTTGACATGCACACATACATATGTAATGACATACATACACATGTACACTGAAATACACGCACATAAATATGTAAACTGAAATAGACATACGTAATTTGACATACACACATACATATGTACACTGACACACACACACACACGTGTGTGTGTATATATAATATATATACACACTATATATTATATATATATATATAATGTGTGTATATATAATATTATATATATATATATATATACACACACACACACACAGTATCGGAAACACCAGAAACTGAAAAAACTTTTCCATAAAACAGCTGCTATATGTTTGCTCCCATTTATCTTACCTATATGTTGGTATATATGGCTGGCATAAAAGTGTGTAGAAAAACTTGATAATGAATCATAATTAGCCATTAATTATATTATTACCAGATAATTGTAACGTTCCGTTCCCATCCTGTCCGTTGTCCGTGTTTTGCCCTTTCCCTCCGTGTCATGTTTGATTCCCTTTGTCCGTGTTTTCCCCGTTGCTACAGACTGGGCGTGTTCCTTCCGTTTGTTTCACTCCTTTTCCCCACTCCGGTTTCAGCCTATCTCCTTTCCCCGTTTCTGCATGCATTCCGCACTCTTCAATTGTTCAATCACCCTCGCTCACATTCTGCACGCCTTCTTTCCAATCTCACTTCCCTATTCAGCGCCAGTTCGTTAACGTTGTTCGTTTGTATCCTGGTCTTTGAATCCCTGTCCTGTGCCCTAAAGACTTCAGTTTGGTCTTCACTCGGTGCTTTAATGCTCTCTGCCTACTGTTGTTGCTAACTAGTCCTGTCTGTTTGCGGTTTTCCCTGCCTGAACATTGCCTGTCTCATTAACCACCTTTCTACTGTTTCTGCCAGTCTGTAGCTGTTTACCACTCCCTGTGTGTGTTGCGGTACCTCTGCCTCCACCTGACGGTGCGCCCGCAGCTGGGTGTTCTGCTTCTCCATACTACAGTGGTTCCTGTCCGGCCGTGGCTACCGCCATTGCTACGGTTACGGTTGCAGCTTCCACTGTCACCCTGCTGCCCCAACCGGGCCATCCTGAGCTCCGCTGCACTGCTCTGCTTGGCCGTATCCAGCCGTCATCCCTTCCTCTGCTTCCAGTCCAGTTCCTGTCCAGTTCCGGTTTGGAACTTACCCGAGAGACCCGCAAAGTCCAGTTCCGGTCTGGAACATTCCAGTGTTCCAGTTATCCTGTTCCAGTTCAAACCGCTCTAGTTCCCTGTACCAAGTCCAGTTCCGGTTTGGAACAACTCCATGTTCCCGTGATCCAGTTCCCGTTTGACTATCCAGTCCAAAGTCCAGTCCAGTTCCGGTTTGGAACAACTCCATGTTCCCGTGATCCAGTTCCAGTTTGACTATCCAGTCTCAGTCCAGTCCAGTTCCGGTTTGGAACACTCCACGTTCCTGTGATCCAGTTCCCGTAATCCGTTCCAGTTTCCTGTCCTGCCCTGCCCAGTTCCGGTTGGAACTCCAGGGTTCCAGCACCAAGTCCAGTTCCGGCTTGGAACATCCTGTGGCCGTTCAAGTCCAGCTCCGGCTTGGAGCAGTTTCAAGTTCCGGAGAGATTCCTGACCTTGCTATTATTGTTGTTGCTATCTGTGTACAGCTTGGGACTACCCCAAGCTATATAAATAAATTACCTTTTTCTGTCCCTCTGCCTCCTGGTCGTTGCATTTGGGTCCAGCCCGTATTAGGTTCATGACAATAATACAAATTTGTCACCTTGGAGTCACGGAAAAAGAAATGCTCCTCAAAGTGGTCGCTGCACAGACGTGATGCCGAGGTGGGACTCCATTTTGCCTTCCGCATGTTGACCAACCACTGCTGCAGCATGTCTTCATCAGCTAAAGGAAATCTATCAAAGAATAAAATGGTTATAATAGGCTGCGATCGGTTGCGATGCAGCTTACAGAATTATAAAACTACCATCACAGATAAAAGTAGTCGGGCACCGAGGAATATGGTTTGAAATTAGACATTTGGATGATGTTAATTGCCAGAATTCAAAGCAAATTCTGTCTGAAATCTCATACAATATTCTATAATCCAAGGGTCATGGGAAAATATCAGACTATAATGTTAACGTTAGCCTATGTGGGAAAATATCAGACTATAATGTTAACGTTAGCCTATGTGGGAAAATATCAGACTATAATGTTAACGTTAGCCTAACGTTACCCTATTTTTATACAGTCCATGGTGGTGCCAAGTGGCGACACGAAAAACATGATAGCGAAATGACAGCTAATGTTATGTTGGGTTTCCACCTCCATGAACACGTTTCCCACATGCTTTAAAAGTTATAAATAATGCTCAACCTAAAATGAATACCTCTAATGAAAAATACACCATGACTAATGCACGGTAACGTTAGCAATGTCGAAATTCACTCCACATAAAATGCACTTAGCCAGTGGAGAGCATAGGACGAAGTGCAATGTAGCTACATGTCCACGACGAGACCGTTAACGTTAAATTACAAAGCTAAAAATAGACACAAAGGCTCACCAGGTCGATGTTTAATGGAATCTAAGTTAATGTTACACAACTGAAATTTGACTAACGTTACTTTTGACAGGTTTTACATCATTAGCTAACGTTAAGTAGCCAAACCAAACGGTTTTGGGAGATAAAGTTGCTAACTCCACTAGTATACCGGTCTACGTAATATACAAAAGCGTTAGCTTGTCATGCTAGGTCGCGGTAGGTAGCGTAGGCTACTTCTGCAGGCTGTTATCTAATAAGGCTACTTACTTGGTAAAAAATAAAGTAATACAAAATGTATTACCGAAAATACTGGAGAGAATGCTTTTGAGACGGTCGATTAGTACAGTTGTATGCAGAACATGCCATAATGAATTCAACACGAGTGACAATATGAATTGCGATCTGATTGCGATGTGTCTATTAGCCAAATTCACACATTAAAAAGAGGAGAATGGGTGAGAATGTCAAGGCCATTGCTAGCCACTTGAGGTACCGCCTATGGGTACCGCCCACGTCCCGCCCGTTCCGTCTATGGTTCCCGCCCCTCAGAGTGAGTGGAATGACCGGCAGTAACCCCAGACTCAATCTTAACAAATGTTAATACCCTGTCCAAACGACACAATATTTAAAAAAAATCAGCACATGCACAGGCATTAGATGAAGGAAAGGCACCTATTGCAATAAAAACATTTTGTGTAAAAAATTTATTGACTGAGTATTTTGACCACATTGCTGCCATTGACTTACATGGGGAAAGACCTATACTGGAGCCAACCGCAGTGGCGCTAGTGAGCAACTATAGCACTATAACAGCAGCCATGAAGGTTTTAAATTATGTTACAGTCGCCTGCATACTGAAACAGAGATTATTTAATATAGTTCTTTCTGAGCATGCAGATACATGGTTTGCAAACTACCTAACAGAAAGAACATCGAACACGAAGTATCAAACGAATTCTCCGCCATCAACTAACGTTAACGTCTGGCTAACGAGTTGTCCGCCATTATCTAGGCTAACAGCTAGCTAACAAGACCAATGTACACGGTCAGTTAGCACAAATCAATAATAAAAAACTGACGGGTTTGTAAAATTTGTCAAGTCGCTTACCGTTTCACGCTGCGCTATTTTTCTGAGTGACGTCCTCTGAGTGACGAGTTAGGCGGTCCCATTGATGGGGCGTTCCCAAAGAAGAGGCGTTCCGTAAGTGCCTGCAGATAGACCCAGCGGAGTGCGGTTAAAACCGTGTAATCCACACCTCGGAGTTGATTATTGCGCTTATACCATGGTTACCAACAATGATTATATATAGTTACTTTCATATTTATAGATTTTTATCGATTTAATCAGCTGAAATTTAAATATACTTCCGCAGCTCTTTGGGCTTGTTGTTTTTGCGTTGTCATGCAAAACAGCTGGTTGGTAGTTCTAATTGAACAGAAAACATCTCGTTCCTAATTCTATTTCTCGTTACTAGTTCTATTTAAGTGCGTTGCTATGCAAACCCTCTCGTCGTTAGTTCTGAATATAATTGATTCTATCGGGGGGAAAAATAGTTCCTTCTCGGTTATAACACAATTGGCACCAATTTTGGTTATTTTTGTCATTACATTATTTAAGAAAAATGTATGAAACCATAACTCAATCAGATTCAACATTACCTCCCTCTCTCTGTCTTGCTTTTTAAAAATGGTTTGGTCACGCAGTGTGTAGCAGATTCGCATCATGATGGCCTATGGGACCGTCTAAAAAATACTACGGAGTTTGTTAGATGTAACTTATCGAAGAATTTTCGCTGGATAAAAAGTTTTCTACATATAGCCTATAGGCTACAGATTAACATGCTTTGTGAAGTAGCCTAGCTTGCATTCACAAAGCAGTCAGCGTGTTGCCGACGTCAATTTACATGCAAATTCCTACTATGATAAATTCGTATTTCCAACTGAATACATGCTGCACTTCTAACCACAAAAATGTTTTGCTAGATTGAAGTAGTTGTAACTAAGATATCTGCCGAATACAAACTTTTTTTAAATCTGTAGATTAATGTTGTTTACCGATTTTTATAAATCAGATGTATGCTGTTGCTACGGCAATGTTAACCTTTACCTTAGAGACGGATTTATGGCTCGCAGTAAAAAAAAGATTAGGCTACGCATTGCACATAAACACCATGCGCTTTGCTAACTCCGTGATAATGTAACTATGGCTAGCTATATAGTTACCTCACCACGTATTGCATTTGCATTATCTTAAAAACAATGACAAAAGTTTATCATAGCCAAAGTTAGCCTACTATTTGCAGCATACCTACGAGGCGAAGTAGCCGTCTGCCGTAGGCTACAGTAGCCTAACGTTAGTCACTGAGGAAAATAAAGTAGGTAGGCTACATTCGTTTACTTTATTAATTCACTTTATTTATTCCACTTATTTTCTAGAACGTCTTGGACTCTGAATTGACCAGTCATGTTTGCCATTCCCAGCTTGCATAGTACTAGCTGGCCAGGCAGGCAGCGCATTCATTTAGAACTGTGATTAAACTTGTGACCCGGATGACTGACCGGTTATACAGAATAGCGAACAGTCATTGACCAATCAGAATCGAGTATTCACCCATACCATGGTATAAGTTAGTATAACTTAGCTAGCTAGCTAACGTTAATGTATTTTGCAACACTGTCCGCCTCGATGCATTTTCACTAAGGTTAACATTTTGTGTCAGTGGTTATTTGGGTTAGGTTATATCGATATTATTCGAGTTCACATCATGCAACCTTGTGGTTGTAACGTTAAAGTGTTGTGGGCAGCCTGTATTCGTCTTTGTGTGCTCCAGTGTATTGGATGGGCTTGGTTGTGAATGTGTGCAGGCAGCAGCCTCTCTGCCACTGCCAGTTTCTAAAATGAACTGTTCATGCGCGGCATCGACCAATAGGATAAATGTAAAACATTACTTTTATTTTAGCTAACCACAAAAAAAAAAAAAAATCACAAATCTGTACATAATTTGAGTCGACGACTTAGTTCAGTCCAGTGGTGGTGGAGACAACGCGTTTCGCCTTCGGTTGGAGTCAACAGCATTTCCCTGAACCCAAGTTGGCTAACGTTAACGACGTTAGTAATAATCGGCTAAATCGAGGTGAACTGGCTTACAACAAGGGTCACGTTATCGTTAATGCTTTCACTTTCTATGACAACTATAATTTTATAACGCTATTTTTATAACTATTTGACAGCCGTGTACATGTTCGTATGAGTAACGTTGATTGAAATGTACCCGTCATTGGAGCTAACGTTAGCTAACTAGCTAGTTTTTGTGCAGTTAAGGGATATTGGCGTCTTTTGCTTATTAGCAACCCAAGAGTACTATGTTTGCATTAAGCATGAGGATTTACTGGATTATTATCCTTTACCAGAGTACAACATTCGTGACATGCCAGTAATTGTTCTTCATCACTCCTGTGCAGAAACTTTATAAGAAGAGATTACTCAACCTCAAACCTGAACCAGTGTGGGTGTCTGACTAAGTGAGTGAAATACGAAACAGTGCTCAACACCAATAAGTCCCAAAAGCCTTCTTCTTCCCATGCTTGCAGGGAGCCGCAGGGCCACTGAGCTGGTCTACTAGCTTAGGTGGGTACTTTAATTAGAATTAACTTTTAGTTCTGGGCCAGTATCAAAATGTGGGTAGTCGGTGATTGGAATGGGGTCACGGGACCTTTTTTTAAGTGGCTAGAAACAACATAAGGCTATAGTAACATGAATTGTCATGGGCCAGCGGACAGACGCCACAGTTTAACTTATATATTAGAAGAAGAAGTAGAAGATATTATAGCTCTGTCTCAATTTTGTTTTTGAACAATGGCCAATTTGGAAATAAGAGAAGCTATCCAATTATCGCTCCCGGGCCTCCCTGATGAAACATTAGCTTCTCTGCTGGAGAGCTTAAGGGTTCTTGGTGTGGAGAGTAAGAAGGATCTGCAGTTGGTGAGAGAAGAGGACCTTGCAGACTACCTCAGACCAATCCAGTGCAGAAGACTGATAAGTGCCTTTAAACGTGAAGGTAAAGCACATTAAAGTTTTGCACAATGCGTATAGAAATGTAAGATGTTTTACAGAAAAATGTGTTACATTTATTTTGGCTTGTGTTTGCTCTTTTATTTTCTTCTCCCAGAACATGGAACGATTGAAGAACCTGAACCAAGCACCTCCTCAACCTCCTCAACCCTCTCTCCCCCGAGCACCCCAAGGATGTTATCCCCTAATCGACCATTGCCTACAAACTTCAAAGTCCAATGGGACAAGATGCCATCTGGGATACGAACAGCAGTGTCCAGTTCCTCAAGACCATCAGCAGGTGACAGAAGGCAATTGGTGAGGTTGGTGGTAGATCAGATGCGAGAGCATGATGTTAATCCATCAAGAGCAATATGTCTCAAAGTTGTTAAAAGTATCATTCGAGAATACCCTAGAAGTTTTACTGATGTCTTAGAAGATGGAGAGATCATTGGAGATGGATGTGGCTCTCTTCTCATGCAAATAAAAACAAGGGTAGAGCACGTGAATCGGAACAACACACTGGCGAGGCGGCGACAAGACCGAAACTCTCGCTCTGAGACGGCAGAGGGAGGAAGAAACATGTCAAGAGGTCCGGTGGACCAGTATGGATGCGTGAGATGGCAGCCTGAAGATCTTCCCTCAGGGGAAACTGAGGAGACCTTGGAAGACCTGAGAAGGCAGATGTTGCAGCTTTATTTGCAAAAGGGGATGGCAGGAGCAGACAGAGGAGATCTCCAGAAGTGGCTCGAGATCACATACATACTCCAGCGGCGCTTCCTCAACGGGAACCCTCCACCCTCCATATCAGATGTCAAGGACACGTGGCCATTTCTATTCGCACAGAGGGGCTTATACTCCCACTTCCATCTTTTAACCAACATCCCCATCCTACAGAAGCTGCCAGAGGCCATTGAGAGAAGGGGCCACACAATCCTGAAGTTCTTTCAAGGCCACAAATCCAACTCAGAGGTTGGAGAAGTCTTGGATGCCTTTCAAGAGAAAGAGGACAATAAGGCCATGTGTACGATCCTCCTTCTCCTGGCGCACTTCAAGGAACCCAAGGAGGGCATCTTCCTTCAGGCTGATGTAAGTTATCACATGCACACATGCAGTCTCTCTCTCTCTCTCTCTCTCTCTCTCTCACACTCACTCTCTCTCACACACACTCCCTCACACTCTCTCATACACACACACACACACACAGAATATACTGTATATTATATGTTATAGTTTCAATTTCTCACTTCCAACTGTTGTTCCAAGTTATTCATCTAATATCATTTGCGTGGTAATATATTTTACTGTATTGTTTTCCAGCGGTCTGCCACAGCTGCCGATATCCAGAGATCGGCCCAGTTGCCCAGCACCCCTCTGTTGATTGTGCAAGGTACTGTAAAGATATTCCTTTATTTTGTAGGGATTTATCAGTTGTTAGTTACATGGAGATGTTTGCCATGGAAAGGAAGTAAAGTACTGGGGTTGTGAATCTGTGAAATAAGATAATAAGGGTGTAGTGTTATTGTCTGAGCATCTTATATGGTTGGGTTTAGTGTTATTGACTGAACATCTTATAGTGTTGGGAGGTGGTGGTAAAAGTATATTCTGCAAAGTTTATCTCTGATCTTATTATGTTTATATATTTCAGGAGAGACGTTGATGAAACCTGACGCCTGGCTACTGTCCATCGAAGGACAGGTGGTGATGGGGCCCCACAACAACATTACCAATGGGATGGCAGCACTCTTCGCCAGCTATTACAATTTCAACTTGAAGTACCTGGAGGAAGCTGCATGCGTTTGTCCAAAGGTAAACTAAAACTCTTTACACCTACTTGAGTATCTGTCGGCATCTGAGGCACACTGGCACAACAAATGGTTTGCTTGGAAAGGAGCTATTCAGTTATTCTCTGTCTCTGAAAAACTGTTGAGAATCTAAAGTTGAGAACCTAAAGAACCTTTGGTTTTGTTGTTTTCAGAGGCTTCATGGGCATCAACCCACAGACTGCCGGCATCAGGCAAGGTCATGAGCATAAAGACGGGCAAAGTGGTGGAAAAGAAACGTGGTGCCATCAATCCACATGTCTGTACACTTTTACACAAGTTTATGGAGTGGATGGAGATGTAGTCTTCCTCTGTGTGTGTGTGTGCGTGCGTAAGTGTGTGTGTGTGTGTGTGTGTGTGTGTGTGTGTGTGTGTGTGTGTGTGTGTGTGTGTGTGTGTGTGTGTGTGTGTGTGTGTGTGTGTGTGTGTGTGTGTGTGTGTGTGTGTGTGTGTGTGTGTGTGTGTGTGTGTGTGCGTGCGTGCGTGAGTGTGTGTGTGTATGGGGGTGGCTGGTTTGTGTGGCTTGCTGGCTAGGTGTGGTGTTTAAGTTAGAATCGTCCCAGTCAGCAAGCGCCAAACCAGCTGTAAGCGTGTGTGTGAGTACAGTACGAACAGCGTGTGTGTGTGAGTGATTTGAGTTGTTGGTTTGTGGATTTGGCCTATAATGTGGCACTGTCAAATTGGAGCTTTTACAAAGTAAAACAGTTATTATTGGTGATTCTCTTTGCCACTCCATTTTAAACCTATGGGTTTTTTCAGTTTTCATTTTGGCTGTTGATCTGCATCTGTTGATGCATTTATTTGTGTTGAGCTGGACTTACTGGGTCAATTGCAACAAACTTGCCTTCTTAACACACATCTATGTATTGAGTTTACTATGTGATAAATGCCCGTTCATCTTTTGGATAAACGTGGATGCTATGTCCATAGTTGCTGTTTAAGTTTGTTCGTTTAAAGCAGTGGTAACCAACCCTCCTCCTAGAGATCTACCTTCCTGCAGGATTTCGCTCCAGCCCTAATTAACACACCTGATGCAGCCAATCTATGTCTTGAGGTGCATCTGATTTGCTGAATCAGGTGTGTTAATTAGGGCTGGAGCAAAATCCTGCAGGAAGGTAGATCTCCAGGAGGAGGGTTGGTTACCACTGGTTTAAAGGGATAGTTCACCCAAAATCATGTTTTATCTTATTTTTTACTTATTATTGATTCATCCATTTTCATGCTTTTTGAGAACACCGCTAGCTGTAACACTCTAGGTAAGTTGAAAATAAGATAAAACATGATTTTGGGAGAACTATCCCTTTAAGTTTAGCTTTGGAGCCGTTGTGTGGGCGACATCTCACCATGGGCATGAAGATTATTGCATGCTTTGTTAGGCTTAATTGTGGAAGCTGAGGTGAGAAATGGCAGTCTTTGTTTTTTGTTTTTTTCATGTGATCACGTTACGAATAAAAATAAAAATTGTTATTTTTCCATTCTATTTTGTTGTTGTTTTGTTTTCAAGTAGCAATGGAGAAAATACAGTGAGTTGCAGTAAACAATATTGTAAATACCACAAATTACAAGATTTTATTGTAATATTTATCCTGTGATATTACAATAACTTACTGGCAACTGAGTTGCAGTAAAAATACAGCAAATATCACAAATTACAAGATTTTATTGTAATATTTATACTGTGAAATTACAATAACTTACTGGCAACTGAGTTGCAGTGAAAATACAGTAAATATAATAAATTACAAGACTTTACTGTAATCTGAATATAATATCATACTGTAAAGAGATACAGTAAATTGTTGTAATATTATTACAGTAATTTTACAGCAACCAGTTGCCAGTAATTTACTGTAAAATTACAGGAAATGTTTAACAGTGTAGGCTATCGAAAAAACCTTATGCACAGCGAGTCCGCTGTAGTCTAGGCTATTTGAAAAACAATAAAAGCAATATTCACTGGACAAGGTTTTGAACTTTTTTCAGTCACAAACCATTCTATTTACTTACAGGCTGTATTCCTAGATAAACAGCTGTATTGGAATGACATCTGAAGCGCATAACTTAAATGTCCGTCTATTGCAGTGCGCGAGTTTTCCATTGAATGACAATTCACGCATTAGGTGCAAATGACAATTTGCGCATTAGGTTTGATATAGGTGTTATCAGCTCCTTTTTAATGGATAGCCATTGTCCCGTACCATCGCACATCGCCTGGATGTTGATGGAGTGGGCTGAGAGCAACGTAATGTGGCATCGTTTCCCTTCGCTGAGGGAAAGGTATGTGGACCTATGGAACCTTTTATTCTTATGCATTTTTGATATAGCCTACACAATAATATTTCACATTGTGATCTAGATATTTTAGTCATGCTTGTGAGCACCCCTGTGTATAACAGACAGGAGGGTACGCGCGTTGTGCACAAGCCTATGTAGACGCACTTATATGCGCCGTTAAAATAACATGTAAACAACTGCGACATGACTTTAAACCAGGTTTGTGGTGGTTCTAGCGCAAGCGCTTTCTGCTGGCTCAAGATAGCAATACGCCAAAAATAATCCTGGCCACTCCTCATCTTAAGACCAACACGCCCAGTTCACTTGCAACGGGCGCAAGAATACATGGTAGTTAAAGGACGTAAGTGCTAGGCGTTATAATGAACCTAGCGCCGGGTGTAAGATAGCAAAGACACTTGCGTTTGGGTTAGCGCCGCTTTGCGGCGGGTGTAAGATAGGGCCCTAAGTCATCAAGAGTCTGGCGTATCAAACAAGCCTTAAATCATGTAAACCATGTAACCCCCCTGCTGAGGTCACTCCACTGGCTGCCAGTTGCAGCCAGGATCAGGTTCAAAATTCTGACCCTGACCTACACTGCAGCCAATAGGACAGGCCCCGCCTACCTGCAGGACTTAATCCAGAACTATGTTCCTGCTCGACCACTTCGCTCTTCTACAGCAGGGCGACTCGCACTTCCCCCCCTCCATGTCAAAGGCTCTCGCTCGTCCCGACTGCGGAGTTTTTCCACCTTAGCTCCTCAGTGGTGGAATGAACTTCCCGTTCCCCTACGTTCTACTCCAACCCTGCCTGCATTCCGTCGAGGCCTGAAGACACACCTCTTCAGACTCCACCTTGACTGATATTCTAACCTAGGAATATCAGTTCCCTGTGTTTACTAGTTCCCTGTGTTTTTCCTGTTTGTTTATTATAGTTTATAATAGTATTTAGAATAGAAGTGTAGTATTGCTGATTTACCCACAGCTTACTGTGACCTACAGTCAACGTTCATTACTAGGGATAGCTGCTACATTATGGGAAGGATGTGCTTTGTCTTGTCTGTTCTGTAGTGATCTTGATGATGTCTCTGTATGCACTTATTGTACGTCGCTTTGGATAAAAGCGTCTGCTAAATGAATGTAATGTAATGTAATGTAAAATCATCACTCTGCTGCCAGATATGGATGGATAACTTGAAGGGTTTCTTCTCCTGACTTATTTTTCCCATAGAGTTCAATAGTAAAATTTGTCAGGAGAAACGACCCTTAAAGCGATCCATCCATATCTACTGCATATACTGCATGGTTTGAGGCTTGTTTGATACATCAGACCTTTGATGACTTACAGCCATTTTACCAATCATGTATTCCACACTGTTCCAGCATAATTTACAGCTAAATCTAGTCCCACCCCCCAATTCCCAGATATCCATTCAAATGCAGAGACGTTATAGTATTGCTTGTAAGAGTACCAGAAAATAAGATTTCAAGAGTCTTTTGATGTTGTTGGGTCACAGACAGGATGTCATGGCGTGCAAAGGATATACAACCAAATATTAAAAATCTAAAGGCACAGTCAACTTTGCTAACATGAAATCTGTGGAGTGGTTAAAAATTAGTTTTAATGACTTCAACCTAAGTGTATGTAAACTTCCGACTGTTTTTTAATTTATTTTTGAATTTTTTATTTTGAACATGTAAAATAAAACTAAAAGAAATAATGATTAAAAAATAATAAATGATGAATGACAAAAACAAACAGATAAAAGCGAACAATAGCAATAAAGTAAATAAACATTAAACCAATAAACAGATATTCAAACAAAATAAATTGAATACTACATGTTCGAAAAGGAGTAGGTAGAAGTAAACACTTATTTGTTCCTACCCCTTTTTCATTATATATATAAACAATTATCCCAATTCTATATACAACCCAATATAAACAATTCTAAACAATTCTAAACAAATATCCCAATTCTATATACAACCCAATATAAACAATTCTAAACAAATATCCCAATTCTATATACAACCCAAAACAATTTATAAATATAAACAACTATCCCGATTTAATATACAACCCAATAAAAATATAAACAATTTACCCAATTCTATATACAACCCAATACAATATAAATATACACATTATAAACAATTATAACGAATAACCCAATGCAGTGTACATACCAAACATCCACCCGGTGTCAATAAAATAAAACTTAAACAGTTAACACAACCCGTCCTCATCCATATACCTCTTTAGAAAAGTTTTAAAAATCTTGTTAAACGGATTCATGTTTGTACTTTGTTTTAACTCCAGCTCCAAACCATTCCACAAATTCACCCCACATATTGAAATACACATACTTTTCATAGTTGTGCAGTTAAAATTCAGCTCTCCCCTTAAATTATAACCCCCCTCTCTGTCTATGAACATTTTTTGTATATTGCCCAGAAGTAAATTTTTTCTTGCTTTAAACATAATTTGTGCAGTCTTAAATTCTACCAGATCCATGAACTTCAGGGTATATGACTTTAAAAACAGTGAGTTGGTGTGTTCTAGATATCCTACATTGTTAACTATCCTTATGGCTCTTTTTTGAAGTATGCATAATGGCTGTAGGGTGCTTTTGTAGGTGTTACCCCATACCTCCACACAGTAACTTAGATATGGTAAAACAAGTGAGCAATATAGAGTGTACAATGATTTATGGTCCAGAATATGTCTCGTCTTTCCCAGAACTGCAATGCTCTTTGCCAGCTTTGCTCGCACATGGCTTATATGTGGTTTCCAGCAGATCTTGTGGTTTAAAATCACACCAAGAAATGTATTTTTGTATACTCTTTCTATGTTAACATTGTCAATCACCAGTTGTACTTCAGAATTAATAAAAAAATTTCCAAACAGCATAATCTTTGTTTTGCTCAGATTTAGTGACAATTTATTTATGTCGAACCACCATTTTAATTTATTCATTTCTGTTGTGATCACCTCCAAAAGCTGCTGCAAATTCCCACCAGAACAAAATATATTTGTGTCATCTGCGAATAAAACAAACGTCAGTATTTTTGATACTCTACATATATCATTTATATATAAAATTAACAGTTTTAGACCTAAAACTGACCCCTGAGGTACTCCACAAATAATATCCATGTAAGTTGATGTATGCTCACCTATTTGCACAAATTGTTGCCTGTTTCTTAGATAGCTTCTCACCCAATTTAGCCCAACCCCTCTAATACCAAACCTTTCTAATTTATTGATTAATATGTTATGATCAATGGTGTCAAAAGCTTTTTTTAGATCTATGAATACTCCTACTGCATATGTTACACTCTAGAAGAGGGAGAAATTGACGAGACGAGACGATATGCCTGTTGTCAATAGATTTCTTCACGGTATAATCTTTATTAAACATTTGTTCATTCATTCACCATTCAATAGTCAGTGCAAACAAATAGTCAGTCTTAAGAGTTTTTCCCTTTTGTAGAAATAGTTCAATGCAAATATATAACATATAAATATTATTTTTTTATAGCAATAGCAATGTAATTATATCAAATATTTTAATAGTAAAAATAGTTTCCTAATAGCAAAATAATAGAATAATTTCATGAATGATTCATTTTGTACCCTCTGTGCATATAGCATTCAATCTCTTTTCATCACAGTACATGTCATACCCTTTTATATATCAGTGTATATGCATAAATTAAAAACATTTTATATATCAGTACATACAAATCCTTTCCAAAAAATTAGAATATCATGGAAAAGTTGTTTTTTTTTCCATAATTCCATTCAAAAAGTGAAACTTTCATAGATTATAGATTCATTACACACAAAGTGAAATATTTCTAGCCTTTATTTGTTTCATTTTTCATAATTTTGGCTTACAGATAATTTTGGCTTACAGCTCCAGAAAACCCCCAAAACATTATTTCAAGAAATTAGAATAGTGTGTCGAAAATCTGCATTTACTTCAGTTATTTCAGAGAATGAGTGGAGTGGCTTGACTCGAGGAATCCGACAGTTGTAGCCCATGTCCCGGATACGTCTGTACGTGGTGGTTTTTGAAGCACTGACTCCAGCCTCAGTCCACTCCCTCTGCATCTCCGCCAAATTTTGGAATCGTCTTTGCTTAACAATCCGCTGAAGCCTACGGTCATCTCTTTTGCTTGTGCACCTTCTCCTGCCACATTTTTCCCTTCCACTAAACTTTCTATTGATATGCTTGGACACTGCAGCCTCTGTGAACAGCCAGCCTCCTTAGCGATGACCTTTTGTGGCTTACCCATCTTCTGGAGGGTGTCAATGATGGTATTCTGGCCAATTGTCAAGTCTGCAGTCTTCCCCATACTGAACCAAACTGAGATAAACTTTGCAGGTGTTTTGAGTAAATTAGATGATAGTGTGACACTCAGTCTAAAACATTCATTCTCTGAAATAACTGAAGTAAATGCTGATTTTCGACACACTATTCTAATTTCTTGAAATACTGTTTTGGGGGTTTTCTGGAGCTGTAAGCCAAAATTATGAAACATGAAACAAATAAAGGCTAGAAATATTTCACTTTGTGTGTAATGACTCTATAATCTATGAAAGTTTCACTTTTTGAATGGAATTATGGAAAAAAAAACTTTTCCATGATATTCACATTTTTTGGAAAGGATCTGTATATGTCAATTAAAACCTTATATTATCAGTACATATCTGTCAATTAAAACCCTATATACATATATATATATATATATATATATATACACTACTCACAAAAAGTTAGGGATATTTGGCTTTCGGGTGAAATTTATGGAAAATGTAAGTTCACGCTACAGTGATATTATACGTATCATGAAAGTAGGGCATTTAAGTAGAAGCATGCAATGGTGATTTCCTCATCTCAAACAATTTATTGAAACAAAAGCCAACAACAGTGGTGGGTATACCACAACAAAAATGTCAATGTCTCAATAACTTGTCATGTGCCCTTGAGCATCAATTACAGCTTGACAATGACGTCTCATGCTGTTCACAATTCGACTTATTGTCTGCTGAGGCATGGCATCCCACTCTTCTTGAAGGGCGGCCCTCAGGTCATTGAGGTTCTGGGGTACAGAGTTACGAGCCTCTACACGGTGAGTCAGCTGATCCCATAGGTTTTCTATGGGATTCAGGTCTGGAGAAAGTGCAGGCCACTCCATTTGAGGTACCCCAGTCTCCAGCAGCCTTTCCCTAATGATGCGACCTCGATGAGCTGGAGCATTGTCGTCCATGAAGATGAAATTAGGCCTGTGTTGTTCATGCAGGGGCACAATGACTGGATTAATGATGTTATTCAGGTAGTATGGGCTTGTCACTGTACCATTCACAAAGTGTAGGGCAGTTCTGTATTGACTAGACACACCTGCCCACACTGTAACACCGCCACCACCAAAGGGTCGTCTGGTGACAACAGTGGCTGATGCATAGCGCTCTCCTTGACGTCTCCAACATCGTTGGCGGCCATCATTTCTGCTCAACGTGAATCGACTTTCATCAGAGAACAGCACTGAGGCCCACTGGTCCCTCGTCCAGCGTAAATGCTCCCTGGCCCATGCAAGACGATGACGCCTGTGCCTGGTGGTGTGGTCAGGTACCCTTGCAGGTCGTCTAGCACAGGGGTTCCCAAACCGGTCCTGGGGGACCCCTGTGTATGCTGGTTTTCGTTGCAACCACAGTTGCAATCCCAGAATTCTAACAAGCTGTTAATTTTTCTTAATTAGGTGCTTTTCATGTTTGGAGGAATTATTCGCCCTCTTAAGACTCATTATGTCAGAAATAGCTATGCATGCCATGTAGAACAAACTCCCCATGTTCACGTTGTGCTTATTGTGCTATATTGCAACAATTACATAAAAAGAGGTTACAAAATAATGTATTTTCACTCAAATTAAAGAGTAAAGTGAATCAATAGGCTCCTAATTAGGTTGTTGAACACATGTGTTTAACTCAATTATTTCTTTAAGCTTATTAACACAATGCAGGTTTGGCTCATTATCATTTGCTTTGTGTTTGAATTCTTCATTATCTACCAAATGGTTAGTTTTAGTGGCCATGTGTCCACACTTTCACCAATTAGGAGCCTATTGATTCAAATCAGTCTTTAAATGGATCTGTTACATAATTTTCTTATCTTTTTAATAATATAGCACAGTAAGCACAATGTGAACATGGGGTGTTTATTCTACATGGCATCCATAGCTATTTCCAATATAATGTGGCTTAAGAGGGTGAATAATTCCTCCAAACATGACAAGCACCTAATTAAGAAAAATTAACAGCTTCTTAAAATTCTGGGATTGCAACTGTGGTTGCAACGAAAACCAGCATACACAGGGGTCCCCCAGGACCGGTTTGGGAACCCCTGGTCTAGCACGCAGACCACGCTGATGTAAACGGTTTCGAATGGTCTGACGTGACACTTGGGTGCCTCTCACCTCCCTTAAATGTGCCTGGAGTTGAGTGGCATTCATCATCCGGTTCCGCAGGGCACTGTTCACAATGAAGCGGTCATCAGTGTGGGATGTGGCCAAAGGACGTCCTTTCTGTGACTCTTCCAGTCTCTCTGTATCTCTGTTGCAACCTGCTGATGACACTCTGTGACACTCTAAGCTCAGTGGCCACTTCCCTCTGAGAACATCCTGTTTGAAGCCTCGCAATGGCGAGGTACTGTTGATCAATTGTTAGGTGTCGTCTTGGTCTCATGATGTCAAAATGTGAACAGCATGATGAAGAGGACTGTTTAAATACCAATTCTAATTGAACCAGGAAATTTATTAGTCGATTCATGGATCAAACACCTGTTGTGAATTTTGCCGTTCAGCTCCTTGTTAGAGAACAGCAAGTTGTGCAAAAAGTACTGAAACATTGAATAGTTGGACATGTGCATTCAAAAGTTTAGAGAAGGTCAAATTAATTTCACCTGTAAAGGTTATAGTGCATTTTAGATTCATCCTGAAATTTCACCCGAAAGCCGAATATCCCTAACTTTTTGTGAGTAGTGTATATATATATACGTATATCAGTACATATCTGTCAGTTAAAACCTTATATATATATATATATATCAGTACATATCTGTCAATAAAGACTGGAACAATGCTGTCTGCGTAAATGAACGTCACTGAATATATATATATAGAACGTAGTCTGCGTGACATGGATAACAATGGTAGCGAACGCGCGCAAGCTGACACATAGCTGAACCTATTATAGTTAGCCGAAGCCATCACAAACCAATGGCGACATAAAAATATACATAATATTTCCATTCACATGTTTAACTGTTTCACATTCATAAGTTTAACTACACAACTCTGTATTTGATAAACGTGAACTCCATTCACAGCAAAGTAATGTTAGACGGGCGCTCAAGCTATGCCAGGGGGGACAATAGCGAAAAGCGCGCGAATAAGACTGCTAAACAAAGCTAGCTTAAACTGACGAATAAGCTGTGCACATGAATACATTAAAAAATTACAAAAATAATCAATTATCAGAATGCAAGTGTGCGGGAGTCTGTCTCATGGAGGTGAGAATAGTTTTTTTACAGCAAGTGTTGTAGAGCTAACAAAATACATTTCCTTAAGGACAGGCAGTCACGCACCACTTTCATGCTAACATCGCTAACACATATGTTATGATATATTCTACATGCTTGTGTACATTAATACTAACCTAGAAGAGGGAGAAATTGACGAGACGAGACGATATGCGTGTTGTCAATAGATTTCTTCACGGTATAATGACTACCGGAAAGAGATATTCCTCATGTGTAAGGAGTGTACGCGATTCACAAAGCATGCAACCGTCCCACCCACTGCCCCTACTGGTGGAAGCTGATACCAGTGCATTCCAGTGTGCGAACTTGGAGGACTCAAGTGCTTCAGCACTAAACAGAAGCAACGAGAGCAGAGTAAACTCATTTCTTATTTACAGTTATTCATGTAACTAACAAAACATTTCAGCCTGTCACACATGCTTTTGTTTGTCTGTACAAAGATGTTGATTTGTTTGTTCTAAATCCATATTGACTGTCGGTCAGCAGTTTGTGTTTTTCAATGAAGTTGTCCAGTCTTTCAGTAAATAGTTTTTCAAGTATCTTGGAAAATTGGGAGAGTAAAGAAACAGGCCTGTCATTTGTAAAATGGTGTTGATCCCCGGTTTTAAATAATGGTATTACTTTTGCTATTTTCATATTTTCTGGAAATTTACCAGTTTGAAACGACAAGTTACAGATGTGTGTTAGTGGCCTTGCAATTCCTTCGATGACTTTCTTTACTATTGTCATATCAATATCATTCCAGTCAGTAGAATTTTCTTACAATGTCCATTATTTCTTTTTCTTCTACTGCTCTGAGAAAAATTTAACTCTGATTTCTATCCCCATAATTATCATCAGTCGCTTCTTTGGTTGTTTCTGGATCTTTTATTTTTTTAGCCAATTCTGGTCCCACACTTACAAAAAATCTATTAAAACCACTAACCGCATCTTCCATATTATTTATGGTCTTGTCGTTCTCAACAAAATATTCAACTTGCGTTTCTAGATCCATTTCTAATAATATTGTTTAGCACACTCCATATACCTTTGATATTGTTTTTATTATTCTCTAATATTTTATTATAGTATTCCTTCTTACATATCCTCATAATATTAATTAACTAATTTTTATATTTTTTATATTTCTTTTCTGCCTCTATATTTCTATACTTTATGAATTGTCTATATAGTGTATTTTTCTTTTTGCAGGCATTTTGTAACCCCTTGGTGACCCACGGACTATTTGTATATTTTTGTCTATTACTGTATGGTCAATTTTTGTCGTACAGTGATTTGAATAATTTTAGAAATTCATCATATGATTTGTCGATATCTTGTTCTTCGTACACTATTTTCCAATTTTGTCTTAGTAATTCATTTTTGAATGCATTCATGGATTCCTCTGTTCTTATTCTTTTATATTTTAAGTTGTTGGTATCCTTCCCATAATTACAGTAATAGACAACAAAAACAGGTAAGTGGTCACTGATATCATTTAATAATAGTTCGCTCATGGTATTGTTTTCCATAGTGTTTGTGAATATATTATCTATTAGAGTGGCACAGTGTGATGTCATTCTGCTGGGTCTGGTGATTTTTGGATATAAGCCCATTCTGTCTCTGATAAACTCTTCTTTCATTTTTTTTTTTTTTGGATTTAACAGGTCTATGTTGAAATCCCCACAGATGAACATAACCTTTTGGATTGTTTTTGCAAACATGCTTTCCATCCAGTCTTTACATATTTCAATATTAGTTCTGGGAGCTCTATATACACAGCTCACAATTACATTTTTTATTTTTTCCACACAAATTTCTACTGTAATACATTCTAACAAATCATCAACAGCTGTTGTCATGTTGTTCACCACCTTATATTTTAAGCTTTTATCCACATATATCGCCACACCACCTCCATTCTTGTTCTTTCTGTTCATATAATTCAGTTCATATCAACTCAGCTCAAAGTCCACTCCAAACCTTAGCAAACCTTATTATTAAGGCCGGTTTATCCGTCTTGCTTCTCCAAGGGAGAGGGTGACATGCCTCGGTGTTGTTTCTGTCCACCTCAATCCCCTTGGACTGCAGGAAAGCAGTCACTTGTTGCTCCACAGAGTTGGAGTCCGGTTTGCTGGGCTCCCCGCCGTTCAGCCTTGTCACCGCCCGTGCGTATGACCGGGGTTTAGTCTCCAGTCCGGAGACTATGATGTCATTCATCCGGGTGTACTGCTCCAAATCTGCCACCCGGTTCTCCAAAAAGGTGATCCTCTTTTCCCTCTCTGTGTTTTGCAGCCTCAGTGCTTTGACTTCCTCCACCAAGTCCAAGATGGATTTCTGCTGTAGTCTGACAGCAGAAACCTCCTCTGCCAGAAAGTCGAGCGACCTTTTAATGTCGTCGACCTCCTCAGCTGTGGGATTCTTTTTTGGTGGCATGGCTTTTTGTTGTTGCAATGCCAACAAATCTGTAGATTGCGCTGATAATAGTGACTATAGATGAGTTACTCTGTAGATTTCGTTGATAATAGTGACTATAGATGGGCGATTTGCTGAGTGTTTTGCTGTGATTTGCGCTGCGCTGGCCCTACTGTGTTTTCTGGCCGCATCGTTGCTGCAGCCTGCCCTCTGTTTTGTCTGAAACCGCCCTCACCTGGCGTTGTGGGTGTTGTTGGAGCCCTGGGCTGTGGGAGAGACAATAGCCTACGGGCTCCCCTGATCCTTACTGTCACTCGTCTACGTTTTTAAATGTTTGTTTGTTTCATGGACTATTGCAGTGACAAATGAAATGCGTTTTGGCTTTAACTTTGTTCTGTCTGCTGATCCGTTGGGACTGCGGGGAAGATGGATTGTGGACGCCGACTCCCAGTGAGTCCAAGTTCAATTTCAAGTTGCTTCCTGAATTGGAGATACCTTGCGGAGGGAGTACTCTTTCTGTTCCCGACCCGAAGGGTACAGTGCCGATGCGCTCAACTTTGTGCTTGAGTAAGGATAATTTACTCTGCCTTCATTGCCTTCTCATTTTAAATGACTGGTTTTCTATCTCCATTGACTCTCTACCTGCCTTCACAAAAGTGTTAAATTCAAAGAAGGATGTAGGTCTATCATGTCGAAATTCAGTTAAGCTTCGACTGCTGGTTATTCTTTTATTAATGGTTTTTCGCTCTGATCGCCACAATAAAAAAGGAGGAGGTGTGGCTATATATGTCAAACGAAAATTTAATGTCAGGGTAGTGCTCTCAGAATCATATAGTAAACAACTTGAGTTCTTAGCGCTAAACCTTTAAATATCCAAAGATCACCATGTCATGGTGGTTGGGTGTTACAGACTGCCTTCTGCATCTAGTGATGCTTTGCCCACGTTTTTTAAATTGTTAACAAAGTTGCAGTACAATGAGATTGTCATACTGGGCGATTTAAATTGGGACTGGTTGAAGCCCGCATCGGACGCTTTTAAAGTAGAATGCGATGCTCTAAACTTGACGCAATTAATCAGTTCCCCCACAAGACCAAATCCTAAATGTCCTGAAAAATCATCGCTCATTGATCTAATCCTGACAGATATTCCTTTCAAATATCCTGCTATTGGCATTTTCTCTAATGATGTAAGTGATCATTGTGTAATAGCTGTAGTCAGAGATACTAAGATTCCCAAGTGCAAACCTCGTTTTGTTGAAAGACGAAATATGAAGCAGTTTGTGGAGCAAGGTTTTTTACATGATTTATTTCATTTTGACTGGGATAAAATTGCTCTATTTGATGATGTCGAAATGGCCTGGAATTTTTTTCATGATAGTTTTTTGAACATTGTAAACAAACATGCCCCTTTCCGTAAATTTAGAATTAAAGGTAGGGATAACCCCTGGTACACAGCGGAGCTCTCAAACCTGTTGCGTGAACGTAATGTGGCCTGGGCTAAAGCTAGAAAATCAGATACAGCTGCTAATTGGCTTCTGTTTAGACAACTTAGAAATAAATTTACATCTGCTCTCAGAAAAGCCAAGTCTGAGTATTATCTCTCTGTAACTGCAGAAAACCTGAACGATCCAAGAAAATTCTGGAAGGCTGTTAAATCAGTAGGATCTGCTTGTGATGACTCAGTTGAACTACCTAATTGTATAGTCAAAACGATGTAACTGTATCTGATAAGCCTGAAATGTTAAATTGTTTTAATGAACATTTTATTTCATCAGGGCTCCTGTTTGACTCTGTTACTCCCCCTAGAACCACTGGAAATGACTCTGCAATTGAGGAGAGTGCTGTGCAACACAGTTTCAGCTTTGTGCCTTTCTCTGTGGCTGAGGTCCACAAAGCCCTCAAGGCGCTAAACCCTAGAAAATCGGCTGGTCCGGATCATTTGGAGCCTGGCTTTTTAAAATTAGGAGCAGATTTTATAGCTCAACCTTTAACACATCTTTTTAACCTGTCCTTGGTTTCAAATGAAATCCCCAAGATTTGGAAGGCTGCTTACGTTTTACCCCTTTTAAAAGGTGGAGATCCAACAGTGTTGAATAATTACAGACCTATCTCTAAACCTTCTGTATTGGCTAAAGTGCTAGAGTCTCTGGTTAGTGAACAGGTAAAAAATTACCTATACAGCCATTCAATTCTATCCAAACATCAGTCAGGGTTTAGAAAAGAACACAGCACGGTCACTGCTGCTATGAAAGTTGTGAATGACATCTCAAAAGCCTTAGACCAGGGATGTCAAACTCATTCTATTGAGGGCTGCGTGTATCCAGGTTTTTGTTCCAACTGTGCCCTACACCAGCTGATTTCACTAATCAGCTCAGCTCTTCAACCAAGGAGGTGAACTAATTAGTGGAATCAGCTGGTGTAGAGCATGGTTAGAACAAAAACTTGCATACACTCGGCCCTTGATGGAACGAGTTTGACACCACTGCCTTAGACAGTAAGAAACGCTGTGTGGCTCTTTTTATTGACTTGTCGAAAGCATTTGACACTGTGGACCATGAGATTTTAATCAATTTAATACTGATTTGTTAATACTGGTTTCTCTCAACACACTGTGGGTTGGTTTGTTAACTACCTTAAAGACAGGACTCAGTCTATTCAGTCTGACGGTCTGACCTCTGATGTCCTAAGTGTGTAATGGGGTCCCTCAAGGTTCAGTGATTGGCCCACTTTTATTTACTATTTATATAAATTGTCTGGGGGAAAATGTGCCAAATGCATCTTTCCATTTTTATGCAGACGACACTATTATTTATTGCTGGGCAGCGACCCTAAACGAGGCCTCTAAGCACTTGCAACAGGCTTTTAACAAAGTGCAAGACCAATTTTATCAGTTAAAGCTTCTTCTAAATGCTGAAAAAACCAAACTTACGGTTTTCTCCAAGTCTAGCAGAGGGATACACTCAAACCAGGGGATTGTTACTACTACTGGCCAGCAAATCGAAGTAGTCTCCTCATACAAATACTTAGGTTTTTTAATTGACGACCATCTCTCCTTCCAATTACACATAGAGAATCTGGTGAAAAAGCTGAAACTTAAGTTGGGTTTTTATTTTAGGAACAAGTCTTGTTTTTCTTTTACTGTCAGACAAAAAATTGTCGAAGCTACGTTTTTGCCTGTTCTTGACTATGGAGATGTGCTATACATGAATGCTTCTGCCCATTGTCTTCATATGCTTGATACAGTGTACCATGGAGCTATACGTTTCATTACAAAATGTAGAGCCCTTATTCATCATTGTACATTTAGTCTAAAGTGAACTGGCCTTCTCTGTCAATACGTCGGCTTAGCCATTGGTATGTTTTTATCTACAAAGCTATTTTAGGTAAACTTCCTGGCTACTTGTCTTGCTTCATCTCTTATGGTTGCTGAAGGAGCAACAGCTCAAGGCAACAGCTCAAGACAACAGCTCAAGGCTACAGCTGCATCGGGAACTGGGGGGGAGAAAGAATGGAATGATAAGCTCGACGAAACAATAAAACAATATAGCAAATGTAATTATAGCAAATGCTTAAAAATCACTGAAATCAAGAAAATGGTTAAGCCAGAAAGGTCAGATAAGACAGCTAAAACAAGTCACTCAAATCCCTCGGACTTGGCATTAATTATGGAAAGCCTGGAAGGTATCAAGATCCAACTGAAAGACATAATGCAGGAGTTACAAGATCTTAAAGATGAAAATATCAAGAAAGACCAACAAATAAAGGCTCTAACATACAGAGTGGAGGAGCTTGAACAGCATGGGAAACTTAATGATGTGATCATCACAGGGCTCAGAATCAAACCAAGGAACTATGCCAGGGCGACGAGGTCCCACGAGGAGACAGACGAGGCAGACATTCAATCTGTGGAAATACAGGTGTGGAATTTTCTTGATTCCAAAAAAATCGATATGGATCTTACAAACGTGGATTCTTGTTATCTGCTGCCCAAGAGAAAAACTAACGAAGGCAGGGAAAACGAAACCCGCGCCGTGGTGCTGAGATTCATAAGTAGGAAATACAAAGTTGCTCTACTGAAACAGGGTAAAAATCTGAAAGGATCCAACGTGTTCATCAATGAAAATCTCACCAAAGTAAACGCCACCATCGCTTGGAAAGCGCGACAATTGAAGAAAGGGGAAAAACTACAGAACACCTGGACGGCAAACTGCAAAGTTTTTATCAAACCAAATGGGTCTTCAGAAAACACCAGACCGGTGCTGATCAGGGCGCTGGAGGAGCTGGAGAAATATGAATAGTAAGGTACGTGAAAACAATGTGAAAACGCCATGAACTCAGTACAATCAAAAAGTAAAACTTCACGGATTATAATGAATGAATTGATGGATAAAATTGCTGACCATGAAAAAAGGAGTATGATATCTAACCAGAACCCAAGATCAAAAGCCCCGAATGAAGAAGTGGATCCAGACAGACACTTTTATTATAATGAAACAAACAAATGTGGATATTACTTGGAAGACCAATTCAATAAGAACATTAGTATGGGTGGAAAGCTGTCAATAATCCACTTCAACAGCAGGAGTCTATACGCAAACTTTGAACAGATACAGGAGTATCTATGTACATTTGCCAAACCATTTAACATCATTGCGGTGTCGGAAACTTGGATTAACGTTGAGAAATGCAAGGATTTCCACCTGGAAGGGTATAATTTTGTGTGTAAGAACAGAATCAACAAAGCTGGTGGAGGAGTTGCACTGTTTATTGAGGAGAGCATAAATTTTGAGATAATGGAAAGCTTGTCAATTGTCGTTGAAAATGTAATGGAGTGTGTAACAATTGAATTCTCAGCGCTAAAAGGTAAAAAAACTGTTATATGCAATGTTTACAGAGCTCCTAGCTCAAAAATAGACATTTTCAAAAATTGTATGGGAGAAATATTATCAAAAATGAATCAATCAAATGTTTTTATATGCGGTGACTTTAACGTAGACATATTAAATCCCAACGATAATAAGTTGATTGAGGATTTCGTAAACACCATGTATGCGTGGGGAATGCGACCATTAATTACCCAGCCAAGCAGAATCACTAAACATAGTGCCACACTAATTGACAACATCTATACAAATATACTGGACACAGTAATAACAAGTGGTATTATGATAAATGATATCTCTGATCACCTTCCAGTCTTCGCTATCTGTGACTGGAAACACACTTTGGATCAGAAACCAGTGACAAAAATCTTAAAAAGAATTAGAAACGAAAAGAGACTCAAAGATTTTGAACAAGATATGATAAAGCAAAAGTGGAATGATGTATTGAATGAAAGAGACACAAATAAAGCGTATGAGGCCTTCTTAAACACAGTAAATTCAATATATGACAAGCACTGCCCGGTAGTCAAAAATTCGAGAAAAGGCAAAAAAATCAAAGAAATAAGGCCATGGATTACCAAGAAAATAGAAAACACCTGTAGAAAAAAAAACAGCTTATATAAACAGTTTTTAAAGGAAAGGAGCGAACAATCATATGCAAAGTACAAACGTTGCAGAAACAGAGTGACTGATCAGTTGAGGAAACACAAAAAAGATTATTATGATAAGTTACTATCAGAAAATATAAACTACACCAGGAATCTCTGGAAAATAATAAATTCCGTCTCTGGGCGTAAGGTCAAGAGGACATTCTCGGATCATTTCAATATAAACAACAAGAGGGAAGAAGAAAAAAAGTCGACATTAGACAATTTCAACAAATACTTTGTTAGTGTCGGTCCGGAGCTAGCCAAGGCCATTCCTTCCACACTCCTACAGTGGGATCACTTTGATAGGGGCAGTGAGACAAAACAAGAGTCATTATTTTTATATCCTGTTACTCAAAATGAAATGAAAGAAATACTGAGAGACTGCACAGCTAAGACATCCACTGACGCAGATCAGATAGACATGATATTGTTAAAAAGGATATCAAAGGCGATCATACCTCCACTAACACATATATGTAACCTATCGTTCTGTAATGGCGTGTTTCCAGACAAAATGAAGATAGCAAAAGTTCTTCCTTTATACAAAAATGGAGACAAACAGGAGTTTTCAAATTATCGTCCTGTTTCAATTTTACCACAGTGCTCAAAAATTATTGAAAAGCTCTATAATGTAAGATTAGATAAATTAATTGTTAAACACAAACTGTTATGTGACAACCAATACGGGTTCAGGAAAAAACATTCAACAGCACTGGCCCTAACAGAATCCATAGAATTTATCAAAGACGCGCTAGACCGGAAACTATTCACCATAGGCATCTTCATAGACTTGAAAAAAGCTTTTGACACGATAAACCACAACATATTGATGGAAAAATTGTATAGATATGGAGTTAGAGGAATCGCATTACAATGGATAAAGAGTTACCTATCAAATAGAGTTCAATTTGTTCAGATAGGGGACAACATATCATCATGCCTGGACATCACCTGTGGGGTCACACAGGGTTCAGTCCTAGGACCAAAATTATTTTTACTATATATTAATGACATAGTCAAAGTATCTGACGTTTTAAAATTAATTTTATTCGCGGACGACACTAACATCCTATGTTCTGGAATTGATCTTAAACAAATGGTCACATCAGTTAATAATGAAATGTCAAAGCTTCACACGTGGTTTAATATTAATAAACTATCATTAAACCTTTCAAAGACAAAATTTATATTATTTGGGAAAAGAGGCCAGAAAGAAAATATAAACATAAAAGTCAATGGTATCAACATTGAACGAGTGAACGAACACAAGATTCTGGGGGTTACGGTAGATAGCCTCCTGACATGGAAACCACATGTGAAGCTAGTTCAATGTAAATTGGCAAAAAGCGTGTCTATTTTGTGGAAAATGCAGAAACTACTCAATCAACATTCACTTAAGACAATTTACTCGGCACTCATAACACCTCACCTAAACTACTGTGTTGAAGTGTGGGGACACACATATAAAGACACTATAGAGCCACTGTTCAAACTCCAAAAAAGGGCAATGAGAGTTGTATATAGTGTCCCATATAGAGACCACACAAATGATTTGTTTATTAAGGCAAAGTTTCTCAAGTGGCAGGATATAATAGAATATAATACTGTACAAATATTATTCTTAGCCTCCAAAAACCTCTTACCCGTAAATATACAGAAACTGTTTCTAAAGAGAGATGACATACATAACCTAAGAGGAAATATGATTTATAAACAAAAATCTATAAAGTCAACACTCAGAGGTCATTCATTATCCATTGTGGGGGTTAAACTTTGGAACAGTTTACATGATGAGATTAAAATGTCTACAAATTTAAAGACTTTCAAGGGTAAGATAAGATGCAAGATGGTAGAAAATTATCAAGTCTAAAAAATAGGGGGTTATCATGAAATGAAAACAATGTCATGATGTACTTTACTTTAATCAAATGTATAATATGAACATTGAAACAAATTGTTTTGACCAATGTATGACATGTACATTTAAACCTACTTATTTGGACTTTAATAATCTGACTTTAATAATCTGGTTTGTTTTACTTTAGAGTATTTTATTTTATTTTTTCTTTCCTTCTTGATCAGTTTCGCTATAAAGAAAACTTAGCTATGCTGTTGTGATACTAAAAATATCTGTTTTAATCAAATGTATAATATGAACATTTAAAATCGTGAGGGAATTGGGGCGGGACTTGATAAGCAGGCTGCTTTTTTCCCGTATCCCTTTTCGGCAGGAAATGTATTTGTTAAATGCATATTTCAGAAATGTGATGCAATGTGATCATAAACATGCCGAAATAAACAAATAAACAAGAAACTTTCTAACTAGAAAACAAAGTTCTTATGGGCTACGATCACAGGATTCTTTGCTAATGACGGTCCCTCAGTGTATTTCTGATCTTGGTAAAAAGGCTTTTGGGGTTTCTGCTCCATCTGCTTGGAATAGCCTGCAAGATGATATTAAACTACAGCACACAGAAACTCTAAACTAATTTAAAGGTATGATAAAGGTAAAGGAATCTGAAACCATAGGAAACTGTAAATGTTTGAATTTTTTTTTTTCTTTCTTTGGAACTTCTGTGTATTTAAAACCATGAGCTCACTTGTTCTGAATGTTTTAATGTTTGTTTTGTCTGAAACTTTGTGTTTTGCTGTCCTTCTTGGCCAGGTCACTCTTGTAAAAGAGATTTTAATCTCAATGAGTTTTTATCTGGTTAAATAAAGGCTAAATAAAAAAATATAGATGAGTTACTCTGTAGATTGCGCTGATAATAATGACTATAGATGAGTTACTCTGTAGATTGCGCTGATAATAGTGACTATAGATGAGTTACTCTGTAGATTGCGCTGATAATAGTGACTATAGATGAGTTACTCTGTAGATTGCGTTGATAATACTGACTATAGATGAGTTACTCTGTAGATTGCGCTGATAATAGTGACTATAGATGAGTTACTCTGTAGATTGCGCTGATAATAGTGACTATAGATGAGTTACTCTTCCACACAGACGCGCTTCTGCTCTTCCGTGAGTCAAACTCAGTCCAGAAATGCGGAAGTGCAGTACGAGTGGGAAAATTAAAAATAGCTGCTGCTGTAAGTTAGTTACTATGAGATTTATTTATAAAACAACAGACTTTGCAAGTAAGCCGACACGTCACACGCAAGCCAGTGGAGCAGACTCAACACACACACATCTGAACACACAGCAAGTGAGGAGTTTTCGCGGAGCACCTAGCCTCCCAGGCTAGCCCAGATAGCAATGGGACCGATCTGTGGAGCCACAGCAAACAACCCGCAACCACAGCTAAATCTACCACACAGGAGACAATTGGAAACTTACCCCCAGTGAGGTCAACCGCCAGGTGAGGAGCAGCTAGTCAGCGAGAGGGCACGGACAACACCAGAGTCAGCAGCACAGATGGCAAGCGGAGACTTACCCCCTGAACTGCCAGCTACCAAGGATTTACCAGCCAGCCGACAGAATAGTAAGCCAGAGGCTACCAAGGCATCCACAGATTCCGGCTCCCAAAAACAATGCGATGTAGGCATTTGTCGGGTTTTCCCAGTGGATGTTACCGTAGAGAACACCAGCTTGTCTGTCTTTGTTGCTACTTGAGTCCGATGATTGCGCAAGCTTCTTCTTTTCCTAGAGTCGTAAAGTTAAACCATTTGTGAAAAATGAAAGTTTTGGAGAGTAAATGGCAGTTGGCATCTTCTACATTATGCCTGAAGAAGAGAGTTTGAAAACCACTGACTAAGAAGTTGGAATTGTATCAAATGATCATTGAGGATTACAGCCGGCGAAAGCAAACTGCACCCGCTGTAGTTTCAAACGCGTCCCACAACGCGTCCCAGCACATCAAGGAAAATACATGCTGGAATAGCAATGTGATGAGAAATGAGAAAGTAAACAATAGTTCTGGGTGGAGAAGTCCAAACTTAACTGAAGACGGGTACTCAATGTAGGCAAAAGAAAATGTCCTTCGAATGAGGCAGAGCAAAGGGGTGTACACAGGCACAATCCATCTGGAACACCTAGGGAGTTTCACAGTGGTGTAGTGACCATTTCTGTTTGAGGAGTCAGACGTTGTCCATCAGAAGTTCTTCTGGATTGGAATAATCATCCCTGGAGACAGGAAAGCATGAAGCATGTATGAGAAGTAATGTTTAATAGATTTACACATTGCTTGGACAGGATTTAGAAAGGTAAGAAGACACAGTCAGCAACTTGCCGATGCCGAAAGATGAACCATATGGTTATTGATCATTTTCAGATGAGAGAGAGTGAAAGTATGTGTTTGTGTGTGTGTGTGTGTGTGTGTGTGTGTGTCATGGTTTTTGACGAGTCCTTCCCTTGCGGTCGTTTTCCTAGGTAGCCATGCAAGGGCGCTGCCCTTTTAGTGGATGTTTGCTCCACCCCGTCTTTATTACGGAGCTTGTCTCAGCATCCTCACCTGTGCGTGGTTCCCTCGAGCCCACGTTTCCTTCGTTCTGGGCTTCTGTATTGTTTTGTGTTTGATATTAGTTTTGCCTTTGTTTGCCTTAGCCGGTATGGTTAGGTCTAGGCTCTGTAGGAGACCTCTTTGCTCCAATGTGTTTTATTGGAGTAATGTGGGATTTGCTTTTGTGTATGTAGCTATTAGGACTCTTCGTCCGTGGCTCTTTTCTGTCTCCCAGCTTCCTGGTCTTTCCTTTCTTTCTTTGCCTAGACCTGTTGCCTTTTCTGTCTCTTGCCTTTTCTGTCTCTCCATCCTCTCTCCGTCTTTGTTTGTGGGTATATTTATATAGTCATTTCTTACTTAAGAGATAAGGCGTTTATCATACTGAGGCAGGGCTTTATCTATACTGAGAGGCAGGGCGTATATTTTTTTCTAGGCTTGCGTTAGTCATTGAGCTGTTCTGTTCGTCCTTCGGTACCTGTCTCCTTATAGGGAGACTGGGCGATTTTGTTCGGAACTGTAGTTCTGTTCGCCCTTCGGGTACGTCTCTCTGCACAGGGAGACTGGGCGATTTTGTTCAGACAGGAGTTCTGTTCGCCTAATGGTAGGTCTCTCCTTACAGGGAGACCGGGCGATTTCATTGACATGTTTGCGTGTGACTGCGAGCCTATGAAAGTAGCCATGGAATGTTAGATCACTGTTCCTTTCGCCTTCTTGTTACCTTCCCCCTTATTGAGATGTAGGGCCATTATTTTTCGCATGTCTTGCGTTTGGCACACTGCCGGGAGGTTAGGACACGGAGACTGCTTCCCTTCAATTCCTGCAGCAAGCAGTTCGCTCCGTTTAGAGCTAGGGAGTTATTTTTCGCTTGTCGCGTTCTCCCTTTGATTGGCTCTAGTTTACGTTCCTTTGTTTGTTACCTCCGAGGCAGCTCCTTCTCTCATTTCACGTTAGCATCTCGTTGTTCACTGTTTTGTATACTGTGAGTATTCAGTGTTTTTTAGCTCGTTGTGTTTTCCGAGCTTGAGATTCTTTGCTCTCGTGTGACGTTCGCCCGGTTATACGGGTCGTTTTCTGTTAGGCCCCTTTTTTCTAGTTCCCGTGTTGTTTCCCTCCAGTCGAGAGTGGGAACTAGGTGATTTGCGTTAGTAATTATATTTCCTTATATACGGGGTCTCTCCGTCTCAGTGGCTTTCCGGTGCTTAAAGAAACCCCTTGCTGCGTTTGGTCCCTCGAACCTCACACGTCACACCCCCTTACAGTGTGTGTGTGTGTGTGTGTGTGTGTGTGTGAGAGATATAGTGTCTCATATTGGCCTTTTATTAAGTATAAAACTGCTTATTTCTAATAAGCCTTGATATGACTGGTGTACAGAGAGGAGTGTAATGTTAAAATTACATTCAAAATGTATGTTTAATCCAAGGTGTGCTACTTCTAAGTCAAGGGAAAACACTAAATATACGCTCTGTACACACAGTTTCTCAAAAGAGAACCTGGGCATTAAAACTTTTCCCACTGTACAAGGATCTTCATAAAAATATAAAGGAATGTCTGACACATAAAACAAGGTAAACAGGGCTTACCAGGAATTCTCTAATGAGAGCATCCTGTTCTTCACCCATATATAGGATCGGGCACTGGATTGCGACCTCCCTCCTCTTTCACCATGGTTCTGTCCTGTAAAGTGGCAAGAAAGTTTTGTTAATAAAATGTATTTGCAGTGAGCAGTACACACCTCAAACCCATGAGGAGCACATGACAGAGGAGCATTTGATGAGTGGCATATGAGATGTGTAGATTGATAAAAACATTCACAAATGAGTAGAGATTATAATTTATTCTATCCTTGCTCAGTTTCCTCTCAGTTATCCCAGTTATCATTAGCAATTCTAATGATTTTACAACTGACAAAGCAATAACTTTAACTTCATTAAATGGTTAAATATCCATATATTACTGTTCAACTCATAAATCCCATCAAATAGAGGTGAATTAGTCACCATTTAATACATAAAGTACAGCATAGGCTAAGGTTTATTTATTACTAACCTGCTGTAGACATTCAATAATGCTCTTCATCTTTTAGCCTGCTGTGCCTCCCTTTATGTTGCAAAATGCCAATAGTCTTGGGGTGTACTTTTCCAGAACACTCAGGAACTTTGGCTTGAGATTGATTGTTATAATTCTCATGAATTCCTGCCTGGCCTATAAGACAACAGAAATAATAATCAACCAAGTACAAGTGAAACGCCAATCACATTTGTCAAAATGAGAACATATAAATGAACTGTTGAATGATCATAGATTGCACTGCCAAGAAAGTACATGAACTCACCTGAGATACAGTGAAGATGGCAGTTATTCCATCATGACAACCTCCAATTAAAATAGTACAATTGGTTAGTTGCTTTAAAATTACACTAATGAGCATGACCAGATATAATCAACAGGGTAACATTGCATTTTAAATAGTGGTAGGTAGCTGTAGCTATGAAATTTACCTTAAGTATGTGTAAAAACCTGATGACAATAGTCTTTTATGAACAAATCAGGGTCTGTTGAAAGTTCAAAAATGCAATTATTACAAGAGATATTTGTGATAAAGATATTTTACATAGGTGCTCTCAGATAAATATTAGTTATACATTTTAAGCTAAATTCATAACTCCAACATTAATATTTAAGTGCAGATAAGTGAAATATCTCTAGTATACATAAACATGTCAAAACATAAGAATCTTAAACTGTACCATAAGAAAAACAAGTGTAAGCACGAAATTCAAGCTATTATACTTACTTTTATTTTCAAATTTACATTAAAAAGTAAAATTTAGCGGTGGTCAAGGTAAGCTAAGGGGCACCATTATTTTTCCATTCTCTCAAACTTCCTCCGTCTCAGTCAGTGGCCAGCGTTTGATTTCTCAACCTCCCCCTCCGTAGCCTGTGAACAGCCCAGGTAACGAGGAACGTTTGGATCTTTAAAGAATGTTCCCTATACAGCCCTGTAATGTCATTGCAGAACATTACATTGGGAACATTCTGGGGTGTATAAGGGAATGTTACTCCAAGATCACAAAAGAACATTCCAGGAACATCCCATAAATGTCACAGACATTGCAATGCGTTCCCTGGATGTCGAAATGTTGAGTTCCCTTCAAGTCCTCAGAACATTCCTAAAACTTCATTGTGGAACTGCCCCTTCACATTCCATGAATATTACAGGAACATTCTATGTAACATAAGTGGAATATTCTAGGAATGTTTGTCGAAACGTTCCCTTTGGGTTTCTCTAATGCTTGGATTTAACATTCCCTTACTGTGAGACCGAAGTACATTGCTAACATTCCCCATACATTCTTGCCACGTCCTTACAAAATGTTATTTTGTGAACATTCTGGGATGTATAGGGGAATGTTACTCCAAGATAACAGAAGAACATTCCACGAACATCCCATAAATGTCACAAATGTTGCAATGCGTTCCCTGGATGTCATAATGTTGAGTTCCTTTCAAGTCCTCAGAACATTCCTAAAACATGATTGTCGAACTTCCCCTTCACATTACAGGAACATTCTATGTAACATTAAGGGAGTGTTCTCGGAATGTTAGTCGAAACGTTCCTTTTGGGTTTCTCTAATGCTTGGATTTAATGTTCCCTTACTGTGAGACTGGAGTACATTGCTAACATTCCCCATACATTCTTGCCACGTCATTACAAAACGTTATTTTGTGAACATTCTGGGGTGTATATATAGGGGAATGTTACTCCAAGATAATAAAAGAACATTCCAGGAACATCCCATAAATGTCACAAATGTTGCAATGCGTTCCCTGGATGTCATAATGTTGTGTTCCTCTCAAGTCCTCAGAACATTCCTTCAACTTGTTTGTGGAAATTCCCCTTCACATTACAGGAACATTCTATGTAACATTAAGGGAATGTTCTCATAATGTTAGTAGAAATGTTCCCTTTGGGGTTATCTAACGCTTGGATTTAACGTTCCCTTACTGTGACACCGGAGTACATTGCTAATATTCCCCATACATGCTTGCCACGTAATTACAAAACATTACTTTTGGAATATTCTGGGGTGTATATATAGGGGAATGTTACTCCAAGATAACAAAAGGACATTCCAGGAACATCCCATAAAAGTCACAAACGTTGCAATGTGTTACTTGGATGTCATAATGTTGAGTTCCTCTCAAGTCCTCAGAACATTCCTACAACTTGATTATGTAACTATTATTAGATCTTAGGCCTGTTCTTCTGCTGCTGAGTAGATGGTGATATGTAGTTCCATTTAAATATATTTTTTGTGGCATTCTGGCTTTATTGGACAATAAACAATGAGAGACTAGAAAATCAGAGGGAAAGAGAGAATGGCCTTTGAGGTTTATCTTGAGCAGGATTAGAACCCATGTTATGGAAATCCGGAATCGCTGATGACATGCGATTTACCTGGTTGAGCTACTAGAGGACCTTAACCTCTGAGTGAAAAAAGCTAAGGGCTAAAAAGCTTAGGGCTAAAAGCCCTAAAATAAACGTCTATTGCAGTCAGTGAAAAGACCTCTTAAAATGGTTCCAAAGTTCATTTTTTTCTACATCTATTTGTAGACCTCTTTCAAGAGTTCTTGTTTAGACCACGTTTCAACTAAATAAATAAACACCACAGCAAGCAGGAATCGAACTCACAACCCTCGAATCTAAAGACAAGGGCTTTTCCACTGAGCCATCAAGGCCACATGATTACCTGTGTGTTTTAGTCTTTTATGAATGATATCACAAACGAGCATGGACAGGCAAGTTAACTCATGTACAAGTCCACACACATGCGCATAGCAGAAATTCGTGCAACATTATTTTTGGGTAAAAACTCTGTCTGCCTAGGATAGAAACTTGTGCCATGTTGTTTGCCCAAGCTTCTTGTCGCAACAAATTGGCTAAATGTTTTAAACATTTTAAGTGATTTTAAGTAAAACATCATGCGGTGAAATTACATCCACGTGTCGTCCGGATTTCGCTTGCCAAAGCAATGACATTTTGAGAAATGCATCCACATTAATCCATAATGTTTGTCTTTGAATTTACAACTGAATCACATATGAAAATTTATAACATAAAATGTGCACATTTATATTGTAGATTTTAGCCAAAAATGGCCAAATGAGAGCTTGGATGGTATTCCATATTTCACCAACATTTTAACGTTTATAGGTTTGTGCTCTGGGTATATGCAGATGACACCACCATTGTAGTTCCGCCGATGTAATGGGACGTGACGTGTGAGGTGGGAGGAGCCAAACGCAGCAAGGGGATTCTTTAAGCCCTAAGGCCACTAAGGCGGGAAACCCCGCAGTTAAGGGAGGAGACAAGACAGGGAACACACGTACCAAAACTACTGACCAGCACACTGTCACACACTAATGAGTAGAAGCGCAAACACCAAGTTTTCAGCAAGAAAACCAAACAAGGCCAATGGAACAGAGCACAAGGTTCCCATACTTCTACGAGCAAAGTGACAGAAGAAAGAGCCAGAAACAACAAACGCCCTGTCTCGGCAACGAGACGTATAAGGACAGGCGAGCAGCATAAATGGTACACATAAAACACACACAACCAACAAACACTGAAAACTAATATGAATTAGTATACCAAGAGGCGAAAGGAACGGGGATCTAATGTTCCAAGGCTACCTCTCGAAGGCTCGCAGTCAAATGCAAACATGTCCACAGCATCGCCCAAGCTCAAAATAAAGAGAGACACACCTGGAGAACGGACAGAACAACAGTTCCGAACAAAATCGTCCCGCAGGTGAAAAGGACGAACAGGACAGCAGCACCGGACATCACCGGCTAAAAGACCAAACGGGTTTGATAGAGAATAAAAGCCGTGCCTCTTGATAAAGAGGAATGTAATGAGGCGAAGGAACAGAGATAACGTTCCATGGCTAGTTTCATAGGCTCGCAGTCAAATGCAGAAACCATAAAGGGGTAAACGCCCGATCTCCCAGGAGAGAGAAACATTTTACAGGCGAGCCGACGGAGCACCGTCGTCCCATAACTTTATTATCAAACATGACTAACGCAAGCTTAAATGAAAACACACGCCCTAGCCTCTCAGTAAAGGAATATGTAACGAGGCGAAAAGAACAGAGCTAACGTTCTAAGACTATTTTCAGAAGCGCACAGTCCCACACACACATGTCCACAACATCACCCAAGCTCCATATAAGGAGAGACTCCCTCGGAGAACGAACAGAACTACAGTTCCGAACAAAATCGTCCCACAGGTAAAAAGGGCAAACAGGACAGCTGCAACAAAAGACCAACGCAACCTTAATAGAAAATAGCACGCACTGCCTCTTAGTAACGGGAAGTGTAACGAGGCGGAGGAACAGAGATAATGTTCCATGGTTACTTTCATAAACGCGTAATCAAACACAAACATGTTCATAGCATCGTCCAAGCTCCATATAAGGAGGGACACACCCGGAGAACGAACAGAACTACAGTTCCGAACAAAATCGTCCCGCAGGTGAAAATGACGAAACAGAACAGCTGTAACAAAAGACCAACGCAAACTTAATCGAAAATAACCGACCTGCCTCTAAGAATAATTAAAACCCTAAAGTCAGTATGATACAAACTCTTAGTAAAGGGCAATAGATCTAGGCAAAACGACAAACAACCCAGCTAGCCTACGGACCTGTGCCGATTCCGGCTGAGTGTCGGCACTGTCGGCTAAGTGTAGGCTACGGCGACAGTTATCCGGGCCGATTCTGGCCAACCTTCGGCAGAGTCGCCTGATTCTAAGATGCGGCCGGCTGTGGCTAGCCACACTCGGGCCGATTCTGGTTTGAGGCGTTTCGCCCAGATCTGGCAAACGTGAATCGGGCCGATTCTGGTTACTGCTCGGCATGTTATGGAAACTGGCAACGATTAAAAATAAAACAATTTCCGATTAAACATTTGTGTATGTTCTATGTTTGATCCATCTTTCCATCAATCAGCAGGCAAGTGATCCTAGCTAGTTATTTAACCAATTTTTATTGATTTATGTATTTATTTAAGAAAATCAAAGATTGCTTAACCTTTAAATGGTCATACTTTTAACCAGTTATTTTATTATTTTGGAGCAATATTGATTCAAATTTTAAAAAGGGATTGAATATGTGCACTAAGGGGGTGGATTCATTTCAGCCCAGTTGGTGCATCCAACAACACAACTTCAGCAGTCACACACTTGGTCATAAGTAAACAAATAAATAATGACAGTTATAACAACGTGTCTTTTGAGCCATATCAGTGACGTGAGAATAACTGAAACTGCACGTGAAGTCTGCTCACTGTGAGACAGAATAAAGCGCACACAGTTGGGTAAGTATTGGCCAAGTTTTTTATTTTATTTAACATTAGCGAAACCAAATTTTCACATTCAGTTTACTTTATAGTTCATTTAAGATTACACCTATAGCTAAACACGTTTATTTTCTGGTTGTCTGTTGATGTTCACCAAATTCAGGAAAACATTAGCTAGCTATCTCTCTCTTTCAGAATTTGTCTTGACCGTTTGCTGCCTGGTTCTGAGGTAAATTAACAGAAGCGACAGCTTGCTAGGTTGGTTTTCTAAGGTTAAGGTAATACTTAAATGCCAAATAAAGTTAACGGTAAATTGGCTGTAAGAATAACCTTCACGAAATATATTCAGAGACAATTTGACAATATTAATTTTCGTCTAATTTCTTAGCTACTTGGTCGTTAGCTACATGCTAGTTGCACATTCTGCTCTCGGCAGCTGGCTACAGCGAGCTTACAGACATTAGCTAGCTACCGTTCATTATGTAATACTATCAATGATCAGTATCTAGTTAGTTTATGGACGAGGAAACGTTTACTCTCTGGTGAATAACTTTAGTAATTCGTAAAGGGTAGTGCTAGCTATAGCCAACAGTTTAACGCGAGGTGGAAGTGAGAAAAAACTACCGTTGCTAAGTTACCGTTGTCCTCTCAGCCTCAACCCAGGAGCTGAGTTGACAACATTAAACATACTAACAAATATGTACGTTAAATGCACAACATAGTTTTAACGTAGAGTAATATAATTGATTGGAATAAAATTAAAAGTAATGGTCATAGCTAGAGGAATGTTGTGTAATAATCTCTCTCTGTCGCCGCAGTCACTAAGAACCATCCAAGGCCACAGATGGGGAGATCGAAAAAGTGATAAAACGGTGGCTTCAACTAACTAACGTTAGTTGGAGATCGAGAGGGAGGAACGCTTTGTGAAAATGTTGCCAGAAGGTTGAACTTCATATCATACATCAAAAATTTTAAACCTGAAGGAAATACTTTGACAACAAGAAACATCTCATAAGGTACAAGATTTTTCTAGCTACAAAGAATACATTTGTAAAAGCAAATAAAATACGACGACAGTCTATCGGGGGAGCGATACTTACGTTACCTACGAATGTAGTGCGGCACTGGTCGACTACAACAAAGAAGAGTAACAAGTTGCAATGGCCACGTTCGCTCCGCCGCCGTACTTCCACAGAGAATATTAGGTCAGCACAAAGTAAAGGATTCAACGATAGTTTGACTTGAAAAATTATGGTATAAACACTCAAAATAACCCAGATAGACTGTCGTCGTATTCGTTGCCATAGAGTTGCGCTAGCATTAGCAACGTGTGTATGTCCAAAAGAAGGGACAGCATGGAATTAGCTGAAAATGGTTTCCATCAACCAACTACATCATGGGTAAGTCGTAATTGAGACATTATGTCCAAAATTCCGAACTATCCCTTTAAGATGAGGTGTGGCCAGGATAATATTTGGCGTATTGCTATCTCCAGCAGTGTTTGTTGTTTATTTGTTGGACGTAATTTCAAATGATCCAATTTTATAAATTATTTTAAAATGTGAGAATCCCTCTCTTGGGTGTTTTGTACATCTATCTGCCTGAATAGAAAAAATTTATTTTCAGTCCATTGACTATATTATATTTTTTCTGAAAAGTGGCACCAGACGTTCGTCATCAAATTGGGCGGGACTACGGAGCTCTATAATGTAGCTAAATGCAGTAACATTGTTGCCCCGCCCACTGATTACCATATACAACCTCGTACATGGGCAATAATACAGGCGCATTTCTGCATTTGTGTTGTAACATTGGGGGAGACAGATAGGGCTCTCTCAGATATTGGGACGTCCCCCGTGGAAATCGTTTCTCTTTGAACTTAAAAATGAATCACGTATGAAAATGGTTAAATAAAATGTGTTATAGCCTATGGCACGTCTAAGCCTATGGCACGTGTAGGCCTATGTTGTAGACGCATTTTAGCCGGGCTAAAAAAAGCTAAAAGAGATCTTACCAGATGATTAGATCTGATTTAGCGGCTCTTTAGGTGATCTAATAGTCATTGTACGTACATACAAACAAAATGTACACCTGCTCAGGACCATGCATAGCCTACTGCGTCCGTAAATTTAAAATACCGCAAAATGTAGCTTCTGAATGTCAATTAGGATAAGCCTTTGTAGCCTACTATTTTTGGCAATAAACTAATAAATTCTAATTGCTGGTGTAAACATCAATGCAGGTAGGGTAGCCTGTGCTTTTTTGAACCAACAGTGTTTTGTCCTGGAAAATATTGCAGATATTAACAGTATATGCAGTTATTTTTCGTTCTTACAATTGTACTGCACCTCCGTTGATTGCTACATCTGTCCATGTTAATGTTGGAACAAGAACTAGCTACTAATAAAAATACACTTGGAATCGAATGCTTTCATTGGTGGTGGATAATATGCTCCAAGCTAGGGGTAACCAAGTGCAGTTAGATTGAATGTGTCTTACAAATCAAAATAAATGAGGCAAGAAGTGTATGATCTACTTTTAGCTCTTTAATAAGAACTATGTTGCAAGGCAGCGAACAACATACATAGCCTACTCTTTATCTGGCGCATGAGAGAACAAGAATAATTTTTATAATGTTAGTAATTTAGAACGGACAACTATCAACACCTCCCTTCGCTTTGCCTTGGTATAGGGATGTCTTATTTGGCCCTACTGACACCTATTGGCCATAACGTGTAATAACTCACTTTAACACATTAAGGTTGTCGATTGATATCTTTTTAGTCTAACAATTTGACTGTCTTCCATGTTAGTGTGCATGAATGTATTAGCAGTTAAACAACACTACATGCTGTTTAAGCAACAATAGTTTTAACTAGCTCGTTTCAATCCTTTCATTTTCATTGCATGTAGCCTATAACTAGGCTATCTTTTCAGATGCTGAACTAATATGTTCTTTTTGTTGTTATTTTACATGTAGTACAAAGTTAATTTAAATAAAACTATCTTTCAGGGTAGACTGCTAGCTCCACAACGTCTGCACAGTAAGAAGAGAGACAGAAATGCAACACACACTGTGCACCATTGCCTTGCTTTTGAAGTCAATCACCAGAATTATCATGTTAATATTGACACCCGTTAGTATTTTCTTTCTCTTTTGGTTCAACCTAGTTTATAATTTATTAGTATTATTATTATTGTTAGTTTATTATTTTGTGATAATGACAATAGGATAATGGCTTTTCTGCTAAATTAATTCTTATTCTCTTATTCCACTCTTTTCTCACTAGGACCTCTGGACATCCTATTCTTCTGTGGTGACTAAGGTACATCGGCCTAGTTTCACAGAGGCCTACTAGACATTCTGCTCCATCAACATTTATGTCTACGCCTATTTTTTTCAAATTAATGTACTTATTTATGAATGTTGTGTAAAATAACTTACCTGCTAATAATCCCCAGTTATTTACTCTCAAACATTTGTGTACTCTGGTTTTGTCTACTCCATTTCATATATTGCAATTAGCCTACTATATGTTTGAAGATATATTTTTCTTAATTTTTAAAACTAGAACCGTGAAGGCTGATGCCAATTGGCGTCGTGATTTTAAATTTAGAATGATTTAATCCGTGTTTATAGAATGTTTCTGTCCTGACCTGACTTTTCCTAAATAGTTATACTGCAAATAGCCTACCGATGCTTTTGTAATTCTAAAATTATGAGTTAGATGAGTTTTTCTAGATTTTTTTTTAACCTCAAAGACCCCCTATAACCGCCACGTTCAACGACATTTGGCGGTACCCAAGTGTGAATCGCTCCTTCTCTCCTCCGGGAGCGTATTGACTGCGTTTGCATAATGACCGCATTAGCGTCCCGAGACAGTGATCATGTAACGTTATATAAACTGTTATTTTATATACTCATAATAAAAAATATTTTAATTCATTAAAATGTGTTTTATTTTCCTAGAGTAATTTATCAAAAGAGCCATTCATCTAGGTTTTATTCTGATAAGGTACCTGATTGTGTTTGTACCACTGCAGCGCGACTTTGGAAAGTTTTTTTTCCTGAAAATAGATAGCGTCTGAAAAAGGTCTGTTGCAAATGATGTAGCCTAATTCCTTTGTAGCCTAAAAATGTAGTGTATTGCAAATGATGTAGCCTAACCTAATTCCTTTGCTTGTTCATCCTTTGTAATTATGTGATTTATCCAAATAAAAATGTTTGAATTGATTACAATCAGTTGTTTTATTTTTCAAGAGGGAAATCATTTTAGGCATTCGCGGCAATAGGCTATGGTTTTAGCCTATGCGGTTTACAACTCCGAATAACATCTGGTACAGCGAAGTTACATTCCGCGTAAGAATTAATTATTTATTTTCAAAAGGGAGCCATGTAATTAATTAAATGAGGCACTCATCTAGGCATTACTCTGATAAGGTAGCCGGCCATTATCACTTTGTGCACTATGAGGGATGGAGGTAATAGGCCATCAGTGAGAACAAAGGGATGTAGCGAGCCCGCCTTTTATTAATTTATTATTATTATTAATGTAGTTGTTGTTGCTGCATTGTATTGGACTTTGATTAAGCACCACATTATTGTTGTGTAAATTAAAGGTAATTTAAAAATAAAGAGCAATCATTTCTACATGTTCCGTTTTCTCCTGTTATTTGCATCTGAAGGAAGGGGTGGCAGGGAGGATGGGATGGGTAAAGAGCAGTGGTAAATTAACAAAATAAGACTAACCTGGCCCAAAATCGGGCCGATTGTGGATTACTTCTGGCTCAAATCCAGGCCGATACCGCAAATTCCGGTTTAATTACGGTTGCCGGACTCGGGCCAGGACACTCGGCCCAGACTCGGGCCGTACCTCACGACCGACACTCCGCCGATTCCGCACGCCGAAATCGGGCCAGATGTGGGCCGAGTCAATTTTGCTAGCTGGGAAAGGACAGACCAGAAAGCGGAGACTGAAATGAGCACACAAAACAGGAATTCAACCTGAAAGCTCAAAGCACAAAGGCAAGTACCGCAAAACTCCAATAAAAGCACAACGGAGCAAAACGGTCTCCTTAAAAACCTAGATCTAATCATACAATTAAAACTTTAAAAGGGTAAAATAAACCGCACACAAAACAGCACAAATAATACCAGAAAATACACCACAGAACAAACAATCAAAATCAACAATCAATATAGAAGCCCCGAATGAAAGAAACGGAAGGCTTATATAGCTCACCGGCAACCATGCACAGCTGTGAAACGCTGAAGAGACTTCTTCGCGGAAATAAGGAACGGAGTCAAAACTCCACCAACGGAGCAGCGCCCACGTGTGGCGACCGAGGAACACGACCGCAAGGGAAAAAGGTCACAAACCATGACAGCCGACTTTTCAACACAAAAATGCTCACTGGGTAACAGAAAAAACAATGATTATTTAGTCTTCAAATGCCTATTTTGTTATCATATAACCTCAAAATCACGCTTGGATTTTTTTCTCGGAAGGTCAGGCTAAACAAGCTGTTCTTGGCGTGTGTCAAAATAAATATTCATTATTTTACGTCTCTTTTATTTATTTCAATGGGTAGCCTATTTATATCCACTCGCATTTATTTCAAGGCGTAGGCCTATTTATTTCAAGTCGTAGACCTATACATTTCAAGTCGGCATGAAAGGGGTATGTTCAGCTATGATCATTGGTTGCTCAGTCCTTAAATATAAAAAACTAAATACCGCTCACTTATGCGTTGTTTTATAGGTTACATATAGGCTCATATAATACATATATAAGTCACATAAAGATCAGTGTATTTTGGTAGTGTATTGACAGATGCAGACTTCCCCTGAGAAAATATGGTAGGTCTATAACTCCCTTAATGCTGAACTAATTTTCGTGTTATAAACGTCAGAAATATCTGCATAACACAGGTACCTTATTGCCAAATTTCCCAGAGCAGCTAGCATATTTGCAAAAGGCCTTTTAACGGCCTTTTAAAATGTCGAGGTTTTTTGTTGTAAATTCATTTATAATTTCAGAGAAATATGCATAGGTTGCTATAATTGGGACGTCAACAACTACCACTAGGGGGGCACCGTGCATAGGGTAAGCGTCATTAATGGTTAGCCTAGTTTGCCGTGCAGCCCCTTGACAACGAGCTGACGGCGAAGATCTTCGGAGAGGTGGAGAATGCGGAGGAGAACGCCTTCACCCAGCTCGCCATCGAGCTAATTAGCGCGGAGATGCTGATTGTGCTACAGAGGCAGGCTTCCATCCAGCTGCCAGGGGGGAAACACTGGGAGCCCAGCACTCCAGTACAGCAGATGGCAAAAACAGTCCCCAAAACCAACATGCTGGGTGAGTGTGACATGGCTGTCCTCGACAATCTCCTTCGTTCCAAGCCCTCCATCTCCAGTCACAACCTGGAGACGCTGGTTATGTGGTGGCAGAACAAACCAAGCCATTATCTGGACAGCCTGAGCCCTGCTGAGAGGACAAAGGTTCTTGGTGAGGCGTCAAGTTCCTTCCTTCATCGCGTCAATGAAGGAAAAGAAGGCTTCTCTTCAAATGGCTCTGGAAGAGAAGATGGCGATGAAGATCCAGTCTAAGGAAGCTAAGGATGCCGCACTTCGGGCCACGAAAATTAGGTTAACCCAAGATGTCACCAAGTGGGGGGGGGCATGGTCCAAGGAGGAGGTGCAGTCACGGCTCGATGAGATCGGCTCTGGCCAGTGGAGGGAGGCACTATTGGCCCAGATTCGGTTTCAGAAAACCGTTCTGAACTCTGCAGGGGAGAGGCATCTCTTCCAGGAGTCGAGGGAGAAGAGGAAGTACACGGTGGAAGAATTGAAAAGAAACCTCATGTCCATCCTGGAGGCTAATTTCAATGTCCCTCAGATCCCTCAGCCTGGTGGTCTGGCGTATAGGTCCAGGGAAGAGCGGCAAGTCGTTGTCAGCGACTGCTGAGCCAAGATGCTCTTTAGATTAAAAGAGGCAGAGCGGAAGGGGAAAATTGAGCAGGCAAAGTCAAGGCTGAAGGAGTTCAGCAGAAGGCCTGAGCTCCCAAGAGGAGGAAGACACAAACACACTGTTCAACATCAAGTATGATGTTTGCGAGGAACTGTGGTGCTTTCCCCTCTTGAAAGATATCAAGAACAATGACCTGTATCTTGTCTGATCCCCCCCCCCCAACACCCCGCCCTGGAGAGGGGTTCGGACATACACACACACACACCTACCATTGCAATGATCAGTTATTTTTGAATACTTTGAGGTTTTAGCATTAATGAATTCTTTATTTTATACCTTGAGGTTTTCATCACTAATCAGTTCTTTACTGTATACTAACCTTGAGGTTTTACCATTAATGAGTTCTTTATTTTATACCTTGAGGTTTTTTATCACTAATCAGTTCTTTACTGTATACTAACCTTGAGGTTTTACCATTAATGAGTTATTTACTGTATACTAACCTTGAGGTTTTAGAATGAATGAGTTCTTTATTTTATACCTTGAGGTTTTTTATCACTAATCAGTTCTTTACTGTATACTAACCTTGAGGTTTTAGCATTAATGAGTTCTTTACTATATACTAACCTTGAGGTTTTAGAATTAATTAGTTATTTACTGTATACCTTGAGGTTTTATCACTAGTCAATTCTTTACTGTATACTAACCTTGAGGTTTTATCACTAGTCAATTCTTTACTGTATACTAACCTTGAGGTTTTACCATTAATGAGTTCTTTATTTTATACCTTGAGGAATTTTTTTTATCACTAATCAGTTCTTTACTGTATACTAACCTTGAGGTTTTACCATTAATGAGTTATTTACTGTATACTAACCTTGAGGTTTTAGAATGAATGAGTTCTTTATTTTATACCTTGAGGTTTTTTATCACTAATCAGTTCTTTACTGTATACTAACCTTGAGGTTTTAGCATTAATGAGTTCTTTACTATACACTAACCTTGAGGTTTTAGAATTAATTAGTTATTTACTGTATACCTTGAGGTTTTATCACTAGTCAATTATTTTTGTATACCTTGACCGATACAGTTTTCTCACGTTCTATGACCAGTGGGTGCACATCCTAGAAGCTATAATTTAACCTATTCATTACTAATACTATACTGTAATACTGTATATATATATTTGAAATTTAACTTGATACACTTTATACAGTAATGTAGGCTATTGACATAATTCTTTTTGTAATAAATAGCCAAGGAGGGAGCCATAATTGGATATAAGCCATATATCCCATTAGCGGCCATTCATTTTTCAGACTACAAAAACCTTAAAATGAGATGTACTACCTTTAAAGTATATGAATCTTAAATTTTCAGCTGATACCATTAATTAATTAGACCTGTATTATGTATAAGTTTTATGCTTAGCATTAATACACAAAAACCTAACACAGCATTTACCAAAGACCAATTTCTTTTTTATGGCGGCCATATTGGATTTAATCCGCCATCTTGGATATTAATTGTGTGATCAATTTTTCCATTTGTTATTAATATTGGTCTTGAAATTCTGAAAAGAATGATATATAGGTTTATGTAATAAAAATGAATAGTTTAAAAGATAACTTGAATTTCATAATTAGTTGTGTTCCATCTCTGCATGGCGGCCATATTGGATTTAATCCGCCATCTTGGATATGAATTGTGTGATCAATTTTTCCATTTGTTATTAATATTGGTCTTAAAATTCTGAAAAGAATGATATATAGGTTTATGTAATAAAAATGAATAGTTTAAAATATAAACTTGAATTTCATAATTTTTGTGTTCCATCTCTGCATAGCAGTGACCACTTGTTCTAGGTTGATATAAATTCTACTAATTCGCATGTATATGTAAAGAGGTAAACCTTGATAACTTTTGAACCGTACATGATAGAACCATGGGGGTTGGACCATTGTTTTTCTCATGCAATTCTCTATGTGATGGACATATATTCTTTAATCTAGGTTGAAAGCAAAAATATATGTGTGAACACCCTACAAACTACTTATGAATGGTAGCCTACATTTTCCACTATGTTGAGCAGCCAGAGTCTACGATGTGTAAAAAAAATCTTGACTATAACGTTGTTTGTATTAAGTAAAGTCATGTATTATGGATATACCTGAGTTGAAAATATGACTGTTAATCCCTTAGTTTGGTAGAAAAAGGCAGGAGTGTCTTCATTATAGCCTATGGGAACCATATTAATGTTAGTTGCTGAAACTCCTGGCTCCTATCGCCTTTCCAGTTCCTATAGCTTAACAGTTACTGGTTCACATTTTAGGTTTATATGAGATGGCTACAGTTGTTCAACTAAAATGCCTAAACTGAATTTGTGAAGCTTGCCTGTTACTAATAGCCTATAGCTGCTAAATAAATTTTAAAACGGAACTCACTTTCTGCATCTGCAACGTGGAGTAGCTAGCCTCTCTGGTTTTATGTCCTCGGTTAGCTACTGCGATAGCCTGGATAAGACATATAATTGTTTACAGTTAGATAGCTACGTAGGTAACTTATTTGACTCATAAAGTTAGGATGCTTTGATAAAGCTACAAAAGTTCAAAGTTTTTTTTCTAATGATAGGGAGAGGTTTACGGGAGAGTATAATTTTGAGGGAATCTCCCCCACCCCCAACATGATTCCCTGCTCATGAAGGGTGATCACAAGTGTGTACATGAACATTTAGATGTATGCTATGTAACCTGGTTTTTAATTGCAATAAAAAACAAATCACTGGTTAAATTTAATCTACAGGCCAGGCCTAAATTAATTCTGCTGCCATTGAGGCAATCTGTATAAGCTGTCAAACTAGAATAGGCTACACATCGGCTTTGACATCACAATGTGTCAACTGTTGCCGATGCCGATAAATTTTATTTGATAGACGATGGTATCGTACATCAGCCCAACCCTATTGCTACATATGTAAGCAATTTATAGAAATATTCTTTGCAACAACTAAATTATTTATTGATTTTAGGCTTATTGCTGCTCTCAAAATTCATGGGGAACAACCATTTTGTTGCTGCCTTTTTGAAAAAAGTTATCCTGGGGGTGCATGCCCCCAGACCCCCCTAGTACAGGCTTAGCCCCCCTAAACATATATCTCTGGCGACGCCCCTGGTTTTAGTTAAGGGCCAGAAATATAGTTTCAGCCAATTGAACACATTTAAACCCAATTCAAGTGAAAGCAAAAAATTCTCAAGTTAAAAAAAATTATAATTTTGAAATTTCCTCTACAACATCCTTTAAAAAGTCACTTATAAGACACTTGCAATATTTATTTTGCACAGATCGATGTCATTATGATTTGAACATTTTCTACCCTATAAAATGTGTTAAGGTAACCCACTAGCTACAGAAAATGACATCGTCACAAACGTTTGAGATTTCAATCCTCATTAGTTCTCCTATTTGGTAATGTAATATTTATGAATACAATTGAAAATACAAGTATTCTTTGGCACAGGTCTGGTACAACCAAAATCCTACGTTATTGGTAGCGTGTTTTCGGAGTTGAGCTCTATCGTCACGAGAGCTCTTGACGAAAGGATCACAAGTTCGCGTCCCAGCATCGGCCCAAGTGTAAATGTTGTATAGCAATTGTTGTAGAATTCCCCCTGTTGTGTCCTTACACCCTCATTGCATTGCCTGTGTACCATAACCTAAAAGCTGTGGACTTATGTTCAGCCTATGCCTATCTCTGCTGTGATTCTCAATGGCTTCTAACCTTGCTTTCCTATCAGTCCTCACTAAATACTGTCTAATAAAGCCAAAGTGCAAAATATTACTGATGGTGAGCCCTTGTGTTAGGCACTTAGACCCATTTAAACCTTTTAAATGAGCGTCCCCCTAATGTTATATATAATGTTCCTGGCACGTTCCTGGAACGTCATATTGAATGTTTGAAGAACACGAGGAAGGTTCCCAGAGCATTCCCTCTATGTTACATGGAATGCACCTAGAATGTTGCACTGATGTTATATACAATGTTTGTCAAGCGCAAGAGAACGTAGAACGATGCTCTAATGTTTTATGGATTGCCCAGAGAATGTTCCCCTCATATTATATAGAATACTCTTAGACGCCAGAGGGAAGGTTCCCAGAACATTACCCTCATGTTACATAGAATGTCCCCTGGTGTTTCATGGAATGCTCCTAGAATTGCTCCCCTGATGTTTATATAAGCTGTTCGTAGAGCACAAGAGGAAGGTTCCCAGAACGATGCCCTCATGTTACTTAGAATGTTGACCTGATGTTTTATGAAATGCCCAGAGAATGTTCCCTTTCTGATGTTACATGGTATGCTCCTAGAAATGTTCCTCTGATGTTATATAAGCTGTTCGTAAGAGCGCAAGAGGAAGGTTCCCAGAACGATGCCCTCATGTACATAGAATGTTCCCCTGATGTTTCATGGAATGCTCCTAGAATACTCCCCTGATGTTATATAAACTGTTCATAGAGTGCGAGAGGAAGGGTCCCAGAATGATACCCTCGTGGTAATCGAACGTTGCCCTGATGTTTTATGGAATGCCCAGAGAATGTTCCCCTCTGATGTTACATGGAATGCTCTTAGAATGTTCCCCTGATGTTATATAAACTGTTCATAGAGCAAAAGAGGAAGGTTCCCAGAAAGATACCCTAATGTTACATAGAACATTCCTCTGATGTTCCATGGAATGTTCCTAGAATGTTCCTCTGATGTTCCATGGAATGTTCCTAGAATGTTCCTCTGATGTTATATAAGCTGTTCGTAGAGCGCAAGAGGAAGGTTCCCAGAACGATACCCTCATGTAACATAGAACATTGCCCTGATGTTTTATGGAATGCCCAGAGAATGTTCCCCTTTGATGTTACATGGAATGCTCCTAGAATGTTCCCCTGATGTTATATAAAATGTTTGTGGAGCACAAGAGGAAGGTTCCCAGAACGATACCCTCATGTTACATAGAATGTGCCTAGAACCTAAGAGGAATGCTCCTAGAATGTTTCTGGAATGTTAAAGGGACGTTCCTCAGAAACGTTGTGTGAAAGTTCTTAGAACCTGAAAAAAACTCAACATTGCATCAACCAGGGAACGTTTAGAGCAACCTTAATAACATACAGGGAACCTTCCTAGAACGCAATTTCGTTAGCTGGGAGAGTGGATTTTGGTTTTACCTTATGTTAAATCACGATGTTAACCATCTTAATTCAAGCTTGCAGTGTGTTGAATGAGTTAACATGACTGATAACGTTAGGTAGACACATTTGTAACTCAGAAAATTTGAATTAACTTTATAGGTAACGTAACGTTAGCTTAAATAAATAGCTGAAGATGTCGGGTAACGTTACCGTACAGCATTTGTGCTACGGTTACATCATTCGCAATGCTTTATGGGATACGTAGTTCAAACCTCTTAAAAACCATTAACAGTCTTATAACATTAGTTACGTTTCACGTTTTCCCACAATTTTGCCCTGAATCAATTTTTATAATGTCACGATTCATCTCGTAGGTCAATGGTTCGGTTCAAGTTTTAAAACTCTTTATCTAACGCTAGCTAGGGATTTTCTTAAATGTCTTGCGTTACGGAGAAAATTAATGGGAAATTTAGGCCTAACCTTACTTCTGGAACCCAGGCTAAGCAAAAGTTCCTTTCCTCCGGACCGTTAGCTATAATATAAAAAATCTAAATCCACAAACATTTATGAGCAAATGGAGCAAACCGATCAATTTTCAGACAGTGACATTAACTAACCTAGCTAACCTAACATAACCAAAAATGTTCATGTTTCAATGCTAGCTACCTAATCTTAGCAACTAGCTAACATTACAGCAGGGCATTAACATTAGTGTACTAGCCAACGTTAATCATTCACAATCGGTACAAGCACATGATTGATAACATGAATGTATAATAATAGTATAAATAACAATAAAACTATATTTATCAGATTTCATGATAATGTATGTTAAGAACCACGGTAACGTTAACTTACCAGCAGTCCAGACTGGTGTGGTGTAACTGGCGATCGTTGAAAATTCTAGACGGTGCAATTTGACTTTGAGCGCCAAGCTTCTTCTTCTTTGGCTTAATAGCGGCTCAGACTGTTAAAGGTGCCTACTGCCACATACTGTACTGGGAGTGTGTAGTATCATTCCAAATACATTATTGATTTATATGTTTATTAATCCTGTATTTTGTAAATATTTAAACAAAGCCCTGAATAAATCCCATTGCTTATCCATTATCTCCAACAATCCTTTGATGTTCCATTCTCTGCCAATTTAACTCATCTTTGCACTTAAAATTATTTATATTCTGCTGTGTATAGCCTACTGATAATTGGTGAGAAATTCCTTTGCCTTATATTTATATAAAATTCTGGTATAGGCTATATATACACACAAACTCCCACGTGTACAGAGAGTGCAGACAAATATAATATCTATATTTATTTCTTGTGCAATTTATATTAATTTTAAAAAGCTGATCTTCCTTCCGCTGTGGAAAGGTAGCTTTTCTGTATAGTTACGCTACGTCATTATTAGTTTTACCAAGTAAAATAATGTATTTTTTTTATTATTTATTTATTTATTTTTTGGTACAGCAATAGTATTTCAGTACAATTGTATTGAAATGCAGATACGCCACATTTCAATTTCCCATTGTCAGTTATGACCCTCTACTGTGCATTTGTCTTAATGCTAAGAATCCATTTAGATTCAATCTACACAATCAAAAACTTCACTGCAGTGTTTGTTAAACATCAAACCCTCAAAAGCACAGAGTGGAGGGTTATAACAGACAATGAGAAATCTAAATATGGTGTATTGCATTTGAATACACAATTATACCATGACATTTATTTAAATTAATAATATATTTTAACTGCTCTACTAACACTTGATAGTATTGGAAGTAAAATAGATATAGCCAATTGTATTAAAATAGTATTATATAGTAAACAATATAATTATACAAACATACTAAAGTATAGTAACACTATATACTGATATTGCCTAAATAACCTAAATTACCCTAATAGGATTATTATAAGTAAACAATTAATAATATAAGTAACTATAGTATTTTTATAGTAATTATAAAGATACCGTGACTCATGTATTTAAAATGCATTGTGAAAATATACAAATGTATTTCTGAAATGTATTTGACATACATGAAATGTATTTTCAGGCTGTCAGAAATGTGAATGAAACAAAAATAATTGTGGGAGTTTTAAGCAGTAGCGAGGGACAGAAAATGCAAAGGAGATGTGTATCCTATAAGTGTTTAACGCACAAAAGGCAAGTCCCTCGTAACTCCAAAGCAGGGCAATGAAGGAAAGAGGTCTCCTTAGACTGCCTACCTATACCTTACCGGCTTAGTGTCAAAATGAGTGAATAACAACCAAGCACCAGAAGAAGGAAATCCTAGGCTTAAATAGAAGCAGGAAATCTGAAACAGGTGCACTCACTAAGTGCCGGAAAGAAAGGAAACCCCGGCGTGGAACACAGAAAAATCCGATAGATTGCCCTGTCGAAAAGAAAAGAACAAACGACCATAGAACAAAGGAAAGACAGGCGCAAACCATGACAGGATAGGATAGATTCCAAACCTACTTTAGGCAAATTAATGCGTCCGCTGTTGCTCGCAAAACTCTGATCAAATGGTCAAAGTAGGCGTTTTAGATCAAATATGAATCAAGATTTTGTGAGGGGGAGCCCTAGCAGAGGATCAAGCGTGACAGAAAGGGTGTATAAAAGTGAATTCCGAAACGGAATCCACCACAAACACGAACGCTTGTCCGTGAGGAGGGAGGACAGGAATAAAGACAGGGAGAGGGAATGTACCTCACTCTCAGGAGAGCGTACAGGTAGAGGTATTAAAACGGAGGAGAAATAATAGCAACCGCGAAACCGAGGGGCGAATATACTCGTAGGCTTGAGTGTGAATAAAAAAATAAAGAGGGAAATAATCTCTCACTCCTGAAGCTGGAGCACAAATAGAGAGACGAGGTTGAAAATAAAACAGCCCGGAAACCGATCTATGCAATCTAGGCTCGTAAAGACGAGAAAATAAATACAGAATAGCCAAAAGAAAGACCTCTCTCTCACCAAAGGGAGTAGAGCAACAGAGAGGAGAAAAACTAAATAAACGGTAAAGAAAAGCAGTCTCCGAGAGACTAGCAAGGAAACGCGAAGGAGGACAGCAAATGGACATGAAAACAGATCCTAAGAATCAAAGTGCAGCCAGGGTAAGTCCCGCATTAACCCAAAGCAAGGCGATGGGGCAAAGTGGGCTCCACTGACTGCCTAAACCTATACCTTTACCGGCTACAAGTGTTATGACAGCAAAACAACATTGAAGCACCAGAAGAAGGAAATGCCAAGCCTTTTATAGCCCGCAGGAAACTCGAATCAGGTGCGAAGAAAAATAGTAGCGAACGCAAAACCCCCGAGCGGAGTACCGAAAGGTTAGGCAAGAGCGCCCTCATGCTGCCAGAAGGGAGAACGACCGCAGAAACGAAACAAGGCTGCCAAAATCGTGACAGATTTAGCAACTGCATAGACTATTTCTCGCCTCAAATGTTTTCAGAAACGTATTTTAGTGGACCGTTTAAGTGGTATAAAAGAGTTTATTAACAGGCCGCCATATTGTTCCGGTTTAAAAACGCAGGCAAAATACGTCTAACCAATCAGGTGCCGTTAATGTTCCCACATAGGCTACTGAACCTGTCTAATATCACCGCCCACCAAACACACAGTTTGGGGTTCCCATGCGTCGTCGCCGGATTTGGTGAGAATCCACCTTCAGTGTGAGCACTGAGCGGATTTTGAATCACTTAACATTCTGCTCTACGTGAGCACTGAGCAACTGTCAAGAACCGTCTGAGTACTGACCGCTCCATCAGGAGAGCGCGCTCACATACACACAGGCCTATACACACACACTGAAGCTATTTTTTATTGGAAATTATTCAAAGTAGCACCAAAATGATTGTGTGACAGTCAAATTTACTTTATTTAACACTTTGATTTTACCATTAAATCGGTATTTTATATTACGATGTGTATAATCATCCGTGTACTTGGGTACATAGCTAACGACGTACTTCCGTATTGCTCCTCTCTCATCCACATCCAAAAGTGCTCAGCTGCGATCTGAGCAGCTCACAGTGAGCGAATCTGAGCAACCCGTTAAAGGTGCATTCTCAACAAATCCGGCGACGACGCATGGGGACGTGCAGGAACCCCAAACTGTGCGTTTGGTGGGCGGTGCTATTAGACGGGTTCAGTAGCCTACGTAAGAACATTAACGGCACCTGATTGGTTAGACGTATTTTGCCTGCGTTTTAAATACGTTTCTGAAAACATTTGAGGCGCAAAATAGATCTAAAACGACTACTTTGACCGTTTGATCCGAGTTTCGCGAGCAACGGCAGACGCATTAATTTGCCTAAAGTAGGTTTGGAATCTATCCTATTCAAATTCAGAACCGGTGAACGTACCACACAGTCGCCGCGCCACATCCGTCATGCACCATGCGATCGCATCGCATCCTCTCCATAGAAAACTAATAGAATACGTCCGATCGATGTACCTCGCCGGATTTGGTGAGAACGCACCTTAAGTGCGTTCTTCGCTCTGAGCGAAGCTGAGCCGCTCAGTTACTTAACGCACCCATAACTACGCAAGCATGACTACGCATGACTACGCAAGCGACAAGACGGATTGCGCCCCCCTAGTGTTCGTTGTACCACATTATTGAATAGGTCGTACTCAGTCAGTCATTCTGTCGCAATGGGAGAGAAACTGATTTTGGCGGTCCCCGAGCACCCTGTCCTGTATAATCTTACCCTAGAGGGGTGCAGGGACATAAATAAAAAAACTCAAGCATGGAAAAAGGTCAGCGAGACTTGACTTGCCAGGTTAGTTTCGGGAGAATTATTTTTTTTAAACACGTTAGTATTCTGACATAACGTTATGTGAACAAGCTAACGTTGAACAAGCTAACGTTAACTGACGCGTGTTAAAAGTTAACCAGTCACATTAACTATCTATCTAGTTAGGTTTAAATCGCTATCTATTAAACCATATTCCGTAAATAACATTTAATTTGCTGTACTTTCTTGCATTAATTATAACGTAACGTTACTGAAGCTTTTAACTGTTTTAAATAGGCCTACTTTGAAATATTATGTTAACAACCTAACGTGAGCTGACGTTTGGTAAAGCTAGTTCACGTGACATTAGCTGACTCTATTTAGGTTCACTTGCTTACATTAATTATACTCTAATTTGTGCATGTTTAATGGATTGTAGTGGACGAGTGTAGGAAGAAGTGGAGGGATATGAGGGATGTATATGTAAGAGAGAAGGGGGAGGAAAAGAAAAGGAAAACTAGCGGTTCTGCTGCATCACTGAAGAAGCCCTGGCGATATAGCCAGGTCATGAGTTTCCTCCTTCCATTCATCACATCACGGGCCACCTCCACCAATATGGAGGAAGAGAGGAGAGACGATGGAGGAAGGAGTGAGGAAGGACAGAGGGAGGAGGATGGAGAGACTCAGCAAGTGGTGAGAAGGGAAAATGATGGAGAGAAGGGAGAGGACAGAAGAGAAGAGGGTGAGAGAAGAGATGAGGGTGAGAGAAGAGAAGTAGGAGAGAGAAGAGAAGTAGGAGAGAGAAGAGAAGAGGGAGAGAAGCGAAGTAGGAGAGAGTAGCGAAGAGGTGGCTTGTGATGTGATGGAGATAGACCAACCTATAAAGAGGTACAGGAGAGCAGACAACAAGAGCCTCAGCACATTTGAGAAGAAACTGCTTGGGGCTGTTGAGGCTGCGAGTGCCCCCAGTCAGCAGCCTACACCCTCAATGTCAGCTGATCCTGACAGACTTTTCCTGGAAAGCCTTCTCCCAGCTCTAAAAGAGCTTGACCCTCAGCGCAAAGCACGCACAAAACTCAAGATTCACCAGTTCATCTTCGAGGCACAGTACAATTGTAAGTAGGTTACTTTAAATTAGCAAACATTTACAACCCCAATTCCAAAAAAGTTGGGACAGTCTGTAAAATGCACATAAAAGCAGAAAGCAGTGATTTGTAAATTCTCTTTTACATATATTTAATTGAAAACAGTACAAAGAAAATATATTTAATGTTTTACCTTATCAACATTATTGATTTTTGTAAATATATGCTAATTCTGAATTTGATGCCTCCACACTTTTTGGAACAGGGGCAACAAAAAAAAGACTGGTAAGCTCAAAAAACACCTGTTTGCCATTCCACAGGTAAACAGGTGATGCTATCATGACTGGGTATAAAAGGATATCAAAAGACTCTTTATATTTTATTTTCAGGTACTCTTAGAAGGGATACTATAACCTCTCTGCATTTGAATGGATCTCTATGGGAATTGGGAGGTGGGGACTAGATTAAGCTAGAAATTACACAGGAATAGTATGGAACCCATGGCTGGCAAAATGGCTGTAAGTCATCAAGTGTCTGAGGTGTCATCACTCTGCTGCCAGATATGCAGTAGATGGATCACTTTAAGGGTTGTTTCTCCTGACTCATTTTCATATTGAACTCTATGGAAATATAAGCCAGGAGAAGCAACCCTCCATCCATATCTACTGCATATCTGGCAGCAGAGTGATTGTTTGAGGCTCGTTTGATACGTCAGACCCTTGATTACTTACAGCGACTTAGCAAACCATGGATTCCATACTATTCCTGTGTAATTTAAAGCTTAATCTAGTCCCACCCCCCAATTCCCATAGAGATCCATTCAAATTCAGGGAGGTTATAGTATCGCTGAAAATAAAATATCAAGAGTCTTTTGATATCCTTTTATACCCAGTCATGATAGCATCACCTGTTTACCTGTGGAATGTTCCAAGCAGGTGTTTTTTTTTTCGGAACGTGTTGCAGGCATCAAATTCGGAAATAGCGTATATTTACAAAATATAGGTAAAACATTAAATATCTTTTCTTTGTACTGTTTTCAATTAAATATATGTAAAAGAGAATTTACAAATCTTTCTGCTTTTATGTGCATTTTACATACTGTCCCAACTTTTTTGGAATTGGGGTTGTAAATGTTTGGGATCTGACACACAAAGAAAACATTCATTTTTGTGCTGCCTAATTAATATGACATAAATCTAACTTCTTGTACTTCATCTTTTGTTTTCAGATTCCTGTGATGATTAGGCAGACCCAGCCCAGAGATTCTCAAGCATGCATGCACACGCAAACACAAACATAAACATGCATGCACACTTTCAGCTTTGGCTGCCCATTGTCTAAGGACTATTTCTGTTTATTTTGAATAAAAAGGCAAGTGAATTAATTGAATTTTTGACGCCTTCATTTTTTCTTTGTAATAATTATTTGGTTTTGATAACCCAAGACATCTTAAGTAATTACATATATGAGAAAGTTCCACTATTATTACTTATTTTAATAGATATCATGACAAATATCTCACTATAAAAATCTAATCCTGCAATCCTCACTGGGGGTTGGTGACTCAAAAATAGTGGGGAGTATGGCTTTATCCTGTAATAGAATGAGGTAAGCAGGGAGTGATGGCTTAACCTCAACAGAGGATTCCCGCAACATATCTATTGATAAACTAATTATAGTGTAGACTGGTATAAAAATAAATGAGACACAAACACATTAAGTGGGAAAAACTCTTTTGTGATTGTTGTAGGTGGCCTTTAAAAGGGCCTTTGGGTTCATGCTGGAAGTTACACCACTTGCTGCTGCCATGGCACTGCTCCAGCCTCAGAGGAGAAGTAAGCCGTGAAGGTTTCTCTCACTCTCATCGCTGCCCTGGTGGCGTTGTTGGGACCTTGCCTGGAGATGTCAAGGAGGTTGGGGATTGGCTGTTCTCCCGCCTCTGTAGCAGACTGTGTCCCCATGGTCCTCCGCAATAGATTGTGGAGGATGCAAGTGGCCTTGACACAGGCCTCCACATTCTGCGGGTGCTGCCCCATCATCGTCCTGTACATGCGGAACCTGGCTGTGAGGATACCGAAGGCATTTTCAACTACCAACCTGGCCCGAGACAGACGGTAGTTGAAGATCCTCTTCTCTCGGGACAGGCTGTGTCCAAGATAGGGGCGCATGAGGTTGCATCGCAGCGGAAATGCTTCATCCCAACAAAGGTGTGGGGGACTGGTGCCAGGTTGCCTGCACCAGGGAGAGAAGCATTCGGCGGGATTCCAAGGGTACCTGTTTGCAGAGCCCTGCCAAAGACAGAGTCCCTCCATCACTTCCCCTCCCATAGGCACCGACATCAATGGCAAGGAAGCAATAGTTTGCATCCACCACAGCCAGCAGCACGATGGAGTAGGTCCCCTTATAATTGTAAAAGAGGGAGCCAGAGTTGGATGGTGCTTGGATCACCATGTGCTTCCCATCTATGGCCCCCAAACAATTAGGAAAGTTCCATCGCTCCCCAAACTCCTTGGCAATGGCTCTCCAATCTTCCTCCTTCGGCACAGGCATGTATTCATGCACAAGTCCCTCACATATAGCCTTTGCAACCTCAGGCACAATCTTTAAGACTGTGGACACCAACCAACCCTGAAGCGATAGGAGAGCGATCGGTAGGAGTCGCCAGTAGCAAGATATCTGTAGAAACATAGACAAACAATGCACATATTAGCTACAATAAAAGAAGTTACCTGAAACAATTACATATTGATAAAGTTATATTGTGCTCAAAACATGGCTACTTTTATTTTACATTGTGTTATTTTCAGCTTTTATTATGTGTATACATAATAATGTGTATACATATTGGATTCACCATTTATAAATTATAATTTTTTTTTTTTTTTACATAATCCCCCTATTTCAGGCTAACTAGTTAGTACTGGGACAAATTATGTACTTTAACCTCATATGAATGAACTTTTGGCGTATAGAGCCAAATGAAGATAAAAAGGATTTTTAAAAAAATAATATTTATTTCAGCTATATGTAATGCCAATGGTTAGTTTGCTTAGTTTAAACATTTAGTTACATTAACATGTAATAACACATTTTCAAACTTACCGCAGACAAATTGCAAGGCGCTGGGCGGGACTGATGGACTCTCGAAAGGTGGTGTCCTTCCTGGTGATGTCGGGGCCAATGATGCGCAAAATGGCATCGAACTGATCACGGGAGACCCGAAAATACTCCCGGAATTCTCCCCAATCAAACCGGAGCTCACTCACCAAACGGTGATACTCTCCAAACTGCCTTCACCTTCTAATATAGCTCCTCACCCAAACAGCTCTCCTAGTTCGCCTTTGTTTCCACCTCCAATGCAGGAGCGCAATATGGAGCAGTTCAGCTAGCCGTGGTGTGATCATGGTGCACGAATGAATGAATGACAGAATTTGGGAGGCAAAATTTAAATATAAAAACCGTTACAAAAACAAAAGTAGGCAATACACAATGCAGGGGAAATGCAGAGAAATGTTCTCGCTAAAGGACTAGCTTAGCTATTGTTATATCTAGTGTCGTGGATTTTTCCCATTCAACCCACAGTGAGCAAGTCTGTCCAAACAGAACCACAACAAAACGCATGTAATAGAATAAGAAAAAGAATTTCAGTTTATTGGAGATAAACTTAGAATGAGAGAGAGTCAGAATCTCTCTGCCTTAGAAACAGTATACAGAGGAGATTTATACACAATCTATCATTGCTTTACTGGCCAGCCACAAGGGGCGGTTTCTAAACATACAGAGACAAGGGTATCCAATTCTTGGTGTTTTGTCTTTCTATAACCTTCAAAACAAGTAACGAAAACATCTGCCTGTCTCTGCAGATTGTGAAGGAGAGACACAGAGGGAGTGAACCATGACCTACTCAGTGTTCACAAAGAATACATTATTTAATTACTTAACTCAATATATAATTGATCTATTATATTAAATGCTTAATGATAATCATGTGATTGTCTTTATGATAATACACACATATTGTAAAACAGAAAATTCCTTCACATTTCCCTCCTTTTATCATTTCATGATAACTAACAGTTTTCTGTTACAATCTACCTAATGTACTCAATCAATTAGTAAGTGATTCATTTTAATAACATCATAAATGATTACATGATTATACAGACCAAATACAATAATCTCGTGTGGATATGTACAATACTCCAATAATCCAGGGGGAATTGAAAAACCGGCAGACTCAGGACTTATATGGGACAAAACTAGCACAGAGCCAGAAAACCCAATCAGTTCCGGAAAAAATAATCCCCCGATCCCTCTCAAGGCAATCAAGCTTCGCTTCCGGATATTAGCAATTATCGCACATCATCCATATCTGATTAATAACAAGAATCAACATAGTTGATAGTTAAAATAAAAATATAAAAAAATAAAAATGAAATCATAGTAAATATAGTAACAGGATAGAATATAGTTGAATATAAAAATAATTTTCACTATAATGTACTACTGATTATTTAACATATAAAATTATTACTATCAAGAGAAAGTCTGAAAGAAAAGAAAGATAAAAAATAAAAACCCATCATGTAATGGAGACTTTTCACAACTCCTGAAATGTCAACCTTTTATCTCTTCACATTACAACACTGTCTTCCCACCAACCATGTGACAGGGTGGGTACATAATTCAGGCCTATACTTTATATAGGGTCGTCAGTAAACTCAGGAAGTTGTCGGAGAAGGAATACATTATCTTGTTCCGGATCAGGAACATTTTGCTGTAAGTACTGACCTATGGCAACTTGAGTCAGGAATCACATATGTGGCAATGAGGGCGCAAACTCTACTCCAGTCAGGGGGGAGAGCAGAGTGCCCACAAAGCAATTACCAATCAGATAACAGCCGGCTCCCAAGGCGAGAGGATGGTGTTATCCCGGAACAGTTTGCAGTTTGCTTCCTATTTCAAGGTGATGAGATTGCGTGTGACCAGTTCTTCCTACATATCTCATCAGCCATGTCAGGGTAGTCTCTGCAAGGACTATAGGAATCACTCAGACAGTAAAAACACTTATCAGGATGCATGGGCGGACAGTAACAGAAAACAGTTTTACTCTGAACATTGTCTAATTGACCTAGTGCATTAGAGCCATTACCTATAATACACATTGCAAACTTCATACTATGTTTAAGTACGACTGGACCGGGCATTTTCCATGACACCTGTGGCCATGCTAGGTAATCTTTCAGGAAAGAACAATTTGTATTGACTACTGGAGTACTCAAAAGTGACAGATTTAATGGCACAGAGAAATCAGCTTTATCCCACCGTATTCCCACACCTGGGTGAGAACTCAGTCCCACCAAACACGTTGAGAGGTCGTTCTTCAGATTCTGCACCTGAAGAAGAGGGCCTGCTGTGGAATGAGGCATGTGAGAGCAAACATAACAAGACCGGTTAAAGTGCTGTTTTGCAGTCCACTCAGCATAACGCCACCAAGAATTAGTAGCATAATGATGCTTCACAGTTCCTGGTGTCAGCCAAGCTTCATTCCCGGTGGTGACATACCTTTTAGTCCTACTAGTCATTACAACAGTACCGTTTGGTTCACTGGTGTTAATGGTGTAGAATGTCTCATGAATCAGGATAATGGGCAGAACTGTGATGAGTGTAATGAGGCCTAGTATCAATAGGCCTACCTTCAGGCTGCAGCCTAATCTTCTCAAAGGGTTGTACCCCTCGGTGTTCCTGCTGTCGTCTGGCATGTTGGGAGCAGATATTACTGTCACGTGCTCCTTGAAGTGGTGGTTCTCTGAGTTTTTAAACTCCGTGAGAACTTAGTTGTCCCTGCGCGTCGGTCGAGGTGGGTCTCTCACCCTTATCCCTCCTTTGGCGCTGGTGGAGCTCTTTTGCAGTGGCTGGCGTGGACCCAAGAAGCACGGCCTTCCACTCGCACGGCTGTGGGCGTGGTGAGTAGTATCTGGAAAGGACCCCTCCACCTGGCCTGGTGCCACTTCTTCCTTCTGAAGTCTTTTATCACCACCCAGTCTCCTGGCTGCAGGTCATGTAGAGGCCCGCTGGCTGGATCTGGGAGAGCTGCTTTCACCTGTTGATGCACAGATCTCAGAACATTGGTTAGCTGAACACAGTAACTCACCATGCGAGTGTCAGCTAGCTCCTTGTCCAGCATCAGCCCTGGGGGGTGACATCCAGTCCTCATGGGCCGCCCTGTGATGACTTCATAGGGCGACAACCCTGTAGCAGCGTGGACCCTCACCCGCATACCTGTAAGGACAATTGGCAGGGCCTGGACCCAATCCAGACCTGTCTCTGCCATCACTTTAGTTAACCGGTTCTTAATGGTTCCATTTGCCCTCTCTACCGCCCCTCCACTCTGAGGGTGGTAAGCACAATGGAACTTCAACCTGATCCCCAATTGCTCGGTCACTTTGTCCAACACCTTATTTAAAAAGTGTGAGCCTCTGTCTGAAGACAGCTTCCTCGGGATCCCCCACCTAGGAATAAGCTCTGTTAGTAGGGCTTTCGCCACTGCTGCAGCATCAGCTTTCCCTGTAGGAAAAACTTCAACCCACTTTGAAAACATGTCAACAAACACCAAACAATATTTCTTACCCCTGCATGGGTTATCATCAGGTACTCGAAAGGCTCCTGTGGAGCCGGGTGGGCCGCATTTGGAACCTTCTGGCCCCTCCCAGCATTATTTACAACACAGATAACACACTTTTCACAAAAGTTTTTTGCATAAGTAGAAAATCCGCTTGTGTCCCAGTGTCTGGACATCAAAGATATCATCCCTCCTTTTGACACATGATCCAGTCCATGAGTCAATTTAGCATAATAGGGAAATAAAAAACGAGATAAACAGGGTTTACCAGTAGGGCCTAGCCAGACCCCATCAGTGTAGGTGCCGTCTCGCTTCCATTTGGCCTTTTCCTGGGGTGTGGCCCCAGCTTGGCAGTCCTGTACAGAGGCCATTGGAGTGTCTGTGGGAACAGCAGCCTGTGTGAGCAGACTGAGAGTTGTGTGAGGGGGGGGCGATTGCAGCTGTCTTGGCAGCCAAGTCCGCCTGCTCATTACCTTGAGAGATAGCATCAGTCTGGTTTGTGTGAGCGGAGCATTTACATATAGCAATGGCAGCAGGCAAAAGAATTGCCTGTAGGAGGCAGCTCAAGTGTCCATTCTGTATAGTTTTCCCTGTAGAGGTAAGGAAGCCTCTATGCTGCCAAAGAGTTCCAAAGTCGTGCACAACTCCAAAAGCATATCTGCTGTCAGTGAAAATATTTACAGTTTTACCTTCAGCCAAATGGCAAGCGCGTGTAAGAGCGAACAGTTCAGCTGCCTGTGCTGAGAGATGTCCAGGAAGGCGGGCTGACTCCAGAACCTGGTGTTGTGTCACTACTGCATAGCCAACCTGACTGTCACCTGTGAGGGGACATCGACTGGCAGAACCGTCAACAAACATATCAAAGTCTGCATTTGAGAGGGGAGTGGTGGCGAGGTCAGGACGGGGGAAGAGAATTTGATCTAACACATGAACACAATTATGTGGCTCCCCATCCTCAGGTGTAGGTAAAAGAGTAGCGGGATTCAGAACATTGCATCGCTTGACTGTAACATTTGGCAAAGAGAGCAACACATGTTGATAGTGAAGCATTCGAGCTGGTGAGAAATGGGCCGTTTTCTGTTTTAACAGAATTTCTGCTACCGCATGCGGAACAAGGACAGTGAGAGGACGATAAGCAACAAGTGATGCAGATGCAGTTACCGCCAAAGCCGCTGCTGAAATGGAGCGCAAACAAAGAGGAAGGCCCCTAGAAACAGCATCAAGTCGCTGAGAATAGTACGCCACAGGCCTGTGCTTATCACCGTGCTTTTTTGTAACCGGTTTAGGGAGGTCAAGAATCGCTTGGATTCTGTCAGTTCCCAAAGATTTGCCTTCTGCAGAAATAGTGTGCCCTAAGTAGGTAACAGTATTTAATGCAAATTGCAGTTTCTCCTGTTTAACTTTGTGGCCCTCTCTGGCTAGGAATGTCAATAGTTCAAGTGAATCCTGAATACAGCTGTGCTCGTCTGGAGAGCAGACGAGGAGATCATCAACGTATTGAATCAAAGTACTTTGGCCTGAAGAAAACTGGAATTGTTCCAAGTTTTCCTGCAGCGCTGCTGAAAAAACTGCTGGTGATTCAGCATACCCCTGGGGTAATCGAGACCAGGTATACCTTTTTGCCCTGAATGTAAAGGCAAACCAGTACTGGGAATTTACATCAACAGGAATACTAAAGAATGCATTCGCTAGATCGATCACAGAAAAATATTTAGCATTACCCGGGACCTGTGTAAGAATGGTTGCGGGGTTCGGCACAACGGGAGCGCGCTGTTGAACGGCGCTGTTCACAGCTCGTAAATCTTGTACGAACCGCCAAGACCCATCAGGCTTTTTTACAGGCAAGATAGGAGTGTTGCATGGAGAGTCAGGACAGGGAACCACAACACCAGCTTCTAACAACGCATTAAATACGGGGACAATGCCGTTTTCGGCTTCTGGGCGTAGGGGATATTGACGTTTGCATGGTCTGTATTCAGATTTAGGGGTTACTTGAAGTGGAGTAACTCCAGCTATGAGCCCCACATCATTTTGGGACGTTGCCCACAATTGAGAGGGAATTGCACTGAATCTCGGGTCTGACAAATGCAAGTAGGCTTGGGTGTCACACAACAACTCATGAATGCTGCAGACAGCTGTCAGAGAGTTCGGAAACTGGTGCGCAGTGACACGCAGAGAGGGAGAATATTTTGAAAATTCCCCTGTCTTTTCCCAGTCCGTGGTGTCCAAACATAATCTCACCCATGGTCCTGTGTCCTCCCATTTTTTATTTGAGGCTTTGCACAGTGAAACATGGGGTGCACTTCCCGCTATGGAATAGAATTGCTGATGTGCTGAGCTCAATTCTACAGACAATGCACAGAAATCGCGACCAACCAAAAACAATGTCGAAATTAATTTACAATCACCGTACCAATTCTTCTCAAATTCCCAATCTCTACCTCGACTAAAATGTGCTGTTACATGTAGTTGTAATTCTGTCAGTCTGTCGCCAGTGCCTGTCCACTCAGTTTTGGCCATTTGTATGGCTTTAGCTGTGACTGAGGATCTGTCCAGATCCCAAGCATAGTAAAACATTTCTAGAGTCTCCGCCATAGCAGCTCTGTCAATAGTTAAACCGTCATCAGTACACTGCACACTCAGACCTAATTTGCACATTAAGTCTCTGCCAAGCAGGTTTACCGGACATACAGGGGAGAACAAGAACGCATGTTTCAAAGTAATATTTGAGCCCGTATTGAAATCTTGCACCAGTAATGGAGCTGTAAATTTCTCTGTCGTGGTATTTCCACCAGCATCTTGGCTGAGCATGGTTTTACCACTAAAAAGAGGAGGTTTTGAATCCCATGATTTAGCTGTTATTACAGACCGACCAGCTCCCGCATCCACAATGAAGTCTAATGCTCGCCCATCAACTTTTAATGCATTTGGAGCCGGTATGGTAAAGGAACCCAGCAAACTCACCCATGTCCGCATGCGTTTCCTCGTCTCCCACAAAATGTCATTGTCCAGGTAATCCAGTTTGACCCCCAGGATGTTGGAAAGTAACATTCCCGTGGGGTGCTGTGTCCCAATTATCAGCATTACCGGAAAATGTACAACCGCGAGCCCAATGTCCATTTTTTCCACATTTTCGGCAAACATCATAATCCACCATGGTAGTGGGTCCCATGGAGTTGGGTCTCTGTCTGTTCCCTTGATTCCATCCTCCACGTCTGCCGCGGCCTCTCCTTTGCTGCTGCTGTCCACCGGCACCGTCTCGGTTCCCCTGGTAGGAATGGAGCTGGGCCAGCTGCAGCTGAGAGGTCATCTTGTCGCTCTTCTTTTTGTCTTTGTGTTGCTTGTCGCGGTCCTGTTCTTCGCAGTGAACAGCATAACGGAGAACGTCCTTAAGTCTCCGAGTCTGCCAGCCAACACAGGAGGTCTTAATAGCGGTTGCAAGGTGTTTATCCAATCCATCCAGGAAACAGTGGGTTAGCTGAGTCTCATACGGAGTAAGAGTCTCGCTGTTTTCCGGTTTGTCCATTCCACTGTGTGCGTCGTACTTCTCTGAAAGTCTGTACTGTGGAATCTGGGCCTACTGAAGCTGCAGGTCTCGCTCTGGTCGCCGGCCCACTCGCAGATGGTTGTGCAGCAGCACTGGAATGCACTGCCTGGGGAGCAGGGGCTGAGGGATGTCCGCGAGCTCCTGCCGCTTGCTGTGGAACATAAGCTGGAGGACACGCAGGACAGTCCAAGTCCAGGTTAATTTTGTGTACGCTTGCAAGCTGTGCTACATTGGGATACAAAGAGCCGCCGGAATGCACAACAGGAGATAGCACTGAATTACTTTGTTGGGATTTCTCCACAGTATTTTTATTTTCTCCCTTGGTCTGTTTTTCCTGCCTTAATTTTGATTCCTTTTCCCACAAATCTACTACATCCCAGTCGGGTTGCCATTTATTTTTACGTTTACTATTTTTAACCTCATATGACCGCAGCCGCATTTTTAAGTTATCAATCTGATTTAGGCTAAAAGAGCCTTTTTCAGGGAAACCTAACTTTTGCCATTTAACACGCTGGTGTGTGGTTGCCGGACCATATTTGTCATGCATTATTTTCATTGGACCCGTAAATTCAGAGTCCTGCTTCTTTGAATTTTTAGAACCCATTTTCGTGCGTTTGTCCCACAACCAAACTATGCCAAATAAAAATTAAAAAAAAATTTTTTTCTTTTAATTAGGCCTATTTTAGTCAGAATCAGTTTCAGATTCTGCACTATCCTCTGGATAATTGTCCTCACTTTCAGGGTGAACGTTTAGCCTAACTTCTATTAATGCCGTTTCCTTCTCTTTTAACCATTCACCTCTAGGTATAGCTACAACAGAAAAACCACTTCCATATCCGTCAAACTCATTAAGTGTCTCGTACAGGTATAAATGACCATAATCATCTCCTCTGCAAAAATGCCTCTCCTGTACTAGTCCGTGTATATCATTTGCCTCTACTGACAATACATGATACCACATTACAAAAATGTTTCAGAGCTCATTACAAGAGAAAGAAAAAGGTGAAAGAAAAAGAGAAATATTAGTCCATGGGTGGGAGTAGCATACAGCCTCCACAGTTTGAATCACTCTACAGAGTGACGGACCCGTCGGTCACTAATCAAACTTTTTAGAATTTGAGCGCGATACAGCCTCAAGTTACGTTTTGCTGTGGTGGCTCACCTGTGATTCTCTTTCTATGGATTGCGTATTGATCACCCCAGACAGACGTCTTACTCTCCTCGGTCCGGTCGCCGCCGTCCTTCCTCTAGGCCACTGGTTACAGTTACCTCTCTATGAGAAGGTGGGTTGCGGTATCGGGGTTTGAACTCCCGGCAGTGATCACTGTCTTAAGCCGTTCCGACTTGAGAGAAATCTGCGTAGGAGAAAATCAAGTTAGCAATCCTGCCGACTACGCCATATTGTCGTGGATTTTTCCCATTCAACCCACAGTGAGCAAGTCTGTCCAAACAGAACCACAACAAAACGCATGTAATAGAATAAGAAAAATAATTTCAGTTTATTGGAGATAAACTTAGAATGAGAGAGAGTCAGAATCTCTCTGCCTTAGAAACAGTATACAGAGGAGATTTATACACAATCTATCATTGCTTTACTGGCCAGCCACAAGGGGCGGTTTCTAAACATACAGAGACAAGGGTATCCAATTCTTGGTGTTTTGTCTTTCTATAACCTTCAAAACAAGTAACGAAAACATCTGCCTGTCTCTGCAGATTGTGAAGGAGAGACACAGAGGGAGTGAACCATGACCTACTCAGTGTTCACAAAGAATACATTATTTAATTACTTAACTCAATATATAATTGATCTATTATATTAAATGCTTAATGATAATCATGTGATTGTCTTTATGATAATACACACATATTGTAAAACAGAAAATTCCTTCACACTAGCCCTAGCTTGAAATAGGCTATATAACAGCGAATGTTTTTTAAAAATATAAAATAACACAGGCTACACACAGAATTGATTACAATATAATTTTTTATTAACACAAATGCTCATCAAAATCAATCAGTCAACCAATCAATCTCATTATCTTCTGTAGCCTAGCCTACTTGTTTCTTTCGTTGTTGCAAGACATCTAGGTTAGGTAGCATCGTTTCGTCATTTCCTGTCGGAGTATATTTTGTCGGACAAGTTGAAAATTTGCAACGTATCCGTAGCCTCGGTCGGACAGAAAATCCCTGCAGCGCAGTCCACCGGAGCTCCTCGCATCCGATACATGACTGGCCATAGAAAATGAATGACTTCCGGTACATTCTTATACGTATGTCGTATATAGTGGAAAGGCGGCTTAACAGCTGAGAAAACGGAAGTGCTGTAGGGTCGCAGCTGTTGCCTAGTAACACACAAACATTCCAGTGAAACCATCTGTATCTAAATTTTGAGTGTGTAATGTACTAGTGGTATATGCACACCACTGCTATGCCAAGAGTGACATCTACATGTGCATTCATTTAGTAACACTTTGAATTATAGATTCAGATATTTACCATACAGTCTGCAGTTATGGGACCCGTTTCTGTTAAACAGTTCTTGTATTGCTTAAGCCGAGGCCTACCTCCCAGCTATTTAGACTTCCTAAATAAGATAAACCTTGATGATTGTAGCACAGAAATCTTGAGTTGAATTAATGAGAAGCATGAGCACCGTCTCCAGGCAAGCCAGCCTTGTCCTCCTTAAAGGGATATTTCACCTTCGTGTGACAGAAGTAATTTTGTGGAGCCTACCCCATTATATTTGCATAGCGTGAATACTAGCAACGTCAGCTGTCCCTGCTGACCGTTAATGGCATCCCCAGTAGTCCCGGTTGTCAGGCTCCCCATTCACTCCCATTAATTTTCGGAACCTCACCTAAATTAATAGTTTTAAAGCACACACCAACTACGGCAGATAATACATCGATAAAAGAGAACACAACGGTTAAAAAGGTATGTGTTTGTTTTGAGCTTAAAAGATGTTGTCACGTTTAAATTAGCTATAATATTGGAAGCCATGGAGTATCTAGGAGATTTGCATTCAGCCGAAACAAATCTCTGCTCTTATTGTGGGGAACTGTTTAGGCTAAAAAGTGAACGACCTGCGCTACTGCAGTCACACGTCGCCCCATGTTTGCTGTCCCCGATTTCAATCCCATTTTCCCTGAGTAAAGCCACTTACTCTTTACCTTGTGAACAGGGGAAAGGGGGGTCCAATCTTGATTCTGTTTTCTCTAGTCAGTATTCATCTCCTTCTTCTGACCGAGACTTCTTAGTCTATTCTGGTGAAGATTGCTCTGATCATTTGGGTCAAGGTGCATCCGTCTCACCTCCCCTGCGCCAGGAAGAAATTAACTGCCTCCAATTGCCAGTACCTTCCTATCACAGACAGGAAAGAAGGCAGGCAATTCCCCCTAGAGACAGGGAACACAAAACATGCTCCCTTGCCATCCCCTCTCAATCAGAGAGAACCTTGTGCTTTCTCTACCAGTTGTAAGAAGCATGATGACTACCTAGTCCCGAAAGGGAGGTGCATAATTAAAACACATCGGCCATCTAAGTTTGCATCTAAGAGCAGAGTAAAGAACAGCATATTACAAGCAGTACTTTTTTCATATCAAGGACGAAAAACTCCCGTCAGCAAATGCGTTTTCTGTAGCCATTTGCGTCATAGTACATTGACTAGATAAAAAATTCTGTTACACTGGGCTGTAATTTATTGTTCAAAACATCCAAGAAAAAATTGCAAACACCTTTGAGAAGGATATACTGTCCTCTATCGGATAAAACAGTTGTGAATAAAACCAGAATGGCGTGAAATACTTCAGAGCTGCAGGTAGGTGTTCGGCATATGGGGCAAAGTTGGCATATGGGGTTCGGCGCATTTGGCAGAGTTGTCACGAATCGTGTACCAATAAAGATAAAACACAGAGTTTTTTGTTTCAACTCATAGTTTGGCTGCAGGAGCAACGAATGTCTCAGTTGAGCAAAATCTTGGCGCCGGTGTCCTGGTCACTAGGCATCTGCACGAAGGGGTTAATCAAAACTTAAATTCTATTCACTTTCAGTTAGTTTGATTTAAAACAAAATTGAACCCATGTAACCATGACTACAGTACAATCTTTATGGGTATACTCAGCACAGCTCTCAAGGTGGTGCCACAGTGACTAACTGACGCCTAAACTAACACTTCTATTCCTAAACTCCAACTTCGGTTTTCCATCTCCCTCAATTGGTCATTGTTCTTGAATTAGTGTTAGCCAGTCAGTCTGTTATGAACTGTCTGGATGTTTGAAAGAACTACCAGGACGTTGTCAGCCCTCAAAAAAACTGTCTTTGATTGACTTGTGACAAACCCTGTTACAGGAGGACCATTAGTTTACCTTGGACTGTTGGAACAATTTTGTGCTTCCAAGAAAGGCTTCTGTCACTCTTCTTGGAACTAAAGGGGGATGTAGGGACCGACAGCCAGCTGACAGTCCTTACACAAACAGTGACCGTCACTTTAAAGGGTAACAAAGCACTAAAACCATTTATTTTAGATGAGAACTGATACATTTTTTCTAAGTGTTACTGATTGATTCCGGTCCAAATCTTGACATTTTACTGTAGTCAGCGCAAAACAGCGTAAACCCAAAGAATCTGGCTCAAAAGTGTCTCTAGTGGTAAAACGTTAGGTACTGCATGTCCAGTCTATCAATGGCCAGAAACTTCCTCCAGCTGACGTATTCCTCCCGGTGACAAAATTGAAATCTGTACAGCTATGCCCTGAAGTTTTCATGCAAGGGCAGGCTATGCCCCAGCTATAAAAGCGAATCTCAGCGGTTGATCTGCGTGCCATGGATGGGTAGATGAGATAGGAGAGAGAAAGCGAGCAAGCAATATATATAGCGATCTTACAGTTTAGCTTTTTTGAATATTCTAGTAAGTTATAGTAACCTATTTTTGGTATATTTATTTTATAGTTAGCTTGATAGTCCCTTCGTTTTTTCAGTCTAGCTTAGCAAGTAGCTAGCTAGTTTATTTAAAAAAACAAAAACATATAGTTTATTAAAAATAAATATATAGTATAAAGCATAGTTGAGCCAGGAGTTGTATTATATGCATGCTACACGTTTACCATTGCAACGTCCCTACAACAGACATTCTCTCTCGGAGAGAGTTCAGTGCAGTGACCACATGTGCACCCGTTGAAATGCATACCAATATTGTTGATATCTTGCAGGTAGTGTGATTGCCTACAGCCTGTGTAAAATGAGTAGCCTACATAGCATGGGTAACTATTTGTACAGCATGTGATTTGTTGTTTACTGGCCACATCATTATTAGCCCAAACGAGGCTATGCGTGCCGCATTCTCCACCATTGCTTCTGCCTCGGCAGCGGCTAGCTTCTTGGGGCTCGGCAGTAGCTGGAGCTAGCATGTTTGTTTGTGTGTGAGTGAGAGAGGTAGCGAGAGAGAGAGAGTGGAAAAAAGCAGCTACCATGAGTGCTGTCCAGAGCAGAATGGGCTTTTGGCTACTAGAGAAAAAGTATCTCTGGGGCGTGGTTTGAAACCTGGAGCTCAGCCCCTATATTATTACCTTATCATTTTTGGAATTTCAAAAGGGGGCAGGGTCTAACTAAACCAGCATGCTTTGTTGCCCTTTAAGAACATGGAAGCGCATTTGATGACGTCAACTGTGCGCGCGGCGTTTAAAATCCTCATCACACAGTGAACAGGTGTGAAAGTCCCCCCCCCCCCCAATCTTTTTTTTTTCTCCTGACTGAACAGCTGCTAATAAAATTTTGATTTCAGTGTCGGAATCACTTTGACTTCGTACGCACTTTTAAATGGACTTAGCAACTTCCAGGGGTGGGAGTAAATCACATGTGTGCAAGTCACAAGTAAGTCTCAAGTCTTAACCCTCTAGTCTCGAGTCAAGTCCCAAGTTACAGTGTTCAGAATCAAACAAGTGAAGTTGAGTCCCTACTAAAAGTCAAGCAAGACAAGTCAAGTCATTGCTCAGTCAAGCAAGTCACAAGTCAAGTCATCTGAAATTGTAAAGTTTCTAACTTTTGATTGCTCCTACAATAATGTCAGGCAGTCCAGTGGTCATTTGCGATAGGCCATCTTTCATTGCCAGGGTTTTAGCCGTTAGAACTTCTAGCGTTGGTTGAAGCGTTCCATAAAAACAAGTGTCCTCACCCTGCAGAATGTCCAGTGTGACTGTGAAAGGTTCAAAATGGTAGTACAGTATTCTTTGAGAAACTGGTATTCCCTGTCCTTCACACATTTAATCTGAAGCTGTGTGCAGACTTTATTGATGTTGGTGAAGGGCATATCTATGATCCGTGCATGGAATGCGTTCCACCGTGTTACTGTGGGGACAAGCAGCTTTTTGTCACTGACCTCTTCCAGGCAGGTATGAAAGTCCCCCCCCACCCCCCCCCACCAAGTTAATAAAACTGAATGACAACCATCGCTCTTCTTTCTTCCCCCCCCACAATTCTGTGGAGTATTCCTAATTATGGGGCTTACAGAACACCTAGAATTGTTGCTGTCGCTCAGGAGACTTCTGAAAACACAGAGAATGTGTAGAACCTGGTTTATTAAATCAGGCCGTTTCAGTCTTGACTATCCTAATACGGGGCACCAATTATGAAGGGGACATGCCTCTATACCATCCTTATAAACTGGTGGCGTAATTTTAGTATAATAAATCAGTCTCATTAAGTTTTATATATCATTTTCAAAAGAGAATACACCAACTAAAATGGCCAACTTCAATTAATAATTAAATTATCAATAAAATTACATATTAATAGTTAATCTTAACAAAATCACAATATTATGTACTCAGTTGTTACCAAATTAATATAAATTATTCAGCTAAGAGGTGAAGGCTTTTTGGGAATTCCTTTGATTAGCAGTGGCTGACTCAATTCAACACAAGAGCAACATCAATACTGACAATCTTGGAAAATGTAATAAAGTTTATTGAACACAAATTACCAAAAAGAGCAAGGCATGAATCACTACTACAATGTACAACAAACTGTGTGAGGTGCATGTGTGTGTCTATGTATGTGTGAGCGTATGTATGTGTTTTAACAATGGGCACACATGCGCGTAAGCATGTGAGGGGTTTGTATGTTCTCCTGCGTGTGGGGGGTTGCACAGCTTTGCATGTGCGTACCTCGGACATGTGTTCAAAGAGAACAAAGAAACTAACATAGGGAGGGTTAAACTAGCTGGAACTAGCTAGTGAACAATGGTGCATAAAGCGTGCCAAACAGATAAAGGTGCGTGTGCATCAAGATCACCATGCCGTGTTATGACTGGTTAGTATTTAAAATAGATCACATTCAAGATCTTTTCTCTGTGTGATGTATATTAAAACTAACGCAGCATGGTGGATTGCTTAGAGCCATCCAAAAGAAAATGATAACAAAATGTTTATAATAACCATTCAATAGCACAGTTACGTACATTGGGCCTCATTCATGAAACGTGAGCAGAACAAATTTGTGTGTATATCGTTCATATTAGCAATTGTGCTCATATTTTGGCATTCAAAATTTCTGTATCTGAGATTTGTTCGTACGTACAAGCAAATGTTACATCTGCTCTGGACAACGCGTACCGCGTTAGAAAATTCAGAATGCCACTAAATGTAGCTTCTGAGTTATAAGTAGCCTAGAATATTAATTTATTTTTATTTACTGTTAAATTCACAAGACTAAATGTAGCCTTTGAAATACACATTGCAAACATTACAAATTACGATTGTAAAAAGCAAACACTTTAGATTACGCCTATTGTAGGCTATGAAACTCTAGACCTATAATGTAGGCTAATGAATTTTGTAGCCTACAATTTTTTCTAAAGTGCTAAAAGTGTAATACTATATGCTAATTAAAACACACATTTAACCAATGAACAAAATTTGCTTTAAAGTGGCTTACAGGTCTGTAGGCAGCATTGCAATTGTGGTCAACAGTATAATCCAGCTAATGGCATCCAGTCCGATGTTATCGTGCCATAGACTGCACACCCCAGTGAGCGTTTTTGTGTTGAAAAGTTGGTGAAACGCCGTCTTGCGTTCAGGTGAAAAACCGGATAAATTTGGTGGGAAAGTGAAAGTTCTCACTGGTTAGAATGTAGCCGGGCTATATCCGGGTAAAAACTGAGCTTGATTCTGGCTTTTGCTCACTGAGACAGGCACATCAATGTGGCTGCAATTATAAAACGCAAGTAATTTAGAGAGATTCTAAAATAAGGTAGCCTATGTGATTGCCCAATTGCAAACCACAACTCACACGGACAGAACCCCAACAAAATTACGAAATGAATAACGTTTTATTTATTTCCAGGCTGCGAGAAAGACTGTATGCTTGGCAGATGGTGGTAATGCGCTCACTTGTCCGATGCAGACATAGATGCACAGTGTAGGATATCTAATATTTAGATATAAAGTATCCCCCCCCCCCCACCTCCTTTCTCTCTATCTCTGTCGCTCTCTGTCTCTCACTCACTCACTTACCCCCACAAACATCAAAGAAAAGCCAGTTTTTTGACCCCTCTCCCCCCGCCCACCCACACCTTAACCCAATCAGGACAGGGATGCTCTTCTTGTGGAGGTATTTTTATTAGTGTAATGAAGGAAAGAAATTAGTCAGTTTTGGAGTTTGTTTGGGGAAGAAGTCATCCTTTTTGGTTCCTTGTGCGTTTCCTTTTGTTCCTGTTCAGCAGGAGGGTAAATAATATTGGCAATTTTTGGCTTATCTCTCTCTTTACTGGTATCTTCTAATTAATGTCTGGTTTAATGTCTTCCCTTTTGTAAATTATAAGTAGTCAGCCTACATTCCTTAGTGAATGTATGATTTCCAGTCATTATTCTAATTGACTGTTTTTCATTTAATAAAATTATTTAATCTCAAGATTTAGACTTTGTTTTGGCTTGTTGGTTGATCCACCAGGTTACTGTTCAACTTACCTATTAACGGATTTGGCGATTTAATTGATGATTGTAATTTTTAATAATAATTATTAAATTAAATCACATAAAACTTATTTTGAATGTAGGTTAAGTGAGGGGTTCTAGCACGCAATATCGCTTGTGTTCAGTATTCAGAGTGCCGAACGTTTTAACAAGGGCATTGACTATTGGAACCGCTGGATTCAGATAATACAAATTTTACCTAGTCCTCACTTACCCGACAACAGCTATGCGTTTCTTTGCCTCCAATTTAATGTCAATCTTTTTTTTATTATTATTTTGCTACTTTAAGAGCTTGTGTGACAAGTGATCCTGATTGATGGTACATGTTTTCTCCTGCTGGTAGCAGCAGCCGCCGCCCCGGCTGTATTGGTTGAGCAACGTCTTTGCGAGGAGAGGACCGGGGATGTAACCGAATGGTAGAGATAACGTTACCTAACTAAGTTAGCTTGTTTGTCTGCTTAAAGTAACGTTACTATTAAATACATTCAAATACACAGCAAAACACAGTCACACAGTAACGTTAGTATATTGAACATGGCTGGTTGTAGCGCCCAGCTCCACTTGGTCCGGAGAGAATTGTTATCATTTATTAGCGAACATTATTCATAAATGATAGCTAAGATAGCTAGCTAGCTAAGTTACCAGTTCTCTGGACCAAACGGGGCTAAACTCACACACAATAGACTGCCTTGCATTACCTAATTTATCAATACATTCCGTCTCTCGGCAGATTATGAAAGCTAACAGAGCCGGTGGCGTTGCACCGAGGAACGATACATCTCTGACTCCTTGGCATAATGCAGGCAATGTAGATGAATAACTCTCTATGGCTACTTTCACACTGCAGGTAAAAAGTGGCCCAGATCCGATTTTTTCCTCAAATGTGACACAGATCAGATTTTTTATGGAAGTGTGAACAGAGAAAATCACATTGAATCTGACATTTCCAATTCTTATTTGGGCCACTTTTGAATGTGGTATTAGATTCCGATACATAACCGATTGTGTCAAAGTGACCGCGGTCTGAACAGTCAGATCGGAATTAATGTGACTTTTTACATCATTTTTGATGTAGCTAGCAGGGCATTAGAACGTAGCGCACGGGCTAGTTAACTCATTATTGTACAGGGTAGGTTATCAACAGACTCACATTATATTATCATGTGTTGTCATTTTAGATAAGTGGTAAATGTGCAAAGCAGTGGATTTTTTTGGGCACAAACGATACACCATAATAAGTCGGAAGTAGGCTACGTTTTTATATCCAAACGGACAGCTGCATTAACCATTTTGTGATTTAAAATAATGTTAGAACTGTCCATATTATTGTCTTGGTTTGTTGCACGGTATTAATTATTCATGGTTTTCTCATGTAGCTGCTTACCGAACGTTAATGGTTGTCGGTCCAGTAATGTGTCAATAATCTAAGGGTGCTCAGTGATGTTAGGCTATAGCCTAAGTAATGTTACAGATGAAGCTGAACAGATGTGTCGTGTGATAGCTTTTTTATATTGTGTATTTTAACACGGCTGGAACGCTGTACTGACCAATCTGCATCCCGGAACTATCCGTTTTATAAATGTTATATCGTCTGGTCTCACTAGCCAAACGGCCGAGCGCTCCATTTTCTTAACTCGCCCGTCCTCAGAATCACTAATTTCATGCCTTGCTTGAGTTTCACTGAAACTGCCCATGTCACGGTCCCCCCATTCCTGGCTTCGATCTCGCATTCACAAGTCCCTCTGCACAGAAGTAGCAGCCATGGCAGCACAACAAGCTAGTAAAAACCTTGGCTTTTTTCCCCGTCTCCTCACCCTTATCATTAGCTCCACTGCACATCAACTTTAAAATTAACGCAGAAGCTGTGACTTTGATGACCTTTTTGTTTTCTGCAGGCTGTGTAATAGGCGCTATGTCTTTTCTTTTTGTTAATTTGCACGAGTCATTTGAGGAGAGCAATTGGTTCACACTGGAATCAGATATGGGCCACATCAAAAAATTTATGTGAACAGCCAAACCAAAAAAAATAGGATCTGAGAAATAAATCGGAATTGAGCACTAAGGCCTGCAGTGTGAACGTAGCCTTAGTAGCTCGATATAAGTCGTAATATTAACTTTAGCAGTAATACAAAGCAATTTGCATTTGAACTTGAACTAGCTAGTTAGCAGTACAAGGGCCTCAGTCTCAAAGAGGAAAAAAAAGAATTTGGTCTCTTTTATACCACGTGCCCAGCCGAGACCACCCCTAGGACCACCTCAATTCCACCCATTTTTATGTTAAGGATCTTGTGAAGTCACGAATCCCCGGAAACCAGCATACTGGTAAGCCTACACAAAAACTCAGATAAAACTATTTTGACTAAACGTGAGATTTTCGGACATAAACAGTTGTGTATGATCATAATCTAACCCAAAACTGTAAGGTGGTCGAGAACGGAAGACCAAATGCGACAGGAGGTTTATAAAAGCGAGCCCCCGAGGAGGTCGCCACAAAAGTGGAAATACTCTGCGAGGAAAGGGGGGAAATACCTCGGAACTAAAAATAGACACGGGTCTAATAAGAGGTGTAGAAGAAACGAAACAAAAGAAATCAACCCCGTATTTATAGGGCGAAATAAAACTCTTGACTAGAGTATAAAATTTTTTAATAATGTCTCTCTCTCTCGACACAGGAGAGACGATATTTTAAGTAATAGTAGAACTTAAAGCAACCCGAAAATCTGGGCGACTAATAGGAAAAGAAATCCTCCGCGCAGAACGCGGAACTGAAGAGGAAATCAAAACAACGAGAGGTAACAAAAAAAGGACTACGAAAAGAATAACTAAGGGAGCAGACAAGATACAACGATCTAACCCTAACTCTAATGTATAACCGGACTACCTGCTTTGCTTATTAGAAATAACAAGCAACGCAGAGACCGAATCCTATACCTTACCGGCTTATGTGAAATCGCAAGATAACAACAAGCGCCGGAAAGCGGAAGTACGCGGTTTAAATACCTGCAGGTAATGAGAGCAGGTGCAACTACTGAGTACCTGGATCAAAAGAAACTCCGGCGAGGAAGACAGAGAATCCAATAGATTGCCCTGTCGTCACCAAAAGAATGAACGTCCGCAGAAAAAAAGGAAAAGCGGGCGGAGCCCATGACACAAAACATCGGTTTTCAACAGGAAAAGTCGGTTTTTGACTGCAGTATCACTTTAATAACAACACTAACATACAGATTAAAACAATCATCTACACACTGTATTAAAATTAGATTTTGTATTGAATTTTACATCATACAAAAAATTATACAAAACTATTATACAATGCTGAAGACCATGACATGATCGCAAATGGATTTCTTTATATGCCAGTATGCAGTGTTGGGCAAGTTACTTTCAAAATATAATTTATTACATATTACTTATTACTTTCAGCTTAATGTAACGGGTGCAGGCTCACAGTGCGATACAATAAATAACAATCTGTCAGCATCTGAATGTCGGAATCAATGCGCTCTGGCAAGAAATAAAATAGCAGACGATATAGAGAACATCGTGCAACAAGTATGGACTATTAAATTATTATATGACGTCACGTGGTGCTGTAATGGCGACATGTAGTCCAGCTGTCTCTCTTGTTTGTGTTTGTTAATTTGAATGTACACTCTAAAAAAAAAAAAAGGGTTCCAAAAAGGTTCTTAGCAGAGGGGTAGGGTTCTATCTAGAACCGTTTTCTTCTAAAGAACCCTTTTTAGAAGGATGGATATTTCAAGTGTTCTTAGGAAGGCAAAGGGTTCTGTCTAGAACTCTTTTCATCTGAAGAACCCTTTTGGAAAAAAGTGTTCTTAAGGAACTCTTTGGAAGGTGAAAGGGTTCTACACAGAACCATTTTTTACTATTTTTTCGTACATGTATATAGCAAAAATATTATTTTGTCTTCATTTTAAATAGGTGTTAATGTTAGTGTTAATGTATATCAGTGTTTAAACTTTAACATTAGCCTAGATGTTTCGCCAGTAATCTGATATACAGCATCCATTTTAGAACACTTTGGGTGCAATTTTCTCCTACTTACTCCAGTGCGCTGTGCGCTATGACAGGCAGTGTGGTAAAAATGTGACATGGAATATGGAATGGAATGCTCTGAGTCACTCAGTACACTCAGAGCATCCCATATTCCATGTCACACCGCTTGTCTTAGCACACATGAGTAAGAGCCTGAAAATTGCACCCTTTGTTTTCATTCAGACTTGCTTCATTCACGCATGCAATCTTGTGGTTACTAGGCCTGTTCCTTAATTTACTCAGCCACTGTCACCTCAACTCTGCACAACAACTTTTTGACTGTCAAAGACTGAACCCAAGTCTGAGAAGGATGCAAGTTCAACTGAGAATGAAGCAAGTAAGAATGAGAAGTGTTTCATTAATGAATATTATAAATACTGAATTATTGAAAAAATATGAATTACTAAATAAATATGAATTACTGAATAAATATGAATAACGTGAGGATCTCATTCTTACCCTCAAAAAGAAATGTTTCCCAATATTTTAATGTGTATTTGTGAATGTTTGTACATTCAGGATCTCCTTTATATTTTAAGTGTTCATATTCTGCCTTACTTGGTAGAGTATTGTGGGGCAATTGTAACAGGGGGCAATTGCAACACCATAAAATTGCACCAATCTGAAACAGGCTAGAGCTGATATTCTATCCAGCAAGCTAGCTAGTTTCATGTGTTCAGGGTTGGGGGCAATTGTAACAAAAAATTGTGTTACAATTGACCCCTGTTACAATTGCCCCCAGAATACTCTATATTTGTCATAATTTCATCCAAAATATTATGGTTCATTTTGTAATGACGTTTGTTGAAGAGTTGAATTCATTGATAAAGTCCAATCAATCAGGCATTTTTACCAAAGGGCACTACAATCTGCAGCAATACAAACTGAGCTGTTCACAGCTTGGCTTAACTAAGACATATCTATGCCAAATGTGTACAAGGCATTCAGCGGAGGTACATTGTATTGGATCACTAGTGCTTTGAAAACAGATTATTGCATTGTAGACTAGAGGTTAAGACAGTGGCCAGAGAGTAACCAGAGAGCTGCTGGTTCAAATCCCAACATGGGCAATAGGGTAAAATTAACTGATGATGATGTTTGTAGGGTAGCTGAATACAGGGTTGCTGTCTGGTCAAGCAAAAATAAAAATCTTTGTTAATTAAAAACAATACCTTGAATCATGAAAAAATACATATATATACCAAAATGGCATTTGTTCTTTTTAAGTGGTGCAGCCGCTTCTATACGTGACGTGTTTCCGTGTGTGTGTCCATTCGTAGCATGAGATTTAGACCAATCAGGATTAGCCCATGCGTCACGTGCACCGCTTACTTCAACACCTGGGTGTGATTTTTCTACGTCAACCAGTCGTAAAAAAAAAAAAAGGCCAGAAACACCCATTTTGGTCCATTCATGTTTGCAGAAAGAAATTGATTGGTCAAAGCAATATGGAGCAGGCTCCACATAGCCTATCAGAGTCCTTTCATATCTGCAAACAGGAAGGGATTAGGTCTAGGGCAGCGGTGTCAAACTCGTTCCATCGAGGGCTGAGTGTATGCAAGTTTTTCTAACCATGCTCTACACCAGCTGATTCCACTAATTAGTTCACCTCCTTGGTTGAAGAGTGTATGGAGGAAAGTCGTGGAGGCGGAGTTTGTGTGTTGGACTGCTTGATAACATTGGACATCTCGGGACAGCGGGGGGTATTTTTAATCATGACATTTGGGTGTAGGCTTACACTTTAATTCACTTAATTAGTTTGATTAATGCAATGATCATATTCAATTCAATTCAATTCAATTTTATTTATATAGCGCTTTTCACAGATGAGTGTCACAAAGACGCTTTACAGAACAGAAAGGGGAGGAAAGGGGAAATGGGAAATGCCAGCTCTAAGCCCCCAGATAGCAGAGGTAAAAACTCTTAGTAGGAGAGAAAACCCTCATACTGTGGCGAGAAAAAACTCCCCGATGGGAAGAAATCTCGAGAGGAACCCGGCTATTGGGGGGGATGCCCATCCTCCACTGGCCTATGGGTTGATTATGTCATGGGGAGGTATTCTATTCTGATGACTCCATCATGTAGAGATCAGCAGTGGCAGGTGGGGGGCGCCTAGCTGGTCTTGGGCTGGAGCTCCGGGCCAGGAGGGGGGCGGGGGAAGGACGCGGGAAACTCGGGAAACTTGGGCTAGAGCTCCGGGCAGGTGCGCAGAGCAGGGAAGAGGAAAAAAGAAAAGAAAAAAACATTGTTAGGGGGTTCAGATGGTAGCAGAACAAACACAGCAGGAGAGACAGAGGTGTCTGCTGCGATAAGGAAACCCCGGCAGAATAAGGCTATGGCAGCATAGCTAAGGGCTAAACAGAGGCAGGGGCCAATACAGCCATGAGGGCAGGCTTGAGACAGTCACCACTAGACCATGACCGGTCGAGCTTAACACAACACTACCAATAATGATCCAGTGACAGCACTGACCGCTCAGTCCACCAGAGACTCTATAGCTAATGCCAGCCAGCCACTCCTGCCCCTCAACTATAGGATAGACTAAAAAGATGAGTTTTAAGCCTAGCTTTAAATAGACTGACAGTGTCTGCACCCCGAACATGAGCAGGCAATTTGTTCCATAGGAGAGGAGCACGATAGGAAAAGGCTCTACCACCTATGGTAATTTTAGCTATTTTAGGAATAACAAGGAGGCCTGCGCCCTGCGAACGGAGCGTTCGTGAGGGATTATAAGGGAAAAGTAAATCCCTTAAATATAATGGGGCAAGCCCATGTAAGGCTTTAAAGGTAAGTAATAGAATCTTATAGTCTATTCGAAATTTGACTGCCAACCAGTGAAGTGAAGCTAACACTGGGCTGATGTGTTCAAATCTTCTAGTTCTCGTGAGAATACGAGCTGCTGTATTTTGAATTAGCTGAAGCCCTTTCAGAGAGGAATGTGTACATCCAGACAAAAGAGCATTACAATAATCTAATCGAGAAGTAACAAAAGCATGGACTAGCTTTTCAGCATCATGTAGGGACAGTATTTTTCGGATTTTTGAGATATTTCTCAAGTGATAGAAAGCAACCCTAGAGATGTCTTTAATGTGTGTATCAAATACTAGATCTGGATCAAACGTAACACCAAGATCTTTAATGACAGCACTTGAGGTGATTGAAATTCCATCAATGTTAGGCATATAGCCAGATAGTTTGCATCTCAGGGACTTGGGCCCCACTACCATTACCTCTGTCTTATCAGAGTTTAGCAAGAGAAAGTTATGGGTCATCCATTCCTTTATATCTATAAGACAGGCTTCCATTTTTGACAGCAGGGCAACTTCATCAGGCTTGACTGATAGATACAGCTGGGTGTCATCTGCATAGCAGTGGAAGTTAATGCCATGTTTACAAATGATTTGTCCCAGGGGAAGCATGTATAGAGAGAAGAGCAAAGGCCCAAGGACAGATCCTTGTGGTACTCCATATCTAACCCTAGACTTATAGGAGGAGTCATTGTTAAGATGCACAAATTGATATCGGTCTGATAAATATGATTTAAACCAGGAAAGAGCCAGTCCACGGAGGCCAACACTATTTTCAAGCCTATCCAGAAGGATGAGGTGATCAATTGTGTCAAATGCTGCACTTAAATCCAGAAGCATGAGTACAGAGATATAGCCACTGTCAGAAGCAAGGAGTAGGTCATTGAATACTTTGACTAGGGCTGTTTCAGTGCTATGAGAGGGTCGAAAACCAGATTGAAAAACTTCCAATATTTGATTAGGGTGCAAAAATGATGAGTTTGGTTTGAAATGACCTTCTCTATTATTTTAGAGAGGAACGGAAGGTTTGAGATAGGCCTATAGTTAGACAAGTCGTTCATATCCAAGTTTGGCTTTTTAAGAAGGGGTTTGATGACTGCAAGTTTGAGAGTCGGTGGTATATGTCCAGAGGCTAAAGAGGCATTAACAATATGCAACAGTGGTGTTCCAATCACTGGCAGTAGCTCCTTCAGTAGCTTCATTGGGATAGGGTCTAGAAGACAGGTAGAAGATTTTGAAGAATTTACTATAGTATTAAATTCAGTGAGATCTATTGGAGCAAAGGAGTTCAGATAGGCCACCCGTCCATCTGAAGATTCTGCATCCAAGTGTTGAGTGGACGGAAGGGCAGACCCTGTATGAGGGGTGGTAGAAGAACTTTGAATCTTGTCCCTGATTTTTATAATTTTGTCATCAAAGAAATTCATAAATTCATTACTATTAAATGGGATTGAAACACAGGGATCAACATGATTCTTAGTCAGTCGGGCAACAGTGTTAAACAGGTGCCTAGGATTGTTTCTATTTTCATCTATCAAAATAGAGAAATATAAGGAACGCGCTGTGATAAGGGCATGTTTATAATAGAGAAGGCTGTCTTTCCAGGCATGGAGGAAAACATGCAATTTAGAGGAACGCCATTTGCGCTCAAGTTTGCGTGAAGCTTGTTTGAGAGCACGAGTATGGTCATTGTACCAGAGAGCTAATTTCTTATTGCAGACTTTCCTCTTTTTAAGAGGTGCGATAGTATCCAGGGTTCTACTAAGTATGTTATTAATGTTGTCAGTCAGCTGATCAATTGAGTTTATGTCTGCATTTGTATACGCATTTTGGATGGAGCCAAGAAAATCCCCACAGTGCACAAATGAGCCTGGGAGCTCATTAATAAAATCATTTGCAGATCTGGACGAGAGCTTACTAAAGTAGAATGTAGTATCTGATGGCACATGACAGACTTATGAAAGGTGAAAGGTAATTAAGTAATGGTCTGATAACACAGGATTTTTAGGCATGACTGCTATGTTTGCTATTTCTGTATTATACGTTAAGACCAGATCAAGAGTATGGTTATGAGAATGGGTGGACTGATGTATATGTTGATTAAAGCCAATGGGTTCAATAATTGACAAGAAAGCAGATCTGAGAGGATCACCTTCACTATCCATGTGAATATTAAAATCACCTACAATTACTATTTTATCTGAATGAATTACCAGGCTGGAAAGGAAATCAGCGAACTCAAGTAAAAAGCCACCGTATGGACCTGGTGGCCTATATAAAATGACAAGGGTAAAACTGATTGCTTTTCTGTCTGGATGTGCAAAACTGAGAACAAGCACTTCAAAACAGTTAAATTTGTAGGCAGATTTCAGAGTAGCAAAGAGATTAGATTTATATATAGCAGCAACACCACCTCCACGACCCGTCAGACGGGGAATGTGTGTATAACTGTAACCAGGAGGAGTGGATTCATTTAATGCAATATATTCATCAATTTTAAGCCAAGTTTCAGTTAAGCATAGGATCTCAACTTGGTGATCAGTAATTAATTAATTTATAAGAGTTGCCTTAGGGGCTAGTGATCTGATATTAATCAAGCCAATTTTTGGCTCTCTCTGTTCAGCCCCATTATTAGTAGAATGACAGGGTCTGATTTTTTTTAAATTAGCCATACAAACACCCCTAATGGGCTTTTTAGCAAAGCCTACTCTAGGTCGGGGGACAGACGCTGTCTCAATAGCATGGAACCTGGGCAGCAGTTTTTGGGAACATGCAGAAATCTGTGTAAGACAGTAGTTCTGCTGCCTGGTCTTGGCTCTGGTGTGTCAGGAAATAGACTTTCTGAGACTATAAGATAGATTCCTGGAAATAAGAGCGGCACCCTCCCACGAGGGGTGAATACCATCTCTTTTCAAAAGACCAGGCCTCCCCCAGAAAGTACTCCAGTTGTCTACAAAGCCAACACCGTTTGCAGGGCACCAAACAGACAGCCAGTGATTTAGTGATGTCAATCTGCTGTAGATTTCGTCACCACGTCGAGCGGGGATGGGACCAGAGCAAATTACTGACGCAGACATCCGTTTCGCCAAATCACACACCGATTTAAAATTATCTTTGGTGATCTCCGATTGCTTCAACCAGACATCGTTAGCGCCGACATGAATAACAATTTTAGAGAACTTATGTTTAGCCAGCACTTTTAAGTTCGCTTTGATGTCGGTCGCTCTGGCCCCTGGGATACATTGGACTATGGTCTCTGGTGTCGCTAAATTCATGTTTCTTAAAATAGAGTCGCCAATCACCAGAGTTCTTTTTTTAACAGGTTTCACAGCCGGTGCGTTACTGAGGGGGGAGAACCTGTTGGAAACGTGAATGGGTTGTTTGTGCACTGGTAGAGGCTTAGGTTTTCGACTACGTTCCCAAACTGTAATCCACCCGACGACGCTGAAGTTGGCTCCCGATTCGCAGCTCCCGATTCGGAATTGCCGGTCCACCTTAAATCGGTCGCGAAAAGCGATTTTATGCTTTCACGGTCATCCTTCCGCTTTTTTCTCCGCTAAATCTAATTGGCTCAACATTCTGATAGCCTAGTTGTGTGTGTGTATACATACATATATATGTATGTATGTATGTATGTATGTATGTATGTATGTATGTATGTATGTATGTATGTATGTATGTATGTATGTATGTATGTATGTATTTATTTATTTATTTATTTATTTATTTATTTATTTATTTATTTATTTATTTATTTATTTATTTATTTATTTATTTATTTATTTATTTATTTATTTATTTATTTATTTATTTATTTATTTATTTATTTATTTATTTATTTATTTATTTATTTATTAATTATACTGCACCGTTTTGAAATAATCGGACTCCAAACTTCCTATGTCCACCAATGTAAATTACTGAAAAAGGTGAAATTTTGAATAGGATTTTCTTGCCAATTTTAGAACGTCTCAAACTTTTGACAATTGGGTATGAGAGAAGAGGTTCTCCACTATATCTGACCCGAGTTGGGTGAAATATTACTGTAGCATTTTGAAATAATCCCACTTCAAATTTTCTATGTAATCCAATGTAAATCGACTGAAAAAGGTGAAATTTTGAATAGGATTTTCTTGCCAATTTTAGAACGTCTCAAACTTTTGACACTGGGGAATGAGAGAAGAGGTCCTCCACTATATCTGACCCGAGTTGGGTGAAATATTACTGTAGCATTTTGAAATAATCCCACTTCAAACTTTCTATGTAATCCAATGTAAAACGACAGAAAAATGTGAAAGTTTGAATAGGATTTTCTTGCCAATTTTAGAACGTCTCAAACTTTTGACACTTGGATATGAGAGAGGAAGAAGGTTCTATTTCATATTGTTCAATATGGCATGGTATGGGAGGAGACTGAATAGCAAATTAACCACCACTACAGGAGGAACCACGTCACGCCATAAATATGGCGCTTGCACGCCATCCGGCCTTTTTTTGTCTCAGTTTGAGCTGAGACTGGTTTGTATGGTACCCTTTAGAATTTCTTGCCTCTCCCTATTGCCTGGAGCTACGTCCTGAACGGAGTATGCTTTCTGGGGCTTTCCCTCCCCAGCAACGCGGAATCACGGTTTGTTGCTGTTTGTTTGGCTACCATTACTCGGTAGAGTTGTTACCTTTTGTTAGGCAGTTCACTGCCGGTTTTCCTTGCAGAAGTAGATCGGGTTATGCCGATATCTTCTGATTGTATTTTGTCCTGTTGAGGCATTGAATTTTCTTTCTCCTTGTTGTTACTAAGAAAGGGAAAAGGGACAAGCCGGAAGTAGCCTCTGTGTCAGTGGACACACGCTACCTGAGGTTTTAGCGGTCTCTGGCGGCCCTTCAGTGCTACTGATTCGGGCCTACTGCTAGCCACCTGCGCCAGCCTACTAGGCCTCTGCTTGGTTGGCTTAGCTAGCTACGCTGCCTGTGGTGTGTTGGAGGGATTTCCGCAGGATATGTCCTCCGCTACCCCCAGTAACCTTGCTATGGCACCCACGTACCCGATGTCCTTCAGTGCTCAGCACCTTGGAGTCGGGGTACAAGCTCCAGTTCACACGCGGCCGGAGAGGGCTCAACTGCTTCCTAAAGTGCCTGCCCTTGCACATGCTCTGCCGTTCCAGTCTCCCCCTACTGGTGGGAGACAGCGATTGGTTCACATCTGTGTCCCTGCCGGATGTATACTTCCATATCCCCATACACCGGGATCACCGGAAGTACCTCCGCTTTTCCTTCCAAGGCAAAGGGTACGATCACTCGGTCCTCTCCTTTGGCCTAGCCCTGGCCCCACACACTTTTTATGAAGTGCAAGGAGACACGCTGATCCCACTCTGTCACTAAGGGATTCGCATTGCGAACTACCTGGACGACTGGCTAATCTGCAATCCTTCAGAGGAGCAAGCCAGAAGGGATACAAGGTCAGTACTGGCCCACTTAGCTAGCTTGGGCCTGACCCTGAACAGGGGAAAAGAGCCACCTCAGCCCCTCCAGAGAGAGGGTTTTCCTGGGCCCGGTTTTGGTCTCAATGTCCATGCAGGCCCCTCTGACCCAGAGAGGCAGCATGTTTTTGATGGACAGTCTGTCCCACTTTGCTGCAGCGCAGCAGGTGACAGTAAACATTAACCGGAGGTTGCTTGGCTTGATGGCTTCAGCGGCCCAGGTGGTGCCACTTGGGCTGCTGCATACGTGTCCATTACAGCGTTGGGCGGCAGCACAGGGAGTAAGCCCGCACGAGGACAGGCGGCGACTCCTCCCTATTTACCCAGTGTGTTACCTAGGGTGACGACCACCACGGACGCCTCCAAGACTGGCTGGGAGCGGTCGGAGAGGGTCATTCCCTACAAGGGTTGTGGAGCCACTCATGGGTCGGGAAGCACATCAACCTGCCAGAAACGGAGGCAGTGCATCAGGCATTGACCCATTCCTCCCAGTGGTCCGACACAGACAGGTTCTTGTCCGGACAGACAATTCCACTGTGGTCTCCTACCTCAACCAACAGGGTGGGCTTTGGTCTCCAACTCGACATGCAAAGCATGTCAACTCCTGCTGTGGGCACAGGCCTAGGGTATGTCCCCGAAGGCAGTACATGTACTGGGCACAATCAATGTGGAAGCCGATAGGCTGTCCAGGGGTGGCCTGAGAGCGGGGAAATGGTGCCTGCACCCAGACAGTGCAGTTCATTTAGGGAGTTGCTAGTGGGCACCCCTTCGCGCCTCCCGACCAGAGCGGATTTGCTGCCGCAGGCCTGCTATGGCAACCAAATCCACAGTTGTATGACCTGCTTGGCCCCTAGATGGGAGTGGCCACAGGGCCTGGGGCCAGCAGTACTGGAAACATTTCAGGCATCAAAGCCCCATCTACGAGGGTGCTCTACGCTGGGAAGTGGGCAGATGTTAGCTGATGGTACCACAATAATGGGTTTACCCAATTATGACAGTTCAGTCGTTTTGGCATTCCTCCAGTCCCTCTTCAAAGAGGGGCTAGTGGAGTCCACGCTAAGGTGTTATCTGGCAGCCATATTTGACAGCCATGAGCGTATTGAGGGCCTGATGGTGGGATCTCACCCTCTCGCCAGCCAGTTTCCCTGAGGAGCCAGGTGGCTTTGCCCACCCAGGTCTAACTTAGTCCCTTCGTGGGACTTACAACTGGCTTTGAATCCACTCACTGAGCCGCCCTTCGAGCTGGATGGACTCAGTCTAACCTTGAAGACTGCATTCCTGCTCGCTATCGCCTCCGCGAGGCGTGTGAGCGAGCTGCATGCACTGTCAGTAAAACCCTCCTGTATGCGGTTGGGTGACAGTAGCTCATCGGTCTTTCTGCTTCTTAACCTTGTGTTTCAGCCTAAGGCCCTCTCGCGGTCGTACATCTCTGTCTATGGTGTTGGAGCCGTTTCACCATCCTCCCCACGAGACCCCTGAAGAAGCCAGGCTGGCCCGGGCTCTACGGTCTTATATCTCCTGCACAAGTGCAGTGAGGAAGACCAAAAATCCTTTTATTGTTTTGGAGGGGCTATGAAGGGCTTTGCCCTATTGTACAGCGCGCGGCCCTCTGGATCATAGAGACGGTTCCATGGCGTACAGCAGTTCTGACACATCCCCTCCCACAGGCGTGGTAGCTCACTCCACTCGGGGCGTAGCTATCTCCTGGGCCTTACTACGTGGCGCCACAATTGCTGACATTTGCGCAGCAGCGGGCTGGGCCTCATCACTCACTTTCAACAGGTTTTATCACCTGGACGTAGCATCATTGGCATCAGTTGCCTCCTCTGTCCTCAGGGCAGCAGAGCAACCTTGTATGTAATTTTGTGATGATTTAGGGTTTCTATTACCCGGTGGTTATTTTCCATGTTTCCCACTTGAGCTTGCTCTTCTGGTAAGAACAGCAGCCAATAGTGCATTTTGTTTTTTACAGGATTCGCACTAATGCAATGACCTGCGGTCCTGGTACCCCACTACATACAGCGCCCAACGGTATTTGGTATTCTGTGACCAATACCGTAGTCAGGCGGGGAACCTTGCACCCTCACGATGGCAAGTGCCCTCAAGTCGGCAAAAGAGGCCGGGCGGCGTACAAGCGCCATATTTATGGCGTGACGTGGTTCCGCCCGTAGTGGTGGTTAATTTGCTATTCAGTTTCCCAGCAGCTCTTCCTCTCAGCGAGGATGCCCCATAGTGTGGCATGTTGACCGATATGAAATAGAACCTCGTTCGTCTGTCATATCCAAGTGTCAAAAGTTTGACACCTTCTAAAATAGGAAAGAAATTCCTATCCAAAATTTCACCTTTTTCAGTAGATTTACATTGGATTACATAGAAAGTTTGAAGTGGGATTATTTCAAAATGCTACAGTAATAGTTCACCCAACTCGGGTCAGATATAGGGGAGGACGTCTTCTCTCATACCAAAGTGTCAAAAGTTTGAGACGTTCTAAAATTGGCAAGAAAATCCTATTCAAACTTTCACCTTTTTTAGTCGTTTTACATTGGATTACATAGAAAGTTTGAAGTGGGATTATTTCAAAATGCTACAGTAATATTTCACCCAACTCGGGTCAGATATAGTGGAGGACGTCTTCTCTCATACCCAAGTGTCAAAAGTTTGAGACGTTCTAAAATTGGCAAGAAAATCCTATTCAAAATGTCACCTTTTTCAGTAGATTTACATTGGATTACATAGAAAGTTTGAAGTGGGATTATTTCAAAATGCTGCAGTAATATTTCACCCAACTCGGGTCACATATAGTGGAGGACCTCTTCTCTCATACCCAAGTGTCAAAAGTTTGAGACATTCTAAAACTGGCAAGAGAATCCTATTCAAAATGTCACCTTTTTCAGTCGATTTACATTGGATTACATAGAAAGTTTGAAGTGGGATTATTTCAAAATGCTAGAGTAATATTTCACCCAACTCGGGTCAGATATAGTGGAGGACCTCTTCTCTCATACCCAAGTGTCAAAAGTTTGAGACGTTCTAAAATTGGCAAGAAAATCCTATTCCAAATGTCACCTTTTTCAGTCGATTTACATTGGATTACATAGTAAGTTTGAAGTGGGATTATTTCAAAATGCTACAGTAATATTTCACCCAACTCGGGTCAAATATAGTGGAGGACCTCTTCTCTCATACCCCAGTGTCGAAAGTTTGAGACGTTCTAAAATTGGCAAGAAAATCCTATTCAAAATTTCACCTTTTTCAGTAATTTACATTGGTGGACATAGGAAGTTTGGAGTGCGATTATTTCAAAACGGTGCAGTATCCAAAATAAAAATATATATATATGTATGTATGTATGTATGTATACACACACACAACTAGGCTATCATTATGTTGAGCCAATTAGATTTAGCGGAGAAAAAAGCGGAAGGATGACCGTGAAAGCATACAATCGCTTTTCGCGACCGATTTAAGGTGGACCGGCAATTCCGAATCGGGAGCTGCGAATCGGGAGCCAACTTCAGCGTCGTATCCACCCGCCTTGCTGCGAAGGCTCTGCCGGGGTCCTACTTAAAGACAGGCTAACTGGTGCATCCGGAACCGTAAAAGATTCTAAAAACATTTCAGTATCTCGAATTTCGTGTAAGGTGCGGATGCGAGCTTCCAATTCAGCAATCTTCTCCGTCAACCTAGCATTTAATTTACACTTATCACAGGTAAAATTATCATTAACGACGGAGAATAAATAACTAAACATATCGCATACAGAGCAAGAGACAGCCCAAGAAGGAGAGACAGAAGGAGAGACAGAGTGAGAGATGGACGAAACCGGCGAGCCGAAAGCAGCCATTAAACCCCGTAAATTACTTACGTTTTTATCTGGCTGTATTGAGTTTGTTTGCTCGTGGATGATATAGGACGTAGAGAGAACTTAAGCGCTTTATTGGTAGTACTGTAGTTCAAAGATTACTTTCAGATGATGATGAATAAGAACAAGATTCAAAAAAATTAAAATAAAGCGATAATTCAACAGCGAATTTTCAGCAACTGTTTGGAAAAACGTCGTTCAAACAGGAAACAGGAAACAGAACAATTCCAGTCCAAACAGGAAAAAGCCTTTAGTAATATTGAATGTCTTTGTTTGATATGTTTGTGTGTTGTGGGTCTGCCCCACTGTCTGTCTTTTTTGTTGTTGCTGGGGCTACAACTGAAGTTCCCCCGTGGGAAAATAAGTTATTCTATTCTAAGCTAATGAATAATGCAAAATCACAAAAGATTTAGCCTACTTGCCAACATATAAAGCTTTAGAACAGAAGCCTATATAGGCATTTTTTAAATAAACAAATGACCTTGGACACAGGGATGGGGGGCAGGCAGACAAAGGATCAGAGTCAAAAGATGAGCTAGGCATAAATATTTTTTAATTGTAGGCCTATTCATATCAAACACAATAGACCTAGACCCTACAAAATCCATTTTTCTATTTTAATTATGGTTCACAGAAAGAACTAGGCTTGGACATAAATGTGATTTCAAGAATGAAAATAAAAGTGTATATGGAGGATTAGACATTTATAAACAGCCACCGGATAAGGCTTATTTAGTAAAACACAATTTCTCTATACAAATTCAGGTTTCATTAAAAACAGCATCCAATAGCTCATTCACAATTATGCAACAATACAGGCATAAATTGACATTTTACGAGCTAGGCCTATATCCTGCCCTGAAATCCTGGCTGAAATAGCAATAAGAACACGATTCCAACTGGATATTAGCCTGGGACCAACACAAACAACGAATGCTTGTCATATAAATATGGCTCATGTAATCATACAAAGAACATAAACATGCACATCGCCTTTATTGATCTATATGTAAGCATAGCCTATAAATGAAAACCACAGGCTAAATATACAACAGAGCAAACCTATAGCCAAACAAAGGCTGATAAATAAAATGATTGAAGGCACTTAGACTTACTTAGGGGTGTGGATGGCTAGCCTATTCCCCACCACTAAAGTACCTGTTGTAGCGCATCGAAAAGCTGCTGAAAGCATCCATCCATCTCCCCGTTTCATTTTGGGGTGAGCACAAGACTCCAGAGGCTGAAGAGTCTTTTGACCAGTGCGCTGGACAGTGTTGGGGCATTATACCGGAGTACGATCCTTTTTATTCTCAGAAACTGCTGCAGGCTTTCCATCGCAGGGGCAGATTTGAGGTATTCCATCACCTCTGTGTCCACGGACATGGGTGCATTGGAGTCAGTGGCATCAGGCTGTATTTCAAAGGGAAAAAAGTCATCCTTGCTGGAGGCGGCAGCAGCAGGTTGCGGATCAGGCATCGGGGCTGCAGGCTCTTCTGTAAGGGAGTGGCACTAATGTGGTCTCTTCTGGCTTCTTCTCTTACCCAGCACAGCTTGAACTTGGGCAGTGATATCTTTCATTGCCAGGGTTTTAGCCATTAGAACTTCTAGCGTTGGTTGAAGCGTTCCATAAAAACAAGTGTCCTCACCCTGCAGAATGTCCAGTGTGACTGTGAAAGGTTCAAAATGGTAGTACAGTATTCTTTGAGAAACTGGTATTCCCTGTCCTTCACACATTTAATCTGAAGCTGTGTGCAGACGTTATTGATGTCGGTGAAGGGCATGTCTATGATCCGTGCGCAGGCTTCATGGAATGCGTTCCACCGTGTTACTGTGGGGACAAGCAGCTTTCTATCACTGACCTCTTCCAGGTAGTGTTAGAATTGTAAAATGTTAACAAGGGGGGGCGCTGTTTGTTGACGGGGGTGTAAAGGGGCGTGACGTGTGAGGTAGGAGGAGCCAAACGCAGCAAGGGGATTCTTTAAGCCCTAAGGCCACTAAGGCGGGATACCCCGCAGTTAAGGGAGGAGACAAGACAACGAACACGACTACAGACGCTACTAACCGGCTCACTGTCACACGCCAATAAGTAGAGCGCAATGACAGGTCTCTGAATAGCCAGAAATAATACGTGCCCTGTCTCGGAAACGAGACGCATAAGAACGGGCGAGTAGCGTAATGGCAAAAATGAACTGATAACAAACACTGCAAAAATGATAAGATAGAATGAGGAGGCGAAAGGAACAGGTCCAACGTTCCAAGGCTACTCTCAGACTCGCGGTCACACACAAACATGTCCACAACATCGCCCAATCTTCCCTATAGGAAGACATGCACCGAAAGACGAAACAGAACAGCAGTTCCGAACAAAATCGTCAAAACTCCATGTAAGGAGAAAGGTACCGAAAGGAACGAACAGGACAGACTGCACCGGACATTTACCGGCTAAAGACCAAAGCGAGATTAGTTGAAAATAAACGCCCTACCTCTTCATAAAGAGGAATGTAACGAGGCGTACAGGAACAGAGATTTAACGTTCCATGGCTAGTTTCATAGGCTCGCAGTCAAATGCAGAAAACAAAGGGGTAAACGCCCGATCTCCCAGGGGGGAGAAACATTTTACAGGCGAGCCGACGGAGCACCGTCGTCCCATAACTTTACTATCCAAAATGACTAACGCAAGCTTAATTGAAAACACACGCCCTAGCCTCTCAGTAAAATAATATGTAACGAGGCGAAGGAACAGAGAGCTAACGTTCCGAGACTATTTTCGGAAACACGCAGTCACACACAAACATGTCCACAACATCGCCCAAGCTCCATACGAGGAGAGACATACCCGGAGAATGAACAGAACAATAGTTCCGAACAAAATCGTCCCGCAGGTAAAAAAGGCGAACAGGACAGCGACCAACGCAAACTTAATCGAAAATAGCAAGCACTGCCTCTCAATATAATGTAAAACCCTGACTCACAACAAAGGGGAACGTAGTCCACGAGAAGGAGACAAAACAGGGAACAAACGTACCGAAGCTACTAACTGGCTCACAGTAACACGGAAATGAGTAGAAGCAAAACGCCAGGTCTCTCAGTAAGAAAACCAATCAAAGGCGAAAATGGAACAAATAACTGCTACTCTATACTTCTACGAGCTAAGTAACTAAGTAGAAGCGAAACGCCCAATCTCCCTATGGGAAGACATGTACCGAAGGGCGAACAGAACTACAGTTCCGAACAGAATCGCCCAAAACTCCATATACGGAGAAAAGCACAAAAAACGAAATAGAGCAGAGATCCGCGGTCCCATACTTCTACGAGATAAGTAACTAAAGAGCCAGCAAGAAATAAGCCCTGCCTCAGCAATGAGACGTAAAAAATAGGCGAGTAGCCCAAATGGTACGAATAACTCACAGCCAACAAAACACCACAGTACAAAACAATAAACAAACAATCTCGAAGCCCCGAATGAAGGAAACGGGAGGCTTAAATAGCTCTCAGTGACCACGCATAGGTGTGGACGCTAACAGAATCTCAGCAGGGCGGAGCAAGCATCTACCAAAAGGGCAGCGCCCTCACGTGGCCACTAAGGAAAACGACCTCATAGGGAAACAGGGTTAAAAACCATGGCGGGGGGGGGGGCTAAAACACATTACAGTTATGCTCGTAAGCATATTACTGACGTTTGTTTCCCATATCATTCAGTGTGTTTGTTACTAAGAAACGCAACCTTCAATCCTTAACGTTAATATAGCCTACAATTGTTGTAATATAACCTACAATATAGCCTATTCATTTTGCCGTATATAGCCTATGCAATGTCACGTTTAGACTATAATTATAATTATGTTCATACAGTTGAATGCATCCAGCAAATAACTAAGGTTCATACAGTTGAATGCAACCAGCAAATAACTAAGGTTCATACCGTTGAATGCATCTGGCTAAAAAATAAATAATAAAAATGGTTGGTTCTACTATGAGGTGGTAAACCCTCACCCTCTAGGAGGGTCCGGGGGCATGCCCACCCGGGATACATTTTTGTAAATTTTAACAGTTAAATGCATCAATCTGGTGCACTTTGAGAGGAAAATTAAGACGCTAGATCCGTGAAGAATTGTGTGCTCATGTAAACAATCCAAAAACCCATCAACTTGTAAGACGCTTGATCCTACACTTGAGCTATAAAAGCCGTCACGTTTGTTGTACTGGTTAAGTATTACTAAGTATTACTGATTCATCCTGGTCCAAATCTTGACAAATGACTGCAGTCAGCGCACAAAAGTGTAAACTTTAAGAATCTGGCTCAAAAGTGTCTCTAGTGGTAAAACGTTAGGTACTGCACGTTCAATCTGTGATTGGCCAGCATGCACACTACCTATCAAACAGGGAGGACAACACATCTCCCCTACTAAACAGGAGATACACCAACCCACCCCCCCCCCCCCCCCCCCCCCCCCCCCCCAAGTACATAGAATCTGATCCGAATAGGTGGAGAATGAGCAGCGAAACAAGAGCTGCCTATATTTTGCATCATAGATCTTTAGTAGTTCTGCATATCCTCCCCAGATTTTGCACACTTGTGGACATGGAGTTTATGATCCAGGAAATGTATAGATTTACATGTTTCACTTATGTAGCTGTCAGTATTTTGTTGCAAACTAAAGAAAACTAGCCAATGAAAAACAACTTTAAATCCGGCTAGCGCCCGTCAGATGTGCGCCACTCTAAGCATACGTTATGTAACTTTAGTTGCTAAGCTAACTGAAAACACTACTGCGCATGCCTGATCACTTCCTCTTGTGCGGACAAAAAATCCAATGGGGAAAAGCGCCAGTTGCGTATCTTGTCATACATCTAAAATCTTTGATCGGGGGCGCAGTCTGCGGCTGTGTTCTCTAAATGCAGACACTTAAAACCCCCCCGATGATAGGCTACTTCCGGGGTTTGGCTGAGTATATTCGGGGGCACACTTTTTCAAGAACAAACATTTTGGTTGCATAAATATGATGTACAGCGCAAAGCGTCCCTAACATTTTCCTTAAAAAGTGATATACCGTGCAAGGGTGGGACCAAAGAGGGAAGGCTGAGCAAGAGGAACGTCTGCAGTTGGATTTTAGACAACAGTTGCTCATTGAATGACTGGAGGTCAATTGAGTTTTTTTACAAAACAGTTCACTAAACGGGCTATTTCCAGACAGAAGAAAATCAAGTCTGTTTTAAGATTATGTATTACTAGGTTGTCAGGACTGCTTACAACCTGTTATGATTTTGGCAATCCAACGAACCAACTTTAAATCCAGTAAGCGCCTGACAGACATGTGCCACTGAGCAAAACGTTATGCAACTTTAGTTGCTAAGCTAACTGAAAACACTACTGGGCATGAACACATGAACACGTCTATGCTGCGGAAAAAATAAATAAATACAGGAAAAAGTGCCAGTTCCGAATCTTATATCTGAAATCTTTGGTGGGACGTCTTATAATTCCACAGTACGGTTGGAAAATAGTAAATAGGATATTAGCATACTGCACATTGTGCAAAAAACAGTACACAGTAAACAGCACACAGGAGACGAGACGCAGCCATAGAGACGCAGAACGTAGGCTGTGGTATGGAACGCCGTTTGGGCCAAAACCTGTATTTCGACGTCCGCATTAAGACGTCAAATTTGTTTGTGTTAAGACGTCAAATTTGTTCGTCTTAAGACGTCCATTTTGAACGTCTTAAGGCGTTTGGACCATTAAGGCTTCCATGCTATTGGTTGGCGTCAACATACCCACCCCTTTTTGACATAGGGGCTGCGTAACCAGAGATTTACCCACCCCTTTTTTACGTAGGGCTGTACGTAAGCCTACGTTGTGGTCATGTGGGCTCTACGTTTGGGCTACGTAGTATTTGGGACAGTCCATTTGACAGTTTAGAAAAAGGTAGAGAACCACGGCTTATATTTAAATGTACAGTGCTCCAGCCCTTTTGGGTTAGTGCATTATCAACATTGGCCAACTACATGGGCATTTCACAAAACTTAAACTGCGCATATAAATAGAAGTGACTCTAGTCAGGGATTTAATTAGTACATAGCTACCAACATTTGTTCTTCCAGCCGACAAGACAAGCTGAGAATGCCAAACTATTCAGTCTCATTACCCAGATAGCAAGTGAACGTTGAATCGACGTGGATTCAATGTGCTCAATTTGCTCATCGAGATCACGTTGAATCAATGTCAGAATACCGACAAATATTGAATAATCAAAGTTAAATATTAACATGATATTTAAAAGTTTTAATGTTTGTCGCCATCACTGACTCACTCCATTAGCTAACTGAACTAGTTAGTAGCCAATAATGTCAGTCGTAACTGTAGCCTAAATAATTTGCCTAACGTCATAAATTGCTTTGCCAGCTGAACACATAAAATGGATAAAAATACAACTTCATTGCAGTGCACTGTGGGCGAAAAAATAACCAATTTTGATGATTATTCAATATTTGTTGGTATTCTGACATTGATTCAACGTGATCTCGATGAGCAAATTGATGTTGAATACACGTCGGAATTCCACATTTAATCTACGTCGATTCAACGTTCGCTTGCTATCTGTGTAATTAAAGGGAGAAAGTTGCGCACCTCTACTGGGGAACGGGGATGAGTGCAGACACCAACCATACAGCATGGAGAGTGTATTCTTAATACCTGCACCTTGCAGACAGATATGCATTTAGGGAGGTTGTAAATTAATGATGAATGGTCTCCTCCGCATTCATTAAAGAGTGATTTTGTGCTATTATGCTCAAACTTTATTTGCATAGCCACCAGAGCGTGTGAGCGGAATTGAGCGAGAAAACTAGTGTTTTGAATCAAATTATTTCAATAATCTGGACAGCTCATGCTATTTATTCACCACAACAGGAAAAGATGATAGCCGATAGCCTAAACGAATGCGATTGTTACCAATATTCAACAAAGGGATTAGTATCCACAAATTATGGAATGTTTCTATTTTAGATTTAAATTTAAGGAATACAACAAAAATACTCAAATGTGTGTGTAATGCACACGCTGTCTAAAGAAAAAACTGTTATAGCCTAATTATAGGGACAATTACTGAAGGAAAACAGAAAAATAGTAGGCGAACTCGGTTATCACCCTTATGCATTTAGGACATGGGAAAGGAAGGAATCATGGCGACAGTGAAACTTTGTCCAATAATAGCCTGCTTTAATGAATAAAATCACAACAGGTGGTCAAAGTTGGGATTTGAACATTTATAGCCACAATGTAACATAATAGCCACAATGTAAAATATAATTCACACCACCATGACATAAAAAAATACCCCTTGGCTGCACTAAAAATTTCGCCATTAATCAGAAAGAATCTTAACCAGTTTACATCGAAATCAATGGCTTGCAGAACACCAAATTCTTTTCCCCCAATCTACTCAAAATTCAACAGGTTGCCATTTGTGCTGTAATATTTTTTATTTACCGTAATTTCTGGACTATAAAGCGCACCTGAATATAAGCCGCACCAGCTAAATTTAGGGGAAAAAACAAATGTGTACATATACAAGCCGCACTGGACTATAAGCCGCAGGTGTTTTAATGTTTAATTACCATATGTAAGGGTTCGTGCACAGAGGGGATTGTCGGGAAAGAGATGGCTGTTTGGGGAAGCTTCCAATAGTATTTAGTGCAATAGTAGGCTACGGAACATGTAATGTGCTGTGTAAACTGTACTGTATCACATAGTGTTTCAGACACACAAACTTTCACATGTTTAACAGCATTCGAAACGTGTAACGTTACACTGTGCAGAAATAATAAATGGTGCGCTCCCAGCGCACGCCCCGGCAGTGATCTACAGTATAGCCTAGTACCATAACAAAAAACAAAGCTTACAGCGCTTGACAAGGCAATATCAATGGCTAAATTAAATGTGTTTTTTAAAAGTGCTAAATTAAAAGTGCCTGTAACACAGCAGTAGGCCGTTACACTGTGCAGAAATAATAAACGGTGCGCTCCCAGCGCAACGTCCCGGCAGTGATCTACAGTATAGCCTAGTACCATAACAAAAAACAAAGCTTACAGCGCTTGACGAGGCAATATCAATGGCTAAATTAAATGTGTTTTTTAAAAGTGCTAAATTAAAAGAGGGTTTGTGCATGAAAACTTCCTTTGCGCAAACTGTCTCGCTCTCGTAATGTCTGTCTTGCTCTCGTTCTGTCTCTCGTACTGCATTTGGCGCGCGAACTGCCTGTCTCATTCTTTTCCGGCCTCCAGCATTTCCCCCTAGTGGCCGTTAGCTGTAAAAATCCATAGATTAGCCGCACCGTTGTATAGGCCGCAGGGTTCAAAGCATGGGAAAAAAGTAGCGGCTTATAGTCCGGAAATTACGGTACTTTATTTATACAGGGGGATCACACTGAGACAAGTCTCATTTTCAGATGAGCCCTGTGTAAACACCAATACAGATACAATAGAAGCAAGGACATGAAAGATAAAAGCAATAAAAATAAAAATAAGTAAATAAAGTTAATAAATTATATATATATACATATAAATTGATATATACATAAATATACAAGCAAGCCAAATACACAGAAACATCTAAAAACAATTGCATTCATCTATAAAAATATCCATAATCAAGAGTTTGAACTCATCAGGAGGAACAAGGTGTTGGAGCCCTAGCGAGCCTTGAAGGTTGTTCCAAATGTGAGGTGCATTAAAACTAAATGAGGTTTTTCCCAGCTCTGTACTCACTCGAGGGATCTCCAGTGCCAAGCGTTCCTGCGAGCGTGTGTTGTAATTGCTGGTTTTGTATTTGAGCAGTGAGCATAAATAGTGAGGTAATTCTTGAATAAGAGCTTTATAGACGAACAATATGCTATGTTGGGCTCTCCTTACTTTAAGGGAGGGCCATCCTACTTTTTTATAAAGCTCACAATGGTGTGTACGGTAGCTGTCCCTGGTAATAAAACACAATGCAGAATGGTAAACTGAATCCAATTGTTTAAGAGTTGAAGGTACAGCATGTGTGTAAATTGTATCAGCATAGTCAAGTACAGGGAGGAGTGTCGCTTGAACAATAATCTTTCTACTCTCATAAGAGAAACATGATTTATTTCTATATAAGAAGCCAAGCTTTGCCTTCAGACCATTCTGCAATTTCTCAATATGTGTTTTAAAAGTTAGAGTATCGTCAACCCAGATACCCAGATACTTATAATGAGGACTTGTTCAATTTCAGTTCCATTTAATGTGTGAATATGCAGATAATTAACAGAGTTACTAGATCTAGAAAAATACATGATTTGCATTTATACATTTTGAATAGATGAATACATTTTGCATTTAGTACCAGCTTAAGGTCAATGAGGGATTTCTGTTGAAAATTAAAGCCATGCTGAAGATCAATAATAGCCTGCTGGGCTGAGGGGGCACTGGTATAGACAACCGTATCATCAGCATAAAAATGTAATTTACAATTACTCTGCGAAAGACCAAAATTATTTATATAAATTGTGAACAGCAATGGACCCAGAGTCGAGCCTTGCGGGACACCTTTAGCGATGCTGAGAAAGCTTGATTGTTTTCCATCTACTGAGATACACTGAGTTCTATCCTGTAGGTAGTTTTGAAACCAGATGCAAGCAGAGTTATCAAGACCAATGGCAGATAGCCTTTGTAAGAGCAACTCATTGTCAACAGTATCGATAGGTCGATGTAGAGGGCTGAACAGTGACGCTTTTTATCAAGCGAGCTCAATATGTCATTAATTAATAAGGATGCAGCTGAGATAGTGCTATGTCCGGTTCTAAAACCTGATTGATGTACATTTAAAATACCATGTAAGGATAAAAACGAATGAGAATTGTGAATAACTGAGAATTGATTAGAGTTACTAAAATTTTAGCAAGACATGAAAGCCTAGATATAGGGTGATAATTATTCATATTGCAACGGTCACCACCCTTGTGAAGCGGGAGTACTTTAGCTGCCTTCCAAGTCTTAGGAACTGAACCAGAAAGAATCGACATATTGAAGATTTGGGCTAATGGTTCAGCAATCAGATCGGCAGAGAGACGCAGAAGGTATGGGTCAAGCTTATCAGTCCCTGTTGCTTTCCTAACGTCAATTTTAGTTAAGGCTTTCCAAACTTCCAATGTGGAGAAGGTTCTAAAAGAAAATGTATGATTAAGATTTTTATTTAAGCAAGCTGTAGGAGGGGCTGTTTGACAGACATTCTGAGTACCAGAGCTAGGTAAAGAGGTGTTCCGCAAACAATGTGCCGCAAAGTTTCTATCAAATAAATAACCAGCAGAAATGAAGTGCTGATTAAAGGCATCACTAATTTCCTCTCTATCAGTAATAGTAATCGAATTTGAGATTATTTTCTGAGGAAGAGAGGCAGAGGATTTTGTGTTTTTTAGTGATTTAAATGCTTTCCAGAAAGAGGATGAATTACCCCCACTGATAGCATTTAGATAATGAGAAGATTTAGCTTGTTTTATCTAAGCTGCCTGAAATAAAGCCAATCGGAATCCAAGTCCGTGGATCTTGCCTTGGCCCAAGCTGTATTTCGGTCTCTGAGTAACTGAGAGAGCTCAGAGGAGAACCATGGATTTGTTCTATTTTTAATACGAAATTTTTTTAAACTGAGCATGTTTATCAGCCACAGAGAGAAAGGCGGTAGTAAAACAATCCAACGCTAACTCAACATCTGGAATGAGGGCAACACTTGATAGGTCCAATTGGTATAAGTCATGAATAAAAGCTTGTTCATTTAAATTCTTAAAACGTCTTCTTAAGATGATTTGAGGTTTAAACTTGGCTAATCTGGCGTCTCTGATGCAGGCAATTGTACAATGGTCATTAATATCCTGTGCAAATATCCTGCATGCTAAGTATTTGTGAGGCTTGTTAGTTAATATGACATCAATCAATGTAGACTTGGCAGGGTTCTTAAAATTTGGCCTTGTTGGCTTGGACAATAATTGCGAGAGATTTAATTCTATGCATAACATAGAGGAGTTATAGCCAATATAGTTACAGGAGTTATAGCCAATATAGTTATAGGAGTTATAGCCAATCCAGATTTATATTGCCCATAAGTAGTAATTCTGATGAGGCATAAGAAGAAATTAATTTCCCAAAGTCCTCTAAGGCATCACAGTTTACAGATGGGGGATGGTAAAAACCAATAACTGTTAAATGATTATTACCCCCAGTGCTGATATCTAAAACAACGTACTCAATGCTTTTGGGAGTTGATGAGGAAGTGATTTCATGGGAAACAAAACATTCTTTAACGTAAATCAGTACTCCGCCTCCTTTACTTTTACGATCACACCGGAAAATATTGTATCCATGTATGTAAATATCAGAGTCCAATATTTTTTTTGAAAGCCAAGACTCTGTCAGGATAAAAATGTCAGGAGAGGATTCATTAATCAATACATTAATGAAGTCCATTTTCGGAACTAGACTCCGTAGGGAGACTGGGGACAGTTGCAACAATGTTTTGCATTTCTCTCAATTACTGTCAATTATTCAGAGATTATTTAGACTAGACCAACCAAAGTTTAATATATTAAATTTACATATGTCTACTAATTACCCAAACCTATACCTATACATATAAAGATGATCACATTTGACAGGTAGTTCATCAAAATGTATTTTAATGGAAGTCGTCAGATGTTGCAACTGTCCCCAAGCCTAGGGACAGTTGCAACATGTAAAAAATGCATTAAACTGGAACCTACTAATTAACTTTTGCCTTTTGTCTCAATGTCACTGTCAGGTGACACACTACAATGCAGTTTCAAAAATGTCTACACGAGAGCACCAGATCAAGGGCGCTAACCCATGAACCGTAGTTCATATCTATATTTTCCTCAAGGGACCCATAAAGTCCACCATATTGGATTTTCCGCTAATTACCATTTTTTGTAAAACACTTAAAATGCTACTCCTCCTAGAGAATTTGAGGGATTTGCACGAAACCTGGTATATACCCTCCTTAGACCATGCTTCATAAAAGTTGTATACAGAATTTAGATATTTTAAAAGATAACTTTCTATCAAACGGTTTTGGAATTATTAGCATTTTTGTAATAAGCCACGCCCACTGAAAATTCATTGGCTTGTCATTCGGCCATTTTTTGACTGAGGCCTTAGAAAAGGTACGTGAGATGAATCCACATACCAAGTTCCATGCAAATAGGTCAAATTTTGTAGGAGGAGTAGCATTTTAAGTGTTTTACAAAAATGCTAATTAGCGGAAAATCCAATATGGCGGAATTTATGGGTCCTTGAGACAAATTTGTTCCTAATAAGCAGAGGGAACTGTAATGAGGCATACATGGGAAGACAACAGTTGGCATATTTGGGTCAACTATCCTTTTAAAATAACTATATTAAAGGTTGTATCAGCGATTTTGGGTGGAAACATAAATGATCACATTCATCTGATTTTTCCTCACGATCCGCTAGCTGCCCGCCCCATAAGCAGGCCATCAAAAAACCGCGTCTCTGTAGGCAGCCTATGCTCCGAGATCGTACACAAAAACAAATGGTACAACCAACCACTCAAAACCAAAATAAACAGTATTCCAACCAATCACAATGATCTGCACAAACGCTAATACTCTTATCTCGCTGAAATCTTGACGGATTTACAAACGGTTTGGTTTCTTACAAACGTTATTAACGTGGTTATAATTCTGGATGCTTGAACACTATTTTTTAAAACATAACATAATTATTCATAAGTATGTTTGTTTGGGATTTCGCTTCAGAAGTGACGTCACCCAAAATCGCTGATACAACCTTTAAGACACATTTAATATTGCTTTCTCCATTAGAAAAAGCGGGACCTGATATAGCTGCTTAGCTTGGGGACAGTTGCAACAACATGTTGCAACTGTCCCTCACAGTTGCAACATGAGAAAACCTCATATGCTAGCTAGACACAATGACATTGACACATGCTAATCATGTCACATAGAAATCAACAAAACAATGATTCAAACTAAGTAAGTTTGGATTAATTCATACAAAAGGTCAGGACAGTATGACAAAAATATAGCTTGTGAACAAAATTACTTTCATACCTCCAAAACAAGCTTTTGTCAATAAATGTAGAAGCAAAGGTTGAATGTGGCTCCTTTCTTCCTGATGGAGAGAGGGTCTAATTGAGCATGTGTAGTATGGAGTGTCATCATTCTAGCATGTTTCTGATTGGAGAAATAAGATACTGTTGCAACTGTCCCCAGTCTCCCCCTACGTTTAAATGTAAAATTCCTAGCCCATGCCGAGATTTAAAATCTTGCTGCGTTTGAATATCAGTGATGTCAGTTTCAGATTCAGAGTCCGATGCTTGAGACTTTCTAACGAGGGGCAGACGATTGATTTGTTTGAGGTTTAACAGTGAACAACCATTGGGTCTATATTTCTGTCAAGGTAGTCGCTAACAATTAAAAACAGGTAAGATGGCAGTAACACAGGGACTTAAAAAGGTGAAAGCCCGTGCCATTAACTCACTGACAGCTGTGTTATAACTAGGAACAAAAGAATTACACGCAACCGGTGTAAAATGATTACAGCGGTGTTTAAAATCAATTAGCATCGGACTCACCAGACATCACGGACTCACTTATTTTGAGTGAGGAGAGATTGCGTAATACTGCCCTGTCATGTGCCCTGGCGTCACTTCTGACCACGTGTCAGGACCTTTTCGTTACTTCCCTATTCTGTTTGCAAACACAGGAGGGAGACAGGTCAGTTTCACCCAGTGAAAATGACTAAAGCAATTGAAAAAGAAATTGGAAAGATTAGATTTGCCAAATTCCTTAACAATCGAAAAATCCTTATCTCTGCTATAAATAAACATCAACAAGACAAAATCCTCAAGTTAGATACACTTGATGGTACAAAAATCACAATGCATATTCCTGGAATAATAGCTAAACTGAGAGGTGTAATCTCAAATGTTCCAATAGAAATGACTGAGGAGGAAGTCAAGAAAGAAATTAGAGGGGGGAAAATAATAGAAGTTAAGAGATTGCAGACAAAGATGGAGTAAAGAAAGATAGTCTGTCAATGTTGGTGCAATTTGAGAGCACACTTCCTAAAGAAATCAAAATGGGGTGGATCAATTATAGGGTGAGAGAATATATCCCAAAACCAATAAGATGCTATAAATGCCAAAGAATTGGACACATAGCCCAACAGTGCCGCGGTAAACAAAGATGTGCAAAATGTGGGGGAGAACACGATTATGGCAAATGTGAGAAAGGCGCTAAACTGCGATGTTGCAACTGTGGAGGAGATCATAGTGCTGCGTTTGGGGGCTGTGCAGTTCAGATTAAAGCAAAAGAGGTACAGAAATATAAAGTGATCAATAATATATCCTATGCAGAAGCTTTAAAGAAAGTGTGAAGACAGAGGTGCGGTTTGAAAGGGCGAGGCGGTGAAGACAGAGGTGCGGTTTGTTGGGCTCCGCTCCGCTCTGAATGTACTGTCTCTACTTATCAACATTCTACGCATTAATAGGAATAACTCGCCACCGCGACCAAACGTGAGTAGTTTTAAAGTACACTTGCTTTGCACGAATTTGTACATCGAGATTGAAAAACACTTGACAAACAAATCGGAACAAAAAATTCTGTTATGCAGCCGTAATCTACTCCCTGTTAATATTGTTAGCGGGCGACATCCAATTAAACCCAGGCCCCATTGAACAAACAAATTTTGACCAAAACACTCATTTGATGACAACTGAGACGCTTCAAGGAACTTATGAAATTACACACCTGCAACCCACTGATCCGTGGACCAAGGTCATTGAAACCCGGCAGGGAATACCTGGGCTCACCTGCGCTGGGTTGAGGACGGAGACCGCCGCATTTGCAGTGGAGTGTTCGGCAGCGGACGGCTTGACTGCTGGGAGGGGCACCGACTCTGTTGTGTTGGGTGCACTGCACGGCACTACACCGGGAGTTCTGGCTTTCAAGTCAAGGTTGGACGGTATCGAGACGGGTGCTATCGTGCTCGTTACCGTCCAACCTTGACTTGAAAGCCAAGGTTGGACGGTATCGAGACGGGTGCTATCGTGCTCGTGGCAGGGGACGCGTCGCGAGGGGAATCCGGCTGGTCCCCGCTGGGGGAGCGGTGCGGGGACCGGGCGACCGACGCAGCCTGCCATCTGCCGGAGCGACCCAGGGATTCCGCAGTGGTGTAGTCAAAAGACTGAACTCAAAATCACAGCGCTCTGTATCGAACACTCCTAAAAGCTGCACTACTGTGACAAAACAAACACAAACCCCAATTTTCCAAACTCAACCAAGCTAAAGTCATATGGGAACCTAAAGTTAAACCTAGGGGAATATTTGGGGGTCATCTAAATGTTAGAAGCCTTCTCCCGAAATGTGACGAAATCAAAGCACTATTGATGAACTCAAATCTGGACTTTTTATGCCTCAGTGAGAGCTGGCTTCATAATAAGGTTATAACTAGTATCATTGACGTGCCCGGGTATACGTGTTTTAGAAAAGATAGAAATACTGGAAGAGGAGGCGGAGTGGTCATTTATATGAAAGATTCATTTAAGTGTATAGAAATTGAGTTTGATTACGATGTTTCCATCGAATGTGTAGGATTAAATGTCTATCTGTCCCCAGAGATGCACTTCCGTATTGTAGTTCTGTATAACCCTCCTGCATGTGACATTGTATTTTATGATAATCTAGAGAAACTGCTCAAAGTTGTATCTCATAAAACTGAAGTGATGATTTTTGGTGATTTTAATATTAACTGGTCTGACAAGAAAACTAAAAAGAAACTTAAAAGTTCAATGTCGAAATTTGACTTCAGTCAGAAAATCAAAGGGCCCACCCGAATTACCAGATCAACCCAGTCTCAAATTGATGTTCTCCAACAGAGAAGAACGCATTGTGAAGACGTACAATCTCATAACGAGATTGTCAGATCACAATATGATTCTAGTAGCCAGGAAACTAACAAAGAAACGCTTTACCAGCCATAGCTTGACGAAATCAGATAAACTTGTAATATCAAAACAGGATCTGTCAAGTTTAATCTAATCAGAGACTGCCTAACATTTGACGCAGCCAAAATGTATATGCATTCAATGATTTTCTCACACTTCAGTTATTGTATTACCTCATGGTCCCAGGCAAGTTCATTAGTGACCAAACCCCTGGAGAGGTTACACAATCGTACAATAAAAACACTGGACAAAAGGCCGCTAAGATCCCACCACTGTCACATTCTGAGAAAACTGAACATGATAAGTTTTGAAAATTATATTGCATTTTCAAATGCTAATCTTATCCGCAAGTGTCTACATGACCAGGCCTCCCAGGCTCTCTGTGACATGGTGCGACCGTTACAGGCCTTTGGATTGTCCACTAGGAGTGCCACCTCAGGGAACTGTAAAGTGTCGTATCGGAAAACCTCCTTCGGTCAGACGGCCTTCTCTATAAAGGGGGCTAACACTTGGAATGCGCTGCCCATTGAGCTCAAAACAGACCAAAATACTCAACATTTCAAAATCAAATTGAAGGAATTTTTAAAAGCCAATCAATTATGTAATCATGTGTAGGTATACATTGGAGGGAGGAGGGGTATATATATACTTAATTGCCTGTCTGTTGTACTGCTGCTGTTTCAAAATAAGATTGAATAAGTTCAACAACCCACAACCTAGTTCTAACTCTGTTGACTGTAATGTTTTAATTTTGTAATGTATATGTCATATATCTGTTTTTTTAAAGGTCCTTCTAGGGACGGGCATTGGAAATTAGCAGAAGCTATAAATGCTGTGATGCATTACATTGGATTATTGTTCTACAATTCTCTATGTATACTGCATCTGTCCCTATCAAATAAACTTGAAATGAAATGAAATGAAAAGTAAATCATGAAATGCAAAGAACTGTAACATAAAGTCAAGCCGGAAAGTCTGCACACTCCTTTCACCTTCTACATGTTTTATTATTTTACAGACATATTCTACAATATATTGAGTTCATTTTTTGTCTCAAAATTCTACACAAAATAGCCCATAATGACAAAGTGAAAACAGGTTTTTAGACATTTGTGCTAATTTATTAAAAATCAAAATGTAAAATATCATACGTACACAAGTGTGCACACCCTTTGATATGACACCCAAAAGTGAGCTGAGGTGCATTTTGTTTCCACTGATACTGCTTGAGATGTTTCTACAACTTAATTGGAGTCCACCTGTGATAAATTAAATTGATTGGACATGATTGGGGATTGCCAACACCTGCCTATATAACAGGGGTGTCAAACTCAAATACACAGTGGGCCAAAATTTAAAATTAAACAAAGCCGCGGGCCAACGTTGAACAAATGAACCTTTTAATATCGACCCAAACAAGTTTTGCTTTAACATTGAATATGGAACAAGCAACGCTTATATAACTTAATAGTGCAGACATGCAAAATCGAATTTCAAATTTAAAAAAAACATATCAATGGCATATTAAATAAAATTTAAATAAAAATTGTATGCTTCTTTTCTATTTGCAGCCTTCTGAGGTAAATATCAAAATAAACTTTTTCCACAGGCTAATAAATTTGAAAATAAAATAACAACAATGAATGAATCAACCATTCAGGCCTTGGAGTAGCAAGAAAAAGTGCATAAAGAAAACGTTAATTATTGCTCAGTTTGCGACACACTGATCTAATCTGATGTGCCCAAGCCAGATACCTGGCATCTTTTCTTGGATGCTAGTAGTTCATCAATGTCTGGGCTCAGGCTCTGAGCTGAGGAAACCCTCAGTATCGAACGAAGGTGTTCATCAGTCAGACGTCTCCTGTGAGATGTTTTCGTCATCTTCATCAAGGAGAAAAGTTGCTCACATAGATAAGTGCTGCCGAACATGGAGAGCAATTGAGCAGCTTGGGTGCGGAGCTGAGGCATTGTGTCAGGGATGAACTGTGGAAACTGTGCGGCGCCAACAGCATCATACTTTGACTTCAGCGTGTCATTACACTGGAGTTCAATCAGCTCCATTTGGAGGTTGGTTGGTGCGTTTTCCACATCAACTGCGAAGGGATTACTAAGCAGTTCAAATCTACATTTCTGGACATCAAAGTCGGCAAATCGCCGGCTAAACTCAGCGCCGAGTACACTGAGTTTTTCAGCAAACTGTGCGCACACGGCGGTAGAGATCTGCGTTTTTATGGTTTGGCAGCAGGGAAAATGGCCAAGGTTTCCTTGCAGCATCTGATTCTCCCACAGGCACAGTTTAGTTTTAAAAGCTCTCACTGCTGCGTACATGTCTGTGATGATGCGTCCCCGCCCCTGCAGCTGCAGGTTCAGCGCATCGAGATGGCTTGAGATGTCACACAGAAAGGCCAGCTCACACAGAAACCTTTGCTCCCGGAGCTCTGCTGTGTCCTTCCCTTTGCTTTGCAGAAACTGACATATTTCCTCACGCAGCTCGAAAAATCTGTTCAGTACTTTTCCGCGGCTTAACCATCTCACCTCTGTGTGATACGGCACGTCTGCGTATTCCGAACCACACTCGTCCAGAAAAGACTTAAACTGGCGGTGATTCAGACCTTTGGCTCTTATAAAGTTAACAACTTGTGTTACTGTGGTCATAACGTGTTCCATCTTTAGGGCTTTACCACACAGTGATTCTTGATGTATGATGCAGTGATAAACAGATAGCTCACCTGCACAGTTCTCTTCCCGCATCTTTTCCCGAATCCTGCCCACCAGTCCATTCTTTTTACCGCACATCGCTGGCGAACCATCTGTGGTTAATCCCACGAGTTTATCCCACGGCAGCTTTATTTCAGTTACACATTTGCAAACCTCCTCAAAGATTTCCTTCCCTGTGGTTGTGCCATGCATGGATTTAAATCCCAAAAGCTCCTCCGTAACACACAGATTTGAGTCCACTCCGCGGATGAACACTGACAGCTGCGCAGTATCAGACGCGTCGGTGCTCTCGTCCACAGCAAGGGAGAAAGAAACTAAATCTTTTCCCTTTTCCATCAGCTGGTCATACAGATTGGTGGCAAGATCACATGTGCGCTCAGCTACTGTATTCCTGCTCAGGCTCACGTTTGAAAAGGCTTGCTTTTTCTCTGGGCACACTTGGTCACAAACTTTCATCATGCACTTTTTTACAAACTCTCCCTCATTAAAGGGCTGGGCTGATTTTGCGATTTCTTCTGCCACAATATAACTAGCCTTTACAGCAGCCTCACTTTGTGATGTGGCTTTTTTGAACATATTCTGTTGTGAAACCAAACTTCTTTTCATCTCCTCTACTTTCTGGCTCCTTTGAGTCATGTCCAGGTCCTTGTACTTGTCCTGGTGTTTCGTTTCATAGTGTCGTCTAATGTTGTACTCCTTAGTTACAGACACGTTGGCTCCACAAACAAGACAAACAGGTCTGTCTTTTACATATGTAAACAGATATTCTGCCTCCCACCTGTCCAGAAAAGTTCTGTTTTCTGCCTTTCTTTTCGCCATTTTTGGGAAGGGGTAACACGGTGACAGTTGTAGTATGAGGTCGCGGCGTGGTCTGGGAGAGAGGCACGGGGAGGCGGGGTGAGCGGGGGCTTTCCTGCTGAAGCACGGATTGCTACTGACACAGAGGAGAGGGCATGTCTGGGTCCTGTCCTGATTGACGCGCCAAAACAACAGCAGAGCATTATGGGATTTGTAGTATTAGCGGTGAATGCGCTGTTACGGCACCGCCGCTGTATAATACTGGCGGGCCAGCTCTAATAGTAATTTGATATTGCCTCACGGGCCAAATATAATTACACTGCGGGCCAAATTTGGCCCGCGGGCCAGAGTTTGACACCCATGCTATATAAGGTCCCACAGTTGACAGTGCATGTCAGAGCAAACTCCAAGCCATGGTGTCAAAGGAATTATCTGCAGACCTCAGAAACAGGATTGTGTCAAGGCATAGATCTGGAGAAGGGTACGGAAAAATCTCTGCAGCTTTACAGGTCCCAAAGAGCACAGTGGCCACCATCATTCGTAAATGGAAGAAGTTTGGAACCACCAAGAATCTTCCTAGACCTGGCCGCCCGGCCAAACTGAGCAATCGGGGAAGACGGGCCTTGGCCCGGGAGGTGAGCAGGAACCCGAGGGTCACTCTGACAGAGCTCCAGCATATCCTTGTGGAGATGGGAGAACCTTTCAGAAGATCAACCTTCCAGGCAGCACTCCACCAATCAGGCCTTTATGGTAGAGTGGCCAGACGGAAGCCCCTCCTTAGTAAAAGGCACATCACAGCCCGCTTGGAGTTTGCCAAAAGGCACCTAGAGGACTCTCAAACCATGAGAATCAAGATTCTCTGGTCTGATGAAACCAAAATTGAACTTTTTGGCCTGAATACCAAGCGTCACGTCTGGAGGAAACCAGGCACCGCTCATCACCTGGCTAATACCATCCCTACAGTGAAGCATGGCGGTGGCAGCATCATGATGTGGGGATGTTTTTCAGCAGCGGGAACGGGGCGACTAGTCCTGATAGAGGGAAAGATGAATGCAGCTAAGTACACCGAGATCCTTGAAGAAAACCTGCTCCAGAGCACTCTGGACCTGACTGGGGCGAAGGTTTACCTTCCAACATGACAACGACCCGAAGCACACAGCCAAGAGAACAAAGGAGTGGCTTCGGAGAACGTCTGTGCATGTCCTTGAGTGGCCCAGCCAGAGCCCATACCTGAATCCAATTGAACATTGTGGAGGGAAGTCCTTTGACTCCCTCCTCATTAAGTTCAATTTGAGATGGGTTTTTGAGTGGAAGAATTCTCAAGATAAAGATGAAGGAAATAGCAGTCTTCTATTAAATTTAATCTTTTATTAAACGGTCAAACGTTGATTCAACATGGGAAAACCACAAACCTACGCAGAGGATTCGGAATTCCCTGAACAAAAACAAACATTAGTTTATACAATATCATAACTCCTCCTTTACGTTACTAATACTCCAATAATATGTGGTAACACCCTTTCATAATATCTTATTTTATCCAATAACAAATTAGGCAAAAAATGTACATGTTATATGACCTGTTCTTACCCTATGCGCTTGGGGGCACTCTTGATCTATCAAATAAAATTGTTTGTGACCTTTCCTCCTTTTAATCAGACCATGAAATTTTCCTTAATTTCCCTTATTCTTTTATTCTTTTCCCACCTGTTCGGTCAGCATGATCTATCTTATCAGCTTAGTTATGGAACACAGGAGGAAAACATTCCTGTTTTGACTGGTGTGCTAGATGCCCTCGTCCTTGCTGACAGAGAGCTATCCTGCGCCCTCTCACAACCCCCCATCTCAGTACTTTTCCACTAGATTCTGAATGTATTATTTACTTTTTTTTTAAAAGTTTGCTTATAAGGCTTTCTTGGGCCCACAGAACAGTTTCACAAAACAGCTTACTTTCACATTCCCCCCTTTGAGACCATTCGGTCTCACACTCTCTTGTTGATACTTCGCCTGGTGGTGGGGTTATGTTATGACATTTGTATTGTATGATATTGTATTATATGATAAAAATAAACATTTGTAGTTTATTAGTTTCATGCATAATTTAACTAAGTTAATACTTCCTCTAATTAACAGATGTTCTATCAAAAAGTAAATATCAAGAATATCAAAAAGTTAATCAAAAATATCAAAAAGTTAATCAAAAATATCAAAAGTTAATCAAAAAGCTACTGTATTTAATGATTTTTAATGATCATCTAATTTTGATTTGCTATAATTATACAAAGATTATATAAAAAGAATTGGATTATACTTGTAATGTCTTCTTCCTCTTCTTAGGAGCCCATATTCTAAGAAGCCTGAGGAGAGGTTACTAGCCTTTCACTCAGGCGTCTCCTACCTTCTTCGCCCTTTTCCTTAATCTATTTATGTGTCTGTTTTATCTATCCTAAGGGCCTTTAGTCAGTTGGGGCTTTATTATGTCCCCTTTGAGTTGTTCTTTTCTTCATGTAGTCAGTGTATGTAATATGTGTGATCATGGGGTGTCAAATGGATAAATCTATTCTGACTATTTATCATGGCCATGAGTGCTAATGGTAGACCTTGTACTCATCTCATCCCTGTTTGCCTACATATTTTCTGTAATTTAGTTTTTAGAACCATTGTCGCTGCTCAGGGTCTGACAGACCCCGAATCTGGGGACAATTTATCTTGCCAAGGCTTTAGCTACAGTTTTAGAATCCGCATGCGCAGTGGGGAATTCTTCTACCCATCTTGAAAATATATCAATGAATATATCAATGATCGATCATATCTACATAGTCCATTATCAACTTTACCTTACTTCCTGACAAATTTTGCATCTTGATATCATGCTAGTATAAACCAATGTTTCTGTATTTCTCTCATCATCTCCCCCCTTGCAGAGTGGCCAACACCATGGGCAGCTCTGCAAATGAACTCTATTACTGCGCTTGGTGCGATTGCTTTCCCTGCTTTCCCTGCTTTCCCTGTACATTGCCGCCATATTCCTGTAGACTTATCTAACCCACATCCTCTATTTTCCCATTCCACCTTTTCTGACATTGTAGAAGCCTCTTGTGCTTCTACATTCAGAAACACCTGTTGATCTGCTGTAGGCCAGTACTCCAACTCCTCTGCTGCTAGTTTAGCAGCTTTATCTGCATAATCGTTTCCTGCTGACACAGGGTCTGTTCCGCCTGTATGTGCTCCGCACTTTATAATTATAATTTTTGCGGGTTGTTTCATGACCTCCAACAGTTCTTTTACCTCAAAAATGTTTTTTATACGGTTTCCCCCTGCAGTGAGAAACCCTTGTCTTGCACATATTCCCCAAAATGTGTACTATATACCCCACAAGCATACGATGAGTCACAGTAGATATTAACGGTGTGTCCTGTACCCCTTCTACAGACTCTTGCTAGGGCTACCAGTTCTGCTTGTTAGGCACTTGTCCCTGGGCTTAGAGCTGATTCTTCGATCGTTTGATATGTCCATGGCCCTTCTTGTCGTACTACAGCATATCCGGCTCTCCTTTTTCCTGTGTGGGGATCAAAGGATGATGAACCGTCCACAAAGAACACGTGGTCCGGAGCCACCAGTGGTTCTTGGTGTAGGTCTTCTCTTGCTCTTGCTTCTGCTTCCACCACTCTTTCACATTCATGTGGTTGGCCTTCTTCTGGGGTCATTATTAATTCCGCTGGGTTCACAGCTTTGCATCTGATAATGGTCAATCCTGGCTGTGTGAATAGGATCTCATATCCTGATACTCTCCGATGAGTTAGGGACGATTTCCCTTTACTAAGTAGTGCTTCTACTGCATGTGACACATACAGGGTAACTTCATGCCCTGCCGTTATTGGCGTTGCTTTCTCTACTGCAAAGGCGGCTGCTGCCAGTCTTTTCTCACATGTATGTAGTCCTCTTGCTACGGTATCCAGTCTCGTACTGTAATAGGCAATGGGTTTGTTTCTTTCTTGCTCTTTTGGGGTCAGTGCTGCTGTGGCAAACCCCCCTTTTTCTGCACAGAACAGGTGGAACTGTTTGTTGTAGTCTGGGAGTCCCAGAGTTGGAGCTGTTTGTAATGCTTGCTTAAGTCCAGTGAAAGGTGATTCTGTTCCTGGGAGCCATTCAATTTGGTGTCTTCCTGCTTTATTTAGGCACAAATCTCTTAGTGGCCGTGCCATTTCCGCATAGTCCATTACATATTGGCATGGTGGAAATGGAAATGGAAATGGTGGCATTCAATTTGCACAGCAGATCCCTGCCTAGCAAGTTTACGGGTACATTAGGGGTATATAGGAGTCTTGCCGCAATTTGCTGCTCCCCCACTGACAGTTTTTGCTCTTCGGTAAATGGAACAGTTTGTGTTATCCCTGAAAATCCTTTTGCTTTAATATGGTGTTGTAAGTGGCAAATGTGCCCCCTTCCAGACCAATACAGGAGTATGTTGCCCCAGTATCTATTAAAAAGTTTCATGTTTTCCCTCTTATGAGAATATCAATTCGTGGTTAATTTGTGGCACAGCTGGATGTTATAGATAGCATTTCCTTTGCTTCACACTCTCCCTCTGCTCCTAGGGGTGTAGGATTCTCAAGGCATCCCTATTGAAGGGGATTCTGTTGGGGACTCAATCCCCATTGTTGTTGTGGCTGTTGTGTCTGCTGTGGCTGCCATCCCTCCTGCTGCTGCCCATACATGTTTTGCTGTGGGGTCATTGCTATCTAGTTCTTGGGTCCTTAATATGATGGCATTGGCGGGGTACGATGACGATGATGATGGCCACCACCCAGGGTTTTCTCCTTGGTTCATGCTGCCTCTTGATTGGAATCCTCCCCTTCCTCTTCCTCTCTGACAGTTCCTGGCCCAGTGTCCTATCTTTCCGCATTTCCAGCAGTCTTTCTGCTGCCACTGGCCCTGGTTCGTCCATGGGAACACGGCCTTTGGAAATTTGGTCCAGCCCATTCGATGGATGGGCCCTGTCCTCCTTGGACTTGTTGTGAGGGTGGGGGTGCCTGTATCTGCTGGGTTATCACTGCTGCTTGAATTCCCTGATCTTCTTTCTCCCTTTCGGCTATCTGGAGAAGTAACAGTTTCTTCTTTAGAGATTTATTGTGCCCTTCAGAGGTCTTCATACTTTCTCTGTGCAGCTTCATGTGGTGGACAATATGGGCTCTTTGTTTATCCCAATTCTCCTGGGAAAGCCCCACAACCTTGCTTAGGGCCTTTATCACTGGTTCGGGCAATGCTTTACACAACATGTGAAAGAACATTGTCGATGTTCCTTGTGATGCATCAAATGGCTGTCCCATGTTTGTTTTCCATGTCTCCTGCATCCTGTTGATAAAATCATGGATGTCCTCTCCTTCTTTTAGTTCCGCACTCGTTATATCTGCAAGGCTTGATTTATGTGGAAACACTCCCCTCAACGCAGCCCACACACATGGTCTGTGCCTGCTGACTGCTTCCCCGTCCATCTTGTAAGTGTCCATAATTCCTTTCAGGCCTGCTAGGTCCATTATTTCAGTGACCTGGTGCCCCACACATCTTACTAGTAGCTGCTTAACATCTCCCATGCACAGGGGCAGGTGAGTCGTCTTCATCTCTACCTTCGCTATCCATGGTCCTGCTCCCTCTGTTATTTTCGGTAAATCCTTGACCATGTTCTCCAGGTCCATTGATGACCATGGGGTGTACTTAGTGAGTGGCTGTTGTCTCCCTGGTTGGGGTAGGACTTGCAATGGGGCCAGGAAGGTTTCTTCATCCTCTTCGTCTCCTTCTTCCCCTGGATTGTATCGAGCAGGTGCTCTCCTTCTTCTGCCGCTCTTCCTGAGGATTTTGCTGGCACTGTTCTGGATATCACTACTGATATCGTAGACCTGCTTCAATTCTTGAACTCATTGCTGCGAGTACCCTCCTTCGCACAGGAATGCTTGTTCTGTTTTTTTTCACCTCCTTTAGGGTTTGTTTCAGCATTTCCTTTGTCAATTTCTTTTTCTTCCTTATTGCACTTTCATCTGAGTTTCACTATTAGAGGAGCTTGATTCATCTTTGGGAATGGCAGTTGACCTTAGTTTCACTTTCCCTTTGATGTCATATTCTCCTCTCCTTGGGTCTCTTCCAGCTCTTCTTGCTCCTCCTTTCGGTTTCGTTTCTTCCTCCCACATCTCATCCTCTACTTCTTCCATTGCCTGTTGATATCCAGTGGCACATCCTAGCTTGCTGCTCTCTTCAGATTCACGATGTGCCCTCGGCGATTTGACTGTTTCTTTCTTGCATCTTGTCATTCCCTGATTCTCTGGCCTGCCATGAGGTGTGTGGAGGTGTGGGCATGGTGTGCTATTTTCAGAATTTCCCTTGTTTCCTCGGCTGTCACTCTAGGCTGTCTCTGATTCTCCTTCTTCTGGGCATGCTGCTGTACCTTTTGATCTTATTAAAATGGTTTCCAAATTCCCTTGTACATCCAGGGTCCCTTTCACTTTCACCAACTCTGGCCTCATCCTCACAGTAGTCTCAGGCCCCTGGCTCAAATCTTCTTGTTCCCCAGTGCTAGTGCTGTTCAATAGGGGATACAGGCCTGTAGCTCCATTCGCCGGTCGCCATCCTTCTGGTGGTCTCTCTGATGCTGCTGGCTGGGGATTCACTTTCGGCTGGTGCCCCTCTTTCTTCTCCACAGTCGCTCTCCATCTGAAAGACTAATTTTTCCATTGATTTAGATGTGCTCTGTAAGTTCGCAACTTTCCTTTCCGGCTCTTACTCTCTTTACTACACAAAATTGCTTCCACTGATTGCAGGTATTGAAGTCCAAAAGTGCCTTCCTTAGGCTATACCAAGGGAACACCTCTTGTCCACTTTTCCCATTTTTTCATAGTCTGTTTGAAATAATTCACTCATGCAGGAGAGAGGTGTCTTTAAAGTCACGCCCTTCCGCGTTTTCAAATCCTTATTTTTCTTTAGCCTATGCAAGCTTATTCTTGTTAACTGAAAGTGAAACTAAAACTGAAACTAAAAATAAAAAAAACATTTTAGTTAACTGAAATAAAAATAAAAATTAAAGTTACTTTTAAAACAAAACTAAAACTGTACTGTAGTGGTGCAAAACAAACTGAAATAAAAATAAAAATGAATCTTGGTAGCCACGCCTTTACCTTTAATCCTGTTAGTTCCCACTTAGTGACTGTGACTCGTGTGGCTCCTCCCCCTGAATGCCCCTGCTCAACTTCCCCTTCTACCTCTTCAGTTCTCAATTCCCTCACTGGGGTACACTCCAGCCAAACGGCTCCGTCTGGCCACCAGTCTAAACATATTTCAAATGTTTCTCCCGTTTCTATGGCCTTGGGTAGGAATTTATCAATCCCTGAATGGCAGCACAGAGATTTTACTCCATATAACTGTTCTCATGTTAATTATTCTCCCACTGTATCTTTTCCCACAATAACATACACAATAACAGACACATAATATTTCCACTTTTCTAGTGGAGTACTATCTATCTAAGTAAAACCCTGTTATTTACATAATTTCCTTCAGCATTATATACAGCATATCCAAAATACAACAAATTCTCATATAATGTTAGCACACCTTATCTTTTTTCTATTGTTCTCCTGTTACAGTATTGTTTAATCGATTATGTTCAGTTTGATTGTACAACCCGTGCAATGGATCTATGGTAAAGGCGGTATTTGTTCTAATTTGATTAATTGAGATATATGTATATACATATAGTACTATTTACAAAAAATTATAACAAAAACTATAGTATTAACAATAGTAAATTATTTGGCCACACAACATAACGTTTTAAAAAATAAAAAAAGATTTTTTATTTTCTCACAACACTGCTTCCCTAATTGTCCCTACCGTAATATAGCAGTGGCAGTATCTTTCAACTGCTTCACTCAACTGCTTTACACACAACCTCTACGCGACCCACAACCCGGAATTGCTCGGTATTTCAGAGTTTTTGGTTAGCTAACTTGGAGCCCATTGCTCCCCCACAGTGTTGTCATACTCAGAGCTCAAACTTTTTCTCAGAGCTCAAACTTTTTCCTTTTTCTCAGAGCTCAAAAACCACAAAATATCACACTCAGCGCTCAAAAATCACAAAATATCACACTTCTGCTTATTTCACTTCATCACAATAATTTTTCTACCTATTTATCCTATCTATTTACTTATTAATTTAAATTATTATATTATTATTTTTTTTTTTTTCTTTCCACTCACCCACTGGAGCCCCGTCACCGGTGTAGGACCACACTTGGGGCCAACGGAGTGCGGGTAATTCCTCTCTGCAGACTTTTTATGAAAAAGGTGTCTGCTTACCTCTCACTATTGACCAGTCTCTAACTTCAAGATAAAACACCGCACGCCGTTGGTTCCCTCCTGCATCCTTCCCGGGATCTTGGAGTCCTGGCTGGCTTGCCAAATATGTGGAGGGAAGCCTTTTACTCCCTCCTCATTAAGTTCAATTTGAGATGGGTTTTTGAGTGGAAGAATTCTCAAGATAAAGACGAAGGAAATAGCAGTCTTCTATTAAATTTTATCTTTTATTAAATGGTCAAACGTTGATTCAACATGGGAAAACCACAAACCTACGCAGAGGATTCGGAATTCCCTGAACAAAAACAAACATTAGTTTATCCAATATCATAACTCCTCCTTAAATTACAGTGACCAGGTTTCCATACTCTCACCGTTTAAAACCCAGCTGATTTCACCCGTTATTCCTTAACTGAACAAAACGATTTTAAAGAGAACTAAGCGTCTAATTAGAAACTAAAACAAATTTGCAGCAAGTTACACAATTAATTCACAATTAATTTTAATGCCATTCTCTGCACGTGAGCTGCATGTTCTGTTTCCCCTGCTGTAAGTCGCACGTTTAACGGTCTTCCTGGGAAAGTGGATTGTTTTAAAGGATTACGCTACGAGTAAAACAGGTTGGTCACATTTCCATAAACAGGACATTATTAAACAAGGGGAAATATGCGTGAACTTATGGGTTGCGAACCTGACAGCTTTATTGTATGGCTATTTAGTGTCATCATTAAGGCAAAACAACGGTATGTATGTTATTAATCAATATTAGCCTACTATGCAGGTAGCCTAATGAACTTTGGATGAAGCTTGAACTTGATGTTTGACACTTTCATTGCATAATCAAACGAAATTCGCTGAACAAGCAGGCTAATTTGGCGTTTTCTAAGGTGAGACTGAAGCCATTGATAGCTTATTCTCAGCTGTTGCAGGTCCTTTTAACGAAATTTAACCGCACATATTTTGTAAAATAACAGCCCTGTCTGGAATTACCGGGAACTCATAGGCTAATGGTTAGTCCGAATAATATTGATCATACTCCATTTAGCCTATTCCTTGATCACACTAAACACGCACGAGCATGTCTGTTTCGCCATCATAAGCAATCCGCCAAGGTGGAAAAGCAGGCTTTTAAAGGGAATGGGATATGACATTTTGATTGGTTTATTGAATGTTACGCCCAAGACACACCTATAATTAATGAAGCGACTAGGTTCAGCCCAGTTGCGCCATGCGCCGTGCTTAGCGCCAAAAAAACACGCCGTTAAAATAGCAAAAGTGGACTTGGACACGCCCTAAATGGACTTAGCGCCATGCGCTTAGACTAAGCGCCAAGATCGCCAAGATAGGGCCCTTTGTTTCTTTCGCCCCGCTCATTGTTTATGTTGCCCCACAGCAACTTACAATGTATTCTTTTGGTGTAATTTGCAGAGCATGCCAAGAATTAGGGTGAGGAAGACCAGGAGAGGAGTCTTTGAGCCGTATATATTTCAGAGGGCATCAGCAGATTTATTAGGCGGCCAGTCAATTAGGAGTGTAGCCCGTGGCCACGGCATACATTACAGCACCCTTTACAGATATTAGCAACGAAAAAAAAACAGCGAGAATGCCAGGCTGCCCGGTTACCGGGCACACAACTGAGTCTTCAGTGACCAGCAGGAGGCCAGTCTCCGTCAGTATCTGCTGAAAGCAGCTGACATTTATTTTGGACTGAGTCCTAAAGAGGTAGGTTCAGTAGGCTAGGCTACCCTGACATCAAAAGCACGACCAATGGTTCTAAAAATTTTCTCCATTCATTTTTTGCCATAGGCTTATCTAATGTGACGTTATCATAAATAAATAACAAGTATCATAAATGGTAGAGAGGCACCTCCATAACAAAATACCAGGGGCAGTTTTTTGCTTTAATGACAATTAATTAAAATAAGCAATACATAGATGATATGATATATACATTACAATACATATTCAGAGTGCTCCTGTTCATAATAAATAACATAATTTATTAGATTAGAATTTTTAAAAGTTAATTTTTTAAAAAGTATAATATTTACAATTTATAATATAATTTAAAATATTTATAATATTTAAGTTCATAATTCATATTTTCCAGGTGCGCAGATTTGCATACCAGCTGGGCCAGAAATATGGCTGTGTGCACCCAGCAGTGTGGAACACCAAAAAAATGGCCGGCAAGGACTGGTTCAGTTCCTTTATGGAGCGGAACCCCACCATGTCAATCTGCCAGCCTCAAGCCACAAGTTTGTCGCGGGCAACGAGCTTCAACCCCACCAATGTGGCCCAATTTTTTGGCAACCTCACCTGCCTCATGGGCCATTATGGGTTCCAGCTGGAGGCGATCTGGAACATGGATGAGACCAGTATGGTCACGGTCCAGACTCCAAACAGAATAATTGCCGCCAAAGGGAAGAAGCAGGTGGGGGCCATGACCTCAGCGGAGAGGGGGACGCTGGTGACTCTGGCAATGGCCGTGAATGCCCTTGGAAACCACATCCCCCCTCATTTCATCTTCCCCAGGAAGAAATATTTTAACCATTTTGTACGCGATGGTCCCAGGGGCTGCATGGGCACTGCGAACGGCAGTGGGTGGATGCAGGAGGGGGATTTTGTCGCATTTTTCCACCACTTCAAAAAGCACTCCAATGCCTTCAAGGAGTCTCCACAACTCCTGTTGTTGGACAACCACTCCTCCCACCTGTCGCTCCAAGGCATTGAGTTCTGCAGGGAAAATGGCATTGTCCTTCTTTGATTCCCCCCTCACTGCAGCCACAAACTGCAGCCCCTGGACCGAAGCATCTATGGCCCGCTGAAACGATACATAAACAGCACCATTGACTTCTGGCTCAAGATGCACCCGGGGAGGACCATCACAATATACGACCTCCCCAGCATTGTCGCGACAGCCCTCCAGAACAGCTGCAACCCTTGCAAACATCATGTCCGGGTTTCGCTGCACCGGCATCTGGCCACTGGACCCGCATATCTTTCAAGACGTGGACTTCTCTCCTGCCTTTGTGAAGGACCGTCCTGCACCCACCATCACAGGGGTGAGTCCAGCGGCACCAATGGACCCTGGGGTGAGTCCAGCGGCACCAATGGAGCCCGGGGTGAGGGCAGTGGAGCTGGGGCTGAGTCCAGCGGCACCAGTGGAAGAAGATGGAGCGGCTACGGTCCAGTCAGGTGACTGTTTCAGTCCTGTGGCAGTCCGTCCTTTCCCAAAGGCTGGCCCAAGAATTGAGGGGATCCAGGGAAGGCGGAGAACAACTGCCATCCTTACGGACACCCCAGTCAAGTGTGCGCTAGAGGAAAAGAAAAAAAAATCACCAAAGGCCAAATGAAGTCTTGCGAAGAGAATGGGTAAAAAGAAGAATAAAACCAATAAAAATCATAAGAAGAAGATGCTGCAGGCCTACCTCACGGTCACAGATCAGGAGACAACGTGGAGTGCATGGTGTGCGGGGAGGACTTTGACTCGTCTGTGCCTGGGGAGTCCTGGATCCGGTGCCTCTTCTGCACGCTGTGGGCACACTGAGTGCACAGCACAGGACGCAGTTTATATATGCCACGTTTGCGATGCCATGTAGCCTCGTATAGCTTAGCCTACCGTTGAGCCAGTTGCTCTGTTCTGCTGCACTTTAATTGTCACTGTTCGTTTGTCGTTATGTTTGTTATATTTTTACTTATTTGTTCTCCTATTTCAGCTAGTTGCTCTGAAATAAAATGTTTGAACAGACTTTCTGTTTCCCCTTTTGCACATCTCAAAAACTGCGGTTTAACTTCCGTCTAGCTGCTTTCAAATGTTGATTTTTTAAATATTAATAAACAAGGTCTCCCCTTTTGCTCACCTGATAGAGTGATTTAAAATTTAATTCATCAGGAGGCCTTCTAAATGCTTTAGAATGTTGGATCTTAGCGCATTGATTTCAGGACTGTTAAAAGGCCATGGTGAAAATCAATGCACAACCTTGGAAGGCATATTGACCCCATCAGAACCGGATATTCAACAATGCCATGGTTTAAGCATCAATAAATGATGTCTACTAGCTATTAATAAAGGCGAGTTGCTATTAAATCATCAATTTCAGACCGTTTAACGTTGCGATGCAAAATTCTATTAATTATGCAACATTATTCTCTTGACGCATGGTTAATTTTCATGGATTTTAAACTTATACCATTATTCATTGACTCGTCCCTAACATGGCATTTTGCCTGACAGTACATTTGCTGAAAGGAATGAGCATAAAAAACAACAAGACAGAGATAAGACCACTAAAGCACACTTTTACCCCCCTATACTGATGAAAATATAGTAATTCCCACTTGAAAATTATGCAAAAGTGAGTTTTATGAGTCAAAACTGTTGATTTGTAGTTAAATATATCATTATTTTTTTTATTTAGAGCAGTGCACAATTTATCCATTTGGATAGATTTGGAGACACTAATGGACAACAGGGTACACTGCTATATTTTGCATCATAGACCTTTAGTAGTTCTGCATATCATCCTCAGATTTAGCAAAACTTGTGGACATGGAGTTTATGATCCAGGAAATGTATATATATATTACCGATTTCACTTACTGTATGTAGCTCTCAGCAAAATAAAAATAAAAAATCATTTTTTAATTTCTTTCCAAAGTTTCTTTGCATTTCTGGCACTTTATTTTGACTTAAATCATGAAAATAAACAAATCTAAGTTTGTATTGTAAATGGTACACCTGTCTTGTTTAATTTAAGCCATTTAGCAAGTTTATGTGATGCTCACACCTGGAGTTATAAAGCCTTAAACAGAGCACCCCCTAAATAGGTGAAATTTGCCATCTGCGCCAAGGGGTTAAGCTGGAGAAGTCTCGCCTTTGGTCGGATGAAGATGAAGGAAATAATCCTGCAGAGTCTTGTATTCAGTTTACCCTTTTATTGAGCACTGGACAGTGGGAGGTCCTTTCTCCTACGCAGTGGGTTCAGGAGCTCTCCGAACAAAAGCAAACAATTGCTTATATACTTTCATAACCTCTCCTCTTCCTAGCTAATAAACCAATGAATTAAGGTGACACCCTTCCATCATAATTTAATTTAGCCAATAGATGAAAAGGCAAAGAGACTAACGACGAGAGACTAACAGATGCCCCTAGCTGCAAACAAAAATGATCAGAACAAAGCTCACAGACTCGAGCAGGAAATAGGAGAAAATGAAAGGCCTCTAGCTCAAATAACGGATGAGCAATAATAAAGAGGCGAGAACGAGAAAAGGTAACAAAGGTTACTACCTCAGAGAGGACAGGGGAAAAAACCAAGCGAAGGAAAAGAAAGAAACGTGAAAACAAACTCCTAATAAAGAATATCTAACGCGCACCTACAGGCAAGTCCCGTGTTACTTTTTAGCAAAGCTTAAAAGCAAAGTGTTCACCTGAACCTATACCTGTTACCGGATTTACGTGGCTAAGTAAGACACAAAAGCAACAAACCAGGAAGTCACTGCGCATAAATAACTAGCAGACGCGAGGACAAGTGAAACGAATGAGCGCCGTCCCACGGACCCGAAAGGAAGCGTCTGCAGAACAAAAACGGCGAGCTGCAAAACCATGACATGCCTCTGCTAAAATCAGATCGGACTATGTCTTGTTATTCATATTTCCCAATTTTATCTTGGTCACCATGATCGATCTTATCTTTGTTATTGGTACATCTCATGGCTCAGCCTATGCAGAGGGGTTGCTCAGCCTACGCATGATATGTTCTATCTCTGTCATGCGTCACAGCCCATTGCCCAGCCTGCGTATGATCTTGTCCTATCTTCTGTTATCAAACAGCCTGGGAGACAGAAAACCTTTCTCTCCCTTGACTTTCTACTCACTCTCACTTGGTCTCACATTCCCTTGTTGATGTTTCTTTAGGCAATGGGTTTGTGTCTTTCTTGCTCCTTTTGGGTTAGATGTTTCCTTCCATTTTCTTAACTGGTAAGATTGGTGTATTGCATGGGCTGGTCATTGGGTATATCACCCCAGTTTTTAGAAGGTCTTGTACAGTGGTGCTGATTCCTTCCTCTCTGTCATTGTTCAGGGGGTATTGACGAACTCGGGGTCCTATAATTCCTGGTTTCAGTTGTATCTGCCCAGCAGAACGCATGAGGCCGATATTGTGCCCCCCGTCTGCCCAGAGTTCTATTGGGACATCCTGTAGGTACCTTTCTTGTTCCTCTGTGAGCGTCATCATTGCTTCCACTTCCAGTATATGCTTTTCCATGCTTACTGAAGTCTTTAGGTCCAAGAACGAGAACCAATCTGTGGGGCAGACACCATTCTGTCATGGTTATTTGCAGCCTTTGTTGTTCTACGTTTTGGTTTCCTTTTTGGGGTCGTCAAGACACTCTATCGGATTTTTTCCGCCTCCGTTCCGGTTTTCGTGTCTTGCCCAACAATTATTCCCTTCACCTGTTTCGCATTCCTGCGGGCTATAAATACCTCAGGACTTCCGCATTTCCGCACTTCGAGATTGTCTTTGCTATGTTGACATATGAAGTTGGTAAGATATAGGAATTTTGGTTGCTGCATTTCTGGTTCGTACTAATAGGAAACGCAGCAAGTCCGGTTATAAAGATTTAGGATTAGATTGGTTTTCTCTTTCCTTTCCAATCTTTCTTTATCCTTTATTCTTTTTACCTGTTGCCAGTTGTGTTCAGCTCTTTTGCCACAAGAGCTTTGGCTAACAGGTTTTTTCTATTCTTCTCCTTCACTCGTTTTTTCGAGTTTTGTTTCATTACCTCTTGTTACACCTAATTATTTTAGTGCGTGAGGTTCTTATGTTAGTTATTCTCGGTGTTTATCGAGATTGCCTCAGTTTTTGGAGGTTGCTTTGTTTTGCCTTGTGCAAGGGAAGTTTTGATCCCTATCCTGTGTTATCCCAGTCCTGGTGCAGATTCCGCGTTTTGTGGCATATCTTTCTCTAGATACACTTTTAAAAATCCTTATCAGTCGCGTTTGGTTCTCCAAACCTTACACTCCCCCTCACAGCTGTTCACATTCATTTTTTAATGTGGCCCATATCTGATTTCAGTGTGAACCGATTGCTCTCCTTAAATGACCCACGCAAATTAACAAAAACAAAAGACATAACGCCCGTTACACAGCTTGCAGAAATAAACAACATCAAAAAGGAAGTCATCAAAGTCACAGCTTCTGCATTAATTTTAAAGTTGATGTGCAGTGGAGCTAATGATAAGGGTGAGGAGACGTGGAAAAAAGCCAAGGTTTTTACTAGCTTTTTGTGCTGCCATGGCTGATACTTCTGTGCAGAGGGACTCGTGAATGTGAGATCGGAGCCAGGAATTGGGGGACCGTGACATGGGCGGTTTTAGTGAAACTCGAGCAAAGCATGAAATGAGTGATTCTGAGGATGGGCGCTCGGCCGTTTGGCTAGTGAGACCAGTCGATATAACATTTATAAAACAGATAGTTCCGGGATGCAGATTGGTCAATACAGCATTCCAGCCATATTCAAATACACAATATAAAAAAGCTATCACACAACACATCTGTTCAACTTCATATGTAACATTACTTAGGCTATAGCCTAACATCACTGCGCACCCTTAAATTATTGACACATTACTGGACCGACAACCATTAACATTCGGTAAGCAGCTACATGAGAAAACCGTGAATAATGAATACCGTGCAACAAAGCAAGACAATAATATGGACAGTTCTAACATTATTTAAAATCACAAAACGGTTAACGCAGCTGTCTGCGAATGATATAAAAACATAGCCTACTTCCGACTTATTATGGTGTATCGTTTGTGCCCAAAAAAATCCACTGCTTTGCACATTTACCACTTATCTAAAATGACAACACATGATAATATAATGTGAATCTGTTGATAACCTACCCTGTACAATAGTGAGTTAACTAGCCCGTGTGCTACGTTCTAATGCCCTGCTAGCTACATCAAAAATGATGTAAAAAGTCACATTAATTCCGATCTAACTGATCAGACTGCGGTCGCTTTGACACAATCGGTTATGTGTTGGAATCTAATACCACATTCAAAAGTGGCCCAAATAAGAATAGGAAATGTCAGATTCAATGTGATTTTCGCTGTTCACACTGTTCACATCAGATCTGTGTCACATTTGAGGAACCAATCGGATCTGGGCCACTTTTTACCTGCAGTGTGAACGTAGCCATAGAGAGTTATTCATCTACAACGTCTTAGCTAGCTAGCTAGTTTCATTAGCCTCAGTTTTTGGAGTTTGCTTTGTTTTGCCTTGTGCTAGGGAAGTTTTGCTCCCTATCCTGTGTTATCCCAGTCCTGGTGCGGATTATTCCGCGTTTTGTGGCGTATCTTTCTCTAGATACACTTCTTTATACAAATCCTTATCGGTCGCGTTTGGTTCTCCGAACCTTACACTCCCCCTCACACATTCAACAATTTGGGTACATGTATGTTGGTAGGGAGATAATGCTGCTACATCGTTCTCTTTCCCATTGGTCCAATATCTTTTGCTTCGAATCCCGGGTTGACACCAAGCATTACATGGGGAGTTGCTGTGTCCCCCATCATGTACCATTGCTTTGTTGGTAAGTTCTTCTCCCCCAGAGCTATCATAGTCCCTACCCCTTCTTTCCCTATGTAGATACCTCTTGCGTGTATCACTCCTTGTTTCCCATCTGTCTCTTTGAAGTCTTGAGCATACCCTCCCCTTTCTCTTGGGTTGCCCCAGGCTCTTCTCTGATCTGTCCAACAGTCCCTGGACCAGTGTCCCATCTTCCCGCATTTCCAGCATTCTCCATCTTTTGGCCTTGGTCCTCTCTGGCCTGTCGGCTGCCACTGCCCCAGCTGGCTCCATGCCACCGGCCCTTAGTTATTCGGTCCTGCCCATCCTATTGGTGGGCCCTGCCCTCCTGGTGCTTGGTGTGGGGGTGTCTGGGTTATCACTGCTGCTTGAGTTACCTGTTCTTCTTTCTCGGCTATCTGGAGAAGTGACAACTTATTTTTTAAAGCTTTGTTCTGCCCTTCAGTACTTTTTACATTGTCCCTGTACAACCTCACAAGATGTGCTCTTTGTTTCTCCCAATTCTCTTGGGGAAGTCCCACAACCTTGTTTAGGGCCTTCCCTACTGGTTCGGGCAATGCTTTGCATAACATTGTCAGCATTCCTTATGATGCATCATATGGTTGTCCCATATTTGTGTTCCATGCCTCCTGCGTTCTGTTGATGAAGTCATGAGTGTTCTCTCCTTCTTTTAGTTCTGCACTCATTATTTCTGCAAGGTTTGCTCTGTGTGGAAATAACTCTCTCAAAGTGGCCCACACACCTGGTCTGTGTCTGTTGAATGATTCTCCGTCCGCCCTATTAGTGTCCATAGCTCCTTTTAGGCCTGCCAGGTCCGTTACTTCCCTGACCTGGCGTCCCACACATCTTGCTAGGAGCTGCTTAACATCTCCCATGCACAGGGGCAGGTGGGTATTTTTTATCTCTACCTTTGCTATCTATGGCCCTGCTCCCTCTGTTATGTTTGGTAAATCATTTATCATGTTTTCCAGATCCATTGACGACTATGGGGTGTACTTAGTGAGTGGCTGTTTTCCCCCTGGTTGGGGTATCACTTGCAGTGGGGCCAGGAAGGTTTCTTCAATCTCTTCCTCTCCTCCATCCCCTGGGCGGTATCGATCTGGAGCTCTTCTCTTCGTGCTGCTTCTCCTGAGGATTTTGCTGGCACTGTTCTGGATAGCTCTATTGATATCTTAGACTTGCTTTAATTCTTGAACCCGTTGCTGCGAGTATCCAGATTCCCTTTTCTCACGCAGGAATGCTTGTTCTGCTCCTTTCACCTCCCTTTGGGTTTCCTCCAGCATTCCCCTTGTTATATTCTCATTCATTCTTCTCACGAGAGAGATACTATCGTCTGAGTCATCACCATCAGAGGAACTTGATTCTTCTCTGGGGAGGGCAGTTGACCTTATGTGAGGTGGTGGCCCGAGTGCAGTTCCGCTCTGGGCCACTGGGGGCTCCCACTCATTGGCTCCCACTATGGGGTTCACCTGTGTTTGTTCTATATATAGTGCCTGGCTTGCAAACTAATTTCAGATTGCCGTAAGAGCGTGTTCCTGTGTTTGTCTTTATTGTGTAGGGGTGCACAAATCCGTGGAAGTTACCGTGTCAATCATATCTGAGATTTGGGCACCGTTTAGATTTTCTAGTAACTGAGTCTCTCTTAGCTCTGTGGAGGGCTGTTTGCCCTTGTCTCCTTCGTTTGTCTCTTCAGACCTGCTTGGCTGCAAGTGCCATTTTCTCATGCACTCTGCTTTCTTTTCCTATTAGACTTTTCTTATTAGACTTTTTTGTTTTAGCATTCTAGGCCTACACGCTGTGGCGTCGTTTCCTTATTTACATTTCTAGACCACTGACAGTAGATTCAGTGAGTAGAGGGAGCACTTATTTTGAGCTCCTTTATTATTTGTGTTTCACCTGTCCCTTTCTATCGCTTGTCGATTTTTGTGGTTTCCCCTCTGGGTTAACTTTTAGATCACCTTAGTCCGCTATTGCGTCCATATCCCCTCTTTCCTGACACCTTAGTTTCACTTTTCCTCTGATGTTATATTCTCTACCCCTCGGGTCTTTCTCAGCTCTCCTTGGTTCTCTTCTCTGTTTCATCTCTCCCTCCCATATCTCAACCCCTTCCTCATTTTTTTCCATTGCCTTTCGATATCCGGTGGCATATCCTTGCTGGCTGCTTCCTTCAGATTCTAAAGTGAGGAATTATTTTCTGATTTCCTCTTCTTCCTGTCTTTCCCCATTCTTCTTCTTGCATCGTTCTGAGTCACTATGTGCCCTAATTGGTTCTGTTTTCTTCTTGCAGCTTATTCTCCCCTGATTCTCTGGACTGCCATGGTACGCTATTTGAGGAGTTTACCTCGCTTCCTCGGTTCTCACTCCAGGCTGCCTCTGGCTTCCCTTCCTCCAGCCTTGCTGGCGTGGTTTGGGGTCTTATTAAAACGGTCTCCAACCTACCTTGTACTTCCTGGGTTCCTTTTACATTCACCAACTCTGGTCTCATGCTTATAATTCCTTCCGTGGTCTTGGGCTCTTGGCTCGGATCCTCTTGTCTCCCAATGTCTTCCAATGCTGGATACAGGCCTGCAGCCTTAATGGTTTTGTCAGCCAGGAGTCCAAACCTACTATAATGGGAGTAACCCATTTCAACCAACTTTATCTGGAATATTCTAATCAATAGGTTATTCTAATCATTATTCCCATTATAGTACACCTACTTATTACCTCTTTTTACAATAAGTAGGTGTACTATAATGGGAATAATGATTTGAATATTCCAGATAAAGTTGGTTGAAATGGGTTACTCCCATTATAGTAGGTTTATGACAAATTTCCCAGCGAACAAAATTATGTCCCCGGGACGTCCTGAAATGTCATGGATTTAGGACGTCGCCTTGATGTCTTTTTCTAGGGTTTTCTAAATGTTACAAGCTATGTTGGACTTAACTCTATGGGCTTTGGCCCCCCTAGTGGTGGGACGTATCCGTCCCAATTTTTTATAGTGTTCATATTTCTCGGAAATTCTAAATTAAAACATTAATAAAACACGGAACTTTAGAGGAAAAAATTGTTAAAAAACAGTTATAGCCTGTGAACACATTAGTTTATATGCTTATCAGCTCTCAGGTTACACTGCAGGGCCATAAAGCAGCAGGGTGCTAATAGCCCAACCCACTGTTTACAGCCTTCACCTTGCCGCAGTCACAGGCAATAAAATGCATATCACAAAAACTCTTGGTAGTTTCTACACGCTGAAAAATCAAGATCCGATTTAGGAACAATTGTATGTTACTGAAAAGTTGTATAAATGAACATTTTTCCCCCGTGCTCACTTCACTATGCATACAACTGATGTACTTCCGGTTTTGTATAAATATATTTTATTTTCTATAAAATCTCTTGATAAACATGTTTAATCAACCAAATGTGATACCTGGTTATGCAGTTATAACTGTTTTCTGAAGAATCCTGAACGTTTTTTCGTAATCCATTTATCCATTGACCAGCAAAATCTCCATTTCCACGGTGTGTACCAATCGCATTTGCGTTTGTACTACGTTACTACCGTTGCGTAAAAACATTACTAGACTGCTTCAGGGATGATCTAACGTAAACCAGGTAGATTATCTTCTACGGGGTTTCCTGCCCTTTAAAACAAAGTAAAATATGTCATATTGGAGCGACTGGGAACGGCTGTATCCATGCCTAACGACAGCCCATAGGGTAATCGTGGTGTGTGCTTTCGGCCACATGACACAGCGGTTAGGATCAGATTACGCCTGTGGCCATTTTTACTGAGTTTATCTTGCAAGGGATGGACTGGATTGCTGTACAAGTATGTTTTTAGCCTATCCAGATGATATTTAGCCATGTGTAGCGCTTTTGTTAGCTGTATGTACGTCATAGGCTAGCTTTTCTCTTTATGCGTACGTGGTTTGCTGTATGGTATAGTTGTGCTTGTGCTGGTCTTATGTCTTTGCTGCTTCAAAGATTACGATTATTTTATACATTTATATGCGAACGTGGCAAGCAACGGTGGAAAGAAGAGCGCTTATTTCACGGTTGCTCAGGTTTTGGAGGTGCTGCACCGCAGTGATTTCGGAGGTGAAGAAGTCAATCCTCAGGCATAGCAATGACTCTGGCATGGACCCATGCCTGGACATGTAAGTGTTTTTAAAAATATATAATACAAATTATTATTATTATTGTTATTATCATCATCATCATCATAATCATCAACAGTATGGAGCACTATTATCTAGAGTATTTTTAGTTTGGTGATAAATGGATTCTCGCAGAAGTTCGCTAGTTAGCTTCTATGTTGTCACAGGCTGGAGAGGAGCTCATGGCCTGCTAAGGGGGTTTGTTTTGTAGCGTTCATTCACAGTTTTTTTTTGTGTAGCAACTAACACAAAGGCTAGTTGTTGAATTCACGTATGAAACTACATCCATTCTCAGTACTTTATTTCACGGTTCAGTCAAGACATTACAGTATTATAATAATGTAATTTAGTTTGTGCAAGCTGACAAACTAATTCATAAATCGTAGTTAGCTACGATTTCTAATTATGTTGGAGCTAATATCAGACGTACTGTGGATGTAAGATTTTTTAATGTATATACTGTAAATATGTGTGTATATATATATATATGTGTGTGTGTGTATATATTCTTTTCTTCACTTAATTGTAATACTTGCCATATGTCCTTTTGAGATAATTAGTGTTCTCATTTTTTAGTGATTCTACTTAGTAATGTACTTGAATCTGTCTTTTTCAGGGAGGACAGTGAAGACACCCCTCCCCTACCTGACACCTCTGTCGTAGGAGGTGGTAACAGACAGGTTTGCCAAATGAAGTGATGTATAATTCATTACTTTTGCTGTAAAAAGTAATATTGAAGGCGTGTTATAGATAAACCTGTTATTTTGCTGGCTTATGGGGCTCTGGTAAATCTAATTTTGAAGTATAGTGCTATTTTAAATGTAAAGCAGATTGGTTGGATAACATTAGGGTAAGTAATCCTTTTTGGAGAGGTATTTGGGCACTTTTGGGTACGCTTTGTAAGAGAATACCCTCATACACATGAACACAAAACATGTGTAGGTTAATTTTCTTCACATTTTGTATTACAAAAACTGTGTTTAAAGAAAAATAAAGTTTTCTGATGATTGACATGCCTAAACAGAAAGATATACACATGTTTTATATTTGGAGAGGTTTGGATAGCTTTTGGGACACCTGGGCCCCGTTTTGGGAAAAATAGCAATGCATAAGGAAAGCTTGTAGATATATTTACCCAAATTGTATACACAAGTGGACAACATATTATTGCACTAGTATAAGCAATTCTGGCTTGCTCCAGTACTTTGAAGTTGAGATATTCAGTGATAAACTATAAAAAACACAAGGCGTTTTGTACTTTTATTTGTATTCTTATGTGTATTTGTATAAATTGTATGTGTCCCACTTTGACATAAATTTATGCTGTTCCAGATTTCTGAATGGTAAAAGCCTCTTCTTTCATTCAAACTTTCAACCATGGATGTGCAGTGAATAGTTTTTGAGATATTGGCACTTAATTGACACTAGCAAAAACTAGATGAAAATTGGGCCAAATGGGCAAGTAAACAGGGTTAACTGACAGAACAAAGCTAGCTCAAGCTGTTATGTAGCTTTGCTCCGTGTTGGAATGGTCCCACTCCCTTTATGGTGAAAGAGCATGTCAAACTACAAGCTAGCAGGCAGAGGCTTAGCTAGCATATAAGATCGCTATATTGCTCACTTAGCAATATAGCCTCCAAACGATCGGCAGTTTTCTCTCAATATTTGAGAAATTTACTTCTTCATTAATGTACTTGTTCACTTAAAAAAAACACCGTCTTCAGCTCTATGCTCTGATCCGCTCTAAACCATTGACGTAGAAAAATGCATAGGTAGAACCGTCAGACTTAGTGGGCGGACCAAAGCAAGTAGATTGACAGATTGTGCTCGTAGGGAAATACAGAAATAAATAGGGGAATATATATGGAAATAAATACGGGAAAATATACGGAATTAAGTATATAAATAAGTTACAAATATACAAAATTATATACAGAAATATATACAGAAATAAATGAATGAATAAATGTGAAAATAAAAAAATGAAAAAAATAAATGTAATAAGTTTAAATTAATTTCACTTACATTTACATTTCTGTATTAATTTCCAGATTTATATACTTATTTATATATTTTTTGATTATTTTATTTATTCATTTTTTTTATTAATTTCCAGATTTAATTATTTATTTTCAGATTATTTTACTCATTCATTTTTATATTTCCCACATTTATATATGTATTCTTTTATTTATCTAATTATTATTGTGGCACTCTGTAGTTCCATAGTTTATGAACGTATAAGGTTATGATACAAGAAATCGAATACATTCTTTCCACCAAACGTTTTCCAACATAGGGTAATGAATGTAATAGCAGAAATCACATTTTCTTTCTCCCTCTTCTATTCCTCTCGATTTCTGAGGCTGTGGAAAAAGCAAGTATTGGAGGATTATGATCTAAAAATGCACTTTATGACAACGAACCACAAAGACGTAGCCTGCCAGTTCAGATGCAGATCACACTACTCCACAGCAACAGGCTTAAATGCGAATTCAAATTACAGAGGTCCTGACTCAGGTTAGTATGAATTCAGTGTATTCTCTCTTTGGTGGCTGTTAATTGGGAGAGTGTGTGGGTAGTTTTCAGTGTCTCGTCACTTTTGATTTAACAAAAAAGATTTAATTAAATTTGAAGCAATTCCAATTGCAACTAACCATTTGAATTAGAGGAAGGTAAACTGGAATTAGTTGTCTGTTTAGAAAACCAAATGTTCTTGTGATGACTATCATGCTTAGGATATACAGTTGAAGTCGGAAGTTTACATACACTTAGGTTGAAGTCATTATTTTTGAAGTCACTCATTTTTAACCACTCCACAGATTTCATGTTAGCAAACTATAGTGTTGGCAAGTCAGTTAGGGACATCTACTTTGTGCATGACACAAGTAATTTTTCCAACAAGTGTTTACAGACAGATTATTTCACTTTTAATTCACTATATCACAATTCCAGTGGGGTCAGAAGTTTACATACACTAAGTTGACTGTGCCTTTAAATTTTTTATATTTGTCCTGCTACTATTTATATTTGTCTTGCTACTATATATATTTTTATATGGTTGCATATCCTTGCATGCCATGACTTCCTGATATCTGTGACCCAACAACATCAAAAGACTCTAGATATTCTTATTTTCTGGTACTCTTACAAGCGATATTATAACGTCTCTGCATTTGAATGGATCTCTATGGGAATTGGGGGGGTGGGACTAGATTTAGCTGTAAATTACACTGGAACAGTATGGAACACATGGTTTGGCTAAATGGCTCCAAGTCATCAAGGGTATGACATATCAAACAAGCCTTAAATCATCACTCTGCTGCCAGAAATACAGTAAATATGGACGGATAACCTGAAGGGTTTCTTCTCCTGACTTATTTTTCCATAGAGTTCAATAGGAAAAAAAATTCACGAGAAACAACCCTTAAAACCTTTACTAAAGATTTAAAGGCACAGTCAACGTAATGTAAGTAAACTTTTGACCCACTGGAATTGTGATATAGTGAATTAAAAGTGAAATAATCTGTCACTTGTTGGAAAAATTACTTGTGTCATGCACAAAGCAGATGTCCTAACTGACTTGCCAACACTATAGTTTGCTCACATGAAATCTGTGGAGTGGTTAAAAATGAGTTTTTATGGCTTGAACCTAAGTGTATGTAAACTTCCAACTTCAACTGTATGTTTTACATTTCTGCTGATGTTGTGGAAAGTTGAATGAAACACCCAAATAAAGAACTCAGTTCCCGAGAATGTTTGGCTACTAGTTGTAATCTCTATGCCTGTCCCAAATGAAGTTATGCTATCTCAACAAAAAACGTTTTCAACATACAAAAAATGCCAAGTTACTCACGCATACAAAGCACTGTCTATAATAAAGCTAACAAAGTCTAGGTTGCCAATAAAAGTATTGATATCAACATGAGGCCAAGTTACAACAAACAATACTGGCTATCTTAGCTCACACAAATTAAACAAACTTTCAAAGCAAAAACCAAAATTTCAAAGCAATGCTACAATGCTCAATGTTTCCTAAATGATTTAAAGGTTGTATCAGCGATTTTGGGGTGGAAACATAAATGATCACATTCATCTGATTTTTCCTCACGATCCGCTAGCTGCCCGCCCCCCATAAGCAGGCCGTCAAAAAACCGCGTCTCTGTAGGCAGCCTATGCTCCGAGATCGTACACAAAAACAAATGGTACTACCAACCACTCAAAACCAAAATAAACAGTATTCCAACCAATCACAATGATCCTGCACAAACGTGACGTCACTTCTGAAGCGAAATCCCAAACAAACATACTTATGAATAATTATGTTATGTTTTAAAAAATAGTGTTCAAGCAATCCAGAATTATAACCACGTTAATATGTTTGAACAATTGTGTGCATCCAGTGCTTTTGGGTGTGTGGAAAAGCACATCATGGAATAAAATTGATTATTATAATTATCATTATTTATTATTTTCTTCAGAAAATTGTGTTCACAAATTGACTGACTGCCCTCATCTGACCGACAAATATGCAGTACATTAATGGGGCAAAATGTCTGGATATGTTTGTCACACCCCCCCCCCCCCCCCCCCCCCCCCCCCCCTCTTCTCTAGTGCAAATAATGTCTCTTGCTATAAATGTCTGTTTATAAATGTGAATGTTATGTGCTGCCAGAAAAAATGTCTCCATGGGGATTCTATCTATCTACAAACTTTCAATTTAAAAACTTAATTTTTGTAAAATTAACTTGACAAGTATAAGCCTAAACATACCCTTTCTGGAGTGTAATTTTTCCTCAGCTGTTTACAACATTCATTTAAATGGTGTTCTTCCATGAGGCAATTTGTGTGATTTGACACTTTGATGTGCCACAAAGTTTGAATGACCACATTCTGTTCAGATGGTAAGATGAAAAAACACAGGGCCAAGTAACATTAAATAATTTAGGAAACATTGGGTAGCATTGCTTTGGAATAGAGCTTGTTTAATTTGTGTGAGCTAAGATAGCCAGTATTTGATATCAATACTTTGATGGCAGGCCTAGACTTTTCTTTGTTTTATTATAGACAGTGCTTTTGTATGCGTGAGTAACTTGGAATTTTTGTATGTTGAAAACTTTTTTTGTTGAGACATCATTTCTTTTTCTAATGTGTTTGTTATGAGTAACTGATGATGATAATGTATAAATTCATTAAGCATAATTAAATCTAGAGAAATGCATACACACACATGCGAACACAAACACAAACATTTTGGCTGAAATGTTGGGCGATAATCGATAGAACTAGCTAACATTAGGTTACTTATTAAAAACATGGCATTTTCAAGGTAACATACCCGCTGTAGCCTTGTTTAACATAAACTAGGAACACTACAGACCGTTGTCACTTTAAGAGAATTCATAAAATATGTTGTCGTGATATCCATGGCTCTCCTTTTGTGACGTCCTAAACTAACATATTGAACTTTCTGCTTTACTTTGGATATGAATATTGCATAAGGAAATAAAAATAGGCACTTAAATGGCTGTGAATTGACTGCCATGTATCTTCCCTGTATGCCTGATGATTTTGGTTGCTGCGTGCAGGATTTAATTCAGAAACAAACTGGACAGCGCATTTCACAAAGTAAATCAATGAATAACGTGAAACTACATTGTCAATTGTCCTAATGAACCTGTGGCTCTGCCCATCCAGCACCTATGAATAAACGCACACCAAAAACATGCAGCACTGGCAGACAGAGCAGGGTGCCGTCACACTAGCTATTGTAGTGTCGTTAGGTACATGAAGAATTTGGTAGTGAAGACAGTTAAAATGTCATCACATGGAGGCACCAATGAATGTGCAGAATATATAAATAAATGTATATAGCTTCACACTAGGTTACCAGTTATGTCGGTAATACAGTGAGCACCATAATTCATTGGACAGTGACACATTTTTAGTTATTTTGGTTCTGTATGTTAAAGTTTGAAAGGGTACAATGACAATGCTGACTGTCAGCTTTAATTTGAGGGTATTTTCATCCATATCTGATGAAACGTTTTGAAATTATAGAACCTTTTGTACATAACCCCCAACCCCCCCCCCCCCCCCCCCCCCCCCCCCCCCCCCACATTTTTGGGCATCAAAAAATATTGGACAGTTTAACATAATGTAGAATAAAGTAATAAAGTAATAAAGTAATTTTTTATATTTGGTCGCATATCCTTTGCATGCCATGACTGGTACTCCTACAAGCAATAGAATAACCTCTCTGCATTTGAATGGATCTCTATGGGAATTGGGGGGTGGGACTATATGTAGCTGTAAATTACGCTGGAACAGTATGAAACATATGGTTGGTGAAGTCATCAAGGGTCTGACATATCAAACAAGCCTTAAAACCGTCACTCTGCTGCCAGATATGCAGTAGATATGGATGGATCACTTTAATGGATTGCTTCTCCTGACAAATTTTCCCGATTGAACTCTATGGAAAAATAAGTCAGGAGTAGAAACCCTTCAAGTTATCCATCCATATCTACTGCAAAGTTGTTGTTGAACTCTATGCATAGATGACTACATAACTTAGGCTACAAGCGCTTCTCTGGCTGTCATTTTAAAGCTACGTCGTATGACGGTAATGGCTTCGCTCGGACAAGCTAATAGATATAACCGGAGAGACGGAATATTCTCTCGGCCTACTCGCTCCTTTCCCTGCTGGGAAGGTGGACGGGACTGTGCGTGTAACTTGGAACTGTATTAAGAGCGCAAAGCTAAGAATAGGGAAGACAGGAAGTTGTTCAAAGTTTTTATAGAACAGGAACTCAGTCCGGATTAGTCAAGTCCTGGGAGTCCTGCCCAGGATCACATGACAGTGACGCCTGCTGGAGTCTTTCTGGAAATGCGGTCCAGGGTCACATGAATGTGGGTGTTGATTTCCAAAGGACATGCACTACATTCCCCCCTTGGTTCCGAGGGCAATGAATGGCATTGTTGTCCTTGGAAGCACTGACTAGGCAGTTCATAGGAATCAACATTTCATGAGAAAAGACATTCAGTTAGACAGTTCATCGTTGGACTGACAACATCCAGGCAGTTAAACGTATAACGAACGGTTACGACGGTAACCATGTTCCTATGAGTTCCGGATGACCATTAGGGTCATCAATTTGGATGGCCTTCTGTGGCTAGATGCATCGAGACATTTTATACCAGAATTGTCATGGTATATGACCCCGCATAGTGATGTAATTCCTCCCATAAATGGGGTTACCAGGACCTGCGGAAGTCCTCTGAACAATTTTCTCGCCCTTAAAAGGTCCCGAGTGACTATGATCCCTAATGGTCATCCGGAACTCATATAACATGGTTACCCGTCATAACCGTTCATTCTATTTTGTTCCTCCGACCATTAGGTTCATCAATATGGATGATTTAGTCCCTCCTGACACTTTGGATATATCATCCTTACGTGGATTCCAAGGCTGCAGGTAAGTCTGTTGAGTCTGGCGCCACATTGACATGATAAAAACCTTGTAAATGTGCATGGGGACATCCATGTTGCCGCTTCACAAATTTATTTAAGAGGTACGCCTTCCAGGGCTGCCCATAAGGCAGCTGGTGGATCAGCCCTGGATATCAACTGGTGAGGGGTTTAGCGCTAGCCTCACAGGCTATAGCCTTCACTACCCACCAGGAGAGGCTTTGAGCCGAGAGCACTGTTCCTTTAGTCTTGCCGTAGCAGACAATGAATTGCCTTGTACATCTGAAGGAAGCGGTAGCTTCGACGTAGCATCGCAGCGCATGCACTGGACATATCAGGCGTGCATCCCGCTGGTCTTTGTCTGGCGGGGGGCGAAGCGCCGTGAGCTTGATCGACTGCTTGATGTGAAATGCCGAAACAATTTTGGGCAGGAATGATGGAATAGGCCGCAATGTGACTCATGAGTCGGGCCGGTCTTCCACCTTAGACACTCTGCGCTGATGGAGAGAGCGCAGAGTTCATCAACACGTCTTGCTGATGCCATCGCTATCCGAAATGCCGTCTTAAAAACCACTTCAGGCTGATCGTCTCGAGAGGCTCAAAGGGCTGAACTGTGAGTGCTCTCAGTACCAAGGGGAGTGGTCCCAGGAGGGAGCTACCAGTCACCTCGGAGGTCTCAGCCTCCGAGCTCCTTTCAGGAACCGGCTGACAAGGTAATGGCTCCCTGCAGGCTTGCTATGTACCCAGGCATGCCTGCTGAATATGGCAGCCACATAGGTTTTCAGTGTGCTGTCTGCTTTCCTGTTATCAAGTAAGGACTGTAAAAAGTCCAATGGTACAGGGATTGGACAGTGTATGGGGTCCGAGCCTTCTCCTACCACCATGTGCTGAATAGCTGCCACATATACCCAAAGGCCCTCCTTGTCGAGGGGGCTCTGGAGTTCAGTAGCATCCTCTGCACAGGGGAGCCGCACTCCGTTACCGACGGGTCGGGCTCCTCAGTGGCCATAACCAGAAACTCATCATGTTTGGTGGAAGGCGCCAAACAGTGCTGCTCTGTTGTGATAACAGACCCTCCCCGCACTGGAATTTTCCAGGGTGGATCGTAAACAAGGCTGAGGACCATGGGAAACCAGGGTTCCATTGGCCATCTGGGGGCTACCAGCAAGAGCTTGTGGCGTCTCGTGCTGAGCCTGTGCAGAGTCTCATTGATTTGTGACTCGGGAGGAAGATATCCCTAGGGAACTCGAATACTCGTTCAGGGAGAACCACTGGGGGCAATGAGTAGACTCTTGAGAGGCGAACAGGTCTGCTTGAGCAAGACCAAAGCGCCGGCATATCTCCTCCACCACCTCGGGGTGGAGACGCCATTCGCTGGGAAGAATCCCGTGGTGAGATAGTACATCTGCTGTGCCGTTCCAAATACCTGGTAGGTGAATGGCACGCAGGGAGGTAAGTCTGGGAAGTGCCCATGTTAGCAGCCGCTGGGTCACTTCCAACGATCGGCGGGACTTATTTAGACCACCCTGATGATTTCTGTGTTATCCACCCTCATTATCACATGTTTGCCCCGTAGTACGGGCAAGAAATGTCTCAGTGCTAGAAATACTGCTTGGAGTTCAAGCATGTTGATATTGCCCGACTGATGCAGTCAGAATTATAACCCCTCAGCTGGGAGGTGCTGGCAGACAGCCCCCCAACTGCTCAGTAAAGCGTCCGTCGTAATGACCACGCATTGTGAAGGTATAGCCCCCATCCGGACCCCTTCTTTCAGGTGGCTCACTCGTCGCCATAGCCGGCAAAATTTGACCCGTTACCCTGATTCAGGGATGATGGTCCCACCTGGGGTGCAGCGACTTGGCATTCAACCAGCGTTGAAGTGGGCTGGCTGTCAGGAGTCTGAGAGGTACAACTGCTGAAGCGGCCGATAAACCTCTGAAAAGTCCTCATTTGGAGGAACCTATTCACTCGGAACTGAGACATTGCGTCGAGCACAGTGCTGTATCGGAATCATAATTTATGTTGACGTCCAACTCGGCGACATGCTCCAATGTCTCGGCAGTGTGTAAAAAGTGTCGTACCGTATGATTGTGCGCACATCAGCCAATCGTCTAGCTATGGTATGATTCTTCAGGATCCGGGCAGCGCTGTTCTGAATATATTGCAATATTTGGAGTGATTTATTTGGAAGGCCCAACCAGGAGACCATTGCAGTTGTCCAACCTTGAGGAGATGAAAGCATGGATGAGCTTCTCGATGTCAGCGGTAGTCAGAGTTTGGCGATGTTGCGCAGGTGGTGGAAGGATATTTTACAGATGTTCTTGATGTGGCTCTCAAATGACAGAGAGGTGTCAAATTTTACACCTAGGTTTGTAACAACAGTTGACAGAGGGATGGGAAGGTCATTAATAGTAAGGGAGGTTGTGGTGTTGCCATGGGTTTGGTGAGGAGTGCCAACCAGAAGGATCTTGGTTTTGCTGCTGTTGAGTTGGAGGAAGTTAGCTGTCATCCAAGCTTTAATCTCCTCAAGGCAGGGATTTAGACGAGTGCTGGCATCAGGTAGATTGGGGGTGGCTTTCAGGTATAACTGGGTGTCATCAGCATAGGTGCGGAAGGAGATGTTGTGACGCCGGATGATGTGACCGAGTAGGAGGAAGAGATCAGGAAGAGAATGGGACTATGGGACTGAGCCTTGAGGAACACCACAGGTGACCGGGTGGGCTTCAGAACTACACTCACCTATAGTGACAAAGTCAGCTCGGTCAGTGAGGTAGGACTGGAACCATTGCAGGATAGTGTTAGTGAGACTAATAGAGTCCTGAAGGCGATGGAGGAGGATGGTATGGTCGACTGTGTCGAATGCCGCAGGATCAGGAGGCTGGGAGAGCCAGCAGTCATCAGGAGGTTGTTTGTCACCTTGATCAGGGCGGTCTCTGTGCTGTGTCCTGACCTGAAGCCTGATTGGAAGGTTTCATACAGATGATTGGAAGACAGGTGGAGCTGGAGCTGTGATGCAACCGTTTTCTCTAAGACCTTTGAGAGAAATGGGAGGTTTGATATAGGTCAACAATTTGATAAAACAGTGGGGTCAATGTTTGGTTTCTTGAGGATGGGGTTGACAGCTGCAGTTTTTAAAGCAGCTTTTTTAAAGCAGCAGTTTTTTTCAGGGCGGCAGTGTAGTATAATGGTTAAGGAACTGGACTTGTAACTGAAAGGTAGCAGGTTCGATTCCCAGGTAGGACACTGCCGTTGTACCCTTGAGCAAGGTACTTAACCTGAATTGCTTCAGTATATATCCAGCTGTATGAATGGATAAATGTAATAAGAAGTTGTGTAAGTCGCTCTGGATAAGAGCGTCTGGTAAATGCCTATAATGTAATGTAATGGAGTGAGGGAGGTGTTGATTATTTCCATGATAAGAGGGTAGAGGACAGGGAGACAGGGCTTAACCCTTTCCAGCCGGAGCGTTCTAATTTCAGTACAATTGTTCTGATGGTTTGACGTATAATAGCTCTGCCGTCCAATCACTGATTTTCTTTTTGAAAAATGCTAGTTACAGATGACAAAATAAGCTACAATTGCATATAATTGGTTCATGAGCTTAGTGGGCAGGGATTTATTTCCAGACCGCTAAATAAAACCGCACGTCAACCTCGTAAATCTCCATTTGCCTCACCGCGGGCGGAGTGGACCACCTCGGACAGAAGACTATCGTCTGAAGACTTTACTGCAACTGAGGGAAAGCCAGTAAACCCCCGGAGGTAAGAAATATTTAAGATAATAATTAACCGTAGATATTACTTCAGAAACAATTTTATTTTGAATAAAATCCTGTTTTTGTACCGCAGACTTTCTCATATTTTCACTTGAAATTCGCTAAGGTAGCTAACGTTCGGCTCTAGCTTCAAATGATGCCACTGTGTTATTCTTCCCCCAGCTCGTTTCGAGATGAAATTGTGAAAAAGTCTGTCATACAATGAATAAGTGAAGTGATAACGTTAGATGTGAATATTTTCCGTATTTAGTGTAGACCTTGATAACTAAATAATAGCTAACTAAAGCTAAAACAAATAACGTTAGTCTAACTGTGAGCTGTCATCCTCTCGCCGCGCGAACAGCCATTTTCTTTTCTGCGTTTTTGTTTTCCTAATTTGAAACGTTAGCTCTGCTGTCTGTCTTGCTAGCTTTATAAATGTTATACTCAACTATTAGTCTTATCAATAGCAAGTACTAACTAGCTAGTTTTTTAACATAACGTTATGTATAAATTTGAAGGTTGTTGTTGATCAGTCCTGTCGAAAATGAATGGAGTAGAGAACTAAACAGCAAACATTTCCTAATGTAACGTCAGCTTCACGTTTTATTTTCTGACACGTTTTTGACTTGAGCAAGATTAGCCTGTTTAGACAAATATGACAAAAAGACATCATTCAGTTGAGCCAATGTCACTGATGATTTAGGTCTGTTCATTCAAAACAATATCTTATATGAATGGACATTATGCTAAGTAGTCTAACATTGTGTTATTGTGCTTTTTATCTAATGTTATTCTGGAGCATAAAGTGTTTTCTGTAAAATGTCATTCTCATTATACACCCCTTTAATGACTCAGAAATGGTTTTATATGTTATGGATTAATGAAATGGCAACTGATAATATATTTATCTATTACAGCGATGGATGGACATTATGCTTGTGTCCAGAATAGCTATTTTATCTATTCCTGACATAAGCATAAAGCGTTTGCTGTAACATGATGTTATTGCAAGCCCTTTAATTACTCCGAAATGGTTTTACATGATATGTTATGGATTAATGAAAAGGTAAATGATTACATATTTATGTATTGCAGCAAAGGATGGACATTTAGCCATCTGATACAGTCCCTGAAGAGAAGGAAGGTGCTGAGGGTCATTGCAGAGCACGACACGGAGGACCATCAGGGCATGCATGCACTTACTGTTATCTTCTTGATTTTTGAATATATTGAAGGTATTTATGCTTGACCATAGATTTGTCTGCTGTATCTGTACTAATACATTAATGATTTTACTGTAAATAAATCCAATGCATTAATTGTACGGTTATCTAAACTGATATTTGCCATGGGTTGTATCTTGTTTTTATTTGTTTTACAATGTTATCCATTTACTTAGTTCATCCATTCACTATGTTATACATTTTTTTAAAATAAAGTGTGTGTTTCATTGAACACATAAATTGTATATTTCAGTGTATGTGTCTTTCAATTTTGCATTATATCAACAGATTCTCAACAGTGACCCATTAGGAGTATGGATAAGTGGTAATGTGAAATGTCAATGAACCTAACATTCTACTAAAAGATTTTTTTTGCCTTTTCCAATACATCACTAAGATGTTATAACTTTCGAGCAGTAAATGATAAATCTGTTCTTATTTCTACTCTATATCACTTACGAAACAGTGAAGATACCACACAGTTTGTCTCCCTCGATCTTGACATGAAATGTTAAAAAACCTAGGTTTCTCATGGAGAATAGCCATTTAGAAAGTTTTTTTATTATTATTTATTTTGTGATTTGTTTTAATAATTGATGATATTGTGTTAAAGTAAGCATATTATTGTATATAAATGGAAAGCTCCAGTTATCCTGTTTAAAATGGTATATTATCTTTAGGGGTGTAACATAATATGATCACACCACAAACAGTTTTGCATACACATGTCATATTTTCAATGAACCTAACATTCTAAAGCGTTTATTTTAGCCTTTTCTTACCCATCATTGAAGTGGTTATAACTTTTGAGCAGTAGAAGATAAATCTATTCTGATTCCTATTCTATATGACTCACACAATGGTGAAGATATCATATGCTGTAAGTTTCCCCCTATCTTGAACATGAAATGGGTAAAATAGTAGGTTTCTCATTAGAAAATAGCCATTTAGAATGTTTTATAAATTTAGTTGGTAAATGTATTTCCATAATTGATGATATTGCCATCAAGTAATCCTATTATTTTTTATATCAATTGAAAGCCCCAGTTATCCTGTTTACAATGGTATATCAAGTTTAGGTATCTGATGTAATATGATCACACTACAAACATTTTTGCAACGCACATTAAGAAATAAAATGGAATAGAATGTTGACCCAATATTCTCTTAGGCTGGAAAGGGTAAGCAGAGCAGAGGGAATGGGGTCAAAAGCACATATGGCTGGTTTCATTCGTGAAATCAGGTCAGTGATGTCACTCAGGGTTACCTCCAAGAAATTAGCTAGAGTATGTGAGAAGAGGGGGGGCAGGGAGGGGGGACTGGCTGGATGGGAGGGCGGAGCATTGGAGGAGCTGATGTTATGTCTGATGTCATCAATTTTCCTTTTTAAAAAAATGTGATGAACTTATCACACTGAGCATCAGTGGGTATGGAGGAAACGGTTTCCGATGGAGAAAAGTCTTGAATTTCCTGGCTGATTATTAATCATAGTGGAGTAAAAAGTACACCTTGCCTGATTTAGAGCAGCAGAGTAGGCCTTCTGATGTTCTCTGAAAGCCTGACTGTGGACAGTGAGGTTTGACTTTCTGGCCAGGCGCTCAAGCTGACGTGATCCGTAGTTCAGGGGTAAACCAAGGGGCAGAATGGGAAAATTTTGCTTGATGGGTTTTTAGAGGTGCAAAATGGTTGAGAGCAGCACTCAACAAGTTGTTGTATTTGTTGACTGTTGTGTTGAGTGAGGAAGAGTCGCAATACATGAGCGGTAGACAGGTGGTGATGTAGTCAGAGAGGGTGTTTGTGTTGATGGTTTGTGTATTTCTCAATGAAATCAAACGACTTAGGGTTGTAGGGGCAGCAAACGGCAGGTCCATGACCACTGCCTTGTGGTCGGAGATGCCAAGGTCCATGATCTGGATATTTCCACATGATTCGTCATCAGTTATGATGAGATCAAGGGTGTGGCCACGATCATGAGTGGGGCCAATGCTGATCATGAGTGGGGCCGATGCTGCCGGAGATTAAAGCAATCCAGGAGGTTGAGGAACTTGGCAGCTGGGGGGGAGGAGGGGCAGTCGACATGAATGTTGAAATCACCTAGGATGGTTATTTTGCATGTGTAGGACTGGAGGGTGGAGAGAACATCAGAGAATTCGGTTATGAAGGAAGAGTTTGGCTTTGGTGGGCGGTATACAAGCAGAACGATCATGGAGTCATTTGAAGGCCAGGTGTTCAAAGGAACTTGCAGGTACTGGTAATGGGGACAGTTTCAGGCAGTTTCTGTGAACTACAGCTAGTCCACCCCCACGCCCAGAGTGTCTTGCTTTGTGAATATAACTGTAGCCAGATGGACAGAGTTCATTTAAAACAAAATAAGACCCAGCTTGATGCCATATCTCAGTCACACAGAAAAAATCCGCATTGGATTCTGTTATATAATCATGGAGTAGCATAGACTTGTTTGAGAGGGACTTTGTATTTAGCAATGCAAGTTTTGCAGTATGTGGCTGATTGGTGGTACTAGGCACACATTGTGAGAAAATCTGCAAAACCGAGTTTTAAAAAATCTGCGTTTTAGCTTCAGTTTAGCATTACGGTACAGTCCAGCATGCACAGTATTTCCAGTTATAACAGGAATGAATTGAGAACTATTATAATAATATTCAAAACCGCGGCGGGAGCCTCTGTGGATGTATTTCTTTGCAGGCCTGTTCGATGTTGCGGAAATATACCACCAGTCATTTCTCTGTTTGCAGGAGGAATGAAGAAAACTGTAGGTTCTTGCAATCTGAGGGATTTTACTTGCAGACATGTTTGTATAGCCTTGTTGAATCCTATACCGCTGCAGTAATCCGTGGTGTTCGATTCAATAACAAAATAAAAATAAATAAGTAAATAAATAAATAAATAAAGGATAGCTCTCACCCTCGTCGTGGAATAACACAAGACTGTAATCCATGCAGGTTAAGCAGCCAGGGATAGCGAAGTAGATCCAGACAGTGACAGTTAAAAGATGCCAGGCCAGCAGTGACGAAGTAGATCCAAGTAGTGACTGGTGAGAAGATGCCAAGGTAGGGGAGAGCAGACCCAGGTAAGGGAGGCACAGAGTGCCGGGGAGAAGGGGAGGGGAAGGTACTGGTCACGGAACCATTTCCAGCGGGTATAATCAGTGGCTCGAGGTTCTATTCTTTCTGGAGGAGCTTAGCTTGTGGAGTCACGCAAGTAGATGGCTGCTAGATGCACAATTTCAGTGATGCCCCCCCCCTTTCGCTGAGAAGAGGAGGGGAATGAATCACAGTCTTTGGACTGTAGTCTCACCATTCTGTTAGATGAAAAGGGAGAACAATAGTCTGTGGACCTGCATTTCTCCTGGTAAGGCGCAACTGAATCAGGGGAGCACCGGTCTGCAAACCGATGTCTCTCCCTTTGGCCATAAAATGGGTGAGCTAAACGACAGTCAGGCGACCGGCCTCTCACCTGGTGACGAGCGGACAATCCGGAAAAACGGGACTCCTCTCCTCTGTGATGAGGATAGGTTTCCACTCTCTCCTCTCTGTGGCGAAGAGAGGAAGAGGTTGTAAGATTTCTCTCTACCCGGTGATGGGGAGAAGACAAAGCTAGACATAAAGGAAGCAAAGAGTCACTGCTAACGCTTTCCGTTTCCCTCTTAAGGAGAGCGGAGACTGAAAAAGGTTTCTCCTCTACCTGCTGTTGGTGAGGATGAGAAAAATAGTGAAAGTCACTGTGTGACTCCTCCAATTGTTTTGTGTGGCGAACTGGGAAAGCAAATGAAAAGCGTTCATAATGAAAGTCAGAATCTGGACTCTCAGTCTCATTTCTGTGGCAAGAAATGGAAGGTGGGTTGAGGTACGTAATCAGACTGGCACAGATTTGGCTGAGAAGAAGACTCTTCTCCAAGAAGTTTAAACGGAATACATGTAGGTCCAGTAGCGGGGCCTACATCAAAAAAGCAGGACATCTTCTGGTCGTCATGAACCTTGGTGGCACTCAAGTCAAAAGAAGCGTCACTGTGTCTGTGGGCACCAGTGGCTTTTCTTCCACCAGTTTACATTAGCTTGAGCTTGCATGAGCTCTTGCGTGATTTTATACAGCTGTCTCTCAGTGCGGCTGACATTGTGTTCAGTATGTTCCTTATCTTGAGCTAACACATAATATCTGTGCCTATGTGTGGCTAGCTCCTGTTGACAAGCTATCAAATCTGATATAGTGGACCGCAACTCCTCTAGATGGAGTATATTTGCATGCTGATGGGTCATAGCTTCTTTTGTGGTGGCTATGAGCTACTTTTTGAGAACCTGGTTCTCCTTAACCATGCAACTGATGGACGCTTTCACGTTTTGTAGCTCCAAGGTTCAGCAGCGGTAAAGAATAATTAAGTGTTTAATTACACGTGGGGTATTTACACCAAAGGCAAAACTACTATTTTTTGATCAGATAGCTTTCTAAATTATAGAAGCTGCAATGTTTGTCAAACAGCAAATTCGACCACAGCGCAAAGGTTTGTAAATAATCAGGTCAGTACTGCTAGGGGGCAGTATTAGAACATGAGGCTTTCCAAGACAGCCTATATATCTAGCGGGATGTCTCCCTCTAGTGGTGGTGTCTTTTTCTCGTGAGAAAGACAAAAATATAGTTTGCGAACGCTAACAGTCGGACATTATTTAGCTAAATAATTAGCCTTTTTCCTCCTCGCGCAGGGCGCCATTTAATCTATCAGATTAAATCTGTCAGATTTGCTTCGTAGTCGCATCAATGACCTTCAATATGCACTTATTGTACATCGCTTTGGATAAATGATTGTCTGCCAAATGATTGTAATGTAAATGTAATGTAAACAAACACGTCTAAAACTAACATCCTAAAAGCAGTGAATGATATGCAAAGGAAAACAAAGTGTAGAAAATTAACGCAGCATGTTAGAATACACAGTTTTGTTTCTGTATGTATGTCTGGGTTCACGCCAGAACACATGGTGGACAGAGACCATGTGGTATATTTCGAGGGAATTATGAATCTAGCTTTAGCATGAAGCTAACGTGGCCTGAAATATGGCGTATACTGAGGCTACAGAAATTTAGCTACGTCCAGGCCCCTATCCGTTTACGGGCACGGGATCCTATATCTAATGGCTTAGGTATTAATATAAGCATGCACAGATCTCGATTAAAACAGGAGGCGGATTGTAAGTTAGTCTTAGCTGTAAGTTAGAGTAAGCTCTACAACTTTAGCTTATGCGAGGCTGATTGGCTGTCCATAGACTCTAAGCGACGTAGGTTATACTGTAAATACACACACAATGAACACAATCAAACATGTAATTACATTGACAATAAACATTAAACAAAAGTTTTCCTAAATTATTGCCTGGATGTTTGTGTCAGTCTTACTGTATTGGAGGACACAGGCTGGTTCCATGGCTTTGATGTGTCCAGAGAGTTGTCTTTTGGCAGCGTCTCTGGGTTGGATTGTCCTTTTGCTCTGTTTCCAAGCAGCATGCTTGCTTTCAGGTCCTTTCAGGTTGCTGGAAACTTTTGAAGATTTGCGGTTCCTTTGTCCTTTTTGGAAAGTTGTTTCTTGAACTCTTTGCATCGATGCATGGTAACTTAGACTACACACGCTTATCTGGCTGTCATTTTAAAGCTACGTCGTATGACGGTAATGGCTTTGCTCGGACATGCTAACAAATATAATCAGAGAGACGGAACGATTCTCTCAGCCTATTCACTCCTTTCCCAGCTGGGAAGCTGGATGGGACTGCGTGTGTAACTTCGAACTGCGTTAAGAGTGTAAAGCTAAGAAGAGGGAAGACAAGAAGTTGTTAGAAGATGTATAGAATGGGTGCTCAGTCTGGATTGGTCAAGTTCTGGGAGTCCTGCCCAGGATCACGACTGCTGGAGTATGTAGTCTTTCTGGAAATGCGGTCCAGGTGTAACAGAGTTGAAAATGTATCCCTTGTGTATAAATGATTTTCACCTAAATTACTATGCTAGCTATATGTATATACACTGCTATATGGTGACACCCTGTGGTTGAGAATGGCAACTGCATCTGTGCGTTAATAATATTTTGTAATTTCCTGTCGCTAGCAGCAGACATACAGCAGGTTGGTCACACGAGCTCCAGCTTGGTTTAGAATTTACATTTATATTGTGGTATAATATGATTTATGTTCAAAATAACAATGCATTTCAGTCATAATACATGTTACAATGTACTGCCATGGTTAATATGAAATAATGGGCTGTATTTGTAATATTATGAGAGTTTTACATTTTGCATAACGAAGTTTCTAGCTAGCCTTGATGCTGTGCTAGCTCCGTTCCTTGCTAATGTGAGAGCATGAGATGAATACAGCTTTCTTATTTTATTTAGATTCACAGACTGCCAGTTGCCTAACTTATTCCTGATGACACACTGTGTGGTGTGTCCTGTTACCAGAAATACTATGCTATGCAGCAGAATAAAGGGGATAAACTACACATCCTGTGTATCTGGTTCTTCACTACAACTCATGTTATGAATGACCCCTGGCTCTCCACTGCAACTCATATTCCCGACATCTACGATTCCCGATACACTGGTCCCATGACTCGTGATCAGCTTGATGAGGATCGCCGAGGGTGCTGCGCAGACTAAGGGAGTCGGAGTCATTGCGGAAGAACAGAGGTTCTTTATAGTGTAGATTTATGCATTGGTCAGGTACTGAAGTACAGCTTTCTGAAATATGAATACTATGAATTTTGAATACTGGTCTTATTACATTCAATTAAATTGAATGTTGGTCTATTTGCATTCAATTATGAATCTGGCACTTCTCTTTACAGTTTTCATATTTTTATTTTTATTAAATTATTAGTATTTTATTAAATTTTTTTTACAGTTCTCACTAAGTGTATTTTGATGGTAAAATGGCAAGCAAATTTGAGCAAAAAGGTGATGATGACTATCAAAATTTTTCTTTTGCGAGAGGTAGAGGTGTAATGAAATGTATTGCACAGTCCAGTGGGTCTGTTGGGAGGGATGTGGGTGTTTCTCGTAAGTTATCTGCAGATGATAGGCATTCAGGGTTAGGTCAGAACCCAGATGAATCACCTATGGGGCAGTTTTCATAGGGTGGGCCACATCATTCCACACCCGATGGTGGTAGTGATGCATTACATGAATTGAGTAACATGATCAGTCAATTAGGTTCGCAGATTGGTGATTCTATTGCATCTAAACTGATCTCCAATGGTTCTGTTAATGTTAATAGTCAGAACAGAGACCATTCACATAACCAGACCACCACTACACCAAGTGTTAGTGACTCTCACATTAATGTACGGGAACCTGCTATTTACAGGGGTGATCATACTGACAAATACACAGTGGTAGAATGGGTTGAAATGACGAAGACACACATCAGAAAGCAGAACTACAATGTTGTTGATCAAGCAGATGAAATACTGAGTAGGCTAATGGGTAGAGCCAGAGATGTGGTCAAGATAGGCCTATGCAGTGACCCCTCTCTTAATGCCACACTTCACCCAGAGGTAGTTTACAATATACTGCTACAGTATTTCAGTGACACATCATCATGCCTGTCATTAGCAGACTTTTACTCAACACTTTCAAAACAGGGAGAGAACCCTGTTGATTACTGGATTTGCGTCAATAAGGCAGCTGACCTGGCTGAAGAGGGCCTACGCCACCAGGGCAGATGCATGGAGAACATGGGAAAGGAAGTAGCCAGAATGTTTGTTAAGCACTGTCCAGACCCAGAGCTTGCATATGCCTTTAAATGCAAACCTATACATCAGTGGGACACAAAACAGATACAGGAGAGGATTGATGAATATCAACGGGAGTGGGGCTCCTCAGTGAGAATGTCAGATGCACCACATCAGTGAAACAATACCTCGGCTCTTCATTGCAATGAAATGCACACGGAGGTTCACAGTGCACCAAAAATGGAAGCATGCAATAACAAACAGCTATTCTCCCTGAGTCTGTCTTGTCACAGAACCAGCAACAATCCAGTACAGGTGATGCTGTGCTTGGCTGGATGATGACGATGTTAGAACAGGTGCTAGAGAGAGTGCAACACAATATCCCACCACAGCACAGTGGCAGATATTATCGGAACCCCATGGAGATGGTTTGTAGAGTCTGCCATGACAAAGGCCACACAACCAAGTCACACTGCATGTCAGCTGAGCTATGTTTGGCTGTTTCAAGCCTGGGCACGCAAAACGTTCATGTCCAAACAAGCTGTCATCTCAAACCGATGTCCAGGGAAACTAGCTGACCTGTGCTTCGAGGGAGGCCGTACAGGTCATGTCAAAAGCTCCCAAGGAGATTCTAGTGTAGATGAGGTGGAGAATATGTACAACCATGTAAAAGCTTCTCTTCAGTCAGAGATTGTTATTTTTCAGAACACACACAAACTCGGAGGCAGTGATAGTTTATTTTACACACCTGTTGTGGTTGGAAACAAAGTCACCCTTGGTGCCGTGTTAGATTCTGGATCCATGGCATGCACAATCAGTGTTGCGGCAGAGCAGATGCTTATGGATTCTGGAGTCGTTGATGTGACGAGCCGTACAAAGACTGATGTTATTCTTATTGGATGTGGAGTTAGCCATGTGAAACCTAAAACTGTCATGGTTTTAAGCCTGCTTATTAATTTCTGGCGGTTGTGGCGACTGTTGGCCGCAAGAGGGCACTCGCATTGTTTTTTCTTTTCCTCGTGAAGATCAATTTGTCTTAATTGGCTTGAGGCATGTGTCACTACTTAAGCAGAGTGTTTTCTCTGATCCATGCTTTTGTGTGATTCTTTGCATGCTAGCCAGGTAAACGGTATAGCCGGAGGACTGCATTACTTTTGTGTCTGAAAGAAACGCAGGTTTCTTAGTTTAAAGGATTAAGTTTTAGATCCATAGGATCCCTCTTTCCTTTATTTCGCTCTTTTCTTGGTTCTTTCCTCTTTTGCCTATCTGTCCTCTTTGAGGCAGTAACTTCTGTTTACCTTTTTTCATTTTCCTTCTTTGCGGAGCTCATTTGTTTATTATCGAGCTAGAGGTCTTTTCTTTCTTTTTCTGCTCAAATCTCGAGCCTGTTTCGCCCTCTTTTCTGGGTTGTTTTCTGTTGGCTTTACACCGGGAGTTTTTTCCCATTTGTTTATTTTCTCTGTTCCGTTCGCGGATTACTCTTCCTCCCTTTTCACTAGTGGTTATTCCACATTTCGTGGGTATTATTGATCCCCTCACGATCGCGTCTGGTCCTCCGACCCATCCCCGTCACAAAAACTGTACTTTACATCGAAATTGATATACCTGTCTAGCATGGAAGTCTCGGAGCCACATGAACACAGGGCTCAGCTCAAAAACTGTAATCAAATGACCTCAGATGAGCTTGTGGTGGAGACAACCAAGATCAAAGGTGACTGTGATGTGAAGGAGAGGCTGAAGCTTGTTGGTTTGGATGACCTGGACTTGGGGTCATGTGACGTATCTCCAGCATGGAGAAGCATGCTGGCCGACCTGGTGATCAAGTACAATGACATTTTCTCTCACCATCATCTTGACTGTGGTGAAGCTAAGGGGTTCGTACACAGGATTTACCTCACAGATGAGAAACCATTCCATCTGCCTTACCGCCGTGTCAAGTTCTTAGTGAAATGGAGGAGAAAGAAATAATCAGGAAGTCCACAAGCGAATACGCCTCACCGCTAGTGCTTGTATGGAAGAAAAATGGAGACCTGAGGTTATGTACAGACTTCCCCTGGCTGAACAGACGAACACTGAAGGATGCACATCCGCTGACTGTTTAGCTGCACTGGGAGGGAATGCATTCTTCAGTATGATGGATCTTACCCTGGCTTTTACAAAATGCCACTTCATGAGGAAGACAGGAAGTACTCAGCCTTCACGACACCCATAGGCCTCTATGAGTATAATCATCTTCCACAGAGACTCTGCAACAGCCCAAGCAGTTTCATGAGAATGATGACGAGCATATTCGGAGACCAAAACTTTCTCAGTCAATTATGTTACTTTCTCAATTATGTTACGTAGATGACCTGTTAGTTTTTGCCCCTACTGAACAATTAGCTTTAGAACGCTTAGAGCTAGTTTTCAGTCGGTTGCATAGACACAACCTGAAATTAGCCCCCAAAAAGTGTTAGTTCCTCAAGAGCTCTGTTAAGTTTTTAGGTCACATTATAGATGAGTCAGGTGTGTCCACAGACCCAAGCAAGGTTGAAGCCATTTGTCAGATGTGCACTAAAGACCTGATGGAACAAGATGGTTCCACTCCATCACAGACACGGATCTGGTCCTTCTTAGGCATGGTTAACTATTACCAGCACTTCGTGCCAAACTACTCTGCCACAGCCAAACCACTCTTCGCACTGCTGGCCGGTCAAAAACAAAAGCGCAAAGGGAGACCAAGCACCAAGCGTACATTGCAGCTTCGAAGGGTAACTCCTGCTGATTGGACGGCTGCTCATCAGCAAGCCATTGAGAAATTACAAATTTCACTGATTCACTGTGTAGGGTTAGCACATCCTGACTTCAAACGCCCTTTTATCTTGTCCACAGATGCATCTTTAGATGGCTTAGACACCGTACTTTCGCAAGTGCAGGAAGGTGACTGAGCTAGGCTGACTGCTTTCACAAGTAAATCCCTTACACAAGCTCAGAAGAACTATCCTGCTCATCACCTTGAATTTCTCACGCTAATGTGGTCTGTGCGTGATAGGTTTAGTCATTCGCTTAAAAGTCATGTCTTCACAGTGTGGACAGACAATAATCCACTGACACATATCATGACGAAACCAAGGCTAGATGCATGTGAGCAGCATTGGGTGGCGAAGTTGGCTTCCTACGAGTTTGGCGTTAAATACATTTCAGGCCCCAAGAATGTTGCCGATGCTCTGAGCCGCCGACCATTTGTGAAGTCACACATTGGGAGGAGGATACTTTGTGACCCTTATGTTGAGCTCCTCAGAGAGGCAGTTCCAGTCTCCACAGATTCAGTTCAGGATGCCTTCAGGTGGTCCAATAGCTTTCCAGATGACTTCAGGCATGGAGCCAGGGAGAGGTCCTATGTGTCAGATTGTGCCATAAGTCAGTCTTTCTCCAAAGACGAGGTTGCTACGAGGTACCAGAACATGAGCTATGGATGTGTTACAGCATCTCCCACAGTTGATACTGCCCGATGATGATTGCTTGCCTGTGTACACTGAGAGGGAGCTGCACGATGGACAGTTCAATGACTCGGTCCTCTCCAAAGTGCTACACTTTGTTGAACGTGGCCGAAGACCTTCCAGGAGAGAAAGAGCCAGAGAATCTGTGATGACCCTATGATATCTAAAGAACTGGGAAAAGCTGATGATACACTGCCTGGCCAAAAAAAAAGTCGCTGTTGCACCCTCATGCATAGTGCCCACTGTACAAGCCTCTGGAGGCAGTGTTATGATCTGGGGTTGCTTCAATTGGTCAGGTCTAGGCTCAGCAGTGTTATGCAGCAATAAAATTAAGTCAGTGGAGTACCTGAATGTACTGAATGACCAGGTTATCCCATCAATGGGCATATTCCAGGACGACAATGCCAAGATTCATCGGGCTCAAATTGTGAAAGAGTGGTTCTGGGAGCATGAGGAATAATTTTCACACATGAATTAGCCACCAGAGTCCTGACCTTAACCCCATTGAAAGTCTTTGGAATGTGCTTGAGAAGACTTTACGGAGTGGTTTGACTCTCCCGTAGGTCAATACAAGATCTCGGCCAAAAATTAATGCAACTCTGGACTGAAATAAATGTTGTGATGTTGCATAAGGTTGTCGAAACAATGCCACAACGAATGTGCACCGTAATCAAAGCTAAAGACGGTCCAACTAAATATTAGAGTGCAACTTTTTTTTTGGCCAGGCAGTGTATGTAACAGTATTCTCTACAAAGTGTCTTGAGATCAGATCTCCAAGAAGAAGAGACATCAGTTTGTTGTCCCAGACTTTTTCATGTCTGAGGTGTTAAAGGGCATCCATGATAGTGCAGGTCATCAAGGGCAGTTTAGGAGCCTGAGTTTAGCTCGTCAGAGGTTCTTCTAGCCCCACATCAACAGAGACATGAAGGAATATGTTCGTCAATGTCCTTGCTGCGTGATCAGCAAGACAGCTGATCCTGAAGGCAGAGCCCCTCTAGAGAGTATCAAAACTTCTGCACCTCTAGAGATGGTATGCATTGACTTCTGGTCTGCAGAAAATTCCAACAATAAGTCTGTTGATGTGTTAGTAGTTACGGATCACTTTACCAGATTAGCTAAAGCATTCCCTTGCCGCGACCAGTCTGCAAAACAAGTAGCAAAGCAGCTCTGGGACAAGTACTTCTGTATATATGGCTTTCCTGAGAGAATACATAGTGATCAGGGTGCATCATTCGAAAGTCAGCTGATCAGTGAACTATTGAAGGTCGCCGGTGTCAAAAAGTCCCATACAACACCTTACCACCTATGGGTAATGGCAGCGTTGAGCGGTTTAGCAGAACACTTGGTAACATGATCCATGCTCTTCCACCTGACGCAAATCATAACTGGCCGCAACACCTACAGACTTTAACATTCATGTATAACTGCACAGTACATGAGACCACTGGCTATCCTCCATTTTATTTGATGTATGGTAGGGTCTCCCTGTAGATGTGTTCTTCAAGAATATTCTGAAAGACCCAGAAATGAGCAGTTATGATAGCTATGTAGTGTCTCTGACAAAAGACCTTCAAGAAGCTATGGCAACAGCACAAAGCCATGCAGACAAAGAACAGAGTCGTCAAGCAGAGATGTATAATCGTCGCATCAAAGGGAAATCCATCACTGAAGGTGACCGAGTCCTGGTTGCGAACAAGAAAGAAAGAGGGAAACGAAAGACAGCAGACAGATGGGAATCCACACCGTACACAGTGGTAAGCAAAAATGATTCAACCCACTTACAGAATTCAGAATCCTCTGACTGGACGGGAAAGGGTTGTTCATCGGAACCTGTTAACGCTGGTTAACTTCTTACCCTTGGATGTGGATAGTATCTCTGACCAGACTTTTGTATCCTCACAAGCAGATTTATCTGATGATGTCACAGATGTGGAAGGATTCTTGTCCAATGTGGAGCAGGAGGTTGTCGAAAACAACTCAGGATAGGATCAGTGCTCTGACACGAAAGGAAGCAAATATGGAAAACCATGCTGAAGGTCATTCTGTGGATATGGAATCACAGGGAGTCAGCCGTGATGATACATATACGGACACTGACACTGCGCAAATAAGTCATTCACAGCATCAGACCCTGTTGGAGAACACAGAGCATAATCTGAACACTGAGCACAATGAGCATAGTCGTACATCCACTCCTTCTGGACATGACACTCAGCGCATACTATACACTCTGACCACTCTAGCAACATACACCAAATTAAGACGGGTCGGTCGCTTTGTCAAGCCCGCTAATCGCTTGATACACACTATGTCACGACAAGACATTATAAGAGACACAAATCAGCTTGTTGATAAGTTTGCCAAGTTAATGTTTCAAATATTCAAGTGAGATTTTAGATGTTGCCACATTAATATCACATAGGAATTTATTTTCAGCTTTCATCAGCTTTATTTAATGTCAGGTGTAGAGACACCTTGGTGTTTATTGGGACTGGGTGTCATGGGTAGTGGCTGCCTCTGTCGTTTCTGCGATTGTTTTCTGATTTGGCGTCGTCTGATGCTCTATCGGATTTTTTTCTGCCTCCATCCCGGTGTTTGGATCTCGCCTGGTCATTATCTCCGACACCTGTGTTCGGTTTCCTTCGGCTATATATAGCTCTTACTTCCGCTTTCCGGTGCTTCTATATTGTCGTTGCCACTTGACTATGAAGCCGATATAGGTATAGGAAGTTCGGTCACTGCATTTCTGCTTGGCCCTATAGCCGACAGAGACACAGCTATTTCGACTAGTGATAGGATTAGATTTTCTGGTTTTCTGTCCCATCTCTCTCTATTCCTTTTTTTTTGCCTGCAGCCTGTTTATCTTCTTTTCAGATCTTTAGCCTACAGAGCTGTAGATACAGGCTTGCTATTCTGTTTGTTCCTTTTCTGTTTTCTCTACCTCTTATCTACGCAGATTAATTAGTGCGTGAGGTTCTTTCTTTTATTGTTTCTCGCTGTTTTTTCGAGATTCGCCTCCGTTTGAGATTGTTTTGTGTTGGCCTTGTGCTAGGGAAGTTTTGCTCCCGCTTTTCCGTTTTCCTAGTTCCCTGGTGCGGTTTAATTCCGCTTCTGTGGCGTGTCTATTTTTATCTGAACAAAAACGTCTCCGACGCAAAAAAAAAAGCCAAGTTACTCACGCATAGCCTACAGAGCGCCTATTTTACAACTGTATTTCCATATTTTAGGCTGTATGTATTTCTTTCAGATACAATGTGTTTGCGTCTAGCCTATTGTGCATGCATGTCTCCATATAGACTTGGTTAATTAATTTACACGAACGAACCTGACGAAGATACGCCGAAACGCGCGTCGTTCGTTCAACTTTTTAATAAATCTTTTTTGCATCTAAACGTTTTGTGCCTCTGAAGGTCAGTCTTTTAACTTTTTCGTTTGAGTGTGCGGACTGATATTTTCGCTCTGATTTTATCTCTTTTTTCATAATTTACATGGTTCTTCATGATCCATAGTTCAGGTGGTGCTGTTCATTGTATTTCATTAGACATTAAATACATCTCATCTACAAACTCTTTTAATGTAATTGTGGGCTATCGCTAATAGGAGAAATGTTATCATTCTCGTCAGTAGACAGCATTATGGTTACGCGAATGTCTGCATGCATTTATTTGGAATGCATGTCTCTCTCGATGTCATTATCTTCATGCATTGTTCATCATTAGTTAGCTACCAAAAATAAGTGATATCTGAACAAAAATAAAAAATATCACTTATTTTTGGTAGCTAACTAATGATGAGCAATGCATGAAGATAATGACATCGAGAGAGACATGCATACAGAATAGTACATGCATTCCAAATAAATGCATGCAGACATTCACGTAACCATAACGCCCTCTTCTGATGAGAATGATAACATTTCTCCCATTAGCGATAGCCCACAATTACATTAAAAGAGTTTGTAGATGAGCTGTATTTAATGTCTAATGAAATACAATGAACAGCACCACTTGAACTATGGATCATGAAGAAGCATGTAAATTAATTAACCAAGTCTATATGGAGACATGCATGCACAATAGGTTAGACGCAAACACATTGTATCTGAAAGAAATACATATAGCCTAAAATATGTTAATACAGTTGTAAAATAGGCGTATTAGTATTCTATAGAAATAATGTTAGGCTATTTAACACTGGCTTGTCGGATGCGTAACTCCAAGCTTCCCTGTCTGGGCTACGAGCTGCCAAACTTCATAAGCACAGCATAATACCTTCACGGTTTTTTTTTTTTCCGGTAGTGTAGTCGAACGTTGACTGCGGGAAATCTTTTTGTTCCGGACCATGTAGCTAGGTTTAGTTTAGTTTTCTGTAGTGCAATGGATGTAAGGCATGTTGATTCGCTTCGTAGTAGCCTGGCTTGTACCTGCTTCCTGACTAGCAGCTGACTGACGTTTCTCTGGCCAAACTAACGTTGGCTAACAAGCTTAATTGGACAACGCATATTTCCCAAGAATCTTAGCCAGCAAGAGAACAATAGATACTACTAAGAAAGTAGCCTACCAGAGATTATTCTTCTGATTATAATTATAATTAAAAGTGTTTGCAGTAAGATACATTGTCTGCAGAGTACCGTAGTTTAGAGCAATGTTCGGAGGCTATAGTAATTTTTTTAAAGTGACTAACCATGAATCATATATGTTTAGGGAATTGGAGGTTTATAAATGTGATGTCTTAACGGATTGCAGCTTATAGTAGGCTATCGTCAATTCTTAATTTTCCTAGTAGTTAATTTTATGGTGACATTGTGTTCTGTGTGAAAAGGATAAACTGAACAGAGCTAAAGTGAAGAAATGAATGAAGACATAATAAAGAAATGTTGGCCGAGGCGAGCGTTGAAGGTTCGGTTCCCAGAGTCAGAGGACAGCAGGCAGAAGAGGACAGCAGGCTCCACACAGACAAATTTTTCTGTCGGCATTTGTGTGAGATTAAAACATGTAGCCAATGGCACAGTTATTTATAGAATTTATTTTTTACATTAATGCAAGAACACGATGTTAACCAGATGATATTCTGCGTTGAAACTTTTTTCTTTGCTTGACAAATGGCCATGGGATGCCTGTTCCCATAACGTTAGCTAGCCCATTGCATTACTGTCGTGGTGTCCAGTGACTGAATTGTTTAACTAACAGGCTACAAGTGAACAGTTAATATTGTAAATGTAACGTTCCGTTCCCTTCCTGTCCTTTTTCCGTGTTTTCCCCTTTTCCTTCCGTGTCATGTTGGATTCCCTTGTCCGTGTTTTCCCCTCTGCTGCAGGCTGGGCGTTTCCCCTGTTTCGCTCTCTTGATTTCCCACTTTAGTTTCCGCCTATCGCCTTCCCCGCTCGTTGCATGCATTCCTCACCTGTGTTATTAGCAATCACTCCCGGTTACATTCCACACGTGTGCTTTATTGGTTCCAATTTCACTGCCCTATTTAAACCCCTGTCTGGTTGCTAGTCGGCGCCAGTTCGTTAACTTACCTTGTTCGTTGTATGGTCTCCACGTTTCTGGTCCCGTGTTTCTGAGCGCTTGGTTGTGGGTTAATTCCTTACACCTTTCGTTATACCTGTCTTCCAGTTTGGTATCAATCCAGCCCTAACGTTTTACTGTTTGCATGCCTCTAACCTGTCTCCCTCTAATCACCAGCTGTTCCAGCTTCTACCAGTCTGTAGCTATTGTAATCCCTGTGTGTGTTACGGTACCTCCAACTCCAGCTCGAGTTGCGTCCGCAGTTGGCTGCACAGCTTCGCAATCCTGCAGTGGTTCCTGTCCGGCCGTGGCTACCTCCATTGCTGCGGTTACGGTCCCAGGTTCCTCAGCAACCCAGCTACCCCAACCGGACCTACCTGAGCTCCGCCACACAGCTCTTCCCTGCCGGGTTCTGCCGGCTACCTACCTTTGCGTACAGTCCAGTACTCGTAAAACCTCCTGGTCCAGCTCCGGTCCAGTTCCTATTCTAACCCACCTTCTGTTTCCTGTCCAGTTCCTGAGTGGGCCTTCCGGTCCAGTTCCAGTCCAGTCCCGGTGTGAAGTTCACCGCCCGTAAAGGTCCAGTTTCGGCTTGGAACAAGTTTGCCGTTCCAGTAATCCAGTTCCTGAGTGGACCTCCCGGTCCAGTTCCAGTCCAGTCCCGGTGTGAAGTTCACCGCCTGTAAAAGTCCAGTTCCGGCTTGGAACAAGTTTGCCGTTCCAGTAATCCAGTTCCTGAGTGGACCTCCCGGTCCAGTTCCAGTCCAGTCCCGGTGTGAAGTTCACCGCCTGTAAAAGTCCAGTTTCGGCTTGGAACAAGTTGCCGTTCCAGTTATCCAGTTCCTGAGTGGACCTCCCGGTCCAGTTCCAGTCCAGTCCCGGTGTGAAGTTCACCGCCTGTAAAAGTCCAGTTCCGGCTTGGAACAAGTTTGCCGTTCCAGTAATCCTGTTCCTGAGTGGACCTCCCGGTCCAGTTCCAGTCCAGTCTCGGTGTGAAGTACACCACCAGTAAAAAGTCCAGTTCCGGCTTGGAACAAGTTTGCCGTTCCAGAGACTCTGTCCCTGAGTGGACCTCCCGGTCCAGTACAGTCCAGTTCCGGCTTGGAACACGCTCCTGAGTTAAAGTCCAGCTCCGGCTTGGAGCAGTCCGTATCGGACTCCTGTGTTCCTGTGTAATACTGTGTTTTTCCCTTCTGTACAGCTTTGGGACTACCCCAACGCTTAATAAATATTCTTTCCTTTGAATCTGCCTCCTGGTCGTTGTACTTGGGTTCGTCCCGTATTTGGATCGTAAAAGAACGAACTGGCCTAAATCATGGACCCAGCCGACCTGGAGCAGATTCGCCACGCCTTCACCTGCCAAACTGCGGTCAGCGACCAACAGGGCCGTCGTTTGGATGACGTATTGGAGGTGCTGAGAGGCATCACGGAGCAGGTGGCTCAGCTTTCGCTTCACCAGCCTCTTCCTCGGATTCCTGTGGGCCCTATTCCTCCAGTTCCTGAACCGCCTCCCGAGGCTCCGGTTCCCACTCCTAGCCGGGAACCCAGAGTGCAACACCCCGAATTATACCGTGGGGGGTTAGGGAGGTGTCGCGAGTTTCTCATGAAATGTGACATCGTTTTCCGCATGCAGCCCACTTCCTTCGCCTCCGACCCTTGTAAGATCGCGTTCAACATGAGCAGCCTGGGAGGAAGTGCCCTGGAGTGGGCCACATCTTTGTGGGACAGTCAAGCTCCGTTGTGCAATAATTTTGCAGCCTTTACCTCTGAGATGCGGCGCGTTTTCGACCACCCAGCCTGTGGGCGAGACGCTACCCAGCGCCTGCTCCAAGTCCGCCAAGGCAGCCGCAGTGTTGCCGAAATGGCCATTCAGTTCCGCACCCTCGCTGCGGAGTCCGGATGGAACGACACCTCCCTCCAGGGGGCTTTTCGCCAGGCCCTCAGTGAGGAACTCAAGGACCAGCTTGCTACCCGTGAGGAGTCCAACTCCCTCAACAGTCTCATTAGCTTGGCCATTGCCATCGATAATCGTCTCCGTATCCGGGCTCGTGAGCGAGGGAGGAACCCCGGCCGTCACTCACTCCCCGACTCTCCCAATGTGCGTCAACACTCTACCGTCACGGGACCGAGAGTTACGTCTGGTGTCTCCGAGGAGGAGCCTATGCAACTGGGCAGAGTTTCGGTCGATGCTGAGGAGCGCCAACGTCGCCTTCGCACTAGGTCCTGTTTTTATTGTGGCAAACCAGGCCATCAGATCGCCTCCTGTCCCATTCGCCCAAAAGATTTGGCTCGCCAGTGAAGCTGGGCGTACTGACGAGCCCCATCATTCCTAACCATGCAGCTCAGAACCGCCTTGTTTTCAAGGCCACTCTCCTTTGGAGGGACAATTCAGCCTCCTCATCGGCCCTCATCGACTCCGGGGCTGACGCTAACTTCATAGACATCACCTTTGCCAGGAGGGCCGGCATTCCTACAGAGATTCTACCTTCTCCTATTTCTGCTCTCGCTCTGGACGGTAGAAGCCTGGGGTTAGTTACCCACTCCACCGTTCCTATTCAGTTAGTGTTATCTGGCAACCACCGGGAGACGATTCAACTCCTTCTCATTCACTCCAAGCAGTCATCCATGGTCTTAGGTCAGACCTGGCTACGCCTCCACAACCCCCATATCGACTGGCAAGCCGGTCGCATCCTGGCGTGGAGTGCCCATTGTTTAGCCAGCTGTCTCCGCTCTGCTCTACCCCCCCCGGGGTCCAAGGGTGACAGTGTCGACCAACCTGAACCCGACTTAACTAACGTCCCTAAGCAGTATCATGACCTGTTTCTTGTATTCTCCATGTCACGTGCTCTGTCTCTACCTCCTCACAGGCCCTACGACTGCTGTATCGACCTTTTGGCGGGAGCCAAACTTCCATCTGGCCGCCTCTACAGCTTGTCGGGTCCGGAGAAACTGGCTATGGAGAACTACATTCACGAGTCCCTCGCTTCGGGTATTATCCGTCCCTCCTCATCCCCGGTTGGTGCAGGGTTCTTCTTCGTAGGGAAGAAGGACGGCTCTCTGCGGCCCTGCATCGACTACCGAGGTCTCAATGAGGTCACCATCCGCAATAAATACCCTCTTCCTCTTATTAACACCGCGTTTGAACCCCTCTCTCAGGCAGTCACATTCACCAAGCTCGACCTCCGTAACGCATACCATTTGGTGCGTATACGGGAGGGGGATGAGTGGAAGACTGCATTCAACACCCCGTTGGGCCACTACGAGTACTTGGTGGTTCCTTTCGGCCTTACTAACGCCCCTGCAGTCTTCCAGGGCATGGTCAACGATGTGCTGCGGGACCTGTTGGGGAAGAGTGTTTTTGTTTATATAGATGACATCCTCATTTTTTCTAAATCCCCTCAGGAGCACATTCTCCACGTCCGGGAGGTTCTCCAGCGGCTGCTGGAGAATCAGCTCTTCGTGAAGGCCGAGAAGTGCTCATTTCACGCCTCATCTGTCCCGTTCCTCGGCTTCATCATCGAGGAGGGCAGTATCCGGGCGGATCCTGCTAAAGTTAAGGCGGTGACAGAATGGCCCCAACCATCCTCACGTAAGCACCTTCAGCAGTTCCTTGGCTTCGCGAATTTTTATCGTCGTTTCATCCGCAATTATAGTGTCATTGCTGCCCCCCTTACCAAGCTCACCTCCACTGCCTTTCCTTTTTGCTGGAATTCCGAGGCCCAGCGGGCTTTTGAACAGCTCAAGGTCCGGTTTTCCTCAGCTCCCATTCTTTGTCACCCCGACACAACCCGTCAATTTACTATTGAGGTGGATGCCTCCGACACCGGCGTAGGGGCCATTCTGTCTCAGCGAGCCGCCTTGGACAACAAACTCCATCCCTGCGCGTTCTTCTCCCGGAGACTGTCCTCCGCGGAGCGGAATTATGATGTCGGGGATCGGGAACTGCTGGCCATTAAACTGGCACTTGAGGAGTGGCGCCACTGGCTGGAGGGGGCAGGTAATCCCTTTATTGTTCTTACTGACCATCAGAATTTAATTTATCTCAGGTCGGCCAAGAAGCTTAATGCACGACAGGCTAGATGGTCCCTATTTTTTGCCCGTTTCAATTTTTCTGTTTCTTTCCGCCCCGGTTCCCGTAATACCAAGGCAGATGCCTTGTCCCGTATTTTTTCCCTCCCCTCCAGTCCTGCTGATCCGGAGCCCATCCTACCGGCATCCTGTGTGGTGGCTGCGGTCTCCTGGGAGATCGAGGAGATCGTGAGGGCCACTCAGACTTCCCAACCGGATCCCCGCAGTAACCCTAACTCCTCTTTATTTGTGCCCAATTCCGTCCGCTCCCAGGTCCTGGAATGGGTTCACGCCTCCTGTCTGGCTTGTCACCCAGGTGTTGCCAGAACGATCGCCCTTGTCAGGAGGAGTTTTTGGTGGCCCACCCTCAAGGGGGATACCCGTGCCTTCGTCCTGGCCTGCTCTGTTTGCGCCAGGAGCAAGGCATCCCACCAGCCTCCCTCCGGTCTTCTCCATCCCCTCCCCGTCCCGGGCCGTCCTTGGAGTCACATCGGCGTTGACTTTGTCACCGGTCTGCCGTTGTCAGAGGGTAATACTGCCATTCTGACAATTGTGGACCGGTTCTCCAAGGCGGTCCACTTTATCCCTCTTCCTAAGCTCCCGTCCGCCCTCGAAACTGCTGAGCTCCTGGTGTTGCACGTGGTCAGGCTGCACGGGATCCCCTCCGACATTGTTTCAGACCGTGGGCCCCAATTCTCCTCCCAGGTATGGAAGGCGTTCTGTGTAGCCCTGGGTGCTTCTGCTAGTTTGTCGTCTGGTTTCCATCCCCAGTCTAACGGCCAGGCAGAGAGGGCCAACCAGGACCTGGGGGCCGCCCTGCGGTGCGTCACTGCCCGTAATCCCGCTTCCTGGAGCCGTTTTCTCCCCTGGGTGGAATACGCTCATAACTCCCTTAAGTGCGCTTCCACAGGGTTGTCCCCCTTCGAATGCTCTTTGGGTTATCAACCTCCTCTCCTGTCGGCCCAGGAGGTTCAGGTAGCAGTCCCCTCTGTAAAGTCTCACCTCCTCAGATGCAAGCGTATGTGGAGACTTACGCGCACCGCACTCCTTCGCTCTAATTCCCGTTCCCAACGTCTGGCGGACCTTCACAGGACCGCAGCCCCGCAGTATAGGGCCGGTCAGCAGGTCTGGCTCTCTACAGCCAATATTCCCCTTCCCTCTTCCTCAAAAAGCTCCAGCCCCGTTTTATAGGTCCCTTTTCTATTGTTTGTTTAATCAACCCTGTTTCTGTCAAACTCTCCCTCCCTGCCTCTCTCAAGGTTCACCCTGTGTTTCGTGTTAGTCAAGTTAAGCCTGTCGCCTCCAGCCCCCTCAGTGCTCCAGTTATCTCTCCTCCTCCTTCCCGGATCATCGACGACGCCCCGGCCTACACGGTGGACCGGATAATTGATATCCGCCGTAAGGGCCGGGGCTTCCAGTACCTCGTCGACTGGGAGGGTTATGGTCCTGAGGAGCGGTCCTGGCTCCATGAGAGCCTCATTCTGGACCACTCGCTCATCCAGGATTTCCACAAACTGTTCCCGGACAAGATCAGGCCTCCAGGTACGCCAGGTGGCGTCCATTGAGGGGGGGGTACTGTAACGTTCCGTTCCCTTCCTGTCCTTTTTCCGTGTTTTCCCCTTTTCCTTCCGTGTCATGTTGGATTCCCTTGTCCGTGTTTTCCCCTCTGCTGCAGGCTGGGCGTTTCCCCTCTGTTTCGCTCTCTTGATTTCCCACTTTAGTTTCCGCCTATCGCCTTCCCCGCTCGTTGCATGCATTCCTCACCTGTGTTATTAGCAATCACTCCCGGTTACATTCCTCACGTGTGCTTTATTGGTTCCAATTTCACTGCCCTATTTAAACCCCCGTCTGGTTGCTAGTCGGCGCCAGTTCGTTAACTTACCTTGTTCGTTGTATGGTCTCCACGTTTCTGGTCCCGTGTTTCTGAGCGCTTGGTTGTGGGTTAATTCCTTACAGCTTTCGTTATACCTGTCTTCCAGTTTGGTATCAATCCAGCCCTAACGTTTTGCTGTTTGCATGCTTCTAACCTGTCTCCCTCTAATCACCAGCTGTTCCAGCTTCTACCAGTCTGTAGCTATTGTAATCCCTGTGTGTGTTACGGTACCTCCAACTCCAGCTCGAGTTGCGTCCGCAGTTGGCTGCACAGCTTCGCAATCCTGCAGTGGTTCCTGTCCGGCCGTGGCTACCTCCATTGCTGCGGTTACGGTCCCAGGTTCCTCAGCAACCCAGCTACCCCAACCGGACCTACCTGAGCTCCGCCACACAGCTCTTCCCTGCCGGGTTTTGCCGGCTACCTACCTTTGCGTACAGTCCAGTACTCGTAAAACCTCCTGGTCCAGCTCCGGTCCAGTTCCTATTCTAACCCACCTTCTGTTTCCTGTCCAGTTCCTGAGTGGGCCTTCCGGTCCAGTTCCAGTCCAGTCCCGGTGTGAAGTTCACCGCCCGTAAAGGTCCAGTTTCGGCTTGGAACAAGTTTGCCGTTCCAGTAATCCAGTTCCTGAGTGGACCTCCCGGTCCAGTTCCAGTCCAGTCCCGGTGTGAAGTTCACCGCCTGTAAAAGTCCAGTTCCGGCTTGGAACAAGTTTGCCGTTCCAGTAATCCAGTTCCTGAGTGGACCTCCCGGTCCAGTTCCAGTCCAGTCCCGGTGTGAAGTTCACCGCCTGTAAAAGTCCAGTTTCGGCTTGGAACAAGTTGCCGTTCCAGAGACTCTGTCCCTGAGTGGACCTCCCGGTCCAGTACAGTCCAGTTCCGGCTTGGAACACGCTCCTGAGTTAAAGTCCAGCTCCGGCTTGGAGCAGTCCGTATCGGACTCCTGTGTTCCTGTGTAATACTGTGTTTTTCCCTTCTGTACAGCTTTGGGACTACCCCAACGCTTAATAAATATCCTTTCCTTTGAATCTGCCTCCTGGTCGTTGCACTTGGGTTCGTCCCGTATTTGGATCGTAACAGTAAACGTGTCTTTGCCTTTGCAATAAAAAAACATTCTTGCATGAGAAAACCAGAACATGTGCACACTGAGTCCAAAATGAAATTACACTTTAATATCAACCAGGCAAGGTACGAACCCACGTCTCTCGCAATACTAAGGCTTGACGCTAACCATCTTAGCCGGAAAGAAAACAATAGATACTACTAAGAAAGTAGCTTACCAGAGATTATTATTATTATTATAATAAAGTGTTTGCAGTATGCTACATTGTCTGCAGAGTAGCGTAGACTAGAGCAATGTTCGGAGGCTATAGTAATTCAATTCACTAAGTGACTAACCATGAATCAGATATGTCTGGGGAATTGGAGGTTTATAATTCCAATGTCTTAAGGGATTGCAGCTTATAGTAGGGTATCGTTGATTTTTAATGTATTATCATAAATTCTTAATTTTCCTAGTAGTTCATTTTATGGTGACATTGTGTTATGTGTGAAAAGGATAAAGTGAACAGAGCTGAAGTGAAGAAATTAATGAATAAAGAAATGTTGGCCGAGGCGAGGGTACGTTGAGGTTCGGACTTCAGTCAGTCATGACCGCAAGAGCAGAGGGTAACACCCTCCCCAAACCAGACAAGAGCGAGGGTTTGGGGAGGGTGTGATATAGTACAAGTGAAATACAAGTGAAACATTGAACAGTTAATATTGGAAACCTCTTTTGCCTTTGCAATAAAAATATGTTAATGTGTTAATGTGAAAATAATAACAGTGTAATAAATGAAAAGTACTTAACAGTTGCACATTGTTATTATGGAAAATAATCCTCTGTGTCAGAGACAGCAACTCTGACCATTAGGCCACAGTAGCTTCTTGGAAAGAGTGAAGCCATTAGCTATATTGACATTAAAAAACATTAGTATGAAGCGTTATTATTGGGCGATAAGCTTGATGAGCAGGTATACGGACCATACCCTCAAAGAATAATTCTCCCCATTGGATAACATCGTGACGGAGGCAGGCAGTTTGGTTTGGCAGGAAAAATAGGAAGAAGAAGAAGAAGGAGAAAAACGGCAAAATAACCCAAGTTTGGGGCTTTATTGTGTGGATGTGTGAAGTTGTATCTGAATGCTGTGTGGTTACATGAGGTCAGAACATACAGATGTTAATGTTTTTAAGGACTGAGAGTCTATGGTAATTGTGGTTACTTCTGTAGGAAACCCTGAAAAGTGCCAAACTCTCGGTGCTGTATAGGTATGGGGCATGCCCCGCCAAGCCGTAACTAGTCAGTCAGTGAAAAGACCTCTTAAAATGGTTCCAAAGTTCTTTTTTTTCTACATCTATTTGTAGACCTCTTTCAAGAGTTCTTGTTTAGACCATGTTTCAACTAAATAAATAAACACCACAGCAAGCAGGAATCAAACTCACAACCCTCGAATATAAAGACAAGGGCTTTTCCACTGAGCCATCAAGGCCACATGACTACCTGTGTGTTTTAGTCTTTTATGAATGATATCACAAACGAGCATGGACAGGCAAGTTAACTCATGTACAAGTCCACACACATGCGCATAGCAGAAATTCATTATTTTTGGGTAAAAACTCTGTCTGCCTAGGATAGAAACTTGTGCCATGTTGTTTGCCCAAGCTTCTTGTCGCTACAAATTGGCTAAATGTTTTAAACATTTTAAGTGATACACTTCATGCGGTGAAATTGCATCCACGTGTCGGCCGGATTTCGCTTGCCAAAGCAATGACATTTTGAGAAATGCATCCACATTAATCCATAATGTTTGTCTTTGAATTTACAACTGAATCACATATGAAAATTATAACATAAAATGTGCACATTTATATTGTAGATTTTAGCCAAAAATGGCCAAATGAGAGCATGGATGGTCTTCCATATTTCACCAACATTTTAACGTTTATAGGTTTGTGCTCAGTGGGTATATGCAGATGACACCACCATTGTAGTTCCGCCGACTTTTCAACACAAAAATGCTCACTGGGTAACAGAAAAAACTATTTAGTCTTCAAATGCCTATTTTGTAATCATATAACCTCAAAATCACGCTTGGATTTTTTTCTCGGAAGGTCAGGCTAAACAAGCTGTTATTGGCGTGGGTCAAAATAAATATTCATTATTTTACATCTCTTTTATTTATTTCAATGGGTAGCCTATTTATATCCACTCGCATTTATTTCAAGGCGTAGGCCTATTTATTTCAAGTCGTAGACCTATACATTTCAAGTCGGCATGAAAGGGGTATGTTCAGCTATGATCATTGGTTGCTCAGTCCTTAAATATAAAAACTAAATACCGCTCACTTATGCGTTGTTTTATAATATCCCTAACTTTTTGTGAGTAGTGTATATAAGTCACATAAAGATCAGCGTATTTTGGTAGTGTATTGACAGATGCAGACTTCCCCTGAGAAAATAGGCTATGCTAGGTCTATAACTCCCTTAATGCTGAACTAATTTTCGTGTTATAAACGTCAGAAATATCTGCATAACACAGGTAGGCCTACCTTATTGCCAAATTTCCCAGAGCAGCTAGCATATTTGCAAAAAGGTCTTTTAACGGCCTTTTAAAATGTTGAGGTTTTTTGCTGTAAATTCATTTATAATTTCAGAGAAATATGAATAGGTTGCTATAATTGGGACGTCAACAACTACCACTAGGGGGGCACCGTGCATAGGGTAGGTAAGCGTCATTAACGGTTAGGCCTGGTACATACTCTAGGCAAGGAACATGTACGCCAACGCATATTCGGGACATACGCGAGGTCTTTGCTTACATACTATATGCGCGTTTACCGGCTTCTTTTCGCCCTGTCCGCTAGTTGGCAGCCTAGGCTAATCTGGTTGGAGCGAGTAACCTTAAACCGGAAATTATTACTTCTTTGTGTGTAGTCTGCAATTCTGCAGTTATTGAACAGTATTTACATTTAGCACCTCTAACGGAAACGCGTGGAATTGCACCACACGTTTGCGTCGCGTTACAAAATTTGGACTGCACATTTTGCTACGCAAGAACGCGAGAAACGCCCCTTGCGTTGCTCTTTGCGTCGTTGCGCGCGTTCCTTGCGTAGAGTATGTACCAGGCCTTAGCCTAACAATGAACGCACACCCACAGTTTCTTACTCCAGGACATCGCATTCTGCAGTTATAATTAGCCTACAAAATGAGCTGGAATTCTTAGAGCAAGTTGCAGTAGTCTATTCCTTTACACGCTTTTTACACGTTTAGATACCTCCGCTTTTCTTACCAACTGGTTGCCTACGTTTCAAACTAGGCTATGCAATTTTACTGAGGTTAACCTATTCGTAGCAGGGGGAAAATAGCTTTGTTATCCAGGAGATCAGCTTGACTGAGAATATAGTGTTATAGAATTAGATATGCACCAAGTCATATAGCGAGGCTATATTGAACTGCGACGTGCTATAATGCAATAAAAATGAATATTATTATTAAAATTTGGAGCAATAACTGCTCAGTTATCTATGAAATACATTTGTATAGGCTATCATATGTCATGCAATCTAGCATTATTAACCCTCCACTTAGATATTTAATGCATAGCTTATATCATAATCAGCTCTGACAACATTTTGACAACTCTTGTAGGGTATGAAAAGACATTTTACAAATAGGCTAGCTTTTCTGGGAAATTTGTAAATAAGGTGTTATGCAGATATTTCTCACATTTATAACACGAAAATTAGTTCAGAATGAAACATTTCATCAGGGGAAGTCTGCATTTGTCAATACACTAGCAAAATACGCGGATCTTGAGGTTAGGCTATATGATTACTAAATGGGCATTTGAAGACTAAATAACTATAGCTGTTTTCTGTTACCCAGTGAACATTTTTGTGTTGAAAAGTCGGCGCGTAGTGTTCAGGTGAATGCTAATAAGGGTTCGCGTCCGTTTATGTCAAAACGTCCCTCAACCTAGATTTCTCCACTCCGATGTCTGGATTCCACCTAATTGAGGTTGGTTTCATGAGTTTGTTTTAGGCTACGGAAATCCTTCTCCAATGCCTGTGCTAAGTCGTGCGTAGCCTACGACTTAACGTAGCCTACTACGACGGAGGCCCCGAAAAGGCAAGGTAAAAACCTTTTTTATTTTATTTTATTTTTTAAAATTTTTATCTCGTAGCTAGGTAGCTACGTACGATTTTTTTTCACCTTGCCTTTCAGGGCTTCTGTAGGTTTTAGTAAGGGCCAGAAATATAGTTTCAGCCAATTGAACACATTTAAACCCAATTCAAGTGAAAGCAAAACATTCTCAAGTTAAAAAAAAACTAATTTTGAAATTTCCTCTAAAAGGGACAGCTACAACATCCTTTAAAAAGTCACTTATAAGATACTTGCAATATTTATTTTGCACAGATCGATGTCATGATTTGAACATTTTCTACCCTATAAAATGTGTTAAGGTAACCCACTAGCTACAGAAAATGACATCGTCACAAACGTTTGAGATTTCATTCCTCATTAGTTCTCCTATTTGGTAATGTAATATTTATGAATACAATTAAAAATACAGGTATTCTTTGGCACAGGTCTGGTACAACCAAAATCCTACGTTATTGGTAGTGTGTTTTCGGAGTTGAGCTCTATCGTCACAAGACCGTGGTGTAATGGGCAGAGGCGCAAGCTCTTGACGAAAGGATCACAAGTTCGCGTCCCAGCATCGGCAGGGTCTAAATTGGGTAAGTGTAAATGTTGTATAGCAATTGTTGTAGAATTTCCCCTGTTGTGTCCTTACACCCTCATTGCATTGCCTGTGTACCATAACCTAAAAGCGGTGGACTTATGTTCAGCCTATGGCTATCTCTGCTGTGATTCTCAATGGCTTCTAACCTTGCTTTCCTATCAGTCCTCACTAAATACTGTCTAATAAAGCCAAAGTGCAAAATATTACTGATGGTGAGCCCTTGTGTTAGGCACTTAGACCAATTTAAACCTTTTAAATGAGCATCCCCCTAATGTTATATATAATGTTCCTGGCACGTTCCTGGAACGTCATATTGAATGTTTGAAGAACACGAGGAAGGTTCCCAGAACATTCCCTCTATGTTACATGGAATGCACCTAGAATGTTGCACTGATGTTATATACAATGTTTGTCAAGCGCAAGAGAACGTAGAACGATGCCCTAATGTTTTATGGATTGCCCAGAGAATGTTCCCCTCATATTATATAGAATACTCTTAGAACGCCAGAGGAAGGTTCCCAGAACATTACCCTCATGTTACATAGAATGTCCCCCTGGTGTTTCATGGAATGCTCCTAGAATGCTCCCCTGATGTTACATATAGTGTTCGTAGAGCACAAGAGGAAAGATCCCAGAATGATACTCTCGTGTTACATAGAACGTTCCTCTGATGTTTAATGAAATGCTCCTAGAATGTTCTCCTGATGTTATAGAAAATGTTCATAGCGCACAAGAGGTAGGTTCCCAGAATGTTATCCTCAAGTTACGTTGAACGTTGCACTGATGTTTTATGGAATGCCCAGAGAATGTTCCCCTCATATTATATAGAATACTCTTAGAACGCCAGAGGAAGGTTCCCAGAACGTTACCCTCGTGTTACATAGAATGTTCCCCTGATGTTTCATGAAATGCTCCTAGAATCTTCCCCTGATGTTATAGAAAATGTTCGTAGAGCACAAGAGGATGGTTCCTAGAATGTTATCCTCATGTTACGTAGAACGTTGCCCTGATGTTTTATGGAATGCCCAGAGAATGTTCCTCTCTGATGTTACATGGAATGCTCTTAGAATGTTCCCCTGATGTTATATAAACTGTTCATAGAGCAAAAGAGGAAGGTTCCCAGAAAGATACCCTAATGTTGCATAGAACGTTCCCCTGATGTTTCATGGAATGCTCCTAGAATACTCCCCTGATGTTATATAAACAGTTTGTAGAGCGCAGGAGGAAGGTTCCCAGAATGATACCCTCATATTACATAGAATGTTGCCCTGATGTTTTATGGAATGCCCAGAGAATATTCCCCTCTGATGTTACATGGAATGCTCTTAGAATGTTCCCCTGATGTTATATGAACTGTTCATAGAGCAAAAGAGGAAGGTTCCCAGAAAGATACCCTAATGTTACATAGAACATTCCTCTGATGTTCCATGGAATGTTCCTAGAACGTTCCTCTGATGTTATATAAGCTGTTCGTAGAGCGCAAGAGGAAGGTTCCCAGAACGATGCCCTCATGTTACATAGAATGTTGACCTGATGTTTTATGAAATGCCCAGAGAATGTTCCCCTCTGATGTTACATGGTATGCTCCTAGAATGTTCCCCTGATGTTATATAAACTGTTTGCGGAGAGCAAGAGGAAGGTTCCCAGAACGATACCCTCATGTAACATAGAACATTGCCCTGATGTTTTATGGAATGCCCAGAGAATGTTCCCCTTTGATGTTATATAAACTGTTCGTAGAGCGCAGGAGGAAGGTTCCCAGAATGATACCCTCATGTTACCCTCATGTTACATAACGACGAGTAATGTATAGTTAACGCTAACGAAACAGCTTGTTAATAATGTAGCTAGCTAACGACATAGATATTAAACATTTTTCGTAATGTTAACTATTCGCGGCTCATTTATATGAATTTGCAGTAACGCTAGGCTGTGAGGCGATTTTAACAAGATAGCCTCTACGTTAGCCTTCAACATCATTCAGGCAACACTTCACGCAATTATTATTATTAGCCAGGCAAGGACTGCTGGTTCACGGAAAGCTTGAAAAAGCGGTTGGGATCACCAACTGCAATACCACAGACGGTAAATAAACAAACAGGTGCAACAATCATTATTTAAGTATGTGAATGTAATCATAGCATAGACGTATTCAATAATTTATCAATGTATTTATTGTTTTGATTTTCACATAACATCGATTGTTCTGACAAAACCCACTCCGCGGTGGCTCTGGTCGTGGTTTTAGATTTGCAGTGGCAGCCATTACTCTCTGCAAAAGGGCCAAATTGACCACCTTCACGTGACAGGTCACGTTGGCCAATCAGAGAAAAAACTTTGGGCCGTGGAAACTGGGCGTGTTCGGCTAGAGCCGGTATACGTCATATCTGCATCGGACTGCATAGGAAACTATCCGAGATGGCAGAAAAATCGGTGCTGCGTGAACTAAGGCGGAAATGACAACAGGAGGTTAAGCAGGCGACTTGCCAAGCGCCTTAGCAGCAGTTCAGCAGCTCTCGGGCGCCTTCATCAACATCGCCGCGCCTTCAAACAAACCAACGACAGCATTGGTTAGAGAGCGAGGAGAGAGAGGTGTTTCGTCACGACACATGCGGATCATTTCACAATATCGCCACCTATCTCGGCGTATTGATTCTACTCTAAAAAAAAAATCTTAATGAAATGTACCCCTCCCTAAGTGTTCAAACACAGGGATAAAGGTTATTTATTAAATCCTACAATGTAATAGCAGTATTTTCCTCTTTCCCTTCTCTGTTCTCGTTTCACAATGAATATTCAGTTTTTTCTTATTATTGCTTTATTTTAAAATATATATTTTTAATATAATACAATCCTTTATTGTTCTTCAATTAATATGATTTTGTTTTGTAAAGTGAGCTTCTAGCATAGCCCTGTAGGGTTTCCAACCTCTCTGGCATATTTCTGTAAATGACTTTGACTTGCATTTGTTCTTTATTCATGCAAATACATAAATAAATATGTGTTTTGAGAGTGTAGGATTGACTAACATAAGGTCGCTACTCTGGTTATTATATACTGTACCGTACATGTACTTTATTGAAGTATGAATGCGAAAAGTACAATATTGGTAATGCTACATAAACAAATGAAGTTGCCAATTCTCATTCTTGCCTGCTTCTGTAATCCATCTGCCTTGAGATAAATTAGGAAAAAAATTACCTCTAACAGTAGGCCTATATAAAATCTGTTGACGGAACCAAAAAGTGTATGAAGAAATAATAACAAAAAAGGCCTGTCCAAATATAGGTAACAATGTTTTATTCAATACTTTATTCAGCTATATTTGTAATTATACCATATTCTATAGAAAAGTAAAGATTCAACTTTGTTATACGGAGTGGTTTGTTTTTGCAACAGCTTGTTTAAGTGTAAAATCCTAATTGGACTGTTGTCCAAAAAAGTGTCCTCCAGAACATTTGGTGTGACCATATAGAACATTAAGGTAGCACCACCAAATGATAACTCATTAATTTATTTCATAGTATTTGGATGTCTTTTGATGGGGAAAAAACTGTTACCTAATCAATATTTCTCTTCACCATCCTTGTTATCAGTAAGACAAGATCTGAAGGTATGACCTGCTGTCCGTCATTGTGTTGAGAAGTGGAGTTTTCCCTATACCAGATGGGACAGTGTATAGCCAGACCTCTGCATGTCACATGCCAGCAGAGAGAACACATACAAACAACCCAATGCCATAATAACATGAAGGGTATTAACAATGAAATAATATTAAGCAACACAACCTGGGTACAATGCTGTACATCCATCTTACAAATTGTTGTAAGATTAAAGGTTGTATCAGCGATTTTGGGTGGAAACATAAATGATCACATTCATCTGATTTTTCCTCACGATCCGCTAGCTGCCCGCCCCATAAGCAGGCCGTCAAAAAACCGCGTCTCTGTAGGCAGCCTATGCTCCGAGATCGTACACAAAAACAAATGGTACTACCAACTACTCAAAACCAAAATAAACAGTATTCCAACCAATCACAATGATCTGCACAAACGCTAATACTCTTATCTCGCTGAAATCTTGACGGATTTACAAACGGTTTGGTTTCTTACAAACGTTATTAACGTGGTTATAATTCTGGATGCTTGAACACTATTTTTTAAAACATAACATAATTATTCATAAGTATGTTTGTTTGGGATTTCGCTTCAGAAGTGACGTCACGTTTGTGCAGATCATTGTGATTGGTTGGAATACTGTTTATTTTGGTTTTGAGTAGTTGGTAGTACCATTGTTTTTGTGTACGATCTCGGAGCATAGGCTGCCTACAGAGACGCGGTTTTTTGACGGCCTGCTTATGGGGCGGGCAGCTAGCGGATCGTGAGGAAAAATCAGATGAATGTGATCATTTATGTTTCCACCCAAAATCGCTGATACAACCTTTAATGATTGAGATTAAAGATCTAACATTGTTATTATGGCTATGGGTTGATTAGATGTGGGTGGTCTAGCAATTAAGCAAAGAACATTTTCTAAATATTTCACACAATATGGTGACATTCACAAAAGGTAAATAAACTGTAGAACTATTCCCCTCCACCACCATTCAAGCCACAATGACACCGGGTCCTTTCTGTCATTTTGTATGTTTATTGTCAAATCAGAAATATATGAACAATGATTAGTGACAGGTAAAAGGAAGATGACATGTTGATATTGGAATACATCTTATGCAAATACAATTCTATTTATCCATACACTACCAGAACTGGCAAGGAAAATGTCATCTTTCTTGACATTGTTCCATCAAAACACATAATGACTCCCAGTATCCCAATGTCCCTATATGTACTATATTAGTTATTCATTCATACAAACTCAATTTATCTTGTTAAAGACATTGGATGGCATTCAATTCAATAAGTTCTTTGTCAGGGTCCAAATTGACCACCTGCTGTCATGTAATTTGAATAAATCATGAACACTGACATTATGAGTAGCTGAATCATGTATGCTATGTAATGTTTTAGTGTAAAAAGAAATCTCAACAGACTGTTCAAGTAAAGGATATATACAGTGAACAGTGAATATTTTTTTCCCTGTGTTTTGGTTCTGTACTCTAGCACTTTGGATGTGAAATTTTCCAAGGGCATTTTCATCCATATTGTAACTGAAGAAGGCTGCAGTACAGGCCTGGCATAGCATCACCAGTGAAGGTACCGAGCATCTGATGATTTGTACAGCTCGCAGACTTCAGGCAGTCCTTGCATGCAAAGGATATGCAACCAAGTATTATTTCATAGCAACATAATTAATGATTAGGATTAATACACTTTTCCTTTATGTCACAAGGAATATATTCAATGCATTAACTGTACAACTCTAAAGAAGTCCCATGAAAGAGACATTTCTCATTTATATTGGTACAGATATTCTGCAATAAAATATTCTTTAGAACCACCACTCAAAAGTCTATGAAAACATGCATTTAAGTTATGATACTTAAAATAGCTACATAGATTCTCACATTACAACGTATGGCTACGACGCCTTCTGGGTTTAGATGAACTAAAATGACATGTCTACCATGTTTGCTAGTCTAAACAGAGATGACAGGTGTAGTTTAGGCCATTTCATAAATTGACACAAGAAACAACTGAATATGAGCAATAGAACATAAGCAGCCTAATGTTTACAGGTAGGCCTATGTTACCATAACAGATGACAGCTTAGCTGAATAATTTAGTTATTCGATAATGAGACGGCACCCAGCACTTTAATTACAATGGCAAGTATACATATTTATTCAAGAACTTCAATTGCAGTTTCACTGTGGAACAATTCAGGGTGCTTAGCCAAAGTCGCGTAGCAAAAGATAAATATTGACTACCCTAACAATACGTAAGTCAGTATTAAAACAACCTTAATTCGTTCTCCTCCATCTACTCGAACACGCCCACTATATCAGCTGGCCAATAGGGTCTTCCTGCAGACATCCACCGTGAAGCCCCAGATCAACCGACAGGCCCCTTGCGGCCTGAGCCAGAGGCTGCGTCCCAATCCAGTTTTTGCTCCACCCTCGTAAACTTCACTTGCAAACTTCACTTGGGGGAATCCCTTTTGAGACCAGGATGTACCCTCGGTCTCCATTTTAAGTGTGAGTCCAATCCGTTAGAAAGCCAAGTGAAGTTTGTGACATAGCCCCTCCATCCTCAACTTTTCTCAAGGGAACGAGTCTGCAAAAGAATAGACTCTGCAAGCTCATATTACCCACAATTCACATCGAACGTCCTGTTCAGTGATAATCTTGTTTATCGCTGTATTATACATTAAAAGCGCATACAGAATGGAAAGGACGCTGTATAGGCTAATAAATACAGGTTAATCAAGTAGTAGTTTGCTATTTTGTATTTCATGGTTTAGCAAATTGCTTTATGCAGCAACAGTGTAGCGTACTGTGTGATGTAGGCTACCAGGTTCTCTATCTTAATCTTGCTTTTAAACGGATTATTAGGCTACTCGTGTCTAAATATTTTTCCGTAGCCTATAATTTCCCAGATAGCCAAGCAATTTAATTTCGCAATAACCAAGACGAATAGGTAAATCAACCTGTACAGCATTTTACTAGGCTTTATCCACATTTGTGCTGACGCAAAATGCGTTAATTGACTATGCCATGCGAAGTGATCAATGAACAGCACATACACTACTCACAAAAAGTTAGGGATATTCGGCTTTCGGGTGAAATTTCAGGATGAACCTAAAATGCACTATAACCTTTACAGGTGAAATTAATTTGACCTTCTCTAAACTTTTGAATGCACATGTCCAACTATTCAATGTTTCAGTACTTTTTGCACAACTTGCTGTTCTCTAACAAGGAGCTGAACGGCAAAATTCACAACAGGTGTTTGATCCATGAATCGACCAATACATTTCCTGGTTCAATTAGAATTGGTATTTAAACAGTCCTCTTCATCATGCTGTTCACATTTTGACATCATGAGACCAAGACGACACCTAACAATTGATCAACAGTACCTCGCCATTGCGAGGCTTCAAACAGGATGTTCTCAGAGGGAAGTGGCCACTGAGCTTAGAGTGTCACAGAGTGTCATCAGCAGGTTGCAACAGAGATACAGAGAGACTGGAAGAGTCACAGAAAGGCATAGAAGTGGACGTCCTTTGGCCACATCCCACACTGATGACCGCTTCATTGTGAACAGTGCCCTGCGGAACCGGATGATGAATGCCACTCAACTCCAGGCACATTTAAGGGAGGTGAGAGGCACCCAAGTGTCACGTCAGACCATTCGAAACCGTTTACATCAGCGTGGTCTGCGTGCTAGACGACCTGCAAGGGTACCTGACCACACCACCAGGCACAGGCGTCATCGTCTTGCATGGGCCAGGGAGCATTTACGCTGGACGAGGGACCAGTGGGCCTCAGTGCTGTTCTCTGATGAAAGTCGATTCACGTTGAGCAGAAATGATGGCCGCCAACGATGTTGGAGACGTCAAGGAGAGCGCTATGCATCAGCCACTGTTGTCACCAGTCGACCCTTTGGTGGTGGCGGTGTTACAGTGTGGGCAGGTGTGTCTAGTCAATACAGAACTGCCCTACACTTTGTGAATGGTACAGTGACAAGCCCATACTACCTGAATAACATCATTAATCCAGTCATTGTGCCCCTGCATGAACAACACAGGCCTAATTTCATCTTCATGGACAACAATGCTCCAGCTCATCGAGGTCGCATCATTAGGGAAAGGCTGCTGGAGACTTGGGTACCTCAAATGGAGTGGCCTGCACTTTCTCCAGACCTGAATCCCATAGAAAACCTATGGGATCAGCTGACTCACCGTGTAGAGGCTCGTAACTCTGTACCCCAGAACCTCAATGACCTGAGGGCCGCCCTTCAAGAAGAGTGGGATGCCATGCCTCAGCAGACAATAAGTCGACTTGTGAACAGCATGAGACGTCGTTGTCAAGCTGTAATTGATGCTCAAGGGCACATGACAAGTTATTGAGACATTGACATTTTTGTTGTGGTATACCCACCACTGTTGTTGGCTTTTGTTTCAATAAATTGTTTGAGATGAGGAAATCACCATTGCATGCTTCTACTTAAATGCCCTACTTTCATGATACGTATAATATCACTGTAGCGTGAACTTACATTTTCCATAAATTTCACCCGAAAGCCAAATATCCCTAACTTTTTGCGAGTAGTGTATTTTGGTAAATTCGTTTTTCTAGCTTGAAAGCATGCATTGCACTAAACGCTGGTTCCAGCAATTTAAGAGGTTTTTCTTTCTTAAGAGGTATGCTTTCTAATGTAGAAATCATTTTGACCAAATCGAAAGTCTTAAATTACATTCTTTAACGTGATGAAGAAAAACGCAATGCTAATGTGCAACTCACAGAAAACGCTGGGATTTTTTGCCAGTTAATTATTCAGAATTATTGCCACCCTTATTAAACAATCTCACGTTAGTAATCTCTTTGTCATTGTCATTTGTTAATCATTAGCCTATATATAATTGATTCAGGGACTTTGTTTGATTGACATAAGCAAGCAAAATGAACGGAAACAGGTTGAGAATATTGGAATGTTCGGTTTAAATGCTTTATTCCAGCGCACGGACTGTCCTACATATTTAAATGCTACACGATTTTATGACATAAAGAAATATGCTTGCCCACAAAACTTGCTCTATTTATTGATATTTGTTATTCAGTAAATCAATTGCTTGACTGATAATTAATGTAAACAGGTTGAGAGTTTCATCCATTTAAATGTAGTCTACGGTGACAGGCGTTTTACATGATCCGAGATCCCACGATACGCCACTGTGCAGCAGCACGGTTACTTCCGAGTATAGATGGGGGTGAAGTGCGTCTCAATTCAAATAACCCGCTCCGCCCTCGCTCCCTCCCACTCGCTAAACGCAAGTGTATACTCCTGTTTTATTGGTATGTGCGTCACATCCTCCCAAGTGAAGTTTGCAAGTGAAGTTTACGAGGGTGCAACAAAAACTGGATTGGGACGCAGTCAGAGATTTTCTTATTCTGGGGGAGGGTCTCTGCCTGAGCGTTGATCTGGAAGTTGTGTAGGCTAACATTGACGTAGAGGAACGGAAACTCCTAATTATACGGTTTTGCTTATTGCATTTAAGGTTTAACAACTCCGCTCTCATTTAAACTCTGAATAACAATGTGATATTAGATTACTGCTCTCATTTAAACTCAGAATAACACAGTGTGATATTAGATTAGTTCTAACGTTAGTTGACATTGCCGACAATTCGCGATAAACTTTTAAGGTGGAACGGGAACTTCGCTCTCATTTCAGGTGGAACGGAAACTCTGAATACTAGGGCTGTGTCCGAATCAGAGCCCTGTCCACTGTCCCCTGTCTACTATGTGCCCTGTCCCCTCACATTGCAAGCAGTGTGCGAAAGAAATCCCGCAAAACTCTTTCCAAACTAGTGAGGAAGTAGTTCGTAATATCTTTTTTAAATTTTTTTTATTTTTATTGAGAATATCAATAGGTTAACATATGACAATTGTGACAAAGTGTAGACTATGAATGAAGATAGAATTAACAAAAATCAAAAAGAGTATTTCGTAATATGACCCACTCTTGTACCATAGATGCATATACGCTCTACGTCTTTTACGTTTTTACTTCCGAGTTACTTACTGAAATTGTCGGGTGAGTGCACAGTTCTGCAGATGAGCTCCTGAATTCCCTCAACAAAACCCCAGAAATAAGTGGTTCATCCTGGTATTTTAAGTGCCCCCATTTGTGAGAAAAAGTCGCCCACTCAAAAGCTTTTTGACGAAGTGGACGCAAATATGCGTACTCAAAAGGGTATAGGGCTCTGATTCGGACACAGCCAATGTGATCGAATAGAAGAGAATGTAGTTACTGTATTCATCCCCAAAGGTGGAAAAAATTAATTTTTTATTTGTACTTGTATAGCACTTTTCTTAAAACAAGTTTACAAAGTGCTTCACCAGGGGCGTAGGTTTCGTTTCAACATTGGGGGGGACCACAAACAGTAAATTTTCTTTGTGATGATAATGGAGGGGGACACTAATAATATACCATCCAACAGTAGTGAACCATGACTATTGGACCGAGACCCCGTGAGCAAAGCAATAATAATATTGGGGGTCTGGGGGTCCTCCCCCAGAAAAATTTTAAACTTTTAAAACTCATTTCCTGCATTTCTACACAACCTCACACAGGGCATTTTCTAAAATAAAATGTTTTATTTATGAACGTTTTGGAGAAGTTTTTTTTTTTTTTCCTCCAAAGCACTCAGCGAGATTTGAGATACTTTCATACAAATCTAAAGCCATGGTAGGCTAATCAGTAGGCTACATTAGTACAATTAGTACTAATCAGTACAAACTCGGTCCTGGGGGCCCCCTGTGTATGCTGGTTTCCGTTCCAACCACTATTGCAATCCCAAAATTTTGACAAGCTGGTAATTTTTCTTATTAGGTGTTTTTCATGTTTAGAGGGATTATTTACCCTCTTAAGACAAATTATGTCAGAAATAGTTATGCACACCATGAAGACTATCCCATGTTCACATTGTGCTTACAGTGCTATCTTGCAAACAATAATAAAAGGTAACATTTTTTTAACTGATCAATTTAAAGACTGAGGTGAATCAATAGACTCCTAATTCAGTAGTTGAACACTTGTGTTTTAAGTTCCTGCATTTTTTCCTTAAACTTATTAACACAATGCAGGTTTGGCTCATTATCATTTGCTTTTTCTTTTGAATTGTTAATTATTTACCAAGTCTCTAGTTTTAGTTGCCAATGTGTCCACAATTTCACCAATTAGGAGCCTATTGATTCACCTCAGTCTTTAATTTGTTTAATTTGATCAGTTAAAAACATTTTTACCTCTCTTTTTGTAATTGTTTGCAATATAGCACAATGTGAATATTTGACTTTTATTCTTCATGACATGCATAGCTATTGCTAACAATGTGGCTTCAGAATGGAAATAATCCCTCGAAATATGAAAAACACCTAATGAGTTTAAGAACCACTGCCTTTAGTGGTAGTCGTCGACATCCCAATTATGGTATTCACATTTCTCTGAACTTCTAAATTAGGCTACAACTTTAAGAGAAGCCTCATAATTCCGATGCATGATTCTTACAGTGTCGCCGCTTGCGAATACATCAGCCTCTCATGTTGCACTTTTAAGGAACCAAATAACCTACCTTTAAGATGCTACAATTGTTTTCTGATGAACCCGGAAGAGATTCTCTATTCAATTGTCCAGCGACGTCGACATTTCCACAGTGCTACCTAACTTATCGCACTCGCGGCTGTAGTGTAATACAGTGGCGTCGCCAGGCTGTAGCCCCCCTAAAATTTGCTGTAGCCCCCCTAAATATTTTTTAAGCCACTAGTTTTAATCATTACATTTTTTTCAGATTGATTTCACAAAATGTGCCATTGACACTCCAGAATCATAATGCACACGGAAAAGTCTGGCGCTAGGACCCTGGGGAGGCTTAATCTAGTGCAGCTGTCACAACAAATTTGATCCGGGTGCAAAAAAGATCCGGGTGAATATCCAACGTTCTGAAACAGCTGTTAAAACCCCCTGTGACGTACTTGACGTTCTAAAACAGCGTCTGTTGCTATAACAACGTTGCCTGCTCGCTGGGAGCTGTGGATATGAAGATTCTAAGATGACCTAATCATTCCTCTGGTCGATAAATTTTACCCGGGCTGCAGAAATGATCCGGGTGACGTAATTAACATTCTAGAACAGCTAACCGAAGCTGCCTGCTAGTAGTTCTCTGGAGATAAAGATTCTGAGACGACCTAGCTAACGTCAACCATTCCTCCGTGTTTATGGGTCATTATCACGGATAAAACGGGTTCGTTTCAGTAAATAACGGCCACACATATCGTCTATATCCTTGACAGGATAGTTATCTGTCGTCATGAATGCGAATGTAATGTTTTTAACTGAGATAAATGTGCGAATTTATCCACGAAAATATAGCTACAAAACAACAAAATAAATGTCATTTTAGAAAAAGTGGGAAAACTTTCAATTCAATTTCATTTTCATTTATTTTGTAGCTATAGCGCTTTTTACATGAGATCAATTTTAAAAATATTTTATTCAGCCAAATTTTTCCAAGATCACATAACATAAGGTATTTTTGCTATTCTATCGTACCTTAAGGTCAGTACATGTATTGCCTGCCAGAAGTTTGAGAAGGTGAAGACTGAGGCACTAGAGTTGAAGCCCATCAAACCAGTTTCACCATGGTATATGATCGGTGAGTTATATGTAGAGCAGTGGTTACCAAACCGGTCCTGGGGCCCCCCTGTGTATGCTGGTTTTCGTTCCAAACCACAGTTCAATCCCAGAATTTTAACAAGCTGTAAATTTTTCTTAATTATGTGTTTAGAGGGATTATTTACCCTCTTAAGCCACATTATGTCAGAAATAGCTATGCATGCCATGTAGAATAAACACCCCATGTTCACATTGTGCTTATTGTGCTATATTATTTAAAAGAGATAAGAAAATTATTTAACTGATCCATTTAAAGACTTTGAATAAATAGACTCCAAATTGGTGATAGTGTGGACACTTGGCCACTAAAACGAACCATTTGGTAGATAATGAAGAATTCAAATCCAAAGCAAATGATAACGAGCCAAACCTGCATTGTGTTAATAAGCTTAAAAGAAATTAAATGAAAATTATGAAAGTTAAACACGTATTCAACAACCTAATTAGGAGCCTATTGATTCACTTCACTCTTTAATTTGATCAGTTAAAATACATTATTTTATAACCTCTTTTTATGTAATTGTTGCAATTTAGCACAATAAGCACAATGTGAACATGGGGAGTTTATTCTATGTGGCATGCATAGCTATTTCTGACATAATGTGGCTTAAGAGGGTGAATGAATCTTCTAAACATGAAACGCAGCTCATTAAGAAAGATTAACAGCTTGTTAAAATTCTGGGATTGCAACTGTGGTTGCAACGAAAACCAGCATACACAGGGGGGCCCCAGGACCTGTTTGGCAACCCCTGATGTAGAGCAGGGATGGGCAAGAAGGGCCAAATCTGTTTCTGGATTTCAGACCAACTTCTGCTCTTAATTACTTAAAATAATACACCATCTGTCTCTGTATCAGAAGGATTTTAAAAGTACATTTCTGATATTAGTACGAAAGGGGCTGAAGTGTGATCACATGCTGTTTATTTCCTGATTAACTAATTTGACTCATTATCCTAGGTGTGGACCTCATTGGACCGTTCAAGGCCTCCAGCAAAGGGAATCGTTACTGTCTGACAGCAACGGATTTCTTCACAAAGTGGGTGGAAGCCATACCCATCAAGGAAAAGACGGCAGTGGCAACATCGCAGGTATGGTACACGTGTTTTCACATGCACATCACAGACGTTGCCATTTGATTAGTAAAGAATATACATTTTCTTTGTATTATATACATTTTCTTTTCATTGTCATTTTGACACCACACAGGCCTTGATGGACATGTTCTACACCCATGGTGCGCCTGAGGTCGTCTTGACGGACCAGGGTCGCGAGTTCTGGAATAAGGTCAAGTATTGCATCGCACATATATTTTGGTTATGTATTTAACACTAACTGATTCTCTATTCAGTTTTGTGGTAACCCCTTCAGCAGCTGCACAAAGGGATTAATAATTGATAAATTGACTCTGGCAAGGAAGAAGTCTGATAACTCTGTGTTTTTTGATTTAGGTTAACCAGACCTTGTTCGAGAATTTTGGGGTCAAGCATCGCATCACGTCGGCATACCATCCCCAGACGAATGGACTGGATGAGCGGACCAACCAGACCCTGAAGAGGGCCATTGGCAAGACCCTTGATGGACACCAAGAGAGGTGGGAGGACAAACTTAAAGAGATTGTGTTTGCCCATAACTCTTGTGTCCATGCCTCCACTAGGTACTCGCCCTATCGCCTGATGTATGGACGGGAGCCACGGCTGTTGTCAGAGGTACGTAAAAATCCATTTTTGTGTTTTAACATGTTTCGCTTTGATTATAAGATTCAAATTTTCAATCCTTCAGGGAGGAAGTGGCAGCTGATGTGAACATACAACTGTACAGTAGGGACTGATCATCAAAATAACAACACCATTAACTATTTATTGTATGGGCTCAATTGTTATAAACTTGCTTTAGTTGTTTTTATTGGTATTTCTGTTTCTTAAATATAATTTCAGATTACGGGAGATCTTCCTGAGGTGGAAGTTGCCGATCCTGATGCGGATGATGTGGAGAAGTACATTCAGGCAAGGGCTGAGAAAGACGGAGAGACTTTTGACCAGTGGCGGCTCCTGAGCTGAAAATTGGGGAGGCAGAAAACTTCCCTTTAAACTGATTATTGGTCTTAATCATTTTTCAATCAGTTTCCTTGATTAACAATAGGCTACATCAGCGTTTAATTCACCAATTACTCAATGCCATCAAATGTAGCCAGTTCTCCTCAATTAGGCTATTAGGCAAGTAATAAAATTATTTTAACTTGCATCGCAAAATTGTGCACATTTTAATCAACATTATAATTGTGGATACATGTGCTCTTCGTTCTCCGCACTCTTAATTCCGAAAATATCCATGGAAATTAAACGATCTTAAAGCTCAGCTTTTGTTAGATAATTTTTTTAATTATTTTTTAAAAATAATCTAACAAAAGATGAGGTTGTGCTAAACCTGCAATAAAAAAGAATCTAACAAAAGCTGAGCTTTCAGATCGTTTAATTTCCATGAATATTTTCGTAATTAAGAGTGCGGAGAACGAAGAGCACATGTATCCACAATTATAATGTTGATTAAAATGTGCACAATTATGCGATGCAAGTGAAAATAATTTTATTACTTGCCTAATAGCCTCATTGAGAAGAACTGGCTACATTTGATGTCATTGAGTAATTGGTGAATTAAACGCTGATGTAGCCTATTGTTAATCAAGGAAACTGATTGAAAAATGATTAAGACCAATAATCAGTTTAAAGGGAAGTTTTCTGCCTCCCCAATTTTCAGCTCAGGAGCCGCCACTGCTTTTGACAAGGTGATTATGATGTAGGCACATGTTGTTAAAGGGGTAATAAACACCGGCTTTTGTTCTGTCTCCTCCCACTTTACAATTTCAAAATTAAATGGAGGCAAGATACTCTGTATTATAACTCAAAATATTTGATTTAGTGTTTATTACCCTTTTAAACACAGCCAGTATCAAAATAGATATATTACAGAACATTCCAAAAACAACCAATCTATCTAGGTGAGAGCCAATGTCGCAAAGGCCCAGGGGAGACAAAAGGAGGCCTACCAGAGGAGGACAAAAAAGGGGACCAAGCGCTTCAACATCTCCCCAGGCATGGAGGTCCTGAAGAAGGACAAGCGGAAGCGTGGAAGGCCAGGGCGCACGATGGATCCTGATTGGCCAACCAAGTACAGGTGAATACTTACTTTACTGTTAGACAGATTTAAAGAAAACTCCAGGCTAAAATACTTTGACATTGTTAAAATTCACATATTGGTTATGTAAAACGCAACCATATCTTCCTGTGTTGTATAGTATTTCAGTTTGCCGTAGCTAAACTCAAGTTCCGTAGACAATGTTCGGGAGGCACAGGACGCTTTCAACTGTAGGCAGGCATTGTTGGCTGCTATGTAGGTAACAATAAAGTAAAATATTTTACAAATATCAGATAATAAACCATGGAATTAATTGGAAATTGATGCAACACGTTTACTAACAATGCAAGTTATTAGTCTGGAGTTTTCCTTTAAACACAGTAGAGTGTCCATTAAATCTTACCCCCAAATTTATTTGTTTTTATGTGTTTTCATAGGGTAACTGAGGTTGGGGACAACAACCTGGTGCAGCTGGAGACCATGGATGGGAAGCCACTGAGAACAAAAACACCCTATGCTTCAGTGAAGCCTCTACGTATGAGTATGTCAGCTCTATGTTGTTTTATATACAACTGTAAAAACACAGTACTGTAGATTTATTTTATTCTTTAATAAAATAAAATAAAAAATTTAGGATCCCAAGCTGGCCCGCCTACCAAGACACCTGTGGACCCTCCAGCCGAGTCAGTGCATTCAGATGACCTTGAATTGCACAGCTCTGTGTCGGAGGAGGACCTACTTAAGGTACATTTTCAAATTTCTCATATAACCCCCTCTTCTTTTTTAGCTACAGATTCACTATGTACACTATTTTCATCAATCTCAGATGAATGGAAAAGACAATCATCCTATCTTATTACTGCTTTATTATTGTGATTGGGGTTGATGTTAGACTTGATTGATTTATTATTGAGCCCTCTATTTAATGCATATCTACCTATTCATATACCAGGTGACATGCACTGTGCTCCAGGACAGTTGTGCATCCTCTCCAGCTGAGTCAGCGCATTCAGATGACCCAGAAATGCTCTGCTCTAGGTCGGAGGAGGATGCATTGGAGGTAAACTTTTCAACAACTAAAAATCTATACTTGCTAACACATTGTCTCAGGTTTATTAGGTTAATAAATTATATCTTAATAAATATCTTTTAAGGAAAGTGATGTTGTCATCACTGGTGTCCAACCGGGCAAGGCCTGTGCGGCTTTGCTGAACAGACGGGTGGAGGACTTCAGGGCCATGGTTCTCGGCCAGCACACCTGGTTGGACGACAAGGTCATCGACCACGCCCAGGCCCTTCTAAAGGCACAACATGCCAACATTGGAGGGCTCCACGCCACCACCTCCCTCGCCCTGCTGTCCACCGTACCTACACCAGCTCAGGGGTTTGTGCAGATTCTTAATGTCTCTGCAAACCACTGGGTTACAGTAAGTAACATCGGCTGTAAGGTAGGTACAGTTCATGTTTTTGATTCTTTCGGGCAGCATAAGACGGAGGATTTCATTGCGCAGGTCACCTGCCTTCTTGCCTTTCCAGGAAAGAGTGTCCAGCTGCAGTGGCCTGATGTCCAACAGCAGGCAGGTGTCTCAGATTGTGGACTGTTTGCTATCGCAAACAGTCTCACTCTCTGCAGAGGTGAGGATCCCTCCATGGTCGACTACCATCAGGCAGCCATGCGGACTCACCTGTTTGCCTCTTTTCAGGCTGGGATTCTAACACCATTCCCCAGTACTGCGAGGGGCCCCACAGCCAAGGCAGTCCACGCCATTGAGGTGGACGTACACTGCCTCTGCAGACGAACCATCCGGTTTGGTAAGGATCCTCTGGTCTACTGCAGGAGATGTGATAGGCCCTTTCATGAATCCTGTGTCATTGTTAATAACATAGATGTATATACATGTCCGTTGTGCACTGTTATCTTTTGCACATGTTAATTATCATTGTGTTGAGTTCTGTTTTCAGTTAAGAGTAAAGTGGTATTTAATGTATATGGTAAGTATTAAGACATCTTTATAATGTTTACATGTTTATGTACAGTTTAAATATCAGAATTTTATATTGTACATTTTATTAGCTGTAGTAAAAATTTAATGTATACAGTGTATGTGTAATTTCATTATTTTGTACATGTAATCTTATAATTTTATCAGTTTATTTATTATTGATACAATGTGTGTAATTTAATTATTAATATGTAATAATTATATATATAGTTTTCAATTGGCACTTATTGGAATTTATTGGAATTAATTGGAAATAGATTCATTTTGTTAAATGTCCCAGTTCTTCACTGACCTTTTGTACCTTCCTCTTAGCCCTCACTAACAAATGCAAATGCCCAATTCCACAGTAAGTTTACTCAAATTAATATACATAGAGGTAAGTACAGGTTGCTTGTTTGGAATTGGGCATTGTTTCCTTATTAATGTTGTTGTTCTAGTTGTTGTTGGTGGTTGGACGGATTAAAGTTCTAATTGCTGTACATGTACTGTAATCCGCTACAACCCAGCACTGTTCATTGAAGACTAGGAAGGAAGGGTCTAAGGGTCGAAATAAAACTGGTGTCATTACTATTCATTACACAAAACGAAAAAAAAAAAAAAACCCTCTCTTGAGCCTGTACCTTGCCGTGGTGAGAGGGCTTTCTACTAAAACAGGCCGTTTTCACAATTATAACCTTAAGTGAATGGGATTTTTCTCATTCCTTTCTTTTTTTCCGTCTCTGTCCTTTCTCTAAAGGCATCATGGTTGGTGGTGGGTGAATGAAAAGGAGTGCTGCATGGACGCCAATGCATCATTGCTCTGCATTTCTATTCCACTTGTTAGATCTGACACAAGAGATAGAGACATACATTATGTACCCTCTACTGTGCTGTTGTGTACATTACTGGCTAAACTGTTGTTCTACTACAGACTTTAAGCTATTTCCTATTGGCTTCTGATATACTATTGTGCAAATTTAGTGCAAAATTAGACCCTTTTGCTTTGTTTCTCTCCTCTTGTGATATGTAACTGGACCAAATAAAATTGAATTTATTCATTCAATCTCTGTGAGCCAGACTTAATGTAATAAGGCTTCATTGTCAAGATGGAGTCATGACACACTGCAAGTTCACTACAAAGAAATTGTGTTTGTTTTCAGAATATTTAGGCATACATTTTGGGCATCAAAAAATATTGGACAGTTTAACATAATGTAAATTAAAGTAATCATTTTTAATATTTGGTCGTATAATCTTTGCATGCCATGACTACCTGATGTATGTGACCCAACAGTATCAAAAGACTCTTGATATCTTATTTTCTGGTACTCTTACAAGCGATACTATAACGTCTCTGCATTTGAATGGATCTCTATGGGAATTTGGGGGTGGGACTATATTAAGCTGTAAATTACACTGGAACAGTATGGAAACACATGGTTGGCTAAATGGCTGTAAGTCATCAAGGGTCTGAGGTATCAAACAAGCCTCAAACCATCACTCTGCTGCCAGATATGCAGTAGATGTGGATGGATCACTTTAAGGGCTCTATTTTCAAACCAGCGCAAGGGGACGGTATAGTCAAACGCAAGCTTGTTGACAGCATCAACGTCTTAAAACTGGCGCTATGGCGTTTCTCAGCAATACCGCTAGGATCAACAAATTCTCAACATAACATCCTTTCGCTTGCGCTGCAGTGGGATGGGTGGCGCTGTCTGGGGCGTGTTCTAAAATACTTTCGGCTCAGTGACAATTTGAACCAACGAAAACCCATTGCGTTATGATCAGCTGGAACCACCTCTTAGTGGCAACGCAATAGACTCTGGCAATTTGGCAACTTATTAGTCATGTAGTTCTATGTAGTGTCTATAGGTGATGCCAACATTACACTTCCATTTAATGAACAAATAGCCTATAATTATTATTAATTAATTAATTTTAATTTAAACTATTAGAATAAAACAGGACCGAACTTCTGGGAGACGAGGTGGTGTGGATTGTGATCCATAAATTACTACAGTCCTAGCCTGTACTTCTGTTGCAAGTATGTCTGATTCCTGTGCGGAAAATCGCTCTTGTCGTTGACGGTCCAGTGCGTTTGGGTTCCTCATTATGAAATTGCATGGAGCGATTGCGTTCCAACTGGCTTTTTTTTAAAGCATGAGAACAACAATTTGATTGGCTACCATAGAGACACACCTTGGACATTTAAACCCAGCCTTTTAGCAATACCGCCATCAGATGCGCCAAGATTGCCGTCATGAAATTACCTAATTTCTCGCCGACACGCCCTCAGAGCGATACCGCCAAGCACTTACTCTTGTGTTCACCATTGCGTTTGGTTTATTAAAATAGAGCCCTAAGGGTTGTTTCTCCTGACTTATTTTTCCATAGAGTTCAATAGGAAAATGAGTCGGGAGAAACAACCCATCTGTCAGTGGTTTAAATGTTGTGGATGATCAGTGTATACGACATCATTAATGTGCCAGGTAAATTATTTTTGCCAGATACACGTTTTTTCTTACTCGACATTTTTAGGAGGGCTACTTTACTTCTACTGGAGTACATTTTCTTAAAGTAACTATAGCCTACTTCAGTGGCTAGCTAACTTTAGCTACACCACTGCCAACAGTATACACACGATGACACTTAGCTAGCCCATCGGTGGCGGTATAGATACACTACGATCAAGATAACACACCATAAACACAAAAGCACTTGGCCAACCGAGCCTCGGTGAGAGCATGCGCCTCAAATCCTGTGTGGAAAGCAAGCTCACAATGATCTTATCAGTAAGTTAGGTAGTGTTGTGCTTCACTTCAGGGTTATTACTCCACTTTTACAGTTAGTTTCCAGCCCTAACCACTGCAGATAGCCCACTTTTTTAAAAATGACATTTATTTCGTTGTTTTGTAGCTATATTTTCGTGGATAAATTCGCACATTTATCTCAGTTAAAAACATTACATTCGCATTCATGACGACAGATAACTATCCTGTCAAGGATATAGACGATATGTGTGGCCGTTATTTACTGAAACGAACCCGTTTTATCCGTGATAATGACCCATAAACACGGAGGAATGGTTGACGTTAGCTAGGTCGTCTCAGAATCTTTATCTCCAGAGAACCTAACTACTAGCAGGCAGCTTCGGTTAGCTGTTCTAGAATGTTAATTACGTCACCCGGATCATTTCTGCAGCCGAGGAATGATTAGGTCATCTTAGAATCTTCATATCCACAGCTCCCAGCGAGCAGGCAACGTCGTTATAGCAACGGACGCTGTTTTAGAACGTCAAGTACGTCACAGGGGGTTTTAACAGCTGTGTCAGAACGTTGGATATTCACCCGGATCTTTTTTGCACCCGGATCAAATTTGTTGTGACACAGCCATTGGTTAGAGTGCAGTGTGGTAGAGCCGCGTGACCGCTCAATTCAAATGACCGCTACAGACTGAGAGTGGGTTGTAGTATGAACCTTCCAATGCTGCTGTAACAAATCACTAGTCTAGTAGCCTACTTGAGCTCAATAAGTTCGGTAACAACATAAAACACTTAACAGAATTTAAAATTAACAGTTAACGTTAGCTACAAAAGCTTTTGCTCCATAGGTCTGTTCTCAAGTGCTACTGCGAGGCTGGATCCATACCATGTCGAAAAAAATAAGTAAGTTCAAACTACTAATGGTAGCCTACATTTCCCACTATGTTGAGCAGCCAGAGTCTACGATGTGTAAAAAAAAATCTTGACTATAACGTTGTTTGTATTAAGTAAAGTCATGTATTATGGGTATACCTGAGTTGAAAACATGACTGTTAATCCCTTAGTTTGGTAGAAAAAGGCAGGAGTGTCTTCATTATAGCCTATGGGAACCATATTAATGTTAGTTGCTGAAACTCCTGGCTCCTGTCGCCTTCCCAGTTCCTATAGCTTAACACTAACAGTTACTGGTTCACATTTTAGGTTTATATGAGATGGCTACAGTTGTTCAACTAAAATGCCTAAACGGAATTTGTGAAGCTTGCCTGTTACTAATAGCCTATAGCTGCTAAATAAATTTTAAAACGGAACTCACTTTCTGCATCTGCAACGTGGAGTAGCTAGCCTCTCTGGTTTTATGTCCTCGGTTAGCTACTGCGATAGCCTGGATAAGACATATTGTGGCGGCCTGGGGGTTGTCAACTGGCCAGCTAGGACCGGGTAGTGAGCCGCTACCCGGTTGAAGTGTAAATACTTGTAAATAACGTGCTGTGTGTGTTTTAATTGTGTTAGCTTGTTAGCCGTGAATTGTGTTAACGTAACTGTCATTTTTAACTGTCATTCTAATTTGTAACGTAACCGTAAGCTAACTGTAATTTATGTGTGGCTGTGATTGGCTAGGAATTTGTAAGTGTGTTCGCCAATCACAGCCAACTAGTTGAAATATAAGGCAGTACCTGAAGTGATTCCTAGTCAGTCTACGAAGGTGCTTCAACTGTGAACAACGCTGAGCTGGATCCTGGAAAAGCTAACGGCTCTTTTAAGAGCTGGTAAAGGTAGCGTGAATAAAACGAAGCTCGGCTAGAGCGATTCGGGTACTGCAAACTGCTGTCTCTCTCCCTCATTCTCCGCGCTCGCTACATTGGTGTCCGGAAGTGGGATGGAACGAGCCCTACTGAGGGAGATGGAGGAACTGGAGCGGACGATCGGCGAGTTGACCCGCAGGAAGGCGAGGAAGGCCGGGGCTATAACTAGCCCCGAGTGGCAGATTCCCGCGGTGCGAGTGTCCAGGCGACCGGACGGCTTCAGCGGCAGACAGGAGGATCCGGCATCGGTAAGCCGCGACGGCACGCTCGCGAAGCCGACAATGCAGCTGAAGCTACCTCGGTTCAACGGAACAGCTTCGCTGGAGTCGTACCTAGCGCAGCTAGAGCTAGCAGCTCAGCTGGCTAGCTGGACGCCGGAGCAGACAGCGGGACACCTGGCACTCGCCCTGGAGGGCCCAGCGCTGGAGGCGATCCTGGACCTGCCGCCGGCGGAGCGACAAAACCTACAGGCTCTGACCGCAGCACTCCAACGGCGGTTCACCCAGCACCGCTCCGCCGAAGCAAGCCGGGAAAAGCTGCTAAGCCGCTACCGCTGTGAGGAGGAGAGCTGGGGAAAAGTGGCGGCCGACGTACAGCGCTACGCCCGCGAGGCCTACCCAGAGTTCGATGCAGCAGCGCAGGAGAAGCTAGCGCTGCATGCATTCCTGCGAGCCCTCACGCCAGAGCGCCTACGTGACCACGTTAGCCTAGCCCAACCGGGTTCCATAAGCGAGGCTTTGAGCATGACAACTCGGGCGGAAGACACCCTAGCTATCCGGCCCACTCCACAACCAACCCGCCAGCACGTCAGGGTGGCCGATGGCGAGGAGGTCTGCTGGACACGCACGCCACTACAACGGCCAGCGAGGCGACAAGGCCGGTGCTACCGGTGCGACGAGCCGGGCCATATCGCTCGCGACTGCCCAGCTCCAGCACCAAAGCCACGGAAGCCCCCGCCGTCGGGAAACGAGGCAGGGACGGCGCAGTGAGGAGAACGCCGCCCCGGGAACCAACCCTCCTCAACCAGGTACACACCCCTGTGCCCAAACCCAGTACGGCCTTACCCGCCCAAGTGGCAAAAATTCCAGCTACCTCTCTGGAGGCTAGCACAAGCGCCTTTACAAAGGCGGCTGAGCATAAGTCCCATCCACGGGTAGGTCGGCTGGGCAAAGCCAGTGGGTTGTACCTCCACTGTTGGCTGGACGGGCAGGCCTGCCGAGCCCTGGTGGACACGGGGGCTACCATCTCCCTTGTCCGGCCAGGAGTACTCCACAACACCGGCGGGCCCCAACTTCCCGGGGCGTGGACGCCCACCGCCACACCGCTGACATCAGTGACGGGGGCAAAGATGGCGATGAGGGGGAAGAAAGAGGTGAAGGTGACGGTGACCGGGCAGGAGGTGTCGCACGAGTTCTGGCTAGCTGACATCGCGGACTCGTGCATCATCGGCCTGGACCTGCTGAAACGCTGGGGAGCCTGCGTTGATGTGTCAAGGGGCAGCATCACTCTTGGCACGGAGACAGTAGCCTTACAGTCCGGCCCGACACGAAAACCGGCCCGACGAGCACGCCACCTAGCCACCACAGCCCGACGAACACGCCACCTAGCCACCACAGCCCGGCCAGCAAGCAAGCTACTCCAGCTAGCCACTGCACCCAAGCCACCGTCACTGACCGCAGTGCCCCAGCCCGACCACTCGCTCGCCCACCACCACCAGCCTGTCCCACAGCAACCGCCTGCCCAGCCCAAACCAGCTCTGCCTGCCGAGACGACAGCAGTTGTCCACGCCCTGTGGCAACGAAGCAGCAGCGGGCTCGACCACCAGCAGCGCCAGCAGCTCAAAAGCCTCCTGGATGGAAACGCAGACCTTTTCGCAGTGCGGGATGAGGACTGTACCCAGACCGAGCTGGTGCAGCACACCATCAACACCGACACAGCTCAACCCATCCGTCTGCGGCCGCACCGGATGTCCCCTGCCAAGCGACTGGTGGCAGAGGAAAAGGTGAAGGAAATGGCAGCTGCTGGTGTCATCGAGCCCTCCGACAGCCCGTGGGCAGCCCCTGCGGTCCTGGTCCAGAAGAAGAGCGGGGAGTGGAGGTTCTGTGTGGACTACAGGCGTCTGAACTTCCTGACCACCAAAGACTCCTACCCACTCCCCCGCATTGACGAGGCCCTGGACCACATCAGCGGGTCGAGCTGGTTCAGTTCGCTGGACCTCCGCAGCGGCTACTGGCAGGTGAGGCTGGCACCCGAAGCGAAGCCTAAGACCGCCTTTACTATTGGGCACGGTCTCTGGCAGTTTCGGGTGATGCCCTTCGGGCTATGCAACGCGCCGGCCACGTTCGAGCGGCTGATGGAGCGGGTGCTAGCGGCCGTCCCTCGCAGTCGCTGTGTCGTGTACTTAGACGACCTCCTGGTACACGCCAGCGACTTCCAGCAGGCCCTCGCTAACCTGACTGATGTGCTAGCTGCAATCCGCCAAGCGGGATTGCGGCTGAACCCAAAGAAGTGCCAGCTCCTCCGGAGGGAGACGGCCTTCCTAGGGCACATCGTCAGCGAGCGGGGCGTAGCCACCGATCCATCTAAGGTGGCTGCTGTGAGGGACTGGCCGGTCCCTGGCAACGTGGGTGAGCTGCGAAGCTTCCTGGGCCTGGCGTCCTATTATAGGCGCTTTGTCCGGGACTTCGCTACCCTGGCTAGCCCCCTCCATCGCTTAACGGATAAGTGCCGGCCGTTTGTGTGGCAGGAGGAGCAATCCATGGCCTTTGACCAGCTCAGGGCGGCCCTCACTGAAGCTCCAGTGTTGGCGTACCCCGACGCCAAGCGACCCTTCATCGTTGACACCGACGCAAGCAACACCGGAGTGGGGGCCGTCCTGTCACAGGAGGATGAAGACGGCGAGCGAGTGGTTGCCTACTACAGCCGGGCCCTGGGGAAGGCGGAACGCAATTACTGCGTCACCAGGCGGGAGCTGCTCGCTGTGGTCAGGGCGTTGCACCACTTCCGGCCGTACCTGCAAGGCAGCCACTTCCTCCTGCGCACCGACCACGCCTCGCTCACCTGGCTCCTAACTTTTAAAGACCCTGAGGGTCAAGTTGCTCGCTGGCTGGAACAACTGCAAGGCTATGACTTCGAAATCCGGCACCGGGCAGGCCGACTTCATGGGAACGCAGACGCTTTATCGCGCCGGCCGTGCGCAGCCCAGGAGTGTCGCTACTGCAGCCGCCAAGAGGAACGGGACCAGGTGAGCCCAGATGTGGCGGTGGTCCAGGCCAGCGGCGACGCGGAGGGGTGGCTGCCGCTGACGCCCATGGAGCTCCGAGAGGCCCAGGAAGCAGACAGCACGCTGGGCAAGGTGAGGAGCTGGCTGGAGGCGGGGCAGCGCCCCGAGCGGTCGGTGGTGTCGGCAGAGAGCCCAGAGGTCAAAAGCTACTACAGCCTGTACAGCAGCCTGGTGCAGCGCGACGGTCTCCTCTACAGACGGTGGGAGGCCCCAGGCCGGGGCAGCGACATCCTGCAGCTGTTGGTACCACGGGCGCTCCGTCCTGATGTCCTCAGGTTGGTCCACGGCTCGGTGGGGGCGGGCCACTTCGGCAACAACAAAACCCTGCACCGGCTGAGGGGGAAGTTTCACTGGCCGGGGTGTCGTCACGACGTCGAGCTCCACGTCCAGTGCTGCGACTCCTGCACGGCACAGAAAGGGCCTAGTCAACGCTCCCGAGCACCCCTGCAACAACACCTGGTGGGGGCACCCATGGAACGGGTGGGGGTGGACGTCCTCGGGCCCTTCCCCGTCACCGACTCCGGCAATCGCTACATTCTGGTCGCGATGGATTACTTCACCAAGTGGCCGGAGGCATTCGCTATCCCAGACCAGAGTGCGGCGACGACGGCGGAGAGGCTCGTGGAGGAGATGTTCACCCGTTTCGGGGCCCCTGCCGAGCTCCACAGTGACCAGGGGCGCAACTTCGAATCCCAGCTGATGGCGGAGGTCTGCAAACGGCTGGGCGTGACAAAGACCCGAACGACGCCACTCCATCCTCAAAGCGACGGCCTCGTCGAGCGATTTAACCGCACGCTAGCTACCCAGCTAGCCATCTTAGCCAGCCAGCACCAGCGGGACTGGGATCGCCACCTGCCATTGGTCCTGTGGGCTTACAGGTCAGCCGTGCAGGAGTCCAGCCAACTCACCCCTGCTGCCCTGATGTTCGGACGGGAGCTCAGGACACCAGTGGACTTGGTGTTCGGGGCTCCGCCTGAGCCTGAAGAACCCAGCCGTACTCGGGAGGAGTACTACCACCGGCTGCGGAACCGCCTCCTCGTCGCTCACGACTTCGCCCGCAAGGCCCAGGCCTCCGCCGGCGTTAAGCAGAAGCGGTGGTACGACACGCGCTGCAGAGGACGGGCCTTTGCAGCAGGAGAGCAGGTCTGGATTTATTGCCCTGAGCGGAAGAAGGGCCTGTCGCCCAAGCTGCGAGCGAGCTGGCGGGGGCCTGGAGAAATTGTGGAACGGCTCTCGGAGGTGGTTTATCGCATCAGGATGCCAGGCCGGGGGCGCCTGGTGGTGCTACATCAAGACCGGCTAGCACCCTACAGGCCCCTGGCAACTCCTGATGCAGCTGAGCCGGAGGTGAGCAGCGACACTGTGCTACCCAGTGAGCCTGAGCCCAGCGACACTCCGCCGAGCGCTACCAGGAGACCTAAACGACACCGGCGGCCCCCAGGCCACTTACGGGACTTTGATGTGAGTTGTGGTTGGACTGCGGGGTCGTCGGAGACTTGTGACCCCTTGGGTGGGGGCAATGTGGCGGCCTGGGGGTTGTCAACTGGCCAGCTAGGACCGGGTAGTGAGCCGCTACCCGGTTGAAGTGTAAATACTTGTAAATAACGTGCTGTGTGTGTTTTAATTGTGTTAGCTTGTTAGCCGTGAATTGTGTTAACGTAACTGTCATTTTTAACTGTCATTCTAATTTGTAACGTAACCGTAAGCTAACTGTAATTTATGTGTGGCTGTGATTGGCTAGGAATTTGTAAGTGTGTTCGCCAATCACAGCCAACTAGTTGAAATATAAGGCAGTACCTGAAGTGATTCCTAGTCAGTCTACGAAGGTGCTTCAACTGTGAACAACGCTGAGCTGGATCCTGGAAAAGCTAACGGCTCTTTTAAGAGCTGGTAAAGGTAGCGTGAATAAAACGAAGCTCGGCTAGAGCGATTCGGGTACTGCAAACTGCTGTCTCTCTCCCTCATTCTCCGCGCTCGCTACAATATAATAGTTTACAGTTAGATAGCTACGTAGGTAACTTATTTGACTCATAAAGTTAGGATGCTTTGATAAAGCTACAAAAGTTCAAAGTTTTTTTCCTAATGATAGGGAGAAGTTTACGGGAGAGTATAATTTTGAGGGAATCCCCCCCACCCCCAACATGATTCCCTGCTCATGAAGGGTGATCACAAGTGTGTACATGAACATTTAGATGTATGCTATGTAACCTGGTTTTTAATTGCAATAAAAAACAAATCACTGGTTAAATTTAATCTACAGGCCAGGCCTAAATTAATTCTGCTGCCATTGAGGCAATTTGTATAAGCTGTCAAACTAGAATCGGCTTTGACATCACAATGTGTCAACTGTTGCCGATGCCGATAAATTTTAGTTGATAGACGATGGTATCGTACATCAGCCCAACCATATTGCTACATATGTAAGCAATTTATAGAAATATTCTTTGCAACAACTAAATTATTTATTGATTTTAGGCTTATTGCATGCTCTCAAAATTCATGGGGAACAACCATTTTGTGGCTGTTTTTTTGAAAAAAGTTATCCTGGGGGTGCATGCCCACAGACCCCCCTAGTACAGGCTTAGCCCCCCTAAACATATATCTCTGGCGACGCCCCTGGTGTAATACATTGCTTGTTGTTATTAAAAAACATGTACTTTTTTAACGTATATATAGGCTAAGGCATAAACTGTAGAACAATAAGGAGTAGTTAGGTTAGGAACAGCGCCTACAGGAGCCTAGCCTACCTTAATAGGGAAACATCTGGGTCGACGGTTCTTTTATTCACTGTGAGGATTTTGATTTGATTTTCAGTTGAGAGGACCGTTTCAGGTGAAACGAATGAAACGTAGCAAAGGCCGCCTATACACCAAACAAACCATCCGCTCTACCCCCGTAACGATCGTCTCGATTTCATACTCCGTGTTTCTCGTCGTTTTTTTTTGCGCTCTGACTTCTCCATTACAACCAACCTGATTATAACATATCCATAACGTTACACAAAACACTGGCTAAAACACTGGGTTATGGGAATTGAAGTCCATAGTATTATCGGCTTGAGCAATCGCCTTTAATTGTTGACTACATATCCCATTTGTGCTTTCATAAACTCGAACTTGTCGTGGCCATTAGATAAACCATTGCTACTGTTTGAAGTAGCGAGGGGGTGGGTCGATAATTCATCCTATGTTTACGGGCGTTACATATCTTTCCGCATAAATTTAAGTCATTTTTACCGTTGTTTCAGCCTTTACTGACGGTAAGCTATACATGGGACAGGGATCAGTTATGGTTGGGGGGGCAATTCGACTCTTACCAAACATTGGGGGGGAGACGTCCCCCGTGTCCCCCCATAATCCTACGCCCCTGTGCTTCACAGTCAAATAAAAACACATTAAATAAAAGGAGAATAGATAAAATATCTATTAAAAAAAGTGAAATAAAACGAATGAAGGTAGAATACAGTACAATAAAATGCCTAAATACCATGGTTAATTAAAATTCACTTAAAAGCTTGTCTAAAAAAATTTGTTTTAAGAAGGGATTTAAAAAAAATTACTGATGTAGCAAGCCTGAACTCCTTGGGAAAGGCATTTCAAAGTTGAGGGGCCCTAATAGCAAAGGCCCGGTCACCCTTTGATTTTAACTTAGATTTCGGAGTGACCAGAAGTTTCTTTCCCGAGGATCTCAGGCATGTGTACGGGGATAAAAGGTCTGCAATATACACTTGAAAGGATCTCAGTTTTCTTAAGTAAAATAGCCTCTTTTGAGCTTTCTTAAGAGCAATGTGTTGATTACTACAGGTGTCACCAACTCTTTCTAAAATCAATAATTAGCTCTTTAGTTTTGGAAGTATTGAGTTCTAAAAAGTTAGCACTACACCATGAAACAAAGTGATCAATTTCCCTCAGGTACTGTGGAAGTAAGTCCTTTGACTCCCTCCTCGTTAAATTCAATTTAAGATGGGTTTTTCGAGTGGAAGAATACTCAAGATAAAGATGAAGGAAATAGCAGAAGTATAATCTTTTATTAAATGGTCAAATGTTGATTCAACATGGGAAAACCACAAACCTACGCAGAGGATTCAGAATTCCCCGAACAATAACAAACATTAGTTTTTACAATATCATAACTCCTCCTTTACGTTGCTAATACACCAATGATATGCGGTAACACCTTTTCATAATATCTTATTTTATCCAATAACAAATTAGGCAAAACATTAATATGTTATATGACCTGTTCTTACCCTATGCGCTTGGGGGCACTCTTGATCTATCAAATAAAATTGTTTGTGAACTCTCCTCCCACCTGTTGGGTCAGCACGATCTATAAGTACAACTCCTGCTTTGTTATGGAACACAGGAGGAAAACATTCCTGTTTTGACTGGTGTGCTAGATGCCCTCGTCCTTGCTGACAGAGAACTATCCTGCACCCTCTCACAACCCCCCATCTCAGTACTTTTCCACTAGATCTTGACTGTATTATTTAATTATTTATATATTTGCATATGAGGCTTTTTTGGGCCTACGGCTTACTTCCACAGTACAAGTAATCATTCCCTTCAGTAATACAGGGGGTGGACACAGTCTCGGAAACACCAGAAACTGAAAAAACGGTTTTTCATAAAACAGCTGCTATATGTCATATTTCTCTTACCTATATTTTCTAGACTCTTTTATGACTGGCATGCCATGTATACATTTTATTTTCTGTCTTTTTTTATTAGCTTGATAATGAATCATAATTAGCCATTTATCATATTATCAAAAAATACTAATTTGTCAATTAAATGCTGCTTTTGTGTGGGAACACTTTAGAGCTAATATAGGACAAAAACTGAAAGCATTTTGGTCCATGACAACCAGAGATGTGCACCACCACACAGCTGTGGGGAGTGAACCCCTCTGTTCAAAGTGAACAGCTGAATTAAATAGATCTGTACTACAGCAGGGGTACAGTACACTGTACTACATAGAGGGGTTCAATTCCAGTTGTTGGGGACCAAAATGTTTTCTGATTTCTTATACATTTGTTGAAGTGCACTAACTTATTACTGATGTTACAGTAACTGACACGTAATTTATGATTTATTAGCATTTCATAAAAAATATGACTAACAGGCAATTATGGTTAATTGGTATAATTATAAAGAAAAACAAGTCATCATATAAAATGTACACATGGCATTCACAAAACAGGAACAGAGGTTGAGGTTTTGCATAGCAAACATGTGGCAGATGTTTTGTTTTCTGGAAAACTGGTGTTTCCGATATTTTGACCACCCCCTGTATATCCTACAATGAGTAGAATCATCAGAAAATTTTTGTAGATGACAGGAGGCATAACTGCTCCTGCAGTCAGCTTAGCTGTGTATAATGTTAAAACAAAAAGTGACAAGACTGTGCCTTGGGGAGCACCTATATGTGTTAAGATGGTATCTTATAAAACATGACTAGGCAGTCTTAGCCATTGAGGCCTACTTGTAAGATAGTCTTGAATCCACAATATTCTGGATGGGTGTAAGTGCATGACTTGTAGTTTTCTAGTTAGTAGGTGTGGTTGAATCGTGTTGAAAGCACTGGGAATGTAGTAGTAGTACTTTATTGATCCCACAATGGGAAATTTCTTCTTCAATCGTTATTAAACTCCAGTAATACACAGTAAATATAACACAGAAGACATTGGATAATATGACACAAGATAATACGTGTACATCATTACAGGGAAGCCAGACCAGAGAAGGGATCAGCTATTCTTTTGTTTTTTTATTAAAGTGGACAGTGATACAATTTGTAGCAGGTTGTGCATCTGTCAAGTTGCAAAGTTGAATTTCCCTACAGAATGGAACGTTGCATCTGTTAAAAAATAAAAATAAAATCATAACAGTGTAAGTACAATAACATTTAAAAAGGCTCTTTGTCGTGATTCACACAGATTACCATGTCATCATATTTCATATTTAATACGGGACAATAACGGGACGTTTGTACAAGTAATCATTGCCAATAATGGCATTGTATGTTGACTATCTGTAATTATATTTCAAATTTCATGAATTGATTCTGATTGTGACTATAAAAGCATGAACTGGCTCACTCCCAAACACGTTTATATTCTTTATAGATAGCGTTGGGGATCCAAGGTTGCCATTGCTTGGGTGACTATTGACTGACCAGGCCAAAAGGATCCATTCATCACCCCCTCTTCCACAAAAAACATTGGTAGCTAGTAAGCTACAGTAGGGGGCTCACGTTACATACATAACGTTAACGTTTCATTAGCAACACACATAAAACTGACATTAATTGAAGTGCTAATGTTTGTAAAACAAACAATATATCGTATTGTATATAAAGTATGTCGTTACTTAGACAAACACTAATGACTAGAAAGCTAGCTACTACTTAGCTTTAGTTTGTTAGCTAGTTACGTTACACATCCATTATGATTCATGACTTCTCACGAATGTAATATTTTCGTTGCCTGTTTTCGTTGCCTGTTACTTCCTGCAGACATCCACCGTGAGGCCCCACGTCATCTGCCAGGCCCCTCGGTGTCGTGTCGAAACGATGCAGTGCGGTGTATATATATTGGGATGGCAGGTATGCCATCCGCCAAGTTACAGCTTGGTGGGGCATGCCCCATACCTATACAGCACCGAGAGTTTGGCACTTTTCAGGGTTTCCTACAGAAGTAACCACAATGACCATAGACTCTCAGCCCTTAAAAACATTAACTTCTGTATGTTCTGACCTCATGTAACCACACAGCATTCAGATACAACTTCACACATCCACACAATAAAGCCCCAAACTTGGGTTATTTTGCCGTTTTTCTCCTCCTTCTTCCAATTTTTCCTGCCAAACTGCCTGCCTCTGTCGTGATGTTATCCAATGGGGAGAATTATTCTTTGAGGGTATGGTCCGTATAGCTGCTCATCAAGCTTATCGCCCAATAAAAAACGCTTCATACTAATGTTTTTTAATGTTAATATAGCTAATGGCTTCATGCTTTCCAAGAAGCTAGGTGGCCTAATGGCTAGAGCTGTTGTTGCTCACACGGAGGATTGTGGGTTCGAGCCCAGCAGGGCACATGCTTATTTTACACAAAAACAATGTGCAACTGTTAAGTACTTTTCATTTCTTAGACTTATTATTTTCACATTAACACGTTAACGCATTTTTATTGCAAAGGCAAAAGAGGTTTCCAATATTAACTGTTCAACATTTCACTTGTACTATAATCACACCCTCCCCAAACCAGACAAGAGCGAGCGTCCGGTTTGGGGAGGGTGTAATTATAGTGTGATTATAGTAGTTTCATTGACCACATTCTCTTGAGATGGTAAGATGAAGAAACACAGGGCCAAGTTGCATTAAATAATTTATGAAAGTTTGGATAGCATTGCTTTGGAGTAGAGCTAGTTTATTTAGTGTGAGCTACGATAGTCAATATTGTTAGTTGTAACTTGGCCACATTTTGATATCAAGACTTTTAAAGGCAGGCCTAGTTTTTGCAAGTTGGAATTAAGAACTTATGGACAGCGCTATGTATGCTATGCGTGAGTAACTTGGCTTTTTTTTTTACGTCGTAGACGTTTTTGATCTGATATATATATACACCGCACTGCATCGTTTCGACACGGGAAACGTTTTCGTTGCCTGTTGTGCGAGAGTGCTTCCCCAGAACCACTCCAGTAATGCGGACATTACTGTGAATGAACGCGGTTGAATTCGCCTTGGCTACGTTTGCTGCGCTACAAATAAACAGCAATGGAAAAAACAGCACACAAGTTAGTAACATTAGTGCTAATTTGCTAGTATTAAGTTAAACTTAAAGTTGTCTACTGCTTAACGTTAACGTTATTGGTTTCAACATTACATTGGCATCATTTACCTTGGTGGGAGTTGTCAGTTCGTTGAAATCCACTTATTACAAACGGAACAAATTTGCATCGACAAAAGAAGATGTGTCCGGCTTCTTCTTCTTCTTCTTCTTCTTCTTCTTTGGGGTTTTACGGCAGCTTGCATCCTTAGTGTTGCACTACTGCCATCTTCTGGAGTTAGTTAACTCCTACATTGTCCGGTTTGTTATATTTTCCCTATTAGTCCTGTTCTCTTAAGATAGCTGATCAAACATTTCCTGCCTTGTCCACTTTCACCACACTCCAGTATGCCCTTTACATCTCCTCCTGCTAGTCCTGCTCTTTTCATTCCCTCCATCATGTCCTTACGTTCTAGTATGTATTTTCTACAGTTAACAAGTACATGTACTGTTTCTGGTGTCTAACAATGGTCACATAATCCATTTTGGTGCTTCCCTATAATGTGGAGAGTCCCGTTCAGGTTGCTGTGTCCTATTCTTAGTCTGGTCATCACTGCCTCCTCTCTTCTATTTCCTCCCCTGCTTCTCCCAGTGCCCACTCTACTCTGTATTGCATGTAGCTGTCTTCCTCTTAACTCCTGATCCCATTGTTGCTGCCACTCTTCATTAATTTTCTTCCATGCAATACCCTTTCCTTCTGATTTTGAAAGTTTTATTATAGTGTCTATGTTTTCTTTTTTAACAGCTTGTTTGGCTAGGTTGTCCACTCTCTCCTTACCCATAATGCCCGTGTGCGCAGGAACCCAAATAAATGTGATCACAATGCCTTGTCTTATTATTCTCGAGTGCATTTCTATTACTTCAAATAGTAGGTCTTGTCGTTGTCGTGCCTAGCTTTAGGCTGTATAGAACAGATGCTGAGTCACTACAGATGAGAACTCTTTGAGGTTTGACTTGCTCAACCCACTCTAAAGCCATCCAAATGGCATACAACTCAACAGTATATACACTTAAGGAGTTTGATGTCCTTTTGCATACTGCAACTCTGTGGCTAGGAACTGCAACTGCAGAGCCAGTGCTGTCTGTTATTGGATCTTTTGATCCGTCCGTAAACACCTGAACATACCCTGTGTATCTAATTTATGTATAGCTATAAAACTCTTGTACTAAATCTACATTTTTCTTTGCCTTATCTTGAAGCAGCTCTAAATCTACCACCAGTGTCTCCATTTCCCACACAGGGGTTGGAGGCCACATCACCGTCAGGCAGAACTCCATCCCATACACTCCCAGGTCTCTTGCTGCTGCATCCCCTGTCCAACCAAAACTTGATTTTACTGTACCCTCCCTTTCCCAGCAGGCCTGTAGTACTTTTTTGGTTGGGTGGTTATCTCCATGCCCCTTCAAATTCATCCAGTAGTTGACTCTGAGCTGCTTCCTGCGTAAATTCAGCGGCATTTCTCCTGTCTCAACTTGTATGGCACACACAGGTGATGTTCTTGTTGCCCCTATGCACAATCTGAGAGCCTGGGCCTGGATCACATCTAATCCTGCAAGTGCAGTTTTTGCTGCAGATCCATATACAACACTCCCATAGTCCAGCCTTGATCGAATTAGTGCTACATATATTTCAAGGATGCTACATCAGCTCCCCAATCCAAGCCTACAAGGCATCTCATCACATTTATAACTTTTTTTACATTTATCCATAATACATTTAATGTGTTCCCTCCATGTTAGTCTGGAATCAAATTGATTCTACAATCAATGATTCTACTGTCTCTAAATTATTTCCATATATTTTCAAATGAGTATTTCCTCTAATCCTCTTTCTTGTGAAGAACATTACTTTAGTCTTTTCAACTGAGAACTTAAAGGCCCATTTCTTCCCCCACATCTCAACTTGATTTATTCCTTCTTGTAATTTCCTAATTATGTGGTTCAAATTTCTACCTCTTTTCCACATAGCGCCATCATCTGCAAATAATGATCTTCCCATATCTACTGATACATTTCCAAATATGTAATTTAGCATAATAGAGAATAATATAGGACTTATCACACTCCCCTGCGGTGTCCCATTTTCAATCTCATATTTACTGGACATTTCAGATCCTACCTTAACCTGGATGGTTCTTTTATTCAAAACCTCCTTTACCCAGTTAAAAACCTTACCTCCAATTCCCATTGCATGTAACTTTATCAGAAGCCCCTCCTTCCATAACATATCATATGCTTTTTCTACATCAAAGAAAACTGCTGCTACTGTTTCTTTATTAATTTGCGCTTTCCTTATTTCATCTTCTGGACATACTATTGGATCCAAAGTACCCCTCCCTTTCCTAAATCCACTTTGACACCCTGAAATTATATTCTCTTTCTCTAGAGAATACATCAATCTTTCATTTACCATTTGTTCCATCAGTTTGCATATGTTAGAAGTTAATGCAATTGGTCTATAGTTTGTAGGTTTGCTTGCATCTTTCCCTGGCTTCCTTATAGGAACAATGACTGCCTCCTTCTACCTTCATCCCACACCTTGTTATACAGCAATAACAATTTGTTCAGACCGTCTGCACTTAAGTTCTTTATCATCACATAACATATTTCATCCTTCCCTGGTGCAGTCATACCAGCTTTAGCCAGCGCCCTTTTTAACTCCCCCAAAGTAAATGGCACACTCTGTTCATCTCCAGTATTTTCCTTTCTCCTTAAAACCTCCATGTTTTCAGATTTTGTTTTCTCCCTGCCCCTTTTTCCCTCCTCCGACAAATTATTTGAACTGTGTACCTTAACAAACGTGTTGGCCAATAACTCAGCTTTTTCTTTATTAGTTACTGCTACTTCATTTCCATCTGTTAACACTGGATAACTCCACTCCCTTCTGTCCCCTCCCATTTTTCTGATCATCCCCCACACCTCTCCTACTGGGGTTGTGTTCCCAATCGATTCGCAAAACTTTCTCCAGTATGTCCTTTTTGCCTGCCTTATTGTCCTCCTTACCACCGCCTGAGCTTTTTTGTACTCTATCATATGTTGAAAGTTATGGGTTCTTTTCAATAGTTTAAACAACTTATTTCTGTTTCTCACAGCTTCTTTACAGTTCTCATCCCACCATGGTACTGCCTTCCTCTTTATTCTGCCTTTACTCTTAGGGATGGATCTCATTGCAGCTACTCTAATACCTTTTTCTATTTCATTATCCAGGATTTCTATGGTCATATCAGCATTAGGCCTAGTACATACTCTACGCAAGGAACATGAACGCCAACGCAGATTCGGGACATACGCGAGGTCTTTGCTTACATACTATACGTGCATTTACCGGCTTCTTTTCGCCCTGTCCGCTAGTTGGCAGCCTAGGCTAATCTGGTTGGAGCGAGTAACCTTAAACCGGAAATTATTACTTCTTTGTGTGTAGTCTGAAATTCTGCAGTTATTGAACAGTATTTACATTTAGCACCTCTAACAGAAACGCGTGGAATTGCACCACACGTTTGCGTCGCGTTACAAAATTTGGACTGCACATTTTGCTACGCAAGAACGCGAGAAACGCCCCCTGCGTTGCTCTTTGCGTCATTGCGCGCGTTCCTTGCATAGAGTATGTACCAGGCCTTAATCTGACTCAGACACTCTTCACTTACTTCCTTAAACTTCTCCCAGTCAGCTTTCCCAAACACCCATTTTCCTCCCCTGTCTATTTCAGTCACTGTTGCATTAATGTTTATCGTACTTAAAACTGGATAATGGTCACTACCTATAGTTCCCTCTTGGTACACTTTCCAATCGCATATGTGAGCAATGTTATTTGATACCAATGTAAGATCCAGCGTTGACTCCCTTCCTGTGTTAATGTCTATTCTTGTTTTATTTCCATCATTTAAGCAAACTAAATTTCTCTCATCTAACAGGTCTTCTATTTCCTGGCCATTAACATCTGTTTTCTCACTCCCCCATAATGTGTTATGTGCATTGAAGTCCCCACACCACACAATACTTGCTCTATTTTGCCCTTCTATTCCTTCAAGCTTGCTTAATTCTATTTTCTTGCAAGGGTTATAATAATTCACTACCACTAATTCCTTCCTTCCCACCCATACTTCCACTACCACATACTCCAGTTCCTTTCCAATACCCAGTACTCTATAAGGAGTCCCTTGTTTAATAAATGTGACACAGCCCCCTCCTCCCCCCTCTTTCCTATCTCGCCTAACTGCCTCATACCCATACATAACAAAGTCTAAGTGGGGTTTCAGCCATGATTCCTGAACACACAAAATGTCCGGTTTCTCCCTCCGACTGTCTATAAATTTCTTAAAATCCTGCCCATTAGCAATAAGGCTTCTTGCATTCCATTGTAGGATTAACATTATTAATAATATCATCCCACATTCGTTGTCTCTTGACTTGACTGTGCCTTGAGTTCATCATTTACTTCTTCCCAATTTAAACCAATCATACCCAAATGGTGTTCTGCAGCTATCACAATTATCCGAATCCTTTCAGTTTTAGATTTAATCTCATGTGTTTCATTTAGTACTCCAGCTATAAAGGTCACCAATTTCTTCTTCTCTATCCATGCTTTCTTCTTATCTTGCTGATCTTTTTCTGCCACTTGTTCTTTGTTATATCCTCCCTCCTTATTCTGTTTTTCCTGTCCTGCCAACTTAGCTGCCTCAGCATATGATACTTTTTCCTTCACCTTTATTTGTTGTACTTCCACCTCTTTTTTAATCATTTTACATCCCCAATAAGCTACGCTGTGATCACCTCCACAATTACAGCACTTGGGTCTCACTCCCTCTCCACATTTCCCATATTCATGCTCCCCACTACACCGAGCGCATCTTCTCTTTTCTTTACACACTTTGGCCACATGCCCAAATTTCTGACAGTTAAAACATCTCATAGGTTTTGTTATGTATTCCCTTACACTATATTTTATAAATCCAAAATATACCTCCTTTGGAAGCACCTTTTCCTCAAACTCTATGAATACGGTTTCAGTCTCCTTTTACTCTATTCCCCTTGTCATTCTTTTCACATTTTTCACATTACTATTCCTCCCCTTCAAGTTCTCCTTTAATTCCCCCATATTAACACTGAGGGGAACCCCAGAGATCACCCCCTTGCTACCATTGAACCTCTGTTCTCCAACTCTTACAACCCTGGACACTTTGATTTTCCCAATAATAGTAATCTTTTTTGCCTTCTCTACCTGCGCTTCCATCTTACATCCTATTAACAAGTTTCCATCTCCTAAAACTCTCGCATGATTTACTTCCCCAACTTCCCTCCTAATGATTTTTGTTAATTTAAGCGGATCTAACTTCTTTACTCCCCTTTCCCCCTCGAATCTTACCACTACATTTATTAATCCTGTCTTTGGGACTTTCTCCTCACCTTCTCTTCCCTCGCTTTCCAATCCACCTGCGCTAGATGTATTTTTCTTTCTTTTGCGACTTTTCGCCTTCTTGGCTTTACTACACCCGCCTCTTCCCACTCACGCTCCCTCCTCTCATCTTCCCCACTTAACTCCATGCTGTTTTTATTATCATCCGTCTCCCTCCCTGCCATCCTGTCAGTGTGTGCAAGGAACAGTGTAAGAATACCGTTCCGGACCTATACAGGCCGATGTGTCCGGCTCATTTGTTGTGTTCGCAAACTTCTTCTTCTTCGTGTTTTTTGGCGGATTTCAATACCAACTTTAGGTGCATACCGCCACCTACCGTACCGGAGTATGTAGAACAGGATTCCAGAAAAAAAAAAAAAAGAATAAATAAAATAATAATTTTTCTTTATTCTATGATATTAAATTAAGTTAATAAATAAAATTATAAGTGTAAAGTAAAATTCTATATTCTATTAAACAATCCTGAGCCTATTAAGAACTCTATTATCCATCTCTGTACTTCCCACACCTTATCTCCATTTGTTCCTAGTATCCCTTCCAAATCCCAACCTCGTCCAACCTCTCTTACCCTTTGTTACAACCGCTCCCTTTCTTCTTTATATTTGACACAATGCATTATTACATGTTCAGTGTTTTCAGTTATATTACAATGTGCACAAACATGTGAATTTACTTTACCCAATAAAAATAAAGTTTTATTTAAACCAGTGTGGTCAAATCTTAATCTCGATATAACTACCTCCTCTCTTCTGCTTCGCCCTTTAACACTCTAACAGACTTTTGTACCCTATAGTATGTTCTACCCTGACTGTCCTCGTCCCACCTTTTCTGCCAACGTTCCAATATTTTCATTTTACTTAATGCTTTACCTTCCAAATGCTATATTAATTATGTGCGTCATATTTAGCAATCTTTTTGCCATCCTGTCTGCAATTTCATTACCCTCTAATCCCACATGTGCAGGTTATTTCTATTCCCATTCTCTGCATTCTAAATAAACATTGAAACATTTCATATATTAGGTCTTCCCTAATTGAGTTCATCGTCTGTAGGCTAAAAAGAACTGCTGCAGAATCAATACACAGCACCACCCTGTCTGGTCTCACTTCTTCCACCCATTGGAGACTAACAATCACTGCCATCATCTCAGCTGTATAAACTGATAATTTATCAGAAATTCTCTTTCCTATATGTATTTTAAATTGTGAAATATATACTCCTATTCCTACATGGTAATTTTGATCTTTTGATCCGTCAGTAAATATATGTAGGTAGTTAGAATATTTTTTTATTATATGCTGGTTTGCACAGTATCCTAATTCGTGTTCCGCCCAATTTTTCTTTAGTTCCAGGATACTAAAATCAACTTTAGCCTTAGGGAAAAGCCATGGGGGAACATTACTTATTGGAGTAGGGGAATTGAAATGTATTCCATCTAGGTCATATTCTTCTGATTTATCTTTTATCTTCCATCCAAAACCATTTCCGTTATATCTATACTCCCAGCATTCGTTTAGGACACTTTTAGTGGCATTTTCATCCCCACATCCTCTAACCGAATCCAATATGTTAGAGTCAGTTTGTCTCTCCTGAGCTCAAGTGGGATTTCCCCTGATTCTACTAACACAGCATTACATGGCGTTGATTGCACCAATGCTAAGCCTCAAGGCTTGGCTTTGCATTCTATCAATTCTGCTTAAGTACGATTTAGCTGCTCCCCCATAAACAAAACACCCATAGTCAATTGCTGATCTCATCAAAGCCCTATATACAGTATATCTATTAATGCCTGCTTATCTGCTCCCCATGTATATCCAGATATAGCCCTCATTAAATTTATTACTTTTTTACATTTAGTTTCTAGTTTTTCCACGTGTCTTCCATGTACATCTCTTATCTACCCAAATTCCCAAATATTTAAATTTCTTTACTTTTTCCATTGGTTGTCCATATAAAAGAAGACACTGTTCTTCTATCTTTTTCTTTCTAGTTAAGTACATGTAGCAAGACTTACTTGTTGAGATTTTAAAACCCCAATTGTATGACCATTGCTCTACCTTTAAAATAGCTTTCTTAATCTCTCTCCCCCTAATCCATATAGCTCCGTCATCTGCATATAATGATGAGCATATCCTTCTGTCAAGATTCATGAATATACCATTGATCATAATGTTAAATAACACCGGACTAATGACACTTCCTTGTGGAATTCCGTTAACTATATCATACTCATCGGATAACTCTGGTCCTACCTTAACTCTAAACTTTAGTTCTGATAGAAAATCTAGTGCCCAGTTGTAAAATCTTCCACTAATGCCCATTCTATTCATTTGAATTAGCAGCCCTTCCCTCCACATAGAATCGTACGCTTTTTCGATATCAAAGAAAACAATCACCATCAATTCTTTCATCTTAAATGCTTTCTCTATTTCATTGCTAACTTTAACAAGTGCGTCCATGGAAGACAGCCTTTCCCGAATCCATTCTGGTATGATGCAATTAAACTTCTCTTTTCTAAAAAATAGTTAAGTCTTCGGACCAAAATCTTTTCCATCCATTTGCACAGATGCGAAGTTAATGCAATAGGTCTATAATTTCCAGCATTATTTGGGTTTTTACCGGGTTTGCTAAAAGGTAAAATGAGTGCACTCTTCCATCTTTTTGGTAACAATCCTTCTCTCCATATTTTATTGAACAGTTCCAGTATTATTCTCAGTACTTGATCAGGTAATTTATGAAACATAGCGTAACTTAGTTGATCCTGCCCCGTTGCTGTGTATCCAGTGTTATTTATCGCTATTTATAACTCACTCATAGTCAGCTCAGCATCAAGATTTGTGTCTATATTATTATTTTTTCCCCTAAGTATATTACGATTTTCCCTTAGCACTGTCTCTTTTCTCTTTTTATGCAGATCGTCTAAGAGATTCCCATTGTGTACATTAGCAAAGCTCTTTCCCAATATATTAGCCTTTTCTTTATCTGTTACAGCTATTGTTTCTCCATCCTCTAACACTGGAATTTTTGTATATTTCCTTTTGCCACTCATTTTCTTTAACATTTACCATACATCACCTAGTTTAACTTCTCTGCCTATAGTAGAACAGTATTCCCTCCATGCATTCTTTTTACTGGATTTGATAATTCTACGAGTCAGAGCTTTTTTCTTTTGATAATCCATTAAATTTTCTTGATTCAAATTACTCCTTAATAGTCGTAATGCTTTATTTCGTTCTCTAATAGCTTTAGTGCATTCTTCATTCCACCATGGTACCGCTTTCCTTTTCCCTGTTATTCTACTCATGAGTATGCTCTTTGATGCAGCATTCAAAATTAAATTAGTCACTATAGAATAGCATTCTTCTATACTACCATTCATTGAAATTGACTTAGTTCCCTCAATGCAGTATTCTTGATATTTTTCCCAGTCAGCTTTTTCAAAGCACCATTTTTCTAACACGTACCTTTCTTGGGCATGCATATAAATTTCTATAGAGCAGAAGATTGGATAATGATCACTTCCTATACTAGAACTATCATCCACGTTCCATTCGCATGAGCATGCTATATTTCTAGATACTAACGTTAGATCTAGACATGATAGAATATTTCTGTATACTCTAATCTTGTATATCTAATCTTGTTCCTCTTCCATCATTAAGACATACTAAAGATCTTTCTTCCAACAGTTCTTCAACTACATTGCCATTATTGTCTGTATGTATACTGCCCCATAAGCTATTATGTGCATTGAAATCACCGCACCAGATTTCTCCTCTACCATGTTCAATTGTATTAAACATTTCAGCACTCAGCTTCTTGCACGGGTTGTAAAAGTTGATTATTTTGAGACTGACATCTGCATTACACACTTCAATAATTACGCATTCTATGTCTGCTGGTGATGGTATTCTTCGGAAGACGACACTATCTTTAACAAATGTAGCACAACCGCCGCCTTGATTGTCTACCCTGTCATACTGAGGTATATCCTGGAATAATAAAATCTAGATGGGGCCGTAACCAGGTTTCTTGTACCCATATAATATCCGGTCGTGGTTTTGCGTCAGTTATATATCTTTTAAATTCTTGACCATTTGCAATGAGACTTCTCGCGTTCCATTGTAATAAATGGATCACTATAATAACAATTTTAATCAATAGCCTGCCCCCCTCCATCAGAGTTTACTTTCAGCATTTTATGTATATCTTCTGCTTTCAGGTCTTTAATACCCAAAAATTCTTCTGCTGCATTCACCACTGTCTTAATTCTGTCACTTTTCTTCTCTTGCTTGGTAGCCACATTAATTATTTTGCAAATGAAGGCTATGAAACTTGTCTGATCCACTACCAACGAGTCTTCTTTAACCTTACATTTATGGGCACATTGAGTCTGCTGTACAATCGGATCACTTCTGTCTTCTTGCTGTATTCTTGGTCTGCTTGTTCTCTGGGGTAAAGGCCTAGGCCTACCACTACCTTCTTCACCTCTCCCCACCTCTTCATACAGTCAAGCCAGAAAGGCTGCACATTCCTTTCACCTTCTCCACGTTTTATTACGTTACAGACTTATACTACAATAGATTGAGTTCATTTTTTGCCTCAAACATCTACACACAATAGCCAATAATGACGAAGTGAAAACAGGTTTTTAGAAAATATGCAATTTTATTTTACTGACAAAAATAGGTTATTTAGGGGTTACATATCTGTACACACCCTTAGCCTGATACTTGGTTGCTGCACCTTTGGCAGCGATTACAGCTTCAAGGCGTCTTGGGAAAGAAGCTACCAGCTTGGCACACTTGTTTCTGGACATTTTTGGCCATTCCTCTTGGCATATCCTTGCAAGCTCCGTCAGGTTGGATGGGGAGCGTCGGTACACAGCTGTTTTCAGCTCTTTCCACAGATGTTGTGGAAGTAAGCTGTTTTGTGAAACTGTTCTGTGGGCCCAAGAAAGCCTTATAAGCAAACTTTTATAAATAATGAAATAATACAGTCAAGATCTAGTGGAAAAGTACTGAGATGGGGGGTTGTGAGAGGGTGCAGGATAGCTCTCTGTCAGCAAGGACGAGGGCATCTAGCACACCAGTCCAAACAGGAATGTTTTCCTCCTGTGTTCCATAACTAAGCTGATAAGATAGATCATGCTGACCGAACAGGTGGGAAAAGAATAAAAAATAAGGGAAATTAAGGAACATTTCATGGTCTGATTAAAAGGAGGAAAGGTCACAAACAATTTTATTTGATAGATCAAGAGTGCCCCCAAGCGCATAGGGTAAGAACAGGTCATATAACATATTAATTTTTTGCCTAATTTGTTATTGGATAAAATAAGATACTGTATTATGAAAGGGTGTTACCACATATTATTGGAGTATTAGTAACATAAAAAAATATGAAGGACGAAGAATAGCTAAGGTTACAATTTAGTTAACATGGTGACATCTCCGTTTTTTAACCATAGGCTATCGAAAAAAAACTTATGCACAGCGAATCCGCTGTAGCCTAGGCTATTTGAAAAACAATAAATGCAATATTCACTGGACAAGGTTTTGAACTTTTTTCAGTCACAAACCATTCTATTTACTTACAGGCTGTATTCACAGATAAACAGAGCTGTATTGTAATGACATCTGAAGCGCATTTTCAGAACTTAAATGTCCGTCTATTGCCGTGCGCGAGTTTTCCATTGAATGACAATTCACGCATTAGGTGCAAAGACAATTCGCGCATTAGGCTTGATAGCTATAGGTGTTATCAGCTCCTTTTTAATGGATAGCCATTGTCCCGTACCATCGCACATCGCCTGGATGTTGATGGAGTGGGCTGAGAGCAATGTAATGTGGCATTGTTTCCCTTCGCTGATGGAAAGGTATGTGGACCTATGGAACCTTTTATTATTATGCATTTTTGATATAGCCTACACAATAATAATATTTCACATTATGATCTAGATATTTTAGTCATGCCTGTGCACGCCCCTGTGTGTAACAGACAGGAGGGTATGCGCGTTGTGCACACGCCTATGTAGACGCACTTATATGCGCCGTTAAAATAGCATGTAAACAACTGCGACATGACTTTAGACCAGGTTTGTGGTGGTTCTAGCGCAAGCGCTTTCTGCTGGCTCAAGATAGCAATACGCCAAAAAGAATCCTGGCCACTCCTCATCTTAAGACCAACACGCCCAGTTCACTAATGATGGCGCAAGAGTTACGCCGTCAACATGCTAGTTTGACGGCGTAAGCGTTAGGCGCTATTATGGACCTAGCGCCGGGTGTAAGATAGCAAAGACACTTGCGTTTGCGTTAGCGCCGCTTTGCGCCGGGTGTAAGATAGGGCCCAAAGTGTGTCTTTCGTCCCGCTTGTGTGTCGCTTGCTTTCAACTTAGTCTCGCAAGCATGATAATCGAAACCTATGCTGTCCTTTAGACAAGAGTTGTTTTAAGAAAATTATACATGTTTGGAAAATTCTAAATGTAAACCCACTTATACAACCAAAAAAAATTTCCGGTTTCAATATTTTACTTACAGCTGTCAAAAATAATGATTCTTCTGCCACTCCGCTAAAACGAGACGCACGTCACTGATTTTTTGCAGAGTGAGAGGGATACACATCAGTGTTTCCCCTAGGATGGAGTTGTAGCAGCGGAGGTGAAGCACTTATATACATATATATATATATATATTTTTTTTTTTTTTTTGTGCACTCACAAAGCGCACCCTGCCGGGAGGTTTCTTTGTGTCTGCCAGCACCAGAGGGGCTCTCGAGGCCTAAGTACATACAGTACAGTCAAGGACAACTACAGGCAGGGGCGTAGGTTTCATTTGAACATTGTGGGGGGGGACCACAAACAGTAAATGTTCTTTGTGATGATAATGGAGGGGGACACTAATAATATACCATCCAACAGTAGCGAACCATGACTATTGGACCGAGGCCCTCAACCATTCCCGTGAGCAAAGCAATATGAAGTATCGGGGGGTCTGGGGGTCCTCCCCCAGAAACATTTGAGCCTTTTAAAACTGCATTTCTACACAACCTCACCCAGGGCATTTTCTAAAATAAAATGTTTTATTTATGAACATTTTGGAGAAGTTTTTTATTTATTTATTTTTTTTTTTCAAAGCACTAGGCAAGATTTGAGATGCTTTCATATAAATCTAAAGCCATGGTAGGCTAATCAGTACATTAGTGGATAAGATAAGTTTATAACATTTTAAACTCTGTGGTTCTCAAACTCGGTCCTGGGGGTCCCCTGTGTATGCTGGTTTCCGTTCCAACCACAATTGCAATCCCAAAATTTTAACGAGCTGTTAATTTTTCTTAATTAGGTGTTTTTCATGTTTAGAGGGATTATTTACCATCTTAAGACAAATTATGTCAGAAATAGTTATGCACACCATGAAGACTATGCCATGTTCACATTGTGCTTACAGTGCTATCTTGCAAACAATAATACAAGGTAACATTTTTTTAAACTGATCAATTTAAAGACTGAGGTGAATCAATAGGCTCCTAATTCAGTAGTTGAACACTTGTGTTTTAAGTTCCTTAATTTTTCCTTAAACTTATTAACACAATGCAGGTTTGGCTCATTATCATTTGCTTTGTCTTTTGAATTGTTCATTATTTACCAAGTCTCTAATTTTAGTTGCCAATGTGTCCACAATTTCACCAATTCGGAGCCTATTGATTCACCTCAGTCTTTAATTTGTTTGATTTGATCAGTTAAAACATTTTTACCTCTCTTTTTGTAATTGTTTGCAATATAGCACAATGTGAATATTTGACTTTTATTATTCATGGCATGCATAGCTATTTCTAACATAATGTGGCTTCAGAAGGGAAATAATACCTCTAAACATGAAAAACACCTAATTAAGAAAAATCAACAACCTGTTCAAATTCTGGGATTGCAATTGTGACTGGAACGAAAACCAGCATATGCAGGGGGCCCCAGGACCGAGTTTAAGAACCACTGCCTTTAGTGGTAGTCGTCGACATCCCAATTATGGTATTCATATTTCTCTGAACTTCTAAATTAGGCTAATTACAGTGTCTTACAGTGTCGCCGCTTGCGAATACATCAGCCTCTCATGTTGCACTGCAGGGCAATAAACATTTTAAGGAACCAAATAGCCTACATTTAAGAAGCTACAACTGTTTTCTGATGAACCCTGAAGAAATTTAAGTCATTTTTTACCGTTATTGCAGCCTTTATTGACTGTAAGCTTTACATGGGAGAGTGATCAATTATGGTTGGGGGGGACAATTCGACTCTTTCCAACATTGGCGGGGACACATCCCCCGTTTCCCCCCATAATCCTACGCCCATGACTACAGGGCTGCATTCAGATCCGAATTTAATTCTTTCTTCCTGTCGTTCCCTTCCCTTGATTCAAGGGAATTCATATAGAAGCAAGGGAAGGAGATTCTATGTGAGACTTCAAGATTTGCTAGCTAGCACTGGCCATATATGACCTTGCTGAAAGTTAGCTCATTTCAAATGAGTTTATGACAGCAACTTTTCCATGAAAGTGAACGTTTAAAACGTTTTTACGTTACTCTAAAACGTTTACAAGGCCGTATACTCCAGCATTTTGAAGGGGAGAGAGTGGATTGTTTTGTTTTGTTTACAAAAAAATTCAGCATCGGCGGTCAAATTTCAGGAGCGGTGTAATGCCGCTGCTAGGTGCATATTGGAGAAACACTGCACATATGTCACATGCTGACTTATCTACGTCATTCAGGCTTCTGTAGTTTTCGCGAAAATCGATGTGATTCTTTCGTCCAGTGTTTCTTTCGACCCGGTTCTCCCCTACATACCCCATCCAAGGCGGTACACAATGAAACTGGACTTTGAAGCTCTAATCTATTTATGGCTGTGTAATACCTGGTTGATTAGAGGACATCGTTATGTACGTAATCAATGCAAGAAGATTACTTTTCTAAATTAAAAAATAAAAATAAAATCCTACCTTTCAATATGCGGACACGATTATAACATGATGGCTGTGTAAATGCTGTGATTTGGAGGATTTTGATAAACTGGTGCGAGGTAAAACGTGAACGGCGTAGGTACGTAACCGCGTGAGGAAGCTTGGACACGTAAGGTTATCAGGCTCCTGTAGCGTCAGCAGCAATTGCAACAAAGCAATTCTTCGTAGTTTCGTACCAGACAGTAATGCTCTTCTTTTTTTTTTTAGGTTGACCAATCCACCAGCCATGAAACACGTGGGTAAACGATTCATGCTTATGTACGTAACGATTGGAACACGGAAAGAAAGTCAGCACTATATATTCCCCTTGTTTTAAAGTATCGTGGAGTGTATGAATTTGGGCACATATATTTTTTTACTTGGCTTATGCATGACAGAATCAAACAAAGATCAATCCAATATATATTTATCTTTCATGATTGCCGACGGCATCTTGTGTACGTAACTCTCAGGACACAATGAATTACGTACATGAGCCTGATTAATTTTGCTCTCCTATATGAATATGATATATGATATGATAATGCTTTATTGTCAGATTTCTCTGAATTTTTTTTTGCATCATAGAAGCTCCATTAAAAAACACATCATAACAGGTTCAATACATAAGACAAGACACTAACACACAATTACGGTCACTTATACATACATCGTTATAATATCAACATAACGAGCGACAACTTTCACTAAGCAAAGTGGGGTTTAGAAAGGCATATCAAACGTCTTCAAACATATTTGGTTGAAAGAAATGTAGGATAGTTATATATCCATTAGGATAGGTATATATTTCCACATCAATTATGACAGTGTAAAAAATGTCACATTTTCGTGTCCTATTAATGGGTAAAAATCGAAAACAAAGTTTAAATTTACAAGAGTTCAAGAAAGTCTGGCCCATGAGTTTATGTTATGTATTACATGGCTATATGAAGTACCACAAACAAGTAAAACTTTCCCATAAAGTAAACACAAGACACTCTGGTAAACAAATGAAAATCACTTTAAAAAATCTTTCCAGTATCATATTTTTACATATATACATTTGCTCCTTCTGATGGCTCATAAAACTCACTTTTGCATCATTTTCAAGTGGGAATTACTATATTTCCATCAGTATAGGGGGGTAGATATCTATGGGTCCAAAACCCCTATGCAAAACATGTCATATAATTTATTAAATTTGTTTTGTCCATAAGCATATAAATTTGCTCCTTCTGATGGCTTAAGATAAAAAACATTGATATCACAGTGTTACATACACCTAAATATGTTGCCTAATCATTCACTCTTGTACCTCAATAAAACATCACTTGTCCCTGTACTCTACAGTATGTATAGTTTTGTCCTGGGATTACATTTTTCTGTATTTTTTAATTTTTTATTTTCCTATTCATAATGACTCCAAGGAAATTTTACCTTAATCTACCATATATCAGCGCACAGTAAATTGGAATGAGCATTTGTCATGCCCTAAGAGACAAGTGTATATACGCCATAGCCTATATTATGTACTATAACATGAACATAAAATAGTATTCCACCATCTGCAAAATGCTGCCAAATGTTCTATCTTCAGTGAACATCGGTAGCCTACATCAAAAATACATTTAACGATTACACTACAGTATGTGAAATGCACTCAAAATGTGAAAATAACAATAGGGCTATCCAAACATATTGGAAAGACAGTGCTCGAGTGGAAAGACGAACGTACATATGTAGCCAGCGAGACCAACGGTATTTTAGACGCAAAAATACTTACATATCGGAAAGGGGAAACTCCCCTCCATGATGCGTATTCTGTAGAGCTTGCGTAATACTAGACTGTTAAAACGAAAATTGCCGTTACGCTGGGCTGTAGTAAATTGTTAAAAGCACAGAAAGACATGACATATACCGTTGCTAAGGTTATAATGTACCCTATTGGATAAAAAAATCAGACAATTAAACCAGAATGAACTGTAATGAATGAGACAGGCTTACAGGGCATGGGGGTATTACGCGTTGACGTTTCAGATAGTGTAATAGCGGTATAAAGTGTTGTATATTTCTCAAACCGATTGTACCAGACAATAAATGACCACTGAATTTTGAATGGAACATCTCGATGTGTAAAACCGATGGTAGGATTGTATATTTATTTCATATTTAGTAGCATATATTGCTAGTAGAATACATGGTAGAATGAGACAGTACTTTCACAGTTTATTTTGCTTTTGAGTGAGCAGGGCTTTTCACGGCTTTTCTGGCATACGATCAGGCTATTGTTGGGTTTATCTCATTGCTATGACGTTATTCTAATTTTATATAATGAATAAATATATTTATGAACTCAAACATAGACGCTATTGTCCACTATGTCACGCATGGGTAGGTATAGACTAAGTGGGGGGTTGCTTGTTAAATGGACTACGGGGAAATAGTGACACTTAAGCCCTATTCGGACGGGATACGTTTTCAGGACAATTTCTGTAAAGTAATGATTACCACAGGACGTCCGTAATGTTAATGGCCGATTCAGACGGGATAAAGTATCTCCGTAAACAGCGTCTAGAATTACAGAGATGGGAGTGTCTACTCCATGTTGTCGTCACACCGAAAATGTTCCCCACGAGTCATACAACGTTACACATCTCATCTTCACTGCAAACTGATTGCTTCTGGTAGAAAATCGCTGTCAGGGACAATATTAGGCCATAACATGTATGTAAGGCTATAGCTACAACAGCTTACCTAAAGCTGCCACAAGCATTGCCCCACTGTAGCCTACTTTTGAGCCTTTTTTTTTTTTTGCTCTGTCTTCTTATTTTAGGTAACGTTACATTAATTTAGAAGTCAGCCAATAGTTGTTTACATTACATTTACATTTTAGACATTTGGCAGACGCTCTTATCCAGAGCGACGTACATTAGTGCATTTTCCAACCTGAAACAAGTGCGTTAAAAACAACCCTAAAAGGTAAATACGAATTCAAACACCGGGCGCAGTCAGTATGATTATATATATTTTTTATTTTTTTTTGGGGGGGGGGGGGGGGGGGTGGGGAACCACACGATATCAATCATTGGTGTGCACAACAGTAAGCCAATAAGTAACCTTACAAGTATTAAACTAGAAGCTTCAACCACTTAAACAAGCATTTATAGAACACAATCAAGGGAGGTCACAAGGAGGTAGGGAGGGGTGGAGAGAGGTGCAGCTTAAAGAGGTGAGTCTTCAATCTGCGCTTGAAGGCGGTCAGACTTTCTGTTGTTCTGACCTCCACGGGGAGCTCATTCCACCACCGTGGGGCCAGGACAGACAGACGTCAAGACCGGGTGCTAGTATGAAATGGGGGGGGGTACCAGTCGTCCTGAGGAGGCTGAACGCAGGGATCTGGTAGGTGTGTAGGGTCTGATGAGCTTTTGGAGGTATGGAGGGGCTGATCCTCGGACTGCCTGGAAGGTGAGCACCAATGTTTTGAATTTGATGCGAGCCATCACAGGTAGCCAGTGGAGGTCAATGAGCAGGGGGGTGACATGGGAGTGTCGGGGGAGGTTGAAGACCAGGCGCGCTGCTGCGTTCTGGATAAGCTGAAGGGGTCTGATGGCCGATGCTGGCAGGCCAGCCAGGAGAGAGTTGCAGTAGTCTAGGCGGGACAGCACCATCGCTTGGACCAGGAGCTGGGTTGAGTGGGTGGTGAGGAAAGGGCGGATTCTCCTGATGTTGTACAGGAAGAACCTGCACGCCCGGGTTACCACTGCGATGTTCTCGGAGAGGGACAGCCTGTTGTCCATCACCACTCCGAGGTTCCTGGCACAGGGCGTTGGGGTCAGTGGAGTGTCCCCTAGGGAAATGGAGAGATTGAGAGGGGGAGAGGTTAGAGCAGGAATGTAAATGAGCTCAGTCTTGCCTGGATTGAGCTTCAGATGGTGGTTGTCCATCCAGCTCTGGATGTCTCTCAGGCAAGCGGAGATGCGGGCTGAAGCCTGAGTGTCAGAGGGTGAGAAGGAGAGAAAGAGTTGAGTATCGTCAGCATAGCAGTGGTAAGAAAGACCATGAGCAGTGATAACAGGGCCAAGGGATTTGGTGTAGGTGGAGAAAAGGAGGGGGCCAAGGACTGAGCCCTCGGGGACTCCTGTGGTAAGGGGACGGGGTGCCAATACTTTACCAGCCCAGGCAACCTGGGAGGAGCGCTCCGAGAGGTAGGACTCAATCCAGGCCAGGGCCGAGCCGCCGATCCCCGCTGCAGACAGGGACGACAGGAGGATGGAGTTGATCTACGGTGTCGAAGGCGGCAGAGAGGTCTAGGAGTATTAGCACAGAGGAGAGGGAGGCTGTCCGAGCTGCGTGAAGCATCTCGCTGACGGAGAGGAGTGCGGTCTCCGTTGAGTGGCCAGGTCTGAAGCCGGACTGGTGGGGGTCTAGTAGGTTGTTCTGGGTAAGGAAAGAAGACAGTTGGTTAGAAACAGCACGTTCAATAGTTTTGGAAAGAAAAGGAAGAAGAGATACCGGTCTGTAGTTTTGGATGTTGGAGGGGTCCAGCGTGGGTTTTTTCAGGATCGGGGTGATGTGGGCTCTCTTGAAGGATGAGGGGAAGCAGCCAGAGGTCAGGGAGGAGTTCACCAGAGAGGTCACAAACGGGAGGATATCTGGGGTGATTGCCTGGAGGAGAGATGAAGGGATAGGGTCGAGGGCACAGGTAGTGGGGCGATGGGAGAGTAGGAGGTGGGATACATCGGTATCAGACAGGGGAGAAAAGGAGGAAAAGCAGGGGGACACAGAAGGGGTAGAGAGAGGGGGAGAGTGGAAAACAGTGTCCGTGAGGGGAGGGGGAGTGGGGGAACAGGGGGGGGGGGGCATAGAGAGAGGGGCTGAGGGGCTGAAGGAACTGCGGATGTCTGCGATCTTCTCATCAAAGAAATCTGCGAAGTCGTCTGCAGTGAACGAGGATTGAGGAGCAGGAGGGGTTTTGCTGAGGAGGGAGGAGAAGATAGAGAACAATTGACGGGGGTTAGAACTGTATTCGTGAATTTTAGTGTGATAGTAAGTTACCTTAGCAGCGGTGACTGCTGTAGAGAACGCTGCTAGGAGAGACTGGTAGGAGGAGAGGTCTGATGCGTCTCTGGATTTCCTCCACATCCTCTCTGCTGCGCGAAGACCGGCCCTGGAGGTGTGCAGGGCATCGGACATCCACGGGCAGGGAGGAGATGACCGTGTGGGCCTAGAGACAAGAGGGCAGAGAGAGTTAAGTGATGTGGAGAGAGCTGTGAGCAGGGTGTCGGATGCAGAGTCGATGGAGAGTTGAGAGAAGGATTTGAGAGGGGGGAGGGAAGCAGTGACACAGGGAGCAAGAGAGGAGGGTGAGAGGGAGCAGAGGTTACGGCGGACAGAGACAGTGGGGGTGGGGGGAGGGGGGGGCGGTGTGGAACAAGAGGAAGAGAGAAAGAAATGAAGTGGTGATCAGAGGTATGGAGAGGGGTAACAGTGAGATCAGAGCAGGGGCTGTTCCTCTGGAAGACCAGGTCTAGGAGGTTGCCAGCCTTGTGGGTTGGGGGGGAGGGTTGGAGGGTGAGGTCAAAGGAGCGGAGAAGTGGTAGGAAGGCTGCAGACTGGGAGGCATCTAGATGGATGTTGAAGTTTCCCAGGAGGATCAGCGGGGTGCCGTCCTCTGGGAAGGAGCTGAGCAGGGTGTCGAGCTCATCGAGGAAGCACCCCAGGGGACCTGGAGGGCGATAAACAACTATAATGTACAGGTTAATAGGGTGGTTGATTAACAGAGTGGTATTCAAAACTAGTAATAGATATATCAGAGAGGGGGAGAACAGAGAATGACCATGAGGGGGAGAGTAGCAGACCAGTACCACCTCCGCGACCAGACGGCCGGGGGGTGTGAGAGAAGGAGAAGGAGGAGGAGAGGGCAGCGGGAGTGTGTGATCCGGTGTGATCCAGGTTTCGGTGAGGGCGAGAAACTGGAGGGACAGGAAGGATGCATGGCCGGAGATGAAGTCTGCTTTCCGTGTGGCAGACTGGCAGTTCCAGAGCCCCCCTGCGAAGGTGAAGTTCTCGCAGGGAGTCAGCGAAGGGTAGCGGAGGTTGGACGGGTTGCGTCGCCGTGGAGGGCCACGTCATCGGAAGCGGGTTCTAAAAGGAAGAGAGCAGACAGGGATAGGGAGAACACACATAAACTGTGACGGAGTGTCGCTCTTCCAGATGTCTTTTGAAATGGACACAGCTGATTGCAAGTGGTTAACAGCTGTGTGAGACACTTCGCAAGCACGGATAAATAAGTACTACCAGTTAAAAAGCACAATAACGCAAAACTAACAGCCTAGTCAATCTAACAAACAGCCAATCGTGGAACAAACACAAACTAGCAAAGCAAATAATATGATCAGCGTTCAATCTAACAATCTAACAGCCAATCGCGGAGCAAACACAAACTACCAATGCAAATAATGTGATCAGCGTTCAACGAGGTCTAATTAAAATCACGCAAACTGCGGCCAGTACGGTTTAAAACAGCTCTTGATGCGGAGGAAAGATGCAGCACTCTGATAAGTTAACGTGTAACTTCAGTCTATATAGTGTCGCTCTTCCAGACGTCTTTTGAAATGCACACAGCTGATTGCAAGTGGTTAACAGCTGTGTGAGACACTTCGCAAGCACGGATCAATAAGGACTACCAGTTAAAAAGTACAATAACACAAAACTAACAGCCTAGTCAATCTAACAATCTAGCAAACAGCCAATCGCGGAACAAACACAAACTAGCAAAGCAAATAATATGATCAGCGTTCAATCTAACAATCTAACAGCCAATCGCGGAACAAGCACAAACTACCAATGTAGATAATGTGATCAGCGTTCAACTAGGTCTAAGTCTAATTAAAATCACGCAAACAGCGGCCAGTACGCTTAAAAACGACACTACCTTACGCGGGACGGTTAAAACAGCTCTTGATGCGGAGGAAAGATGCAGCACTCAAGTTGTGGCTTGCACTTGGACCAAAGAGAGCATATAGACGTGAAAAACCAGGAGAAAAGACTGGGGAAAACTAATTTCTCACAGGAAATAACAGAATTTTACCGGACATGTCAATTCGCACGGGATTGCTTTAACCTGGGGTAATTTTTCCAGGACATTTAACAGGAGGTAAAAGACTCCGGAATCTTTACTGGCTTCAGACGGGACTAAAATAGCGGAGCTCCTCTGGTAATTATTACATTACCCCACCTCCCCCTGTAAAACTTATCCCGTCCGAATAGGGCTTTAGAAACTCTGTATTCAGCAGAAATCGTCACGAACCGTCTACCAATAAAGTTAAAACATAGAGGTTGTGATTTCCACTAATAGTTTGACTGCAGTAGCAACGAATGTCTCAGTTGAGCAAAAAAGGTCCCGCCGGCAGGACCTTCTACGCAAAGCAGTTAAAACCCACCTCAAACTGACGACGCTGAAGTTGGCTCCCGATTCGCAGCTCCCGATTCGGAATTGCCGGTCCACCTTAAATCGGTCACGAAAAGCGATTGTATGCTTTCACGGTCATCCTTCCGCTTTTTTCTCCACTAAATCTAATTGGCTCAACATTCTGATAGCCTAGTTATATATGTATAATGTATACATGTCACTGATTCTTGAGAGTTGGGACAAAACATGTCCTACATAGAAAAGTCTAATTTATATTAAAAATCAAGAAATTCATCATGATTTACATACTTACAAAGTTAAATCTAAAGGAACTGTGTATACCTATGTTATTTTTTAGCACATATTTTTATCTTTTTTGGGGAAATTTGTTTAAATGTATGGTCTGTGGTTAGAAGGTCCATGTTATTGTACTTGTCCTCAGCAAGAGGTCACAATATTGACCAGCCCAAAAAAACTTTAAAAAACTCTACAATTGTGAATACATATATATCAAATAAAAAAGAAGAGTTATAAATATATAAAACAATGCATGAAGTGAACGTCAAACAATATTTTCCGTAAAAATCTGCCTATCAAAGTTGTGTCCTCAGTTTCTGTCAACTCCGTCAGATTTTTTCATAAACGTCATTAATTCAGGAAATAGCATGGTCAGCTATATCCCTGAGGACCCCTTTTCATCTCCCTGCCTGTGCTGAATGCAACACTACCACACATGCTCTGGTAAGTTTTAAATTTTTTGATATTTTAGACAAACAATGTCAATATTCCTATGGTCACAGCTGGACTATGTCAACACCATCTCTCCGTTATGATACGTTTTTTTAAACCATAGTGGATTGAATTTAAGCATTTTAGTGAGGTTATTGAGACAGCTAGCAACTGAGGAAAAACTAGCTAGCTGCAGTGTACAATACATGTTTTGGAGGGAAAATACATGCCCTTACGTCAACTCCGTCAGACGTCAACTCCGTCAGGTTCTACGTCTGATGGAGTTGACGTGTAAGCTGACGGAGTTGACAAATCCACCTATAACCTCTTAATGTGCTAATATAATATTATTTATGAACATAGTAAAGGATTAAAATGTTATTTCAGGGTTTTATTTACACATAAATGTACATATATAGCATGCATTACATTATTTAACCATACTGTATAACCTACACTTCTGACTTGTAGAGCATGGGCAGGCTGTGGTCTGCTTATTATTGTGTAACTTTCCCAGCACTTATATATTAAATAAAAAAGCCAGTGTGTAGATTTTCGCAACATCTGGTTGTGAAACTGAATATTGTTGAATATCGCCCAGTTGAAGACATCATAGTGAAACCCCCCCCCCACCCACCCACCCACACATACATGCCACTTTAAAAAAGAAAATCATGATGAAGACCAAGCAAATGAACAACTGACACAGTATTGAATTGTCATCTCTCTGACACTTTTGATTTATCTTTCCAGTTAGTCACGGGACCCACACCAGAAAGGCACCAGAGGACCCACACAGGCTAAGAGGTGGAGACAGAGGACCTGAAGGAGAGGAAAAGTAGAGGAGGGAGTGGGGGGGGAACACAGGAGGAGAGGAAGAGGAGAAGAGGTGGATGAGAAAGAGGAGAGCAGGAAGTGGTGTAGGAGAGGTAGATGAAGACAGGGAGAGGAGGGCAAGGAGAGGAGGAGAAGGGCCCCTGCTCTCCATTATTGTTTTTTTGATAGTTGGAAACGGTGTAATTTATAATAGTTGGAAACGGTGTATGTACAGTATGTTTATTATAATTGAATTTACAGTATGTTCAATATAAGACGAGGAGTAGTTAGTTCTTCATCTATTGTCACCTCCATCTGTTTAAAAACACATTTGTTCGTTAATCAGCAATGCACACACATTTTTTGTCAACACCGTCAGTTTTTCATCAACACCGTCAGTTCTTCGTCAACACCGTCAGAAATGTATGTATGTTTTTGTTAATTTTTGAAAAAAATGTTTTTATTTCTTCAGTTTATGTTGTTTATGTAATAAAGGACCATCTGATCTACATCCTCTTATGTCTTATTTATTTAAGGAAATTGTTTTTATAATATTAAAATTAAAAACAAAGTTTGAAAATGCAGATATTTAGAAATCTGGGTTTTCAGAATAGTGTGAAATCACAACTTAAGTTTACATATTGTATTTTATTACATATCAGAGTAACTAAACACTATTACAACATACTTCAGAACTTTAGATTCTTGTTGGACTGGAAGAATTAAAATTGTATACTTTTTAGTGTGTCTGACAGAGTTGACACAAATCAAGTTCTAAAGGGAAACATGTTTATTTGTTAAAAATTAGTTTTTATTTAGAACCTGTTCCTTTACATGGTTAAATAGCTAAGACCTTTCTCTACAGAAATATATAACTCTAATGAATATAGTGTGCATTTAAAAAAAAAGATTTTTAAAACGTGTTTTGTCCCAACTCTCGAGAACTAGTGATATATATGAAATACCAAGTACTGTTATAGATCTGAAATGATTTGGATACTGCACCGTTTTAAATAATCGCACTCCAAACGTTATGAAACAATGCAATAATATTGGCATATTACAAAAAATGATAATAAATATCCAAAATTACAATGTATGAAACCTTTGACACTTGGGTATGACAGTACCTCTGACTACAGTTGGGTGAAATAATAACTGTAGCGTTTTCAAATGATCCCTCTTCAAACTTCCTATGTCCACCAATGTAAATCTACTGAAAAAGGTGATTATTTAAATAGGAATGTCTTGCCAATTTTGGAATGTCTTAAACTTTTGACATGTGGGTATTAGAGAAGAGGTCCTCCACCACCTCTGACTCGAGTTGGGTGAAATATTACTGTAGCATTTTCAAATAATCCCACTCCAAATTTTCTATGTAATCCAATGTAAATCTACTGAAAAAGGTGATTATTTAAATAGGAATTTCTTGCCAATTTTAGAACGTCTCAAACTTTTGACATGTGGGTATGAGAGAACAGGTCCTCCACCACCTCTGACTCGAGTTGGGTGAAATATTACTGTAGCATTTTCAAATAATCCCACTCCAAACTTTCTATGTAATCCAATGTAAATTTACTGAAAAAGGTGAAACTTTAAATAGGATTTTCTTGCCAATTTTAGAACGTCTCAAACTTTTGACACTTGGATATGAGAGAGGAAGAAGGTTCTATTTCATATTGTTCAATACGCCATGGTATGGGAGGAGATTGAATAGCAAATTAACCACCACTACGGGAGGAACCACGTCACGCCATAAATATGGCGCTTGTACGCCACACAGCCTTTTTTTGCCTCAGTTTGAGCTGAGACTGGTTTGTATGGTACCCTTTAGAATTTCTTGCCTCTCCCTATTGCCCGGAGCTACGTCCTGAACGGAGTATGCTTTCTGAGGCTTTCCCTCCCCAGCAACGCGGAATGACGGTTTGTTGCTGTTTGTTTGGCTACCGTTATTCGGTAGAGTTGTTACCTTTTGTTATGCAGTTCACTGCCGGTTTTCCTTGCAGAAGTAGATGGGGTTATGCAGATATCTTCTGATTGTATTTTGTCCTGTTGAGGCATTGAATTTTCTTTCTCCTTGTTGTTACTAAGAAAGGGAAAAGGGACAAGCCGGAAGTAGCCTCTGTGTCAGTGGACACACGCTACCTGAGGTTTTAGCGGCGTCTGGCGGCCCTTCCGTGCTACTGAGTCGGGCCTACTGCTAGCCACCTGCGCCAGCCTACTAGGCCTCTGCTTTGTTGGCTTAGCTAGCCGACACTATGCTGCCTGTGGTGTGTTGGAGGGATTTCCGCAGGATATGTCCTCCGCTACCCCCAGTAACCTTGCTATGGCGCCTACGTACCCGATGTCCTTCAGTGCTCAGCACCTTGGAGTCGGGGTACAAGCTCCAGTTCAACCACCCCCCCCCCCAGGGTTATCCCAAATCAGGAGAAACTGTCTACTGCGTGAACTCTCCTAGATGAGATTCTGGTGTTTCTGAAAAGGGAGCAATAACACCCCTGCCCTAGGCGGCAATGGGATTTATTTTACGTATTTCCCGGCACCTGAGATGGATGGGGTGAGATGGATGGGCTTCCACCCCATCTTAGGCCGGAGAGCGCTCAACTGCTTCCTAAAGCGCCTGCCCTTCCACATACTCTGTCGTTTCAGTCTCCCCCTACTGGTGGGAGACAGCGATTGATTCACTTCTGTGGCCCTGCCGGATGCATACTTCCATATCCCCATACACCGGGATCACCGGAAGTACCTCCGCTTTTCCTTCCAAGGCAAAGGGTACAATCACTCTGTCCTCTCCTTCGGCCTAGCCCTGGCCCCACACACTTTTTATGAAGTGCAGGGAGACACGCTGATCCCACTCTGTCACTAAGGGATTCCCATTGCGAACTACCTGGACGACTGGCTAATCTGCGATCCTTCAGAGGAGCAAGCCAGAAGGGATACAAGGTCAGTACTGGCCCACTTAGCCGGCTAGGGCCTGACCCTGAACAGGGGAAAAGAGCCACCTCACCCACTCCAGAGAGAGGGATTTCCTGGGCCCGGTTTTGGTCTCAATGTCCATGTAGGCCCCTCTGACCCAGAGAGGCAGCATGTATTTGATGGAGAGTCTGTCCCACTTTGCTGCAGCGCGGCAGGTGACAGTAAACATTAACCGGAGGTTGCTTGGCCTGATGGCTTCAGCGGCCCAGGTGGTGCCACTTGGGCTGCTGCATACGTGTCCACTACAGCGTTGGGCGGCAGCACAGGGAGTAGGCTCCTGTCGCTGCTGCCGCCCTGCTGTTGCTGTGCCGCTACTGCCGCTGCCCTGCTGCAACACCATGCGTCCTGCCCGGACCCCGCTCCACTGTCCTGCTCTACCGCTCCCGCTCATCCCCTGCTCCACCAAACCGGTTGTCCGTCTCCATAACCTTCCCTGGCTTCTCCTACTCCCACTGCTCCCCCGCAGCATCATACCTGGACTGTCTGTCATTCATGTTCTCCCTATGCTTCAGGAGTTTGGCCGAAGCATAATTTATTAGAGCTACGCGCTCTGTTGTCTGTCTTGCTCATCCAGTTCCGGCTTGGAACACTAACCACCTTTTGCCTTTCTCCCCATGCTCAGGACTACCCTGATCATAATAAAATATTGAGGTTTGGCATTCCTGTGTTCAAGTCGTGCATTTGGGTCCAGTCCACTTCCGGGGTCGCAACAGAACGAACTGGCTGAGAATGGACCCAGCCGACTTGGATCAGATCCGTCACGCCTTCGCCTGCCAGACCGCTGTCAGCGATCAACTGAGCCACTGCATGGATGACGTCTTGGAGACTCTGAAGAACCTTTCAGATCAAATGAGTCAGATATCGCCCCACCAACCTCTTCCGAGGATCCAAGCGGGTCCGGCTCCATCCTCTCCTGTTCAACACCCTGAGATCTACCGAGGGGATCTGGAGTAGTGTCGTGAATTCCTCCTTCAATGCGACATCGTGTTCCGCATTCAGCCCACCTCCTTCGCCACGGACACCAGCAAGATCGCGTTCATCATGAGCAGTTTGGGAGGGAGTGCCCGGGAGTGGGCCACGACGCTGTGGGAGAGCCAGCCGTCCGCCTGCTTCCACTTCGCCTACTTCACCACTGAGATGCGCCGCGTCTTTGACCATCCCGTCTGTGGGCGAAACGCTACCCAACGCCTCCTCCAGATGCGTCAGGGCAGCCGCAGTGTGGCCGAGATGGCGGTCCAATTCTGCACCCTGGTGGCCGAAGCAGGATAGAACGACACCGCCCTTGCTGCTTGCAAGCCCTTATTGAGGAGTTAAAGGACCAGTTGGCAACCCGTGATGAATCCAGTTCACTTAACAGTCTCATCAGCCTCGCCATCTCGGTCGACAATCGCCTCCGGGCCAGGGCCCGGGAGAGGAAGAAGGGCCAGCCACGCGTCCCATTCTCCACACTCCACGCCAGTTTCCTCTCTTCTCCCGGCAAAGATCCCGCCTCGACACCTGTTCCCACAGACGAAGAACCCATGCAGTTGGGCAAAGTCTCCATCGATGCTGAAGAACGTCGCCGGAGAATCCGCACCAACTCATGCATGTATTGTGGCAATCCCGACCATCATCTGGCTGCTTGTCCGACTCACCCAAAAGGCGAGGCTCGCCAGTAGGGTGTACTGGCGAGCCCTATCTCCAATTCAGCCCAGAACCGAGTCGAACTCAAAGCAACTCTCCTCTGGAAGAGTCAAGCCGCTTCATCATTCGCCCTGGTTGACTCCGGAGCCGACGCCAACTTCATTGACGCTACCTTTGTTAAAGAGTCCGGAATTCCTGTGGAATCCCTGTCCTCGCCAATCTCTGCACTCACTTTGGATGGAAGAAGTTTGGGACTAGTCACTGTGGAAGTAAGCTGTTTTGTGATACTGTTCTGTAGGCCCAAGAATTAATAATATTATATAAATAATTAAATAATACAGTCAAGATCTAGTGGAAAAGTACTGAGGGGGGGGGGGGGGGCGGGGTGTGAGAGTGCATGATAGCTCTCTGTCAGCAAGGACAGGGCATCAAGCACACCAGTCAAAACAGGAATGTTTTCCTCCTGTGTTCTATAACTAAGCTGATTAAAAGGAGGAAAGGTCACAAACAATTTTATTTGATAGATCAAGAGTGCCCCCAAGCGCATAGGGTAAGAACAGGTCATATAACATATTAATATTTTGCCTAATTTGTTATTGGATAAAATAAGATATTATGAAAAGGTGTTACCACATATCATTGGTGTATTAGCAACGTAAAGGAGGAGTTATGATATTGTAAAAACTAATGTTTGTTATTGTTCGGGGAATTCTGAATCCTCTGCGTAGGTTTGTGGTTTTCCCATGTTGAATCAACGTTTGACAATTTAATAAAAGATTAAACTTCTGCTATTTCCTTCATCTTTATCTTGAGAATTCTTCCACTCGAAAAACCCATCTCAAATTGAACTTAATAAGGAGGGAGTCAAAGGCTTCCCTCCGCATTTGGCGAGCCAGCAAGGACTCCAAGATCCCGGGAAGGATACAGGAGGGAACCAACGGCATGCGGTGTTTTTCTTCAAGTTAGAGACTGGTCAATAGTGAGAGGTAAGCAGACACCTTTTTCATAAAAAGTCTGCAGAGAAGAATTACCCGCACTCCGTTGGCCCCAAGTGTGGTCCTACACCGGTGACGGAGCTCCAGTGGGTGAGTGGATTAATTGATGTTGATTATACATAAGTTAATTTATCATTTAAATTAATAAGTAAATAGAGAGGATAAATAGGTAGAAAAATTATTGTGATGAAGTAGAAATAAGCAGAAGTGACTCTGAGTGTCAAGATCTCTGAGTGTGATATTTTGTGTTTTGAGCTCTGAGTGTGATATATTTTCTGAGATTTGAGCGCTGGGTGTGATATAAAGCTGAGAAAAAAGCTGAGCTTGAAAAAAAGCTGAATATGACAACACTGTGGGGGAGTACTGAACTCCAAGTTAGCTAACCAAAAACTCTGAGCAACTCTTGAGCAATATAGAGCAATTCCGGATTGTGGGTCGCGTAGAGGTTGTGTGTAAAGGGACGCCTTTCCCTTCAAAGTCTGCCACAAACGGTGAATAGAGTGAAGCAGTTGAAAGATACTGCCACTGCTATATTACGGTAGGGACAATTAGGGAAACAGTGTTGTGAGAAAATACTTTTTTTTTTTTTTTTTACTATTTTTTAAAAGTTATGTTGTGTGGCCAAATAATTTACTGTTGTTAATAATACTATAGTTATATTTTTTTGTAAATAGTACTATATGTATATACATATATCTCAATTAATCAAATTAGAACAAATAGATCCATTGCACGGGTTGTACAATCAAACTGAACATAATCGATTAAACAATACTGTAACAGGAGAACAATAGAAAAAAGATAAGGTGTGCTAACATTATATGATAATTTGTTGTATTTTGGATATGCTGTATATAATGCTGAAGGAAATTATGTAAATAACAGGGTTTTACTTAGATAGATAGTGCTCCACTAGAAAAGTGGAAATATTATGTGTCTGTTATTGTGTATGTTATTGTGGGAAAAGATACAGTGGGAGAATAATTAACATGAGAACAGTTATATGGAGTAAAATCTCTGTGCTGCCATTCAAGGATTGATAAATTCCTACCCAAGGCCATAGAAACGGGAGAAACATTTGAAATATGTTTAGACTGGTGGCCAGACGGAGCCGTTTGGCTGGAGTGTACCCCAGTGAGGGAATTGAGAACTGAAGAGGTAGAAGGGGAAGTTGAGCAGGGGCATTCAGGGGGAGGAGCCACACGAGTCACAGTCACTAAGTGGGAACTAACAGGATTAAAGGTATATTAAGAATAAATCAATTAAGAATAAATAAATAAATTATAAATTAATTAAGAAAAATCAATTAAGAAACAAAACCAATTAAGAAAAAATTATTTTTTGTTTTTATTGTTTATTATTTTATTTTATTTTTTATTTTAAAAAGAAAACATGGAGGCAAAGTTATTATAGTTGTAAGTTTTTCATTTAGTTTTTATTTTTATTTTTATTAGTTTTTAATTTCACTTTCTAATTTAGAGGGAGAGAAATTAAATATTGGTTTTGAATGTTTTAAATTACTCTATATGCAATCCAGATTTCAGATCGCAGATCAGGAAGAGGATCAGAAACTAAAACTAAAAAGAATTCATGATTCATTTTTATTTTTATTTCAGTTAATTTTGCACCACTACAGTTAGTTTTGTTTTAAAAGTAACTTTAATTTTTATTTTTATTTGAGTTAACTAAAATGTTTTTATTTTTTATTTTTTATTTTAGTTTCAGTTTTAGTTTCACTTTCAGTTAACTAGAATAAGCTTGCATGGGCTAAAGAAAAATAAGGATTTGAAAACACGGAAGGGCGAGACTTTAAAGACACCTCTCTCCTGCATGAGTGGATTATTTCAAACAGACTATGAGAAGACTATGAAAAAATGGGAAAAGTGGACAAGAGGTGGTCCCTTGGTATGGCCTAAGGAAGGTACTTTTGGACTTCAATACCTGCAATCAGTGGAAGCAATCTTGTGTAGTAAAAAGAGTAAGAACCGGAAAGGAAAGTTGCGAACTTACAGAGCACAGCTAAATCAATGGAAAAATTTGTCTTTCAGACGGAGAGCGACTGTGGAGAAGAAGGAGGGGCACCAGCCGAAAGTGAACCCCAGCCAGCAGCATCAGAGAGACCACAAGAAGGATGGTGGTGACCGTCGAATGGAGCTACAGGCGGCCTGTATCCCCTATTGAACAGCACTGGGGAACAAGAAGATTTGAGCCAGGGGCCTGAGACTACTGTGAGGATGAGACCAGAGTTGGTGAAAGTGAAAGGGACCCTGGAAGTAGAAGGTAATTTGGAAACCGTTTTAATAAGACCAAAAGGTACAGCAGCAGGCCCAGAGGAAGGAGAATCAGAGACAGCCCAAAGTAACAGCCAAGGAAACGAGGGAAATCCCGCAAATAGCACACCATTCCCACGCCTCCACACACCTCATGACGGGCCAGAGAATCAGGCAATGACAAGTTGCAAGAAAGAAACAGTCAAGTCGTCAGGGGCACGTGAATCTGAACGGAGCAGCAAGCTAGGATGTGCCACCAGATATCAACAGGCAATGGAAGAAGCAGAGGGAGGTGAGAAGTGAGAAGATGTGAGAATGTGAGAAGTGAGAAGAAGGTGTGAGAATGTGAGATGTGAGAAGAAGAAATGAAGAAGAAATGTGAGAAGAAGAAACGAAACCAAAAGGAGAAGCAAGAAGAGCTGGAAGAGACCCAAGGAGAGGAGAATATGACATCAAAGGAAAAGTGAAACTAAGGTCAACTGTCATTCCCAAAGATGAATCAAGCTCCTCTGATAGTGAAGAATCAGATGACAGTACAACAAGAAAGAAAAAGAAAGTGACAAAGGAAATGCTGAAACAAACCCTAAAGGAGGTGAAAAAAGCAGAACAAGCATTCCTGCGCGAAGGAGGGTACTCGCAGCAACGAGTTCAAGAATTGAAGCAGGTCTATGATATCAGTAGTGATATCCAGAACAGTGCCAGTAAAATCCTCAGGAAGAGAGGCAGAAGAAGGAGAGCACCTGCTCGATACAATCCAGGGGAAGAAGGAGACGAAGAGGATGAAGAAACCTTCCTGGCCCCATTGCAAGTCCTACCCCAACCAGGGAGACAACAGCCACTCACTAAGTACACCCCATGGTCATCAATGGACCCGGAGAACATGGTTAAGGATTTACCAAGAATAACAGATGGAGCAGGGCCATGGATGGGAGATGTTAAGAAGATATGTGATCCATGATTTTATCAACAGAATGCAGGAGACATGGAAAACAAACATGGGACAGACATTTGATGCATCACAAGGAACATCGACAATGTTCTTTCACATGTTGTGTAAAGCATTGCCCGAACCAGTAATAAAGGCCCTAAGCAAGGGGGCTTCCCCAGGAGAATTGGGATAAACAAAGAGCCCATCTTGTCCACCACATGAAGCTGCACAGAGAAAGTATGAAGACCTCAGAAGGGCAGAATAAATCCCTAAAGAAGAAACTGTTACTTCTCCAGATAGCCGACAGGGAGAAAGAAGATCAGGGAATTCAAGCAGCAGTGATAACCCAGCAGATACAGGCACCCCCACCCTCACAATAAGTCCAAGGAGGACAGGGCCCATCCATCGAATGGGCTGGACCAAATTTCCAAAGGCCAGTGTTCCATGGACGAACCAGGGCCAGTGGCAGCAGAAAGACTGCTGGAGATGCGGAAAGATGGGACACTGGGCCAGGAACTGTCACAGAGGAAGAGGAAGAGGATTCCAATCAAGAGGCCGCATGAACCAAGGAGCAAACCCTGGGTGGTGGCCATCGTACCCGCCAATGCCATCATATCAAGGACCCGAGAACCAGATAGCGATGAGCCCACAGCAAAACATGTATGAGCAGCCACAGCAGCCACAACAACAATGGGGAATGAGTCCCTAACAGAATCCCCTTCAATAGGGATGCCTTGAGAATCCTACACCCCTAGGAGCAGAGGGAGAGTGTGAAGCAAAGGAAATGCTAATTATAACATCCAGCTGTGCCACAAATTAACCACAAATTGATATTCTCATAAGCAACTTTTTAATAGATACAGGGGGCAACAGTACACTTATCAGAGACTGCCTCAAGGATATGTAGAATCCCCTAGCCTATTCAATCAAATGGTCAGAAATGACCTAGCGGACTTTGCGCCAAAGGGGGGAAGCACTCTCATCCAGTACGTGGACGACCTTCTCCTATGCAGCCCAAGAAATGCAGAGATGAAAGAAATGCAGAGATTCTTAGGAATGACGGGGTACTGCAAAAAGAGGACTCCAGAGAAAGGGCCGGCAGCAGCCGCCTTTGCAGTAGAGAAGGCAAGCAACGCCAATAACGGCAGGGCATGAAGTTACCCTGTATGTGTCACATGCAGTAGAAGCACTACTCAGTAGAGGGAAATCGTCCTTAACTTATCGGAGAGTATCAGGATACGAGATCCTACTCACACAGCCAGGATTGACCATTATCAGATGCAAAGCTGCAAACCCAGCGGAATTAATGATGACCCCAGAAGAAGGTCAACCACATGAATGTGAAAGAGTGGTGGAAGCAGAAGCAAGGGCAAGAGAAGACTTACAATAAGAACCACTGATGGCTCCGGACCACGTGCTTTTTGTGGACGGTTCGTCATCCATTGATCCCCGCACAGGAAAAAGGAGAGCCGGATATGCTAGTACAACAAGAAGGACCATGGACATATCAAACGATCGAAGAATCAGCTCTAAGCCCAGGGACAAGTGCCTAACAAGCAGAACTGGTAGCCCTAGCAAGAGTCTGTAGAAGGGGTACAGGACACACCGTTAATATCTACTGTGACTCAGCGTATGCTTGTGGGTTATATAGTACACATTTTGGGGAATATATGCAAGACGAGGGTTTCTCACTGCAGGGGGAAACCGTATAAAAAACATTTTTGAGGTAAAAGAACTGTTGGAGGTCATGAAACAACCCGTAAAAATTATAATTATAAAGTGCGGAGCACATACAGGCGGAATAGACCTTGTGTCAGCAGGAAACGATTAGATAAATCTACAGGAATATGGCGGCAATGTACAGGGAAAGCAGGGAAAGCAATTGCACCAAGCGCAGTAATAGAGGTCATTTGCAGAGCTGCCCATGGTGTTGGCCACTCTGCAAGGGGGGAGATGATGAGAGAAATACAGAAACATTGGTTTATACTAGCATGATATCAAGATGGGTAGAAGCATTCCCCACTGCGCATGCGGATTCTAAAACTGTAGCTAAAGCCTTGGCAAGAGAAATTTTCCCCAGATTCGGGGTCTGTCAGACCCTGAGCAGTGACAATGGTTCTAAAAACTAGTTTTAAATAAAAAAATTTTTTTTTAAATAAAATAGTCAGAATAGATTTATCCATTTGACACCCCATGATCACACATATTACATACACTGACTACATGAAGAAAAGAACAACTCAAAGGGGACATAATAAAGCCCCAACTGACTAAAGTCCCTTAGCCCTCTATGGCATGAATTTTTATTTTGGGGGGAAAAAAATATTTCACCCCATTTTTTGGGAGCTTGGGGGTCCCTGATAATATATCCATCATAAAATTTGTCCCCCCCACCCACCCCAACCAGATATTGGTTTGTTGCCTCAGGGCAACAATGTGCTACGAGGGTACTGAAACACCAAGGTTTTCTATAGTACATATGATAAGTGGAATAAGGAAAACAAGCAATATATCCATTAGAAAAAGTTTTATTTTGACAAACGTCAACCACAAATGGTTCCAACCAATCACAATAAGAAGCTTTAAAATCAAAACATCAAACAATCAAATAAACAAACTCCTACTAATTACAACTAACACCGATCAGATTTCATATAAACATATAAACCAACGTCCAAATGACTGTCTGTGTGTGTGTGAGAGTGTGTGTGTGTGTGTTTCAGTGTGTCTGAATGTGTGTTTGTGTGGGTTATTGTTTGAATCAGTGTTTCTCTTTTTGACAAAGCACACTCTGATTTCCTAGTCTGTGTGGAACCTCAGGAAGCAGTTGCTGGTGGAAGTGAAACAGAGGTGGACATCACATTTCCGGCACTTGGCTTTAGGTGTACCTGTGCACCCTGGTACCTTGCATCTCCCCTTCTTTTCAGCCATAATCATCCAGTGGGCTGTGGCATCCAGGCGCACATCAGGGACTGGAATTGGAGCAGCGGGTCCTTTTCTCCTCTTCTCCTCATACTCACCAGCAATTGTGGAACTGGGACGACCTTTCTTGCGCTCCAGACTCTTTCCACTTTTGCATAGGCCTTCAGCGATGTATGACTTGAAGGTATACAGCTTCATTTGTTCCTTCTTTATCATGCCAGTGCCTTCACAATCTCTTCGGTAGAGCAGCCAGGTGGTCACGATGATCATATCCAGGAAGTGGAACACCAGCCGGTGGTACCACTTCTTTGATCTGATTTTGTTCCGGTACAGTGCAATCAGTGAGTCAAGCAGATCCACCCCACCCATATTCTTGTTGTATTCCTTCACCACAGCAGGGCAGGGGACTTTGATGATCATCTTTCGCTTGCGATCCCACCTGTCAACCTCTGTGACTGGGTGGGCTCCAGTGTAATCACTCAGAAGGGTCACTGAGCGGTTATCGTACCACTTCACAACGTGCAAGGTGGTTTCTCCAACCATGGCCATCTTCTGTTCAAAAGATCCACGTCCTGCTCTCTTCAGCTCAGCATCGCACATCAAGTTGACGCCTGGTAGTCTGTTGCCACGAACAGTACCAGTGCAGTGAATTCCCTGCTGAGCCAGTGTGAGCACAAGAGGGACACTCGTAAACCAGTTGTCGAAGATGAGCTTGTAGTTCTCTTGCTTGGGTATAGGCTGGGCGAGGCGGAGGACAACGTTGCCACTTGCTCCCACATCTGCTAGCTCAGGGGGTTGTACAACTCTCCCTGTGTAGATTTCTAAGTTGTGTGGGACACCATCAGAGCCAGCCAAGATGAGTATCTTGTAGCCCCATTTCTTTGGTTTTGATGGCAGGTATTGCTTCAGTCTACTTCTTCCCTTGAATGGGACCATCTGCTCATCAACAGCCAGCTTCTCACCCATTGGGATCATCTTGAGCTTTGAGGTGAGATGAGTAACCAGTGGTCGGATCTTGTGGAGTGGATCTGCATTTTCCTCCTGTCTGTCTTCATTGTTGTTGAAGTGCAGGGATTTTTTGATGGCCTCCCATCTATTCAGTGTCATGGTGTCAGCTACTTGGGACACTCGGCAGGCTTTGTTCCAAAACATGCGGGTGCCTGGTAAACCAAACAACGACATGTACACCACAGTACCCAGGAACTGCTCCAATTCTTTTGTAGTGAGATTAAGGGGCTTGTTTGCGTTACATTGTATCGCATATAGATTTGACTCCCCTACAATAACTTCCAGGATGTCTTCAGAGAAAAACTGCCTGAAGTACTGGAGGGGGGACATGATATCATCAGATCTTGAAAGCAGGCCCTGCCATTCTGGGTAAGCATTGAAGTATGCATTGTGGGGTGTTCTCCACCGGGGTAGGCGTGGAACATCAACCTCTGCTACATCTTCATCTTCATCCTCAGACTCAGTCTCATTGTCAACAGACAATTGAAGCTCTAGAAAGCAGGAAGCACAAATTTGAAAGTGTCATATACCCTTCTTCATCCACTGACACGCATGCAAACACACACACACACACACACACACGTTACTTTGCTGACTGACCCCTAACTGACCCCTGACCTCCTAACTGTCTCTCAAACCTGATTCGGGGATCCACTCATCCTGACTCTCTTCAAGCTCACTGTCCTCATTGTCACTCTCCTCAAGCTCACTGTCCTCGCTGTCAGCGGGAATGACCCTAACTGCTCGATCATGTTCCTTCCGCCCATAAAATGTTCTTGTGTCCATTTCCTGTAAGTATCAATAGATAGTAAAGTAAAACATTGGCTGTGTTCGGAATTCACTCCCTCCCTATACACTACTTAGGGAATCTACATAGGGCACTAGATAGGGATTCACTGGTGGAAAATAAGGAGGTGATTTCGGACACTACATAGTCTGAATAGGTTACTTAGCAACGCGCAACGCTTGCGTGACAGCGGTCACCGGCTTGGTGAGAAAGCATGCAAGAAACGGTAAAAAAGTTAATTTTTTTATTTAGAACAAGGGTTTTGTTGTCTCGTTGTAGGTAGATAGGTACGTTAGGTAACTAGGTACCTTTTCCATTAAACAGTAATAATTGTTAAATAAAAAAAATAGCTAACACTTTGTAATATATTTAATCTACCGCGTTTATTTATATTTCGGTTATAAAGCCGATTAAACTGATTTAATATAGGCTACAAGATGAAACTTGCATTTATATTTACATTTGTAGACGAGCGCAGGCTCAGCCATCGCCATCTTGACAAAAAAAAAATCTCCGGTCATGTAGTGTACATCATTTGTACCCTACATTTTGTGGTGCATTGTGGGGGATATTGAGTGGACTATTTAGGGTGTCAAATTGACATTTTGAATTTTGGACACCCTACAAAATGGCCGATACCCTACAAAATGGCCGATACCCTAAATAGTGCACAATATAGTGAATAGATTCCGAACACAGCCCTAGACTATGGTCATAATTATGCATCCAAGCACATCTCCACACTTTAGCATGATATTGCCCTAACTGCGCAATGTTGCCCTGAGGCAACGAACCAAAAAACACAGTTTTAGTATATAAATAAAAACAAAATAAGTCTTAAACAATCAAACATGCTTCATTACATACTCATGCACAGGCATATATTTTTTTTATATAAAGTTATTTCAATTTAAACATGTTAAAAAGTGATATTTATCTTACCAATTGGTGGCACCAATCCCATGCGGCTTTGCTTCCTGAAAGGACTGCTCCACCCCCAGACAAAAGGTCACACCCACTTCAGCCCCTCATTTCATTGGACACAGACATATCAGGTGATATTATATATTTTTTTATTTTTTATTTTTTATTAAAGGGGCAGTGTGAGGTCCAAAAAGGTAGTTTGTTGCCTGAGGGCAACACCATGCCATAGAGGGTTAGGATAGATTAAACAGACACATAAATAGATTAAGGAAAAGGGTGAAGAAGGTGACGCCTGAGTGAAGTGCTACTAACCTCTCCTCAGGCTTCTTAGAATATGGGCTCCTAAGAAGAGGAAGAAGACATTACAAGTATAATCCAATTCTTTTTATATAATCTTTGTATAATTATAGCGAATCAAATGATCATTAAAAATCATTAAATACAGTAGCTTTTTGATTAACGTTTGATATTTTTGATTAACTTTTGATATTTTTGATTAAATTTTTGATATTTTTGATTAAATTTTTGATATTTTTGATATTCTTATTATTTACTGTTTGATAGATCATCTGTTAATTGTTAATTAGAGGAAATATTAACTTAGGTAAATTATGCATGAAACTAATCAACTACAAATGTTTATTTTTATCATACAATACTAATGTCATAACATAACCCCACCACCAGGCGAAGTATCAACAAGAGAGTGTGAGACCGAATGGTCTCAAAGGGGGGAATGTGGAAGTAAGCTGTTTTGTGATACTGTTCTGTAGGCCCAAGAATTAATAATATTATATAAATAATTAAATAATACAGTCAAGATCTAGTGGAAAAGTACTGAGGGGGGGGGGGGGGGGGGTGTGAGAGTGCATGATAGCTCTCTGTCAGCAAGGACAGGGCATCCAGCACACCAGTCAAAACAGGAATGTTTTCCTCCTGTGTTCTATAACTAAGCTGATTAAAAGGAGGAAAGGTCGCAAACTATTTTATTTGATAGATCAAGAGTGCCCCCAAGCGCATAGGGTAAGAACAGGTCATATAACATATTAATTTTTTGCCTAATTTGTTATTGGATAAAATAAGATATTATGAAAAGGTGTTACCACATATCATTGGTGTATTAGCAACGTAAAGGAGGAGTTATGATATTGTAAAAACTAATGTTTGTTATTGTTCGGGGAATTCTGAATCCTCTGCGTAGGTTTGTGGTTTTCCCATGTTGAATCAACGTTTGACAATTTAATAAAAGATTAAACTTCTGCTATTTCCTTCATCTTTATCTTGAGAATTCTTCCACTCAAAAAACCCATCTCAAATTGAACTTAATAAGGAGGGAGTCAAAGGCTTCCCTCCGCATCACTCAGTCCACCGTTCCCCTCCAGCTAGTGCTGTCCGGTAACTACCATGAAACAATCCAGTTCTACCTAATCCATTCCAGGCAATCTCCATTGGTCCTCGGTCAAACCTGGTTACGCCTCCATAATCCCCACATCAACTGGCGTTCCGGCCAGGTTCAGGACTGGAGCGCCCACTGTCTACCTAACTGTCTGCGGTTGGCCCTGCCCCCTCCGGGGGTTAAGAGGGCCACTCCTAACCATCCCGAACCTGACTTAACCTGTGTTCCTAACCACTATCATGATCTGTCCCAGGTGTTTAGCAAATCACGTGCTGTATCCTTGCCCCCTCACAGACCCTATGACTGCTGGCAGGAGCCAAACTACCCTCCGGCCGCCTCTACAGTCTGTCGGGGCCTGAAAAGGCTGCAATGGAAACCTACACTCATTGGCTTCAGGTATCATCTGACCTTCCTCATCCCCGGTGGGGGCGTGGTTCTTCTTCGTGGCAAAGAAGGACGGGTCGCTCCGACCCTGTATCGATTACCGAGGCCTGAATGAAGTCACAATACGCAATAAATATCCTCTCCCTTTAATTAATTCTGCTTTCGAACCCTTACATGACTCCACCATCTTCACTAAGCTCGACCTCCGCAATGCGTACCACCTGGTCCGGATCCGCGAGGGGGACGATTGGAAGACGGCGTTCAACACCCCTCTCGGCCACTTCGAGTATTTGGTGGTCCCGTTCGGGTTGACTAACGCCCCAGCCATATTCCAGTCAATGGTGAACGATGTCCTACGAGATCTACTAGGACGGTCAGTATTCGTTTACATTGACGATATCCTCATCTTTTCAAAAACCCCACAGGAACACATCATACATGTTCGCCAGGTTCTCCAAAGGCTTTTGGAGAACCAACTATTCGTCAAAGCCGAAAAATGCAGTTTTCACACCTGATCTGTACCCTTCCTGGGCTTCATAATTGAGGAGGGGAGAATCCGGGCGGGCCCAGCGAAGATCCAAGTTGTGACAGAATGGCCCCAACCGGCCACACGTAAGCACCTCCAGCAATTCCTTGGCTTTGCCAATTTCTACCGCAGATTCATCCGGAACTACAGTGTGGCAGCTGCCCCCCTTACAAAACCTACCTCAACCTTAATCCCCTTCCGTTGGAATTCCGAGGCTCAACAGGCATTCGATCTCCTGAAAACCCGGTTTTCCACGGCCCCCATCCTCTGTCATCCTGAACCGGATCGCCAGTTCGTCGTGGAGGTGGACGCCTCCGACACTGGCGTAGGGGCCATTCTGTCACAGTGATCCATCCAGGACAACAAGCTTGCGCCTACTTCTCCCGGAGACTCACCCCTGCTGAGCGTAATTACGACGTCGGGGATCGGGAGCTACTTGCGATCAAGCTCGCCTTGGAGGAGTGGCGACATTGGCTGGAGGGGGCAGGTAAACCTTTTGTTGTCCTGACTGACCATCACAACCTGCTTTATATTAAGTCTGCCAAAAGACTTAACTCCCGTCAGGCCCGATGGTCTTTATTCTTTAATAGTTTTAATTTTACTGTAACCTTCCGTCCTGGCTCCCGCAATGTCAAACCTGATGCTCTGTCACGGGTTTTCTCCCCCCTAGTCAGACCTGCTGATCCCGAGCCCATACTACCGGCTTCCTGTGTCGTGGCTGCGGTCTCCTGGAAAATCGAGGAGGTCGTGAAGGCCGCCCAGGCCACCCATCCGGATCTCCGCAGTAACCCTAATACCACCTTGTTTGTTCCCGACTCCGCCCGCTCTCAGGTCCTCCAGTGGGTCCACGCCTCCCGCCTGGCCTGTCACCCAGGGATCGCCAGGACCACCGCCCTGGTCAGGAGGAGCTTTTGGTGGCCCACCCTTAAGGGGGATACCCGTGCCTATGTCCTCACCTGTCCAGTGTGCGCCAGGAGCAAGGCATCCCACCAGCCTCCCGCTGGTCTCCTCCACCCCCGTAACAACATTGGTGGACATAGGAAGTTTGAAGAGGGATTATTTGAAAATGCTACAGTAATATTTCACCCAACTCAAGTCAGATGTAGGGGAGGACCTGTTCTCTAATACCCACATGTCAAAAGTTTGAGACGTTCTAAAATTGGCAAGAAATTCCTATTTAAATAATCACCTTTTTCAGTAGATTTACATTGGTGGACATAGGAAGTTTGAAGAGGGATTATTTGAAAATGCTACAGTAATATTTCACCCAACTCGAGTCAGATATAAGGGAGGACCTGTTCCCTAATATCCAAGTGTCAAAAGTTTGAGACGTTCTAATATTGGCAAGAAAATTCTATTCAAATCTTCACCTTTTTCAGTAGATTTACATTGGATTACATAGAAAGTTTGGAGTGGGATTATTTGAAAATGCTACAGTAATATTTCACCCAACTCGAGTCAGAGGTGGTGGAGGACCTCTTCTCTCATACCCAAGTGTCAAAAGTTTGAGACGTTCTAAAATTGGCAAGAAAATCCTATTTAAAATTTCACCTTTTTCAGTAGATTTACATTGGATTACATAGAAAGTTTGAAGAGGGATTATTTGAAAATGCTGTAGGTACTGTCATACCCTAGTGTCAAAGGTTTCATACATTGTAATTTTGGATATTTATTATCATTTTTTGTAATATGCCAATATTATTGTATTGTTTCATAAAGTTTGGAGTGCGATTATTTCAAAACGGTGCAGTATCCAAATAATTTCAGATGTATAACAGTACCTGGTATTTCATATATATATATACAGATCCTTTCCAAAACATTTGAATATCATGGAAAAGTTTTTTTTTTTTCCATAATTCCATTCAAAAAGTGAAACTTTCATTGATTATAGATTCATTACACACAAAGTGAAATATTTCTAGCCTTTATTTGTTTCATTTTTCATAATTTTGGCTTATATATATATAACTAGGCTATCAGAATGTTGAGCCAATTAGATGAAAGCATACAATCGCTTTTCGCGACCGATTTAAGGTGGCCCGGCAATTTTGAATCGGGAGCTGCAAATCGGGAGCCAACTTCAGCGTCGTCTCAAACTGAACCTAATGAGGAGATAGTAAAGACTTACCTCCGCACCTAAAAATGAACCTTGTGTTTTGTAGCTTGTTTTACATGTGCTTTTACCAGAAGGGGAGTGGACCACTCCAACACGGAGTAAAGCTACATAACAGCTTGAGCTAGCTTGGTTCTGTTCTATCACAGTCCAACATAGCCTTTAAATATGGAACATTGTGGGAGTGAATTACGAAGTTAAAGTCAGTTAACAAACATTGACTAAACTAACAAATGATGCAGCGGTTATGTAGGGGTCATCTTGAGATTTGCAAATCTAAAACGGATAGCTAGCTATCTGTTTCCTTATGTAAAAGCTATGTTGGAACCAAGCTAGCTCAAGCTGTTGTTTTGCTCCTTCTTGGAATGCAAGTCGACTTCTACTCCCCTTCTGGTGAAAGAGCACTCAAACAACAAGCTAGCGGGCAGAGGGTGGGATATGATCAGCGCATCTGGAAAACAGCTGGAAACAAAAGAACCAGGAGGTGCAGTTCTAGTGCGGTCAGCTTCAAGACTCACATTAAACATATAGAATTGATATAGAAGATTAAGATAAAACCCAGAGTTCCCCCTTTAACCCAAGAACTGAAAAACAACCAAGAAACCTTTTTAAAATTACCCTTTTCTAAAATTAGAAACAAAAAAACCCCACATGCCAAAGCAGGGGGAAAATCCCACACCAGCAACGCAACAGCAGCCATTAAGAAAAATGGTCTAATGAGCAGCAATGGTGATTAGAATTCACCCTTCGCTAAATCCCTCCTCCAAACGGTGATAGTCATCGATATCATAGCCTAGAAATCGTTACTAGGCAGTGGACCTACGTCAAGCTTTCCTAGTTGTAGGCTACTTGTCATCGTGGTCAAACGGTGCAACTGGGGAATGTACAAAACTGACACTCCTTATCCAAAGAGTTTGGAGGAGGATGTAATTTTTTTCCCGTTTCCAAAACCCAAATCAAACAAGAAAAAGTGTAGGCTGTGGATAAAACTGTGGGCGACCTCATTCATAATTGAACCCCTGGAAGATTACGAAGCACACCTATGTTTGCTTCAAGGAAAAAAGCTAGGTAACATAACGTTACCCATATCTTTTATGTTTATAGCTACCATAACTGAAAAAAGAAATTACCTAAACAATGGTAGCCAAATTACTTAAATATATCAAAATAAAAATCTATATAAACTGTTTTCAATGGTCTAACAATGCAACATTAATCACCTCTTTTAGCTTTGATTATCCTTAACGGACGTCAGCTGTTATAGCTACTGTTTAGCTGTATCTAAAAAGGGACACAATAAATTAAACTTTAAAAGAAGGAAAGGAAATCACTGGTCTCTAACAAACATGTTATCCCCGCACTTTGTTCATGGGAATTTAAGTCCTGAGTACCCAAACACTGTTGCTGCTGTCTGTGCGACTACTGCTGCTGATAGTGGAGCTGCAGTTACATGAAGAACACCTCCAACTAAAAGGTTGGTCAGCTAAAAACATGAATAATGTACAAACCCCAATTCCAAAAAAGTTGGGACAGTATGTAAAATGCACATAGAAGCAGAAAGCAGTGATTTGTAAATTATCTTTTACATATATTTAATTGAAATCAGTACAAAGAAAAGATATTTAATGTTTTACCTTATCAACTTTATTGATTTTTGAAAATATACGCTAATTCCGATTTGGATGCCTGCAACACGTTCCAAAAATGTTGGGACATGGGCAAAACAAAGACTGGGAAGTTCAAAACATCACTGATATGCAGTAGATATGGATGGATCACTTGAAGGGTTGTTTCTCCTGACTTATTTTTCCATAGAGTTCAATAAGAAAATGAGTCAGGAGAAACAACATTCTGTCCCAACTTTTTTGGAATTGGGGTTTGTAAATAAGTAAAGCATTTAGTGTATTTAGAGTAGACTCACTATCATTATCATGAACTTACCTCCCAGCTACAATTTTGATGCCTAAGGTTGGAATCTACTGTTGTGTAACCCACCATGAGGTAATCTACCTCACGATATCCAGTACAAAAAAAATTACATATAATTAGTGATGGGTATCGAGAACCGGTATTAAACTGGTACTGGCTCATGATTGGTCAGGATAAGCTCCTGGACAAACGGTGCTGCTATCGATATTTTAACGTAATTCACTTTAATTCATTCTAACATAGCTGGCAGGCATTTTCAAATTACCTACCGTAAAATAGATAAATACAACAAGTAAACGCACTCACTTTTGAAAATTACCAAATGTTACTGAACTTAAAACTTTACCATAAAATACAAAACAATACTCTTCCTCAGATCATTAACAACCTATTGCCACGTCATTCCAATAACCGACAACAAAGACAAACCCGTTCCATTACAAACGCATTAAATCCACTTCAAAGATACAAAAACAATTTTGGTCAAAAATCGTTTTTCAATAGAAACACAGAATCATGGAATAATTTACCATTAAATATAAGGACAAATATACATTCTAACAACTTTAAAAAACAGCTCAAATCTCATCTTATAAATAACCAAATCTGTCAACACTAGACTATAATTAATTTCAGATCACGCTGTGTCTGCTCCATAAACACTCACTTTATTATTATTATTATTATTATTATTTTTCATTGTTTCTACATATTTCTTTCTGAAATTTCTCACATTTTAATTACTGTACATCTATAGATTTTATAGATTTTTTACCCCTGTCTTTGTTATTTTTTCCTCATTTTCTGTTCATCTCAATTTATTTTCTTTTTCTTTTTTTCTTTCCCTATGCTGTAGGACAGGGAACCCTCTGTAAAACAGTAATGTACTGAGTAGGGCCCAAAGATGTTAGGACTTTTATGTACTAATATCTTTTTTCCCTGTATAAAAAATAAAATTGAAAATTGAAATTGAAAATATATGTTTCTAATCGGGTCCTAATGATGACAAGTTTTTTTTCCTTCTAATGCTGACGAGTTGCACGCATCAGGCGATTACGTTCAACGTTGTCTGTTTACATCCTGTACACTCCAGTCATGTGGCACTGATGGCAGACAGGTTAAGACGTTCAAAAGTGTGGGCCCACTTTACCACAGTAAACGTAAACACAGCAAAAATGCAATATATGTAAAAAAAAAAAAATGTTTGTGTAAGTGGAGTAATACTAGCAATCTAATGAAACACTTAAAAATACAACATGCCATAAATCTGAAGCAGTGCAGTGTATTTGACTGCTTGAGCAAAGCGGCCGCTGTACCATTCTCCTCAGTGCAACCCTCGATCCGGCTCCGAAGCTGATGCGATTCCCCAAAATAACGTGACTGTCTGGACCTCATCAAGTCAATATAAATAAGATAAAACAAGTCCATAGTTATTAACTTCGGATTATAACACCGTCAGCATTTACTCGATGACCAGCCACATAGTAACAGCGCTGGACAACGATGTGTTGTATGTTAAATGTGTCATGGTTTGTGATCCTTTTTCCCTTGCGGTCGGTTTCCTTGGTAGCCACGCGAGGGCACTGCCCTTTTAATGGATGTTTGCTCCGCCCCGTCTTGATTGCAGAGTTTCTCTCAGCATCTCACCTGTGCGTGGTTACCCTGGAGCTATTTAAGCCCATGTTTTCCTCCGTTCTGGGCTTTGATATTAATTTGTATTGTCTGGCATTATTTGCATTATTTTGTGTGCAGTATTATTTTGCCCTTTGATTGCTTAGCCAGTACGATTCGGTCTAGGTTTTTTAGGAGACCATTTCTGCTCCAGAGTGTTTTATTGGAGTAATGCGGGACTTGCCTTTGTGGATATATTAGGACTTTTCCCCCCTGGCTTTTGTTTGTCTCCGCTTCCTGGTCTTTCCTTGCTTCCGTTGCCTAGACCTTTTGCCTTCTCTGTCTCTCCCTCCTCTCTCTGTCTGCTTTCTTTCGTGAAAGCGAGAGGAGTCTCCGGTGCAGCTCTCCTGTTTCGTCCTTTTTACCTGCGGGACGATTGTGTTCGGAACTGTAGTTCTGTTCCGTCATTCGGTACATGTCTTCCTATAGGGAAGACTGGGCAATGTTCTGGACATGTTTGTGTGTGACTGCGAGTCTCTGAAAGTAGCCTTGGAACATTAGCTCTCTTTTTGCCTCATTACATTCCCCTTTACTGAGAGGCTAGGGCGTGTATTTTCTACTAAGCTTGTGTTAGTCTTATAGCCGGTAAATGTCCGGTGCACCTCTCCTGTTCGTCCTTCGGGTACCTGTCTCCATACATGGAGCTTTTGGCGATTTTGGTTCGGAACTGTAGTTCTGTTTCGTCACTCGGTACATGTCTTCCTATAGGGAAGACTGGGAGATGTTGTGGACATGTTTGTGTGTGACTGCGAGTCTGAGAGTAGCCTTGGAACGTAAGATCTCTATTCCTTTCACCTCCTCGTATACTATCTCGTATTATTTTGCAGGGTTTGTTGGTTGTGTTTTATTTGTACCATTTATGCTACTCGCCTGTTCTTATGCGTCTCGTTACTGAGGCAGGGCGTTTATTATTGCTGGCTCTTTAGTTACTTAGCTCGTAGAGGTATGGGACCGCAGATCTCTGCTCTATTCACCTGTAAAATGTTTCTCTCTCCTGGGAGATCGGGCGTTCGTGCTTTTACTGAGTTACTTAGCTCGTAGAAGTATAGGGTAGCAGTTCTTTGTTCCATTAACCATATTTGGTTTTCTTACTGAGAAACCTGGCGTTTGCGCTTCTACTCATTGGTATGTGACAGTGAGCCGGTTAGTAGCTTTGGTACATGTGTTCCTGGTCTTGTCTCCCTCCCTTAACTGCAGGGTTTCCTGTCTTAGTGGCCTTGTGCTTAATGAATCCCCCTTGCTGCGTTTGGCTCTTCCTACCTCACACGTCACGCCACCATTACTAAATGACCTGGAACGACGACAGTATTCAAGTTTTGTTGCTCCAGACATTCCCTGTTACCTGTTCATAATGTACATGGAATATCTTTCCAGAAAAGTAATTTAAATTACCGTGTCCCCCTAAGTTTGATTTTGGTTAACTTACATGTTAAAATCGAAATTTCGCCCGTCAATATCTCAGCCGTTTTAGCATCAATTACCAAGCCACTTGGCAGATCAACTCATCTCATCAATATCTCAACATAAAACAAGTATGGCAAAGATTTGTTAAGCTGTTTTCATACAATTAAGTACATAATAAAATTAGCATTTAGATTAAAGGAGCTATATGTAACATTCACACCGAGCGTTTAAAATGGGTACTGCAGTCCAAATTCACAGTATTGGAGAGAGTTGTCTCCGCCTGCCCTCTCCTCCCCAGACTCGAAGCTCACGCGGGTTGCCAGGTTGCGGACCTTGAACGAACACGAGTGCAAGACGAGCCGAGCGCAACATTATATTTTGAGACAAGCTTATTCTATTTTGACAATGACAAGCGAAGACGAGTCCTACACTGTAAGTTGATTAGCTAATGTATACGTTTGCAATTTATTTATTGTTTGCAAATTATAAACAAACTCATGTGGATTTTTTATAACTCTGTCAATGTTAGCTAGATGCATGGCTGGCTATGTTTACGGTCACACAGATATAAGCTAACATTAGTGGTATGTTTAGCTAGTAACTATATACATATATATATTTAAATCTTTAGCTAGCTAGCTAAATGAAAACGATGTTGAACTTAGCTTAGGCATTTGTAAATTGGCTGTCGGAGTGCCGGAGTACATCTGGTTGTTCGTAATCGGCAGTGGGCAGAGTCAACTCGGAGAATAGTGAATCACACAGGCCAAAACAAATACAGACGTTCCGACCCGGAATGGAAATTTCAAAGTAGAACATACTGGCTGTAGCATTGTTGTCGGAGAAGCCAGTATTTCGACTTAGCATGTTTCCTTAATCTCTGATGACATATAATGGTCATTTTATGATTTAGGACAGTAAATGTGTAACATATAGCTCCTTTATGTTACGACCCAGATACGAGACGAACCCAAGTGCAACGACCAGGAGACAGATTCAAGAAGGGAGTTTTATTTAAATTAAGTTTTGGGGTAGTCCCAAAACTGTACAGGAAAGCTTGCCACACAGGGTAATGTCAGGAAGCCCGGAACGGACTGCTCCAAGCCGGAGCTGGACTTGAAGATCCGGAACGGGTTCCAAGCCGGAACTGGACTGGATAGAAGGTGTAGGTAACACCTGGTCTGGACTGGAACTGGACCGGGAGGTCCACTCAGGAATCGGGTTCTGGAACGGATTGTTCCAAACCGGAACTGGACTGTACAGGAAGGTGCACGACTCACACCTGGACTGGACTGGAACTGGACCGGGAGGTCCACTCAGGAAACGGGTTCTGGAACGGGTTTGTTCCAAACCGGAACTGGACTGTAGAGGAAGGTGCACGACTCACACCTGGACTGGACTGGAACTGGACCGGAAGGTCCACTCTGGAAACGGGCTCAGGAACGGATTGTTCCAAACCGGAACTGGACTGTACAGGAAGGTGTACGACTCACACCTGGACTGGACTGGAACTGGACCGGGAGGTCCACTCTGGAAACGGGTTCTGGAACGGGTTTGTTCCAAACCGGAACTGGACTGTACAGGAAGGTGTACGACTCACACCTGGACTGGACTGGAACTGGACCGGGAGGTCCACTCTGGAAACGGGTTCAGGAACCTTGAAGAGGTAGGTGAGCGACTCACTACGGCTGGACTGGAACTGGACCGGGACGACTACACCGGTACTGGGCAAAAAGCAGAGGGTGGTTAGTTTGGGAGTAGGTACGGGAAGGACCGGGAGGTTCTCACAGGGGTGCAGAGTTTGACAGGTAGGTAGCCGGCGAAACACGGCAGAGCTGGGTGGTGTGGCGTGGCTCAGGTAGGTCCGGTTGGAGCTGGCTGGTCTCCAGAGCTCCCGGAACCGTAACCGAAGAACTTGGAGGCTGCTTCGGCCGGACAGGAACAACTGGAGGGTAGCCAGGATATAACGCCACCACGGATCCTACACGAGCTGGAGGTGGAGGTACCGCAACACACACAAACAAACACGGGGAAACGAACACTGCAACGGATGAATGGAAGCCGGGTAAGCTGGAGGTTAAAGGAAGACAGGTTAGCTGCATGCAATACAGAAACGACAGGGGAGATAAACTACCAATCCGTAGTTAGCGAGAACTAAACGCTGTAAGGGGATAATATCCCACAACCAAGCGAACAGAACTTTAAAAGACCAGGAACGACAAGCATTAACACCGAGTGAGGATTGTTAACGAACTGGCGCCGACTAGCAGCCAGCCGAAGGTATAAATAGTGCAGATAATGACAAACTAAATAAGGCGCAGGTGTGGAAATCAAACGGGAGTGATTAACTAAACACAAGGTGAGGAATGCATGCAACGAGGGGGGAGGAGTGAAAGGCGGAAGCAAACGACGAAAGCCAGACGAACAAGTCAGGGAAGGAAACGCCTAGTCCGCAGCAGAGGGGAAAACACGGACAAAGGGATCCAACACGACACGGAGGGAAAACAGGAAAACACGGAAAACGAACAGGAAGGGAGCGGAACGTTACAGTACCCCCCCCCTCAATGTACGCCACCTGGCGTACCTGGCGGCCTGGTTTTGTAAGGGAAGCGTCTGTGGAAATCCTGGATCAGTGAGTGATCCAGGATGAGGCTCTTGTGGAGCCACGACCGCTCCTCAGGACCATACCCCTCCCAGTCAACGAGGTATTGGAATCCCCGGCCCTTGCGGCGGATGTCGATAATACGGTCCACCGTGTAGGCCGGGGCGTCGTCGATGACCCGGACAGGTGGAGGAGGGAGGGTAGGAGAACTGAGGGGGCTGGAGGCGACAGGCTTAATTTGGGACACATGAATAACGGGGTAAACTTTGAGGGAGGCAGGGAGGGAGAGTTTAACAGAAACAGGGTTAATTAAACAAACAATCGGGAAGGGACCAATAAACCGGGGCCGAAGCTTCTTGGAGGAAGAGGGAAGGGAAATGTTGGAAGTGGAGAGCCAGACCTGCTGACCGGCCCTGTACTGTGGGGCTGCGGTCCTGTGAAGGTCCGCCAGACGTTGGGAACGGGAATTAGAGCGCAGGAGTGCGGTACGCGTAAGTCTCCAAATGCGCTTGCATCTGAGGAGGTGAGATCTTACGGAAGGGACTGCTACCTCGGCCTCCTGGGCCGACAGGAGAGGGGGTTGATAACCCAATGAGCACTCGAACGGGGACAACCCTGTGGAAGCACTCTTAAGGGAGTTGTGAGCGTACTCTACCCAGGGGAGAAAACGGCTCCAGGAGGCGGGATTGCATACGGTGACGCACCGCAGGGCGGCCCCCAGGTCCTGGTTCGCCCTCTCTGCCTGGCCGTTAGACTGGGGATGGAAACCAGACGACAAACTAGCCGAGGCACCCAGGGCTACACAGAACGCCTTCCAAACCTGGGAGGAGAATTGGGGCCCACGGTCAGAAACGATGTCAGACGGGATCCCGTGCAGCCTGACCACATGTAACACCAGGAGCTCCGCAGTTTCGAGGGCGGACGGAAGCTTAGGAAGGGGAATAAAGTGAACCGCCTTGGAGAACCGGTCCACTATTGTCAGAATGACGGTATTACCCTCTGACAATGGCAGACCGGTGACAAAGTCCACGCCAATGTGGCTCCAAGGACGGCCCGGGACAGGGAGGGGAAGGAGAAGACCGGAGGGAGGCTGGTGGGATGCCTTGCTCCTGGCGCACACCGCGCAGGCCAGGACAAAGGCACGGGTATCCTCTTTGAGAGTGGGCCACCAAAAACTCCTCCTGACGAGGGTGGTCGTTCTGGCAACACCTGGGTGACACGCCAGACAGGAGGCGTGAACCCACTCCAGGACCTGGGAGCGGACGGAGTTGGGTACAAACAGGGAGGAGTTAGGGTTACTACGGGGGTCAGGGTGGGAAGTCTGGGCGGACCTCACAATCTCCTCGATTTTCCAGGAGACCGCAGCCACCACACAGGACGCCGGTAGGATAGGCTCAGGGTCAGCAGGACTGGAGGGAAGGGAAAAAACACGGGATAAGGCATCCGCCTTGATATTGCGGGAACCGGGGCGGAAAGACACAGAAAAATTAAATCGGGCAAAAAATAATGACCATCTAGCCTGTCTGGCATTAAGCCTTTTAGCAGATTTAAGGTAAATTAAATTCTGATGGTCTGTTAAAACAATAAAGGGATTACCTGCCCCCTCCAGCCAGTGGCGCCACTCCTCAAGAGCCAGCTTGATGGCAAGCAGTTCCCGATCCCCGACATCATAGTTACGTTCAGCGGAGGACAGCCTCCGGGAGAAGAACGCACAGGGATGGAGCTTGTTGTCCAAGGCGGCTCGTTGAGACAGAATGGCCCCCACGCCGGTGTCGGAGGCATCCACCTCAATCGTAAATTGACGGGTAGGATCAGGGTGACAAAGGATAGGGGCTGAGGAAAACCGAACCTTAAGCCGATCAAACGCCAGCTGGGCCTCGGAGTTCCAACAAAAAGAAACAGCAGTGGAAGTGAGTTTGGTAAGGGGAGCAGCAATGACACTGTAGTTGCGGATAAAACGGCGATAGAAATTAGCAAAACCAAGGAATTGTTGCAGGTGCTTACGAGAGGTGGGTTGGGGCCATTCTGTAACCGCCTTGATTTTAGCAGGATCCGCCCGGATGCTGCCCTCCTCGATGACGAAGCCGAGGAACGGGACGGAGGAGACGTGAAAGGAGCATTTCTCTGCCTTAACAAAGAGCTGATTCTCCAGTAGACGCTGGAGAACCTCCCGGACATGAAGAATGTGCTCCTGAGGGGACTTGGAAAAAATCAAAATGTCATCAATATAAACAAAAACAGTTTTCCCCAACAGGTCTCGCAGCACGTCATTCACCATGCCCTGGAAGACTGCAGGGGCGTTAGTAAGGCCGAAGGGGACCACCAGGTACTCGTAGTGGCCCAACGGGGTATTGAAAGCAGTCTTCCATTCATCCCCCTCCCGTATACGCACCAAGTGGTACGCATTACGGAGGTCGAGCTTGGTGAATGTGACGGCTTGCGAGAGGGGTTCAAAAGCAGTGTTAATGAGGGGAAGAGGATATTTATTACGGATGGTGATTTGATTGAGTCCCCGGTAGTCGATGCAGGGCCGTAGTGAGCCGTCCTTTTTTCCCACAAAAAAGAATCCAGCACCAACAGGAGAAGAGGAGGGACGGATGATGCCTGAAGCGAGGGACTCGTGAATGTACTCCTCCATGGCTAGCTTTTCCGGCCCCGACAAGCTGTAGAGGCGGCCAGATGGAAGTTTGGCTCCCGCCAGAAGGTCAATACAGCAGTCGTAGGGCCTGTGAGGAGGTAAGGACAGAGCACGTGATTTTGAAAATACATGGCTGAGGTCATGATATTGCTCAGGAACGTTAGATAGATCGGGTTCAGGTTGGTTGGTGCTGAGATCCTTGGACCCCGGAGGAGGCAGAGCGGAACGAAGACAGCTAGCCAGACAATGACCACTCCACGCCAGGATGCGACCGGCTTGCCAGTCGATGTGAGGGTTGTGAAGGCGGAGCCAGGTCTGACCTAAAACTATGGAAGATTGCTTGGAGTTGATGAGCAAAAGTTGAATACTCTCCCGATGATTGCCGGATAATACTAACTGAATGGGAACGGTGGAGTGGGTAACTAACCCCAGACTCCTACCGTCTAAGGCGAGAGCTGTAATAGGAGAGGGTAGAGTTTCCGTGGGGATGCCGGCCCTCCTGGCGAAGGTGATGTCAATGAAGTTGGCGTCGGCCCCAGAGTCGATGAGAGCCGACGAGACTTCGGACTTGTCCCTCCATAGGAGAGTGGCCTTGAATACTAGGCGGTTCTGAGCTGCATGGCTTGGTATGATGGGGCTCGTCAGTACGCCCAGTTTAACTGGCGAGCCTACTCTTTTGGGCGAATCGGGCAAGAGGCGATCTGATGGCCAGGCTTGCCACAGTAGAAACAGGATCTAGAGCGTAGGCGACGTTGGCGCTCCTCGGCGTTGACCGCAACTCTGCCCAGTTGCATGGGCTCCTCCTCGGAGACCCCAGACGCCGCTCTGGATCCTGTTGCAGAAGAGTGTTGACGGATGTTAGAAGAGTTGGAGTGTGACTGACGACCGGAGTTCCCTCCTCGCTCGCGGGCCCGGATACGGAGACGATTATCGATAGCTATGGCCAGACTAATGAGACTGTTGAGAGAGTTGGACTCCTCACGGGTGGCAAGTTGGTCCTTGAGCTCCTCGCCAAGTGCCTGGCGGAAGGCCCCCTGAAGGGCGGTGTCATTCCATCCAGACTCTGCTGCGAGGGTACGGAATTGAATCGCCATCTCCGCGACGCTGCGACTTCCTTGACGGACTTGAAGCAGGCGTTGGGTAGCGTCTCGCCCACAGGTAGGGTGATCGAACACACGCCGCATCTCGGCGGTGAAGGCAGCGAAGTTGTTGCAGAGCGCGACCTGGCTGTCCCAAATGGATGTAGCCCACTCCAGGGCACTTCCTCCCAAGCTGCTCATAATAAACGCGATCTTACATGGGTCGGAGGCGAAGGAGGAGGGCTGCATACGGAACACAATGTCGCATTTCATCAGGAATTCGCGACATCTCCCCAATCCCCCGCGGTATAATTCAGGGTGTTGTACGCGGGGCTCCCGACAGGAAGTGGAAACAGGAGGATCAACCGGCGGATCCGGAGCGGGAGGTGTAGGACCCACAGGAATACGCGGAAGCGGCTGGTGAAGAGATAGCTGAGCCACTTGCTCCGTGATGCCCCTCAGCACCTCCAAAACGTCATCCAAACGACGGCCCTGTTGGTCGCTGACCGCAGTTTGGCAGGAGAAGGCGTGACGAATCTGATCCAGGTCGGCTGGATCCATGCTTTTGGGCCAGTTCGTTCTGTTACGACCCAGATACGAGACGAACCCAAGTGCAACGACCAGGAGACAGATTCAAGAAGGGAGTTTTATTTAAATTAAGTTTTGGGGTAGTCCCAAAACTGTACAGGAAAGGCAAGCACAAATATCACACAGGGTAATGTCAGGAAGCCCGGAACGGACTGCTCCAAGCCGGAGCTGGACTTGAAGATCCGGAACGGGTTCCAAGCCGGAACTGGACTGGATAGAAGGTGTAGGTAACACCTGGTCTGGACTGGAACTGGACCGGGAGGTCCACTCAGGAATCGGGTTCTGGAACGGATTGTTCCAAACCGGAACTGGACTGTACAGGAAGGTGCACGACTCACACCTGGACTGGACTGGAACTGGACCGGGAGGTCCACTCAGGAAACGGGTTCTGGAACGGGTTTGTTCCAAACCGGAACTGGACTGTAGAGGAAGGTGCACGACTCACACCTGGACTGGACTGGAACTGGACCGGAAGGTCCACTCTGGAAACGGGCTCAGGAACGGATTGTTCCAAACCGGAACTGGACTGTACAGGAAGGTGTACGACTCACATCTGGACTGGACTGGAACTGGACCGGGAGGTCCACTCTGGAAACGGGTTCTGGAACGGGTTTGTTCCAAACCGGAACTGGACTGTACAGGAAGGTGTACGACTCACACCTGGACTGGACTGGAACTGGACCGGGAGGTCCACTCTGGAAACGGGTTCAGGAACGGGTTTGTTCCAAACCGGAACTGGACTTGAAGAGGTAGGTGAGCGACTCACTACGGCTGGACTGGAACTGGACCGGGACGACTACACCGGTACTGGGCAAAAAGCAGAGGGTGGTTAGTTTGGGAGTAGGTACGGGAAGGACCGGGAGGTTCTCACAGGGGTGCAGAGTTTGACAGGTAGGTAGCCGGCGAAACACGGCAGAGCTGGGTGGTGTGGCGTGGCTCAGGTAGGTCCGGTTGGAGCTGGCTGGTCTCCAGAGCTCCCGGAACCGTAACCGAAGAACTTGGAGGCTGCTTCGGCCGGACAGGAACAACTGGAGGGTAGCCAGGATATAACGCCACCACGGATCCTACACGAGCTGGAGGTGGAGGTACCGCAACACACACAAACAAACACGGGGAAACGAACACTGCAACGGATGAATGGAAGCCGGGTAAGCTGGAGGTTAAAGGAAGACAGGTTAGCTGCATGCAATACAGAAACGACAGGGGAGATAAACTACCAATCCGTAGTTAGCGAGAACTAAACGCTGTAAGGGGATAATATCCCACAACCAAGCGAACAGAACTTTAAAAGACCAGGAACGACAAGCATTAACACCGAGTGAGGATTGTTAACGAACTGGCGCCGACTAGCAGCCAGCCGAAGGTATAAATAGTGCAGATAATGACAAACTAAATAAGGCGCAGGTGTGGAAATCAAACGGGAGTGATTAACTAAACACAAGGTGAGGAATGCATGCAACGAGGGGGGAGGAGTGAAAGGCGGAAGCAAACGACGAAAGCCAGACGAACAAGTCAGGGAAGGAAACGCCTAGTCCGCAGCAGAGGGGAAAACACGGACAAAGGGATCCAACACGACACGGAGGGAAAACAGGAAAACACGGAAAACGAACAGGAAGGGAGCGGAACGTTACACTTTAAGTCTTTTTTCCAACGACCTAGCTCAATTTCTACAACTCTAATCGCTAAAGTTGATGGTTCAGAAAGACTAACATTCGCACCAGACACACATGCTAAGTATAAAGCGGCAGTCACTGTAAAAATCATACTATTACTGATAAGAACTAAAGAGTCAGACGAAGAGGCAGAGATACCTAGGTCCCTAGCTAGCAGCGCCAGACAAGCATACATGGGAGGCCAAGCAGGAAAGATGAGGAGGAGCAAGAATGCTGCAGACATGAGAATACCTATGGATCTAATAATTAAATGCCACCCAGAAAAGAAAAAGCAGATCCGCAAATACATGGAAAATTGGAATAAGAGAACCACAGGTAGCCAACAGTGGCCAAGAGAGGGCACCTTTGACCCCACATGCTGTGACGAGATGGAGGCCATCATAAAACACCACAAGCCAAACGATAAGAGTGACAAACGGGAAGGTAAAAGAATAAGAGAGAACGAGGTGATAAAGTGGTTCCAATTAGAAGGGAAGCAGTACAGGGACACCATGAAGGCAGTGAGAGACGCGTTGAAGGAGACAGGAAAAGAACAGGAACACAGCAAACAGAAAGATACAAAACAGATGCGTAGCCTAGCTGTCAGTTTTGTTTTTCATAATAACAGAGTAAATGTAACTCCGTTTGTCTGGCTACATTTCTGAAATAATGAAGAGAAGGTCGCCATTGATTTGGGGCTGCCAACTCTCACCTTGAGTGAGTCTCATGCAGTTCGGCCATTTCGCACATTATCATGCAACAGTGTTTGAATTGGTATAATGGGTGTTCTCACTTTTTTAAATGTTGAAATTTTTTATGGTCTTGGCTATACTCTGTAAAACCATAGGCTAAGCTACAACATTTAAAGTAAAAATATTCAACGTAGGCTACTTTCTCACCGAAATGTACAAATAATGTTAATACGTTATGTTAAATGTATTCAAATGCACCCTATGTTATAAAACGTTGTTTTATTTTTTAAAAAGCCATTCCTTCTAACACTTGCACCTCAAAGTTATTTCATGTGCTATTTATCAATGCAGTCTGGCAATTCTGACTGTCAGAAGTCACAGAAATTCCATGAACCCCATAAAGTCTGGGAATTTTAGAGTAAGTGCATGAGTATAGCCTACCGTTCATCATAAATAAAGAGACGCACAATAAAATCCCAGCAAGGACAGTCGCAAGACTCCCAACTGGACGGAAAAAAATTGAAAAGTGAGCGGCCCACTTCAAGCACTGCTCAGGCCTCCACACCAGGTTCTCACACATTGCAATTAAATTTTGTAGCTACAAGAAAGCATCATTCAATAAAGTTTTATTTACATAGCGCAAACGGGAAGATATAACGTTAGCTAACACTTTTTACAGATAACTATTGCAAAGACGCTTTAGCCTACAGAGAACCAGAAGGAAAATTGGGCAAAAATCAGGCCTAAACCCCCAAAAAGCAAATTAGGTTAAAAAAAAACTCCCCATTGGGAAGAAAAAAACGAATCCCGTATATCTGCGGTTCCCGTTTTCTTACACCTGTTGTCCCGCTCTACAGCTGGGCTTGATGCGAGATAAGCGGTTGCAAGTGCACCTAAAATGAGCGACTTTCTTCCCGAACTTGCACCGATTCGCTGGGGACAACCCTCACTCTGTAGCCTCTGAAAGTTGGCAGCCCTGTAATAATTTATGTTGTTGTTGGCTAGCTGAGTGATTAGTTAACAAGGACACACTGTGTCATAGCACAATAAGCACAATGTGTGAACATGGGGAGTTTATTCTACATGGCATGCATAGCTATTTCTGACATAATGTGGCTTAAGAGGGTGAATAATTCCTCCAAACATGAAAAGCACCTAATTAAGAAAAATTAACAGCTTGTTAAACTTCTGCGATTGCAATTGTGGTTGTAACGAAAACCAGCATACACAGGGGTCCCCCAGGAACGGTTTGGGAACCCCCTGATTTAGCATACACCGTTTAAAATAATTTATGTTTATATTTATTTTTTTAAATCATGTAGGCTAACGTTGTAGGCAGACGTGAGACCCGGAGCCTTCTAGAGTTGCAACAATGAGGGACCTCTCTGCCCTTTAATTTAAAAAGCTTTGTGTTAATTTCATAATGACAGAATATGCAAAAATGCTGCAAACGAAATATTTAGGCTAGTTGAATTAAATGAAAAATACTTTAATGGCAAGATCTGTTTGAATAACAATAATGCCAAAGTAAACAATTATGATAGACTATTTATCAATTAACGTTAGTCATTAGCCCAGCATCAGAAATATAGCCTACTACGGGGCAAAGCTGGACAAAAATGCCTCCAAATAAATCTATTTTGCCCCAGAAAGCACAAGGGCCGGAGCAAAAAATGACCCTAAAATATTTCTTGTAAGACTCAAATTTATATACATTATTGTCACTATCTCACTATCAAACGCAGCTAAAACAGTTGTTGGTCAATTCACATATAGCCTATGACTTTGCCTACGCCAAATCATGCTTTCACCAAAGAGGGTAGGCGGAGCAACAGGTCGAACTTCTGGGCTGGAGCAACAGGTCGAACTTCTGGGCTGGAACGTCCGCTTTTCGGCACCAGGCCAATTATAAACAACATGTCCATAAGGTGAGTTATGATTTAGAAATGGTTGAGTTAAATCGGTACATCACAGTTATCTCCGTGGTCATTGCAATGCAAACATTGACAGTTATATCATGGGTTCAACTAGTTAAGTCAGCCAATATTCAACTGATATTGGCTATAAAAGTGATTTCTAGCCTATAACTTAGTTGACAAATGTCTGGCTAAATCACAACTGGACTTTATTCAAAAGAATTGTCATCATGAACAGCCGGTTTGACATTGTGTTTCCCATTGATGTAGAAAACAAATCCATTTTAAAATATTTTTGTCGACATTAAATATGTTGAAACAAAACAGAAGCGCATGGCTGTTTTGATATAAAGAAATATAATCTGGAAGGAAAATGTACTTATTTTAACTTATCCCGTGGAAATGACACCATGAGCATGTTACTTCCAAGCAGAGGTAGCTTACCGTTCGACGATTTGGTGTTGTCACATCCGTAGGCAGTTCGCTAATTTGCGATGCTGCACAATTTATTTTAGCTGTTCATCTCTTGGAAAGAGGACTTACAGAGGAGTTAAACCTTCCTGAAATTGTCCATTGTGTAATGTTCATTATTTATACTTTTTTTTTTTTATTATTTAAAAGGTTTTTAAAAAGCCATTTTCAGATTTGTCCTAATTATTTTGATGTTTTATTAAAAATGTAGTAATAAATAGGCAAATTCGGTAATAACTAGTCGTTAATTACTTTTTAATTAGCTAATCTTTTTCCTGTCAGGTTTCTGTTATATTTATATACATTATATTTAAATGAAATGCCCACTAACCGGAAGTAAACAAGCCTGTTTTCCGCTTTTGTGACGTCACATTGTGCATAGAGCCTATTGTGCCGTTGCTCACTAGCGCCACTGCGATTGGCTCCAGTATAGGTCTTTCACCATGTAAGTCAAATGGCAGCAATGTGGTCAAAATACTCAGTCAATAAATTTTTCCCACAAAAAAATGGAATTGCAATAGGTGCCTTTCCTTCATCTAATGCCTCTGCATGTGCTGATTTTCTAAAATATTGTGTCGTTTGGACAGGGTATTAACATTTGTTCAGGACCAATCAGACCAATTAGCATCTTGCCATTGGATATAATTCCCCCCAGGCTAACTTGCTGTAAATTAACCCCCTAATTCCACTCAAGTAATGTTAACAGCTTTACAAGCGTTGTTGTTTGAAACAAAAATGCACATATGATTACCGAGTGCACAAGGACGATATTTTCGCTGAAATTACTGTATATGATGTTGTTTCAGATTTCAGATGTCATTGTTTACATTTACTAAGAACATCCGGTAAGAGTAACATTTATCCGGTAACTTTTAGTATCACTCCACGCGAGGACAGTAATTCTAACTATAAATCAATATATTCCGGCTCGAAGTATGGTTCAACAGTAACAACAAAGCTCTAGAACACCTGAACAGTTTTTAATTCAAGAAAATGAAAAAGTGGCAGGATCAGCAGTGTCAGGAGCGGCAGGATCAGCAGTGTCAGGATCAGCAGTGTCAGGAGAGGCAGGATCAGCAGTGTCAGGAGCGGCAGCAGCAGGAGTGGCAGGATCAGCAGTGTCAGGAGTGTCAGGATCAGCAGTGTCAAGAGCGGCAGGATCAGCAGGAGTGTCAGGATCAGCAGTGTCAGGAGCGGCAGGATCAGCAGGAGTGTCAGGAGCGGCAGGATCAGCAGTGTCAGGAGCGGCAGGATCAGCAGGAGTGTCAGGATCAGCAGTGTCAGGAGCGGCAGGATCAGCAGGAGTGTCAGGAGCGGCAGGATCAGCAGGAGTGTCAGGAGTGGCAGTGTCAGGAGCAGCAAGATCAGCAGTGTCAGGAGCGGCAAGATCAGCAATGTCAGGAGCAGCAGGATCAGCAGTGTTGGGAGTGCCATTAGCAGGTTTGGCAGTGTCAGGGGTGGCAGTGTCAGGAGCGGCAACGTTACAAGAGGGCCCTGAATGTTGGACAAAGGAACAACTGGCTGACAAGAAGAAGCTATATCCGTGGTTGGTTTGTGCAGGTACACAGCTGGGCTGTTCAATTTGTGCAGAGGTGAAGTCCCTTGGTCCAAATGCAGGTAAGCACATTCACATGGCTGGAGAATGGTCAAAGATTTTGGTTACAAGTTGTGGTGATACAAAGGAGAGTCAATTGCGGTCTCTCAGGAAGAAAATCCACAAACATAAAATCTCAGAAGCCCATTAGACAGCAGAATTGATGTTACATCAGGGAGGAAGAAAGTTGTGGAAAACATTTTAGATACACTTCAAAATTGTCCATTCTTATTGATGAGTCCACCACAGTCAGTAAGAAGTCTATCTTGATCATATACATCCGGTCATGCCTCTGTGACACAGAAGAGCCCATTACTTTTTTTTTTTTGATTTGGTGGAACTTCCTGCCCCACATGCAGAAGCCATTTATGCTGCATTGCTTGGAAACCTTTCCAAGCATGGATTTACTCAGCAAATCCTAAAGAAATGCCTTCTGTGCTTTGCTTCAGATGGAGAATCTGTAATGCTTGGTTGTAAATCCAGCGAGGCTTCCAGATTGACCAGAGATTTTCAGAATGTGTTGATTTGGCACTGCATGAATCACCGTCGTGAATTAAGTGTTGCAGACACAGTTGAGGAGATTGCAGGAATCAATCATTTTAAGTGTTTTTTGACAAGATGTATGCCTTGTATCATGCTTCACCCAAAAATCGGAGAGAATTGGCATCTTGTTGTGAGTCACTGTCAATGCAGTTCCTGAATATAGGGAGAGTCCTAAGCACCAGATGGGTGGCCTCCAGTTGTAGGACTGTCACATCAGTTTGGCTACAGTACCCTGCGCTGCACAGGCACTTCGCAGAGGCTTCCAGAGACCAAACCAGAAGTGGCACTGAGAGAAGTATGTTCACCGGCCTAGTGAACAGGTTTTCATGCCCTACATTTGTGCTGAATTTGGGAATGATGTATGATGCCTTGGAAGTAGGGCTGGGCAATATACAACATAGATCATTATCGAATGCAATAATGGCCGTTGCCAACGTGTGGGGCGCCTTTTTTTTCGTCTTTTTTTCTTTAAGTATACCCAATATACGGCAGTAAACATCCAAACTTCAGAGGCCGTGTGAAATGCTTCCGGAAAAAAACATCACCGCTGATATCTATTGAGTGTTGATAAGACAGCCAACCAGCAGCAAGGTCGTACAGCTTTCACGTGATCATGTGATGTGTTTTTGTCAATCGCATGAAAGGTGCAACGCCTTTCTGTGATTGTCCGTCTATCAACACGCAGTAGACAGTGATGACGTTTTTTTCTCCGGAAGAATTTAACATGGGTTTTGAAGTTTAGATTCCTACCGCATCAGATATAATTAAAGAAAAAAAAAAAAAAGAAAGGCAATACCCGACATGCTGGCAATGGCTGTTATTGCAATCGATAATTATCGTTGCGGTATATTGCCTAGCCCTACTTGGAAGAACTGTCAGAATTTTCTCTCGCTCTTCAAGACAGGAATATGACACTTCCCAGAGCCCATGCATCTCTTGTATGGCAGATCCGTGTCCTGACATCTCTGGCCACAAATCCCGGTCCACAAACTAAGGAGAAGGCATCAGAATCCATGGTTTTCAAGGGAGTTGACTTGAAGGACAACTTCAGACATGGGAAGCCAATTGACGAAGTCATGTTTTTCCGTGCATTGGCTGGGAGCCTTGAAAAGCGCATGGGGTGCTTACCGAGTATCATGAATACAGACAGAGATGAGTACGAGAAGTTCCTTGGAAACATAAAAAATTTGTATCCAGGGAACTGGCCTGACGGTTGTGACATTCGACATGGTGAGGAAGAAGTCCAGTCCCTATGCTGTTTTTTTCAGCTGAACAGCACTCTGAGCAAAAGAGGGTTGAGGGAATACATTGGCAATTCTCAGGATGGAACGGATAACGTGGGAGTGCCCGAAGGTCTGAAACCGCTGATGAAACACACTTGTCTCCACGGCTGACTGTGAAAGAGGATTCAGTCAAATGAATCTGATCCACAGTGGGGCTCGGACAGCCATGGATTTGACAAGCCTGTCCGCTTTGCTTTTTATTCATTGTGTTGGCCATCCCGTTGAAACATTCTCCCCGAGGTTTTACTCAAGAATGTGGTTGGCAAAGAACCACTGCTTAGCAAGCAACAAAAAGGCAAGAACGCAATGCCCTGATAAAAAAGAACATGCATATGAATCAATCTGGAAAATCCTATAAAAAATACTGGTCAGCCATCTGTTCAAGTCTCTGATGCCACTTTGTCAGCCACCAATTCCAGTATCTGATCCCACTGTCACCCACCTGTTCAAGCCTCTCATGCCACTGTGTCAGCCACCAATTCCAGTCTCTGATGCCACTGTGTCAGCCACCAATTCCAGTCTCTGAAGCCACTGTGTCAGCCACTAATTCCAGTCTCTGATGCCACTGTGTCAGCCCCCTGTTCAAGTCTCTGATGCCACTGTGTCAGCCACCTGTTCAGGTCTCTGAAGCCACTGTGTCAGCAAATAATTTCAGTCTCTGAAGCCAATGTGTCAGCCACCTGTTCCAGTCTCTGATGCCACTGTCAGCCACTAATTCCAGTCTCTGATGCCACTGTGTCAGCCACTAATTCCAGTCTCTGATGCCACTGTGTCAGCCACTAATTCCAGTCTCTGAAGCCACAGTGTCAGCCACTAATTCCAGTGTCTGATGCCACTGTGTCAGCCCCCTGTTCCAGTCTCTGATGCCACTGTGTCAGCCACTAATTCCAGTCTCTCATGCCCCTCTGTCTGCCACTAATTCCAGTCTCTCATGCCACTGTGCCAGCCCCCTGTTGAAGTCTCTGATGCCACTGTGTCAGCCACTAATTTAGGTCTCTGATGCCACTGTGTCAGCCACTAATTCTAGTCTCTGATGCAACTGTGTCAGCCACCTGTTCCAGTCTCTGATGCCACTGTGTCAGCCACTAATTCCAGTCTCTGATGCCACTGTGTCAGCCACTAATTCCAGTCTCCGATGCCACTGTGTCAGCCACTAATTCCAGTCTCTGAAGCCACAGTGTCAGCCACTAATTGCAGTGTCTGATGCCACTGTGTCAGCCCCCTGTTCCAGTCTCTGATGCCACTGTGTCAGCCAACTGTTCAAGTCTCTGATGCCACTGTCAGCCACTAATTCCAGTCTCTGATGCCACTGTGTCAGCTACTAATTCCAGTCTCTTGTGCCACTGTGTCAGCCCCCCTTTCAAGTCTCTGATGCCACTGTGTCAGCAACCTGTTCAAGTCTCTGGTGCCACTGTGTCAGCCACCTGTTCAAGTCTCTGGTGCCACTGTGTCAGCCACTAATTCCAGTCTCTGATGCCACTGTGTCAGCCACTAATTCCAGTCTCCGATGCCACTGTGTCTGCCACTAATTCCAGTCTCTGAAGCCACAGTGTCAGCCACTAATTGCAGTGTCTGATGCCACTGTGTCAGCCCCCTGTTCCAGTCTCTGATGCCACTGTGTCAGCCAACTGTTCAAGTCTCTGATGCCACTGTGTCAGCCACTAATTCCAGTCTCTGATGCCACTGTCAGCAACTAATTCCAGTCTCTCATGCCACTCTGTCTGCCACTAATTCCAGTCACTGATGCCACTGTCAGCCACCTGTTCCAGTCTCTGATGCCACTGTGTCAGCCACTAATTCCAGTCTCTCATGCCACTCTGTCTGCCACTAATTCCAGTCTCCGATGCCACTGTGTCAGCCATTAATTCCAGTCTCTGAAGCCACAGTGTCAGCCACTAATTCCAGTGTCTGATGCCACTGTGTCAGCCCCCTGTTCCAGTCTCTCATGCCACTGTGTCAGCCACTAATTCCAGTCTCTCATGCCACTCTGTCTGCCACTAATTCCAGTCTCTGATGCCACTCTGTCTGCCACTAATTCCAGTCTCTGATGCCACTGTGTCAGCCACTAATTCCAGTCTCTGATGCCACTCTGTCTGCCACTAATTCCAGTCTCTGATGCCACTCTGTCTGCCACTAATTCCAGTCTCTCATGCCACTGTGTCAGCCACTAATTCCCGTCTCTGATGCCACTGTGCCAGCCCCCTGTTGAAGTCTCTGATGCCACTGTGTCAGCCACTAATTCTAGTCTCTGATGCAACTGTGTCAGCCACTAATTCCCGTCTCTGATGCAACTGTGTCAGCCACCTGTTCCAGTCTCTGATGCCACTGTGTCAGCCAGTAACTCCAGTCTCTGATGCCACTGTGTCAGCTACTAATTCCAGTCTCTTGTGCCACTGTGTCAGCCCCCCTTTCAAGTCTCTGATGCCACTGTGTCAGCAACCTGTTCAAGTCTCTGGTGCCACTGTGTCCGCCACTAATTCGAGTCTATGATGCCACTGTGTAAGCCCCCTGTTGAAGTCTCTGAAGCCACTGTGTCAGCCCCCTGTTAAAGTCTCTGATGCCACTGTGTCAGCCACTAATTCCAGTCTCCCATGCCACTCTGTCTGCCACTAATTCCAGTCTCTGATGCCACTGTGTCAGCCACCTGTTCCAGTCTCTGATGCCACTGTGTCAGCCACTAATTCCCGTCTCTGATGCCACTGTGTCAGCCCCCTGTTAAAGTCTCTGATGCCACTCTGTCTGCCACTAATTCCAGTCTCTGATGCCACTGTGTCAGCCACCTGTTCAAGTCTCTGAAGCCACTGATGTCAGCCCCCTGTTCAAGTCTCTTGTGCCACTGTGCCAGCCCCCTGTTGAAGTCTCTGATGCCACTGTGTCAGCCATTAATTTAGGTCTCTGATGCCACTGTGTCAGCCACTAATTCTAGTCTCTGATGCAACTGTGTCAGCCACCTGTTCAAGTCTCTGATGCCACTGTGTCAGCCCCCTGTTCCAGTCTCTGAAGCCACTGTGTCAGCCACCTGTTCCAGTCTCTGATGCCACTGTGTCAGCCACCAATTCCAGTCTCTGATGCCACTGTGTCAGCCACTAATTCCAGTCTCTGATGCCACTGTGTCAGCCACTAATTCCAGTCTCTGAAGCCACAGTGTCAGCCACTAATTCCAGTGTCTGATGCCACTGTGTCAGCCCCCTGTTCCAGTCTCTGATGCCACTGTGTCAGCCACTAATTCCAGTCTCTCATGCCCCTCTGTCTGCCACTAATTCCAGTCTCTCATGCCACTGTGCCAGCCCCCTGTTGAAGTCTCTGATGCCACTGTGTCAGCCACTAATTTAGGTCTCTGATGCCACTGTGTCAGCCACTAATTCTAGTCTCTGATGCAACTGTGTCAGCCACCTGTTCCAGTCTCTGATGCCACTGTGTCAGCCACTAATTCCAGTCTCTGATGCCACTGTGTCAGCCACTAATTCCAGTCTCCGATGCCACTGTGTCAGCCACTAATTCCAGTCTCTGAAGCCACAGTGTCAGCCACTAATTGCAGTGTCTGATGCCACTGTGTCAGCCCCCTGTTCCAGTCTCTGATGCCACTGTGTCAGCCAACTGTTCAAGTCTCTGATGCCACTGTCAGCCACTAATTCCAGTCTCTGATGCCACTGTGTCAGCTACTAATTCCAGTCTCTTGTGCCACTGTGTCAGCCCCCCTTTCAAGTCTCTGATGCCACTGTGTCAGCAACCTGTTCAAGTCTCTGGTGCCACTGTGTCAGCCACCTGTTCAAGTCTCTGGTGCCACTGTGTCAGCCACTAATTCCAGTCTCTGATGCCACTGTGTCAGCCACTAATTCCAGTCTCCGATGCCACTGTGTCTGCCACTAATTCCAGTCTCTGAAGCCACAGTGTCAGCCACTAATTGCAGTGTCTGATGCCACTGTGTCAGCCCCCTGTTCCAGTCTCTGATGCCACTGTGTCAGCCAACTGTTCAAGTCTCTGATGCCACTGTGTCAGCCACTAATTCCAGTCTCTGATGCCACTGTCAGCAACTAATTCCAGTCTCTCATGCCACTCTGTCTGCCACTAATTCCAGTCACTGATGCCACTGTCAGCCACCTGTTCCAGTCTCTGATGCCACTGTGTCAGCCACTAATTCCAGTCTCTCATGCCACTCTGTCTGCCACTAATTCCAGTCTCCGATGCCACTGTGTCAGCCATTAATTCCAGTCTCTGAAGCCACAGTGTCAGCCACTAATTCCAGTGTCTGATGCCACTGTGTCAGCCCCCTGTTCCAGTCTCTCATGCCACTGTGTCAGCCACTAATTCCAGTCTCTCATGCCACTCTGTCTGCCACTAATTCCAGTCTCTGATGCCACTCTGTCTGCCACTAATTCCAGTCTCTGATGCCACTGTGTCAGCCACTAATTCCAGTCTCTGATGCCACTCTGTCTGCCACTAATTCCAGTCTCTGATGCCACTCTGTCTGCCACTAATTCCAGTCTCTCATGCCACTGTGTCAGCCACTAATTCCCGTCTCTGATGCCACTGTGCCAGCCCCCTGTTGAAGTCTCTGATGCCACTGTGTCAGCCACTAATTCTAGTCTCTGATGCAACTGTGTCAGCCACTAATTCCCGTCTCTGATGCAACTGTGTCAGCCACCTGTTCCAGTCTCTGATGCCACTGTGTCAGCCAGTAACTCCAGTCTCTGATGCCACTGTGTCAGCTACTAATTCCAGTCTCTTGTGCCACTGTGTCAGCCCCCCTTTCAAGTCTCTGATGCCACTGTGTCAGCAACCTGTTCAAGTCTCTGGTGCCACTGTGTCCGCCACTAATTCGAGTCTATGATGCCACTGTGTAAGCCCCCTGTTGAAGTCTCTGAAGCCACTGTGTCAGCCCCCTGTTAAAGTCTCTGATGCCACTGTGTCAGCCACTAATTCCAGTCTCCCATGCCACTCTGTCTGCCACTAATTCCAGTCTCTGATGCCACTGTGTCAGCCACCTGTTCCAGTCTCTGATGCCACTGTGTCAGCCACTAATTCCCGTCTCTGATGCCACTGTGTCAGCCCCCTGTTAAAGTCTCTGATGCCACTCTGTCTGCCACTAATTCCAGTCTCTGATGCCACTGTGTCAGCCACCTGTTCAAGTCTCTGAAGCCACTGATGTCAGCCCCCTGTTCAAGTCTCTTGTGCCACTGTGCCAGCCCCCTGTTGAAGTCTCTGATGCCACTGTGTCAGCCATTAATTTAGGTCTCTGATGCCACTGTGTCAGCCACTAATTCTAGTCTCTGATGCAACTGTGTCAGCCACCTGTTCAAGTCTCTGATGCCACTGTGTCAGCCCCCTGTTCCAGTCTCTGAAGCCACTGTGTCAGCCACCTGTTCCAGTCTCTGATGCCACTGTGTCAGCCACCAATTCCAGTCTCTGATGCCACTGTGTCAGCCACTAATTTAGGTCTCTGATGCCACTGTGTCAGCCACTAATTCTAGTCTCTGATGCAACTGTGTCAGCCACCTGTTCCAGTCTCTGATGCCACTGTGTCAGCCCCCCTTTCAAGTCTCTGATGCCACTGTGTCAGCAACCTGTTCAAGTCTCTGGTGCCACTGTGTCAGCCACCTGTTCAAGTCTCTGGTGCCACTGTGTCAGCCACTAATTCCAGTCTCTGATGCCACTGTGTCAGCCACTAATTCCAGTCTCCGATGCCACTGTGTCTGCCACTAATTCCAGTCTCTGAAGCCACAGTGTCAGCCACTAATTGCAGTGTCTGATGCCACTGTGTCAGCCCCCTGTTCCAGTCTCTGATGCCACTGTGTCAGCCAACTGTTCAAGTCTCTGATGCCACTGTGTCAGCCACTAATTCCAGTCTCTGATGCCACTGTCAGCAACTAATTCCAGTCTCTCATGCCACTCTGTCTGCCACTAATTCCAGTCTCTGATGCCACTGTCAGCCCCCTGTTCCAGTCTCTGATGCCACTGTGTCAGCCACTAATTCCAGTCTCTCATGCCACTCTGTCTGCCACTAATTCCAGTCTCCGATGCCACTGTGTCAGCCATTAATTCCAGTCTCTGAAGCCACAGTGTCAGCCACTAATTCCAGTGTCTGATGCCACTGTGTCAGCCCCCTGTTCCAGTCTCTCATGCCACTGTGTCAGCCACTAATTCCAGTCTCTCATGCCACTCTGTCTGCCACTAATTCCAGTCTCTGATGCCACTCTGTCTGCCACTAATTCCAGTCTCTGATGCCACTGTGTCAGCCACTAATTCCAGTCTCTCATGCCACTCTGTCTGCCACTAATTCCAGTCTCTGATGCCACTCTGTCTGCCACTAATTCCAGTCTCTCATGCCACTGTGTCAGCCACTAATTCCCGTCTCTGATGCCACTGTGCCAGCCCCCTGTTGAAGTCTCTGATGCCACTGTGTCAGCCACTAATTCTAGTCTCTGATGCAACTGTGTCAGCCACTAATTCCCGTCTCTGATGCAACTGTGTCAGCCACCTGTTCCAGTCTCTGATGCCACTGTGTCAGCCAGTAACTCCAGTCTCTGATGCCACTGTGTCAGCTACTAATTCCAGTCTCTTGTGCCACTGTGTCAGCCCCCCTTTCAAGTCTCTGATGCCACTGTGTCAGCAACCTGTTCAAGTCTCTGGTGCCACTGTGTCAGCCACTAATTCGAGTCTATGATGCCACTGTGTAAGCCCCCTGTTGAAGTCTCTGAAGCCACTGTGTCAGCCCCCTGTTAAAGTCTCTGATGCCACTGTGTCAGCCACTAATTCCAGTCTCCCATGCCACTCTGTCTGCCACTAATTCCAGTCTCTGATGCCACTGTGTCAGCCACCTGTTCCAGTCTCTGATGCCACTGTGTCAGCCACTAATTCCCGTCTCTGATGCCACTGTGTCAGCCCCCTGTTAAAGTCTCTGATGCCACTCTGTCTGCCACTAATTCCAGTCTCTGATGCCACTGTGTCAGCCACCTGTTCAAGTCTCTGAAGCCACTGATGTCAGCCCCCTGTTCAAGTCTCTTGTGCCACTGTGCCAGCCCCCTGTTGAAGTCTCTGATGCCACTGTGTCAGCCATTAATTTAGGTCTCTGATGCCACTGTGTCAGCCACTAATTCTAGTCTCTGATGCAACTGTGTCAGCCACCTGTTCAAGTCTCTGATGCCACTGTGTCAGCCCCCTGTTCCAGTCTCTGAAGCCACTGTGTCAGCCACCTGTACCAGTCTCTGATGCCACTGTGTCAGCCACCAATTCCAGTCTCTGATGCCACTGTGTCAGCCACTAATTTAGGTCTCTGATGCCACTGTGTCAGCCACTAATTCTAGTCTCTGATGCAACTGTGTCAGCCACCTGTTCCAGTCTCTGATGCCACTGTGTCAGCCCCCCTTTCAAGTCTCTGATGCCACTGTGTCAGCAACCTGTTCAAGTCTCTGGTGCCACTGTGTCAGCCACCTGTTCAAGTCTCTGGTGCCACAGTGTCAGCCACTAATTCCAGTCTCTGATGCCACTGTGTCAGCCACTAATTCCAGTCTCCGATGCCACTGTGTCTGCCACTAATTCCAGTCTCTGAAGCCACAGTGTCAGCCACTAATTGCAGTGTCTGATGCCACTGTGTCAGCCCCCTGTTCCAGTCTCTGATGCCACTGTGTCAGCCAACTGTTCAAGTCTCTGATGCCACTGTGTCAGCCACTAATTCCAGTCTCTGATGCCACTGTCAGCAACTAATTCCAGTCTCTCATGCCACTCTGTCTGCCACTAATTCCAGTCTCTGATGCCACTGTCAGCCACCTGTTCCAGTCTCTGATGCCACTGTGTCAGCCACTAATTCCAGTCTCCGATGCCACTGTGTCAGCCATTAATTCCAGTCTCTGAAGCCACAGTGTCAGCCACTAATTCCAGTGTCTGATGCCACTGTGTCAGCCCCCTGTTCCAGTCTCTCATGCCACTGTGTCAGCCACTAATTCCAGTCTCTCATGCCACTCTGTCTGCCACTAATTCCAGTCTCTGATGCCACTCTGTCTGCCACTAATTCCAGTCTCTGATGCCACTGTGTCAGCCACTAATTCCAGTCTCTCATGCCACTCTGTCTGCCACTAATTCCAGTCTCTGATGCCACTCTGTCTGCCACTAATTCCAGTCTCTCATGCCACTGTGTCAGCCACTAATTCCCGTCTCTGATGCCACTGTGCCAGCCCCCTGTTGAAGTCTCTGATGCCACTGTGTCAGCCACTAATTCTAGTCTCTGATGCAACTGTGTCAGCCACTAATTCCCGTCTCTGATGCAACTGTGTCAGCCACCTGTTCCAGTCTCTGATGCCACTGTGTCAGCCAGTAACTCCAGTCTCTGATGCCACTGTGTCAGCTACTAATTCCAGTCTCTTGTGCCACTGTGTCAGCCCCCCTTTCAAGTCTCTGATGCCACTGTGTCAGCAACCTGTTCAAGTCTCTGGTGCCACTGTGTCAGCCACTAATTCGAGTCTATGATGCCACTGTGTAAGCCCCCTGTTGAAGTCTCTGAAGCCACTGTGTCAGCCCCCTGTTAAAGTCTCTGATGCCACTGTGTCAGCCACTAATTCCAGTCTCCCATGCCACTCTGTCTGCCACTAATTCCAGTCTCTGATGCCACTGTGTCAGCCACCTGTTCCAGTCTCTGATGCCACTGTGTCAGCCACTAATTCCCGTCTCTGATGCCACTGTGTCAGCCCCCTGTTAAAGTCTCTGATGCCACTCTGTCTGCCACTAATTCCAGTCTCTGATGTCACTGTGTCAGCCACCTGTTCAAGTCTCTGAAGCCACTGATGTCAGCCCCCTGTTCAAGTCTCTTGTGCCACTGTGCCAGCCCCCTGTTCAAGTCTCTGGTGCCACTGTGTCAGCCACTAATTCTAGTCTCTGATGCAACTGTGTCAGCCACCTGTTCAAGTCTCTGATGCCACTGTGTCAGCCCCCTGTTCCAGTCTCTGAAGCCACTGTGTCAGCCACCTGTACCAGTCTCTGATGCCACTGTGTCAGCCACCAATTCCAGTCTCTGATGCCACTGTGTCAGCCACTAATTTAGGTCTCTGATGCCACTGTGTCAGCCACTAATTCTAGTCTCTGATGCAACTGTGTCAGCCACCTGTTCCAGTCTCTGATGCCACTGTGTCAGCCCCCCTTTCAAGTCTTTGATGCCACTGTGTCAGCAACCTGTTCAAGTCTCTGGTGCCACTGTGTCAGCCACCTGTTCAAGTCTCTGGTGCCACTGTGTCAGCCACTAATTCCAGTCTCTGATGCCACTGTGTCAGCCACTAATTCCAGTCTCCGATGCCACTGTGTCTGCCACTAATTCCAGTCTCTGAAGCCACAGTGTCAGCCACTAATTGCAGTGTCTGATGCCACTGTGTCAGCCCCCTGTTCCAGTCTCTGATGCCACTGTGTCAGCCAACTGTTCAAGTCTCTGATGCCACTGTGTCAGCCACTAATTCCAGTCTCTGATGCCACTGTCAGCAACTAATTCCAGTCTCTCATGCCACTCTGTCTGCCACTAATTCCAGTCTCTGATGCCACTGTCAGCCACCTGTTCCAGTCTCTGATGCCACTCTGTCTGCCACTAATTCCAGTCTCTGATGCCACTGTCAGCCCCCTGTTCCAGTCTCTGATGCCACTGTGTCAGCCACTAATTCCAGTCTCTCATGCCACTCTGTCTGCCACTAATTCCAGTCTCCGATGCCACTGTGTCAGCCACTAATTTAGGTCTCTGATGCCACTGTGTCAGCCACTAATTCTAGTCTCTGATGCAACTGTGTCAGCCACCTGTTCCAGTCTCTGATGCCACTGTGTCAGCCCCCCTTTCAAGTCTCTGATGCCACTGTGTCAGCAACCTGTTCAAGTCTCTGGTGCCACTGTGTCAGCCACCTGTTCAAGTCTCTGGTGCCACTGTGTCAGCCACTAATTCCAGTCTCTGATGCCACTGTGTCAGCCACTAATTCCAGTCTCCGATGCCACTGTGTCTGCCACTAATTCCAGTCTCTGAAGCCACAGTGTCAGCCACTAATTGCAGTGTCTGATGCCACTGTGTCAGCCCCCTGTTCCAGTCTCTGATGCCACTGTGTCAGCCAACTGTTCAAGTCTCTGATGCCACTGTGTCAGCCACTAATTCCAGTCTCTGATGCCACTGTCAGCAACTAATTCCAGTCTCTCATGCCACTCTGTCTGCCACTAATTCCAGTCTCTGATGCCACTGTCAGCCACCTGTTCCAGTCTCTGATGCCACTGTGTCAGCCACTAATTCCAGTCTCCGATGCCACTGTGTCAGCCATTAATTCCAGTCTCTGAAGCCACAGTGTCAGCCACTAATTCCAGTGTCTGATGCCACTGTGTCAGCCCCCTGTTCCAGTCTCTCATGCCACTGTGTCAGCCACTAATTCCAGTCTCTCATGCCACTCTGTCTGCCACTAATTCCAGTCTCTGATGCCACTCTGTCTGCCACTAATTCCAGTCTCTGATGCCACTGTGTCAGCCACTAATTCCAGTCTCTCATGCCACTCTGTCTGCCACTAATTCCAGTCTCTGATGCCACTCTGTCTGCCACTAATTCCAGTCTCTCATGCCACTGTGTCAGCCACTAATTCCCGTCTCTGATGCCACTGTGCCAGCCCCCTGTTGAAGTCTCTGATGCCACTGTGTCAGCCACTAATTCTAGTCTCTGATGCAACTGTGTCAGCCACTAATTCCCGTCTCTGATGCAACTGTGTCAGCCACCTGTTCCAGTCTCTGATGCCACTGTGTCAGCCAGTAACTCCAGTCTCTGATGCCACTGTGTCAGCTACTAATTCCAGTCTCTTGTGCCACTGTGTCAGCCCCCCTTTCAAGTCTCTGATGCCACTGTGTCAGCAACCTGTTCAAGTCTCTGGTGCCACTGTGTCAGCCACTAATTCGAGTCTATGATGCCACTGTGTAAGCCCCCTGTTGAAGTCTCTGAAGCCACTGTGTCAGCCCCCTGTTAAAGTCTCTGATGCCACTGTGTCAGCCACTAATTCCAGTCTCCCATGCCACTCTGTCTGCCACTAATTCCAGTCTCTGATGCCACTGTGTCAGCCACCTGTTCCAGTCTCTGATGCCACTGTGTCAGCCACTAATTCCCGTCTCTGATGCCACTGTGTCAGCCCCCTGTTAAAGTCTCTGATGCCACTCTGTCTGCCACTAATTCCAGTCTCTGATGTCACTGTGTCAGCCACCTGTTCAAGTCTCTGAAGCCACTGATGTCAGCCCCCTGTTCAAGTCTCTTGTGCCACTGTGCCAGCCCCCTGTTCAAGTCTCTGGTGCCACTGTGTCAGCCACTAATTCTAGTCTCTGATGCAACTGTGTCAGCCACCTGTTCAAGTCTCTGATGCCACTGTGTCAGCCCCCTGTTCCAGTCTCTGAAGCCACTGTGTCAGCCACCTGTACCAGTCTCTGATGCCACTGTGTCAGCCACCAATTCCAGTCTCTGATGCCACTGTGTCAGCCACTAATTTAGGTCTCTGATGCCACTGTGTCAGCCACTAATTCTAGTCTCTGATGCAACTGTGTCAGCCACCTGTTCCAGTCTCTGATGCCACTGTGTCAGCCCCCCTTTCAAGTCTCTGATGCCACTGTGTCAGCAACCTGTTCAAGTCTCTGGTGCCACTGTGTCAGCCACCTGTTCAAGTCTCTGGTGCCACTGTGTCAGCCACTAATTCCAGTCTCTGATGCCACTGTGTCAGCCACTAATTCCAGTCTCCGATGCCACTGTGTCTGCCACTAATTCCAGTCTCTGAAGCCACAGTGTCAGCCACTAATTGCAGTGTCTGATGCCACTGTGTCAGCCCCCTGTTCCAGTCTCTGATGCCACTGTGTCAGCCAACTGTTCAAGTCTCTGATGCCACTGTGTCAGCCACTAATTCCAGTCTCTGATGCCACTGTCAGCAACTAATTCCAGTCTCTCATGCCACTCTGTCTGCCACTAATTCCAGTCTCTGATGCCACTGTCAGCCACCTGTTCCAGTCTCTGATGCCACTCTGTCTGCCACTAATTCCAGTCTCTGATGCCACTGTCAGCCCCCTGTTCCAGTCTCTGATGCCACTGTGTCAGCCACTAATTCCAGTCTCTCATGCCACTCTGTCTGCCACTAATTCCAGTCTCCGATGCCACTGTGTCAGCCATTAATTCCAGTCTCTGAAGCCACAGTGTCAGCCACTAATTCCAGTGTCTGATGCCACTGTGTCAGCCCCCTGTTCCAGTCTCTCATGCCACTGTGTCAGCCACTAATTCCAGTCTCTCATGCCACTCTGTCTGCCACTAATTCCAGTCTCTGATGCCACTCTGTCTGCCACTAATTCCAGTCTCTGATGCCACTGTGTCAGCCACTAATTCCAGTCTCTCATGCCACTCTGTCTGCCACTAATTCCAGTCTCTGATGCCACTGTGTCAGCCACTAATTCCCGTCTCTGATGCCACTGTGCCAGCCCCCTGTTGAAGTCTCTGATGCCACTGTGTCAGCCACTAATTCTAGTCTCTGATGCAACTGTGTCAGCCACTAATTCCCGTCTCTGATGCAACTGTGTCAGCCACCTGTTCCAGTCTCTGATGCCACTGTGTCAGCCAGTAACTCCAGTCTCTGATGCCACTGTGTCAGCTACTAATTCCAGTCTCTTGTGCCACTGTGTCAGCCCCCCTTTCAAGTCTCTGATGCCACTGTGTCAGCAACCTGTTCAAGTCTCTGGTGCCACTGTGTCAGCCACTAATTCGAGTCTATGATGCCACTGTGTAAGCCCCCTGTTGAAGTCTCTGAAGCCACTGTGTCAACCCCCTGTTAAAGTCTCTGATGCCACTGTGTCAGCCACTAATTCCAGTCTCCCATGCCACTCTGTCTGCCACTAATTCCAGTCTCTGATGCCACTGTGTCAGCCACCTGTTCCAGTCTCTGATGCCACTGTGTCAGCCACTAATTCCCGTCTCTGATGCCACTGTGTCAGCCCCCTGTTAAAGTCTCTGATGCCACTCTGTCTGCCACTAATTCCAGTCTCTGATGCCACTGTGTCAGCCACCTGTTCAAGTCTCTGAAGCCACTGATGTCAGCCCCCTGTTCAAGTCTCTTGTGCCACTGTGCCAGCCCCCTGTTGAAGTCTCTGATGCCACTGTGTCAGCCATTAATTTAGGTCTCTGATGCCACTGTGTCAGCCACTAATTCTAGTCTCTGATGCAACTGTGTCAGCCACCTGTTCAAGTCTCTGATGCCACTGTGTCAGCCCCCTGTTCCAGTCTCTGAAGCCACTGTGTCAGCCACCTGTACCAGTCTCTGATGCCACTGTGTCAGCCACCAATTCCAGTCTCTGATGCCACTGTGTCAGCCACTAATTTAGGTCTCTGATGCCACTGTGTCAGCCACTAATTCTAGTCTCTGATGCAACTGTGTCAGCCACCTGTTCCAGTCTCTGATGCCACTGTGTCAGCCCCCCTTTCAAGTCTCTGATGCCACTGTGTCAGCAACCTGTTCAAGTCTCTGGTGCCACTGTGTCAGCCACCTGTTCAAGTCTCTGGTGCCACTGTGTCAGCCACTAATTCCAGTCTCTGATGCCACTGTGTCAGCCACTAATTCCAGTCTCCGATGCCACTGTGTCTGCCACTAATTCCAGTCTCTGAAGCCACAGTGTCAGCCACTAATTGCAGTGTCTGATGCCACTGTGTCAGCCCCCTGTTCCAGTCTCTGATGCCACTGTGTCAGCCAACTGTTCAAGTCTCTGATGCCACTGTGTCAGCCACTAATTCCAGTCTCTGATGCCACTGTCAGCAACTAATTCCAGTCTCTCATGCCACTCTGTCTGCCACTAATTCCAGTCTCTGATGCCACTGTCAGCCACCTGTTCCAGTCTCTGATGCCACTGTGTCAGCCACTAATTCCAGTCTCCGATGCCACTGTGTCAGCCATTAATTCCAGTCTCTGAAGCCACAGTCAGCCACTAATTCCAGTGGCTGATGCCACTGTGTCAGCCCCCTGTTCCAGTCTCTCATGCCACTGTGTCAGCCACTAATTCCAGTCTCTCATGCCACTCTGTCTGCCACTAATTCCAGTCTCTGATGCCACTCTGTCTGCCACTAATTCCAGTCTCTGATGCCACTGTGTCAGCCACTAATTCCAGTCTCTCATGCCACTCTGTCTGCCACTAATTCCAGTCTCTGATGCCACTCTGTCTGCCACTAATTCCAGTCTCTCATGCCACTGTGTCAGCCACTAATTCCCGTCTCTGATGCCACTGTGCCAGCCCCCTGTTGAAGTCTCTGATGCCACTGTGTCAGCCACTAATTCTAGTCTCTGATGCAACTGTGTCAGCCACTAATTCCCGTCTCTGATGCCACTGTGTCAGCTACTAATTCCAGTCTCTTGTGCCACTGTGTCAGCCACTAATTCCAGTCTCTGATGCCACTGTGCCAGCCCCCTGTTGAAGTCTCTGATGCCACTGTGTCAGCCACCTGTTCCAGTCTCTGATGCCACTGTGTCAGCCAGTAACTCCAGTCTCTGGTGCCACTGTGTCAGCTACTAATTCCAGTCTCTTGTGCCACTGTGTCAGCCCCCCTTTCAAGTCTCTGATGCCACTGTGTCAGCAACCTGTTCAAGTCTCTGGTGCCACTGTGTCAGCCACTAATTCGAGTCTATGATGCCACTGTGTAAGCCCCCTGTTGAAGTCTCTGAAGCCACTGTGTCAGCCCCCTGTTAAAGTCTCTGATGCCACTGTGTCAGCCACTAATTCCAGTCTCCCATGCCACTCTGTCTGCCACTAATTCCAGTCTCTGATGCCACTGTGTCAGCCACCTGTTCCAGTCTCTGATGCCACTGTGTCAGCCACTAATTCCCGTCTCTGATGCCACTGTGTCAGCCCCCTGTTAAAGTCTCTGATGCCACTCTGTCTGCCACTAATTCCAGTCTCTGATGCCACTGTGTCAGCCACCTGTTCAAGTCTCTGAAGCCACTGATGTCAGCCCCCTGTTCAAGTCTCTTGTGCCACTGTGCCAGCCCCCTGTTCAAGTCTCTGGTGCCACTGTGTCAGCCACTAATTCTAGTCTCTGATGCAACTGTGTCAGCCACCTGTTCAAGTCTCTGATGCCACTGTGTCAGCCCCCTGTTCCAGTCTCTGAAGCCACTGTGTCAGCCACCTGTACCAGTCTCTGATGCCACTGTGTCAGCCACCAATTCCAGTCTCTGATGCCACTGTGTCAGCCACTAATTTAGGTCTCTGATGCCACTGTGTCAGCCACTAATTCTAGTCTCTGATGCAACTGTGTCAGCCACCTGTTCCAGTCTCTGATGCCACTGTGTCAGCCCCCCTTTCAAGTCTCTGATGCCACTGTGTCAGCAACCTGTTCAAGTCTCTGGTGCCACTGTGTCAGCCACCTGTTCAAGTCTCTGGTGCCACTGTGTCAGCCACTAATTCCAGTCTCTGATGCCACTGTGTCAGCCACTAATTCCAGTCTCCGATGCCACTGTGTCTGCCACTAATTCCAGTCTCTGAAGCCACAGTGTCAGCAACTAATTGCAGTGTCTGATGCCACTGTGTCAGCCCCCTGTTCCAGTCTCTGATGCCACTGTGTCAGCCAACTGTTCAAGTCTCTGATGCCACTGTGTCAGCCACTAATTCCAGTCTCTGATGCCACTGTCAGCAACTAATTCCAGTCTCTCATGCCACTCTGTCTGCCACTAATTCCAGTCTCTGATGCCACTGTCAGCCACCTGTTCCAGTCTCTGATGCCACTCTGTCTGCCACTAATTCCAGTCTCTGATGCCACTGTGTCAGCCACCTGTTCAAGTCTCTGAAGCCACTGATGTCAGCCCCCTGTTCAAGTCTCTTGTGCCACTGTGCCAGCCCCCTGTTCAAGTCTCTGATGCCACTGTGTCAGCCATTAATTTAGGTCTCTGATGCCACTGTGTCAGCCACTAATTCTAGTCTCTGATGCAACTGTGTCAGCCACCTGTTCAAGTCTCTGATGCCACTGTGTCAGCCCCCTGTTCCAGTCTCTGAAGCCACTGTGTCAGCCACCTGTTCCAGTCTCTGATGCCACTGTGTCAGCCACCAATTCCAGTCTCTGATGCCACTGTGTCAGCCACTAATTTAGGTCTCTGATGCCACTGTGTCTGCCACTAATTCTAGTCTCTGATGCAACTGTGTCAGCCACCTGTTCCAGTCTCTGATGCCACTGTGTCAGCCCCCCTTTCAAGTCTCTGGTGCCACTGTGTCAGCCACCTGTTCAAGTCTCTGGTGCCACTGTGTCAGCCACTAATTCCAGTCTCTGATGCCACTGTGTCAGCCACTAATTCCAGTCTCCGATGCCACTGTGTCTGCCACTAATTCCAGTCTCTGAAGCCACAGTGTCAGCCACTAATTGCAGTGTCTGATGCCACTGTGTCAGCCCCCTGTTCCAGTCTCTGATGCCACTGTGTCAGCCAACTGTTCAAGTCTCTGATGCCACTGTGTCAGCCACTAATTCCAGTCTCTGATGCCACTGTCAGCAACTAATTCCAGTCTCTCATGCCACTCTGTCTGCCACTAATTCCAGTCTCTGATGCCACTGTCAGCCACCTGTTCCAGTCTCTGATGCCACTGTGTCAGCCACTAATTCCAGTCTCTCATGCCACTCTGTCTGCCACTAATTCCAGTCTCCGATGCCACTGTGTCAGCCATTAATTCCAGTCTCTGAAGCCACAGTGTCAGCCACTAATTCCAGTGTCTGATGCCACTGTGTCACCCTGTTCCAGTCTCTCATGCCACTGTGTCAGCCACTAATTCCAGTCTCTCATGCCACTCTGTCTGCCACTAATTCCAGTCTCTGATGCCACTCTGTCTGCCACTAATTCCAGTCTCTGATGCCACTGTGTCAGCCACTAATTCCAGTCTCTCATGCCACTCTGTCTGCCATTAATTCCAGTCTCTGATGCCACTCTGTCTGCCACTAATTCCAGTCTCTGATGCCACTGTGTCAGCCACTAATTCCCGTCTCTGATGCCACTGTGCCAGCCCCCTGTTGAAGTCTCTGATGCCACTGTGTCAGCCACTAATTCTAGTCTCTGATGCAACTGTGTCAGCCACTAATTCCCGTCTCTGATGCAACTGTGTCAGCCACCTGTTCCAGTCTCTGATGCCACTGTGTCAGCCAGTAACTCCAGTCTCTGATGCCACTGTGTCAGCTACTAATTCCAGTCTCTTGTGCCACTGTGTCAGCCCCCCTTTCAAGTCTCTGATGCCACTGTGTCAGCAACCTGTTCAAGTCTCTGGTGCCACTGTGTCAGCCACTAATTCGAGTCTATGATGCCACTGTGTAAGCCCCCTGTTGAAGTCTCTGAAGCCACTGTGTCAGCCCCCTGTTAAAGTCTCTGATGCCACTGTGTCAGCCACTAATTCCAGTCTCCCATGCCACTCTGTCTGCCACTAATTCCAGTCTCTGATGCCACTGTGTCAGCCACCTGTTCCAGTCTCTGATGCCACTGTGTCAGCCACTAATTCCCGTCTCTGATGCCACTGTGTCAGCCCCCTGTTAAAGTCTCTGATGCCACTCTGTCTGCCACTAATTCCAGTCTCTGATGCCACTGTGTCAGCCACCTGTTCAAGTCTCTGAAGCCACTGATGTCAGCCCCCTGTTCAAGTCTCTTGTGCCACTGTGCCAGCCCCCTGTTGAAGTCTCTGATGCCACTGTGTCCGCCATTAATTTAGGTCTCTGATGCCACTGTGTCAGCCACTAATTCTAGTCTCTGATGCAACTGTGTCAGCCACCTGTTCAAGTCTCTGATGCCACTGTGTCAGCCCCCTGTTCCAGTCTCTGAAGCCACTGTGTCAGCCACCTGTTCCAGTCTCTGATGCCACTGTGTCAGCCACCAATTCCAGTCTCTGATGCCACTGTGTCAGCCACTAATTTAGGTCTCTGATGCCACTGTGTCAGCCACTAATTCTAGTCTCTGATGCAACTGTGTCAGCCACCTGTTCCAGTCTCTGATGCCACTGTGTCAGCCAGTAACTCCAGTCTCTGATGCCACTGTGTCAGCCACCTGTTCCAGTCTCTGATGCCACTGTGTCAGCCACTAATTCCCGTCTCTGATGCCACTGTGTCAGCCCCCTGTTAAAGTCTCTGATGCCACTCTGTCTGCCACTAATTCCAGTCTCTGATGCCACTGTGTCAGCCACCTGTTCCAGTCTCTGATGCCACTGTGTCAGCCAACTGTTCACGTCTATGATGCCACTGTCAGCAACTAATTCCAGTCTCTCATGCCACTGTGTCAGCCACCTGTTCCGGTCTCTGAAGCCACAGTGTCAGCCACTAATTCCAGTCTCTCATGCCACTCTGTCTGCCACTAATTCCAGTCTCCGATGCCACTGTGTCAGCCATTAATTCCAGTCTCTGAAGCCACAGTGTCAGCCACTAATTCCAGTGTCTGATGCCACTGTGTCAGCCCCCTGTTCCAGTCTCTCATGCCACTGTGTCAGCCACTAATTCCAGTCTCTCATGCCACTCTGTCTGCCACTAATTCCAGTCTCTGATGCCACTGTGTCTGCCACTAATTCCAGTCTCTGATGTCACTGTGTCAGCCACTAATTCCCGTCTCTGATGCCACTGTGCCAGCCCCCTGTTGAAGTCTCTGATGCAACTGTGTCAGCCACTTATTCCCGTCTCTGATGCAACTGTGTCAGCCACCTGTTCCAGTCTCTGATGCCACTGTGTCAGCCAGTAACTCCAGTCTCTGATGCCATTGTGTCAGCCACCTGTTCCAGTCTCTGATGCCACTGTGTCAGCCACTAATTCCCGTCTCTGATGCCACTGTGTCAGCCCCCTGTTAAAGTCTCTGATGCCACTCTGTCTGCCACTAATTCCAGTCTCTGATGCCACTGTGTCAGCCACCTGTTCAAGTCTCTGAAGCCACTGATGTCAGCCCCCTGTTCAAGTCTCTTGTGCCACTGTGCCAGCCCCCTGTTGAAGTCTCTGATGCCACTGTGTCAGCCACTAATTTAGGTCTCTGATGCCACTGTGTCAGCCACTAATTCTAGTCTCTGATGCAACTGTGTCAGCCACCTGTTCAAGTCTCTGATGCCACTGTGTCAGCCCCCTGTTCCAGTCTCTGAAGCCACTGTGTCAGCCGCCTGTTCCAGTCTCTGATGCCACTGTGTCAGCCACCAATTCCAGTCTCTGATGCCACTGTGTCAGCCACTAATTTAGGTCTCTGATGCCACTGTGTCAGCCACTAATTCTAGTCTCTGATGCAACTGTGTCAGCAACCTGTTCAAGTCTCTGGTGCCACTGTGTCAGCCACCTGTTCAAGTCTCTGGTGCCACTGTGTCAGCCGCTAATTCCAGTATCTGATGCCACTGTGTCAGCCACTAATTCCAGTCTCCGATGCCACTGTGTCTGCCACTAATTCCAGTCTCTGAAGCCACAGTGTCAGCCACTAATTGCAGTGTCTGATGCCACTGTGTCAGCCCCCTGTTCCAGTCTCTGATGCCACTGTGTCAGCCCCCCTTTCAAGTCTCTGATGCCACTGTGTCAGCAACCTGTTCAAGTCTCTGGTGCCACTGTGTCAGCCCCCTGTTCCAGTCTCTGATGCCACTGTTTCAGCCCCCCTTTCAAGTCTCTGATGCCACTGTGTCAGCCACTAATTCCAGTCTCTGATGCCACTGTCAGCAACTAATTCCAGTCTCTCATGCCACTCTGTCTGCCACTAATTCCAGTCTCTGATGCCACTGTCAGCCACCTGTTCCAGTCTCTGATGCCACTGTGTCAGCCACTAATTCCAGTCTCTCATGCCACTCTGTCTGCCACTAATTCCAGTCTCCGATGCCACTGTGTCAGCCATTAATTCCAGTCTCTGAAGCCACAGTGTCAGCCACTAATTCCAGTGTCTGATGCCACTGTGTCAGCCCCCTGTTCCAGTCTCTCATGCCACTGTGTCAGCCACTAATTCCAGTCTCTCATGCCACTCTGTCTGCCACTAATTCCAGTCTCTGATGCCACTCTGTCTGCCACTAATTCCAGTCTCTGATGCCACTGTGTCAGCCACTAATTCCAGTCACTCATGCCACTCTGTCTGCCACTAATTCCAGTCTCTGATGCCACTCTGTCTGCCACTAATTCCAGTCTCTCATGCCACTGTGTCAGCCACTAATTCCCGTCTCTGATGCCACTGTGCCAGCCCCCTGTTGAAGTCTCTGATGCCACTGTGTCAGCCACTAATTCTAGTCTCTGATGCAACTGTGTCAGCCACTAATTCCCGTCTCTGATGCAACTGTGTCAGCCACCTGTTCCAGTCTCTGATGCCACTGTGTCAGCCAGTAACTCCAGTCTCTGATGCCACTGTGTCAGCTACTAATTCCAGTCTCTTGTGCCACTGTGTCAGCCCCCCTTTCAAGTCTCTGATGCCACTGTGTCAGCAACCTGTTCAAGTCTCTGGTGCCACTGTGTCAGCCACTAATTCGAGTCTATGATGCCACTGTGTAAGCCCCCTGATGAAGTCTCTGAAGCCACTGTGTCAGCCCCCTGTTAAAGTCTCTGATGCCACTGTGTCAGCCACTAATTCCAGTCTCCCATGCCACTCTGTCTGCCACTAATTCCAGTCTCTGATGCCACTGTGTCAGCCACCTGTTCCAGTCTCTGATGCCACTGTGTCAGCCACTAATTCCCGTCTCTGATGCCACTGTGTCAGCCCCCTGTTAAAGTCTCTGATGCCACTCTGTCTGCCACTAATTCCAGTCTCTGATGCCACTGTGTCAGCCACCTGTTCAAGTCTCTGAAGCCACTGATGTCAGCCCCCTGTTCAAGTCTCTTGTGCCACTGTGCCAGCCCCCTGTTGAAGTCTCTGATGCCACTGTGTCAGCCATTAATTTAGGTCTCTGATGCCACTGTGTCAGCCACTAATTCTAGTCTCTGATGCAACTGTGTCAGCCACCTGTTCAAGTCTCTGATGCCACTGTGTCAGCCCCCTGTTCCAGTCTCTGAAGCCACTGTGTCAGCCACCTGTTCCAGTCTCTGATGCCACTGTGTCAGCCACCAATTCCAGTCTCTGATGCCACTGTGTCAGCCACTAATTTAGGTCTCTGATGCCACTGTGTCAGCCACTAATTCTAGTCTCTGATGCAACTGTGTCAGCCACCTGTTCCAGTCTCTGATGCCACTGTGTCAGCCCCCCTTTCAAGTCTCTGATGCCACTGTGTCAGCAACCTGTTCAAGTCTCTGGTGCCACTGTGTCAGCCACCTGTTCAAGTCTCTGGTGCCACTGTGTCAGCCACTAATTCCAGTCTCTGATGCCACTGTGTCAGCCACTAATTCCAGTCTCCGATGCCACTGTGTCTGCCACTAATTCCAGTCTCTGATGCCACTGTGTCAGCCACTAATTCCCGTCTCTGATGCCACTGTGTCAGCCCCCTGTTAAAGTCTCTGATGCCACTCTGTCTGCCACTAATTCCAGTCTCTGATGCCACTGTGTCAGCCACCTGTTCCAGTCTCTGATGCCACTGTGTCAGCCAACTGTTCACGTCTCTGATGCCACTGTCAGCAACTAATTCCAGTCTCTCATGCCACTGTGTCAGCCACCTGTTCCAGTCTCTGAAGCCACAGTGTCAGCCACTAATTCCAGTCTCTCATGCCACTCTGTCTGCCACTAATTCCAGTCTCCGATGCCACTGTGTCAGCCATTAATTCCAGTCTCTGAAGCCACAGTGTCAGCTACTAATTCCAGTCTCTTGTGCCACTGTGTCAGCCCCCCTTTCAAGTCTCTGATGCCACTGTGTCAGCAACCTGTTCAAGTCTCTGGTGCCACTGTGTCAGCCACTAATTCGAGTCTATGATGCCACTGTGTAAGCCCCCTGTTGAAGTCTCTGAAGCCACTGTGTCAGCCCCCTGTTAAAGTCTCTGATGCCACTGTGTCAGCCACTAATTCCAGTCTCTGATGCCACTGTGTCAGCCACCTGTTCCAGTCTCTGATGCCACTGTGTCAGCCACTAATTCCCGTCTCTGATGCCACTGTGTCAGCCCCCTGTTAAAGTCTCTGATGCCACTCTGTCTGCCACTAATTCCAGTCTCTGATGCCACTGTGTCAGCCACCTGTTCAAGTCTCTGAAGCCACTGATGTCAGCCCCCTGTTCAAGTCTCTTGTGCCACTGTGCCAGCCCCCTGTTGAAGTCTCTGATGCCACTGTGTCAGCCATTAATTTAGGTCTCTGATGCCACTGTGTCAGCCACTAATTCTAGTCTCTGATGCAACTGTCAGCCACCTGTTCAAGTCTCTGATGCCACTGTGTCAGCCCCCTGTTCCAGTCTCTGAAGCCACTGTGTCAGCCACCTGTTCAAGTCTCTGAAGCCACTGATGTCAGCCCCCTGTTCAAGTCTCTTGTGCCACTGTGCCAGCCCCCTGTTGAAGTCTCTGATGCCACTGTGTCAGCCATTAATTTAGGTCTCTGATGCCACTGTGTCAGCCACTAATTCTAGTCTCTGATGCAACTGTGTCAGCCACCTGTTCAAGTCTCTGATGCCACTGTGTCAGCCCCCTGTTCCAGTCTCTGATGCCACTGTGTCAGCCACCAATTCCAGTCTCTGATGCCACTGTGTCAGCCACTAATTTAGGTCTCTGATGCCACTGTGTCAGCCACTAATTCTAGTCTCTGATGCAACTGTGTCAGCCACCTGTTCCAGTCTCTGATGCCACTGTGTCAGCCCCCCTTTCAAGTCTCTGATGCCACTGTGTCAGCAACCTGTTCAAGTCTCTGGTGCCACTGTGTCAGCCACCTGTTCAAGTCTCTGGTGCCACTGTGTCAGCCACTAATTCCAGTCTCTGATGCCACTGTGTCAGCCACTAATTCCAGTCTCCGATGCCACTGTGTCTGCCACTAATTCCAGTCTCTGAAGCCACAGTGTCAGCCACTAATTGCAGTGTCTGATGCCACTGTGTCAGCCCCCTGTTCCAGTCTCTGATGCCACTGTGTCAGCCAACTGTTCAAGTCTCTGATGCCACTGTGTCAGCCACTAATTCCAGTCTCTGATGCCACTGTCAGCAACTAATTCCAGTCTCTCATGCCACTCTGTCTGCCACTAATTCCAGTCTCTGATGCCACTGTCAGCCACCTGTTCCAGTCTCTGATGCTACTGTGTCAGCCACTAATTCCAGTCTCTCATGCCACTCTGTCTGCCACTAATTCCAGTCTCCGATGCCACTGTGTCAGCCATTAATTCCAGTCTCTGAAGCCACAGTGTCAGCCACTAATTCCAGTGTCTGATGCCACTGTGTCAGCCCCCTGTTCCAGTCTCTCATGCCACTGTGTCAGCCACTAATTCCAGTCTCTCATGCCACTCTGTCTGCCACTAATTCCAGTCTCTGATGCCACTCTGTCTGCCACTAATTCCAGTCTCTGATGCCACTGTGTCAGCCACTAATTCCAGTCTCTCATGAAACTCTGTCTGCCACTAATTCCAGTCTCTGATGCCACTCTGTCTGCCACTAATTCCAGTCTCTGATGCCACTGTGTCAGCCACTAATTCCCGTCTCTGATGCCACTGTGCCAGCCCCCTGTTGAAGTCTCTGATGCCACTGTGTCAGCCACTAATTCTAGTCTCTGATGCAACTGTGTCAGCCACTAATTCCCGTCTCTGATGCAACTGTGTCAGCCACCTGTTCCAGTCTCTGATGCCACTGTGTCAGCCAGTAACTCCAGTCTCTGATGCCACTGTGTCAGCTACTAATTCCAGTCTCTTGTGCCACTGTGTCAGCCCCCCTTTCAAGTCTCTGATGCCACTGTGTCAGCAACCTGTTCAAGTCTCTGGTGCCACTGTGTCAGCCACTAATTCGAGTCTATGATGCCACTGTGTAAGCCCCCTGATGAAGTCTCTGAAGCCACTGTGTCAGCCCCCTGTTAAAGTCTCTGATGCCACTGTGTCAGCCACTAATTCCAGTCTCCCATGCCACTCTGTCTGCCACTAATTCCAGTCTCTGATGCCACTGTGTCAGCCACCTGTTCCAGTCTCTGATGCCACTGTGTCAGCCACTAATTCCCGTCTCTGATGCCACTGTGTCAGCCCCCTGTTAAAGTCTCTGATGCCACTCTGTCTGCCACTAATTCCAGTCTCTGATGCCACTGTGTCAGCCACCTGTTCAAGTCTCTGAAGCCACTGATGTCAGCCCCCTGTTCAAGTCTCTTGTGCCACTGTGCCAGCCCCCTGTTGAAGTCTCTGATGCCACTGTGTCAGCCATTAATTTAGGTCTCTGATGCCACTGTGTCAGCCACTAATTCTAGTCTCTGATGCAACTGTGTCAGCCACCTGTTCAAGTCTCTGATGCCACTGTGTCAGCCCCCTGTTCCAGTCTCTGAAGCCACTGTGTCAGCCACCTGTTCCAGTCTCTGATGCCACTGTGTCAGCCACCAATTCCAGTCTCTGATGCCACTGTGTCAGCCACTAATTCTAGTCTCTGATGCAACTGTGTCAGCCACCTGTTCCAGTCTCTGATGCCACTGTGTCAGCCAGTAACTCCAGTCTCTGATGCCACTGTGTCAGCCACCTGTTCCAGTCTCTGATGCCACTGTGTCAGCCACTAATTCCCGTCTCTGATGCCACTGTGTCAGCCCCCTGTTAAAGTCTCTGATGCCACTCTGTCTGCCACTAATTCCAGTCTCTGATGCCACTGTGTCAGCCACCTGTTCCAGTCTCTGATGCCACTGTGTCAGCCAACTGTTCACGTCTCTGATGCCACTGTCAGCAACTAATTCCAGTCTCTCATGCCACTGTGTCAGCCACCTGTTCCAGTCTCTGAAGCCACAGTGTCAGCCACTAATTCCAGTCTCTCATGCCACTCTGTCTGCCACTAATTCCAGTCTCCGATGCCACTGTGTCAGCCATTAATTCCAGTCTCTGAAGCCACAGTGTCAGCTACTAATTCCAGTCTCTTGTGCCACTGTGTCAGCCCCCCTTTCAAGTCTCTGATGCCACTGTGTCAGCAACCTGTTCAAGTCTCTGGTGCCACTGTGTCAGCCACTAATTCGAGTCTATGATGCCACTGTGTAAGCCCCCTGTTGAAGTCTCTGAAGCCACTGTGTCAGCCCCCTGTTAAAGTCTCTGATGCCACTGTGTCAGCCACTAATTCCAGTCTCTGATGCCACTGTGTCAGCCACCTGTTCCAGTCTCTGATGCCACTGTGTCAGCCACTAATTCCCGTCTCTGATGCCACTGTGTCAGCCCCCTGTTAAAGTCTCTGATGCCACTCTGTCTGCCACTAATTCCAGTCTCTGATGCCACTGTGTCAGCCACCTGTTCAAGTCTCTGAAGCCACTGATGTCAGCCCCCTGTTCAAGTCTCTTGTGCCACTGTGCCAGCCCCCTGTTGAAGTCTCTGATGCCACTGTGTCAGCCATTAATTTAGGTCTCTGATGCCACTGTGTCAGCCACTAATTCTAGTCTCTGATGCAACTGTCAGCCACCTGTTCAAGTCTCTGATGCCACTGTGTCAGCCCCCTGTTCCAGTCTCTGAAGCCACTGTGTCAGCCACCTGTTCCAGTCTCTGATGCCACTGTGTCAGCCACCAATTCCAGTCTCTGATGCCACTGTGTCAGCCACTAATTTAGGTCTCTGATGCCACTGTCAGCCACTAATTCTAGTCTCTGATGCAACTGTGTCAGCCACCTGTTCCAGTCTCTGATGCCACTGTGTCAGCCAGTAACTCCAGTGTCTGATGCCACTGTGTCAGCCACCTGTTCCAGTCTCTGATGCCACTGTGTCAGCCACTAATTCCCGTCTCTGATGCCACTGTGTCAGCCCCCTGTTAAAGTCTCTGATGCCACTCTGTCTGCCACTAATTCCAGTCTCTGATGCCACTGTGTCAGCCACCTGTTCCAGTCTCTGATGCCACTGTGTCAGCCAACTGTTCACGTCTCTGATGCCACTGTCAGCAACTAATTCCAGTCTCTCATGCCACTGTGTCAGCCACCTGTTCCAGTCTCTGAAGCCACAGTGTCAGCCACTAATTCCAGTCTCCGATGCCACTGTGTCAGCCATTAATTCCAGTCTCTGAAGCCACAGTGTCAGCCACTAATTCCAGTGTCTGATGCCACTGTGTCAGCCCCCTGTTCCAGTCTCTCATGCCACTGTGTCAGCCACTAATTCCAGTCTCTCATGCCACTCTGTCTGCCACTAATTCCAGTCTCTGATGCCACTGTGTCAGCCACTAATTCCAGTCTCTCATGCCACTCTGTCTGCCACTAATTCCAGTCTCTGATGTCACTGTGTCAGCCACTAATTCCCGTCTCTGATGCCACTGTGCCAGCCCCCTGTTGAAGTCTCTGATGCAACTGTGTCAGCCACTTATTCCCGTCTCTGATGCAACTGTGTCAGCCACCTGTTCCAGTCTCTGATGCCACTGTGTCAGCCAGTAACTCCAGTCTCTGATGCCATTGTGTCAGCCACCTGTTCCAGTCTCTGATGCCACTGTGTCAGCCACTAATTCCCGTCTCTGATGCCACTGCGTCAGCCCCCTGTTAAAGTCTCTGATGCCACTCTGTCTGCCACTAATTCCAGTCTCTGATGCCACTGTGTCAGCCACCTGTTCAAGTCTCTGAAGCCACTGATGTCAGCCCCCTGTTGAAGTCTCTGATGCCACTGTGTCAGCCACTAATTTAGGTCTCTGATGCCACTGTGTCAGCCACTAATTTAGGTCTCTGATGCCACTGTGTCAGCCACCTGTTCAAGTCTCTGATGCCACTGTGTCAGCCCCTTGTTCCAGTCTCTGAAGCCACTGTGTCAGCCACCTGTTCCAGTCTCTGATGCCACTGTGTCAGCCACCAATTCCAGTCTCTGATGCCACTGTTTCAGTCACTAATTCCAGTTTCTGATACCACTGTGTCAGCTACTAATTCCAGTCTCTTGTGCCACTGTGTCAGCCCCCCTTTCAAGTCTCTGGTGCCACTGTGTCAGCAACCTGTTCAAGTCTCTGGTGCCACTGATGTCAGCCCCCTGTTCAAGTCTCTTGTGCCACTGTGCCAGCCCCCTGTTGAAGTCTCTGATGCCACTGTGTCAGCCACTAATTTAGGTCTCTGATGCCACTGTGTCAGCCACTAATTCCTGTCTCTGATGCCACTGTGTCAGCCCCCTGTTCAAGTCTCTTGTGCCACTGTGCCAGCCCCCTGTTGAAGTCTCTGATGCCACTGTGTCAGCCACTGATTTAGGTCTCCGATGCCACTGTGTCAGCCACTAATTCTAGTCTCTGATGCAACTGTGTCACCCACCTGTTCCAGTCTCTGATGCCACTGTGTCAGCCAGAAACTCCAGTCTCTGATGCCACTGTGTCAGCTACTAATTCCAGTCTCTTGTGCCACTGTGTCAGCCCCCCTTTCAAGTCTCTGATGCCACTGTGTCAGCAACCTGTTCAAGTCTCTGGTGCCACTGTGTCAGCCACCTGTTCAAGTCTCTGGTGCCACTGTGTCAGCCACTAATTCCAGTCTCTGATGCCACTGTGTCAGCCACTAATTCCAGTCTCTGATGCCACTGTGTCAGCCCCCTGTTCAAGTCTCTGATGCCACTGTGTCAGCCACCTGTTCAGGTCTCTGATGCCACTGTGTCAGCCACTAATTTAGGTCTCTGATGCCACTGTGTCAGCCACTAATTCTAGTCTCTGATGCAACTGTGTCAGCCACCTGTTCCAGTCTCTGATGCCACTGTGTCAGCCAGAAACTCCAGTCTCTGATGCCACTGTGTCAGCTACTAATTCCAGTCTCTTGTGCCACTGTGTCAGCCCCCCTTTCAAGTCTCTGATGCCACTGTGTCAGCAACCTGTTCAAGTCTCTGGTGCCACTGATGTCAGCCCCCAGTTGAAGTCTCTGATGCCACTGTGTCAGCCACTAATTTAGGTCTCTGATGCCACTGTGTCAGCCACTAATTCCCGTCTCTGATGCCACTGTCAGCCCCCTGTTCAAGTCTCTTGTGCCACTGTGCCAGCCCCCTGTTGAAGTCTCTGATGCCACTGTGTCAGCCACTAATTTAGGTCTCTGATGCCACTGTGTCAGCCACTAATTCTAGTCTCTGATGCAACTGTGTCAGCCACCTGTTCCAGTCTCTGATGCCACTGTGTCAGCCAGAAACTCCAGTCTCTGATGCCACTGTGTCAGCTACTAATTCCAGTCTCTTGTGCCACTGTGTCAGCCCCCCTTTCAAGTCTCTGATGCCACTGTGTCAGCAACCTGTTCAAGTCTCTGGTGCCACTGTGTCAGCCACCTGTTCAAGTCTCTGGTGCCACTGTGTCTGCCACTAATTCCCGTCTCTGATGCAACTGTGTCAGCCACCTGTTCCAGTCTCTGATGCCACTGTGTCAGCCAGTAACTCCAGTCTCTGATGCCACTGTGTCAGCTACTAATTCCAGTCTCTTGTGCCACTGTGTCAGCCCCCCTTTCAAGTCTCTGATGCCACTGTGTCTGCAACCTGTTCAAGTCTCTGGTGCCACTGTGTCAGCCACTAATTCGAGTCTATGATGCCACTGTGTAAGCCCCCTGTTGAAGTCTCTGAAGCCACTGTGTCAGCCCCCTGTTAAAGTCTCTGATGCCACTGTGTCAGCCACTAATTCCAGTCTCCCATGCCACTCTGTCTGCCACTAATTCCAGTCTCTGATGCCACTGTGTCAGCCACCTGTTCCAGTCTCTGATGCCACTGTGTCAGCCACTAATTCCCATCTCTGATGCCACTGTGTCAGCCCCCTGTTAAAGTCTCTGATGCCACTCTGTCTGCCACTAATTCCAGTCTCTGATGCCACTGTGTCAGCCACCTGTTCAAGTCTCTGAAGCCACTGATGTCAGCCCCCTGTTCAAGTCTCTTGTGCCACTGTGCCAGCCCCCTGTTGAAGTCTCTGATGCCACTGTGTCAGCCATTAATTTAGGTCTCTGATGCCACTGTGTCAGCCACTAATTCTAGTCTCTGATGCAACTGTGTCAGCCACCTGTTCAAGTCTCTGATGCCACTGTGTCAGCCCCCTGTTCCAGTCTCTGAAGCCACTGTGTCAGCCACCTGTTCCAGTCTCTGATGCCACTGTGTCAGCCACCAATTCCAGTCTCTGATGCCACTGTGTCAGCCACTAATTTAGGTCTCTGATGCCACTGTGTCAGCCACTAATTCTAGTCTCTGATGCAACTGTGTCAGCCACCTGTTCCAGTCTCTGATGCCACTGTGTCAGCCAGTAACTCCAGTCTCTGATGCCACTGTGTCAGCCACCTGTTCCAGTCTCTGATGCCACTGTGTCAGCCACTAATTCCCGTCTCTGATGCCACTGTGTCAGCCCCCTGTTAAAGTCTCTGATGCCACTCTGTCTGCCACTAATTCCAGTCTCTGATGCCACTGTGTCAGCCACCTGTTCCAGTCTCTGATGCCACTGTGTCAGCCAACTGTTCACGTCTCTGATGCCACTGTCAGCAACTAATTCCAGTCTCTCATGCCACTGTGTCAGCCACCTGTTCCAGTCTCTGAAGCCACAGTGTCAGCCACTAATTCCAGTCTCTCATGCCACTCTGTCTGCCACTAATTCCAGTCTCCGATGCCACTGTGTCAGCCATTAATTCCAGTCTCTGAAGCCACAGTGTCAGCCTCTACTAATTCCAGTCTCTTGTGCCACTGTGTCAGCCCCCCTTTCAAGTCTCTGATGCCACTGTGTCAGCAACCTGTTCCAGTCTCTGAAGCCACAGTGTCAGCCACTAATTCCAGTCTCTCATGCCACTCTGTCTGCCACTAATTCCAGTCTCCGATGCCACTGTGTCAGCCATTAATTCCAGTCTCTGAAGCCACAGTGTCAGCTACTAATTCCAGTCTCTTGTGCCACTGTGTCAGCCCCCCTTTCAAGTCTCTGGTGCCACTGTGTCAGCCACTAATTCGAGTCTATGATGCCACTGTGTAAGCCCCCTGTTGAAGTCTCTGAAGCCACTGTGTCAGCCCCCTGTTAAAGTCTCTGATGCCACTGTGTCAGCCACTAATTCCAGTCTCCCATGCCACTCTGTCTGCCACTAATTCCAGTCTCTGATGCCACTGTGTCAGCCACCTGTTCCAGTCACTGATGCCACTGTGTCAGCCACTAATTCCCGTCTCTGATGCCACTGTGTCAGCCCCCTGTTAAAGTCTCTGATGCCACTCTGTCTGCCACTAATTCCAGTCTCTGATGTCACTGTGTCAGCCACCTGTTCAAGTCTCTGAAGCCACTGATGTCAGCCCCCTGTTCAAGTCTCTTGTGCCACTGTGCCAGCCCCCTGTTGAAGTCTCTGATGCCACTGTGTCAGCCATTAATTTAGGTCTCTGATGCCACTGTGTCAGCCACTAATTCTAGTCTCTGATGCAACTGTGTCAGCCACCTGTTCAAGTCTCTGATGCCACTGTGTCAGCCCCCTGTTCCAGTCTCTGAAGCCACTGTGTCAGCCACCTGTTCCAGTCTCTGATGCCACTGTGTCAGCCACCAATTCCAGTCTCTGATGCCACTGTGTCAGCCACTAATTTAGGTCTCTGATGCTACTGTGTCAGCCACTAATTCTAGTCTCTGATGCAACTGTGTCAGCCACCTGTTCCAGTCTCTGATGCCACTGTGTCAGCCAGTAACTCCAGTCTCTGATGCCACTGTGTCAGCCACCTGTTCCAGTCTCTGATGCCACTGTGTCAGCCACTAATTCCCGTCTCTGATGCCACTGTGTCAGCCCCCTGTTAAAGTCTCTGATGCCACTCTGTCTGCCACTAATTCCAGTCTCTGATGCCACTGTGTCAGCCACCTGTTCCAGTCTCTGATGCCACTGTGTCAGCCAACTGTTCACGTCTCTGATGCCACTGTCAGCAACTAATTCCAGTCTCTCATGCCACTGTGTCAGCCACCTGTTCCAGTCTCTGAAGCCACAGTGTCAGCCACTAATTCCAGTCTCCGATGCCACTGTGTCAGCCATTAATTCCAGTCTCTGAAGCCACAGTGTCAGCCACTAATTCCAGTGTCTGATGCCACTGTGTCAGCCCCCTGTTCCAGTCTCTCATGCCACTGTGTCAGCCACTAATTCCAGTCTCTCATGCCACTCTGTCTGCCACTAATTCCAGTCTCTGATGCCACTGTGTCAGCCACTAATTCCAGTCTCTCATGCCACTCTGTCTGCCACTAATTCCAGTCTCTGATGTCACTGTGTCAGCCACTAATTCCCGTCTCTGATGCCACTGTGCCAGCCCCCTGTTGAAGTCTCTGATGCAACTGTGTCAGCCACTTATTCCCGTCTCTGATGCAACTGTGTCAGCCACCTGTTCCAGTCTCTGATGCCACTGTGTCAGCCAGTAACTCCAGTCTCTGATGCCATTGTGTCAGCCACCTGTTCCAGTCTCTGATGCCACTGTGTCAGCCACTAATTCCCGTCTCTGATGCCACTGTGTCAGCCCCCTGTTAAAGTCTCTGATGCCACTCTGTCTGCCACTAATTCCAGTCTCTGATGCCACTGTGTCAGCCACCTGTTCAAGTCTCTGAAGCCACTGATGTCAGCCCCCTGTTGAAGTCTCTGATGCCACTGTGTCAGCCACTAATTTAGGTCTCTGATGCCACTGTGTCAGCCACTAATTTAGGTCTCTGATGCCACTGTGTCAGCCACCTGTTCAAGTCTCTGATGCCACTGTGTCAGCCCCCTGTTCCAGTCTCTGAAGCCACTGTGTCAGCCACCTGTTCCAGTCTCTGATGCCACTGTGTCAGCCACCAATTCCAGTCTCTGATGCCACTGTTTCAGTCACTAATTCCAGTTTCTGATACCACTGTGTCAGCTACTAATTCCGGTCTCTTGTGCCACTGTGTCAGCCCCCCTTTCAAGTCTCTGATGCCACTGTGTCAGCAACCTGTTCAAGTCTCTGGTGCCACTGATGTCAGCCCCCTGTTCAAGTCTCTTGTGCCACTGTGCCAGCCCCCTGTTGAAGTCTCTGATGCCACTGTGTCAGCCACTAATTTAGGTCTCTGATGCCACTCTGTCAGCCACTAATTCCTGTCTCTGATGCCACTGTGTCAGCCCCCTGTTCAAGTCTCTTGTGCCACTGTGCCAGCCCCCTGTTGAAGTCTCTGATGCCACTGTGTCAGCCACTGATTTAGGTCTCCGATGCCACTGTGTCAGCCACTAATTCTAGTCTCTGATGCAACTGTGTCAGCCACCTGTTCCAGTCTCTGATGCCACTGTGTCAGCCAGAAACTCCAGTCTCTGATGCCACTGTGTCAGCTACTAATTCCAGTCTCTTGTGCCACTGTGTCAGCCCCCCTTTCAAGTCTCTGATGCCACTGTGTCAGCAACCTGTTCAAGTCTCTGGTGCCACTGTGTCAGCCACTTGTTCAAGTCTCTGGTGCCACTGTGTCAGCCACTAATTCCAGTCTCTGATGCCACTGTGTCAGCCACTAATTCCAGTCTCTGATGCCACTGTGTCAGCCCCCTGTTCAAATCTCTGATGCCACTGTGTCAGCCACTAATTTAGGTCTCTGATGCCACTGTGTCAGCCACTAATTCTAGTCTCTGATGCCACTGATGTCAGCCCCCTGTTCAAGTCTCTTGTGCCACTGTGCCAGCCCCCTGTTGAAGTCTCTGATGCCACTGTGTCAGCCACTAATTTAGGTCTCTGATGCCACTGTGTCAGCCACTAATTCCTGTCTCTGATGCCACTGTGTCAGCCCCCTGTTCAAGTCTCTTGTGCCACTGTGCCAGCCCCCTGTTGAAGTCTCTGATGCCACTGTGTCAGCCACTGATTTAGGTCTCCGATGCCACTGTGTCAGCCACTAATTCTAGTCTCTGATGCAACTGTGTCAGCCACCTGTTCCAGTCTCTGATGCCACTGTGTCAGCCAGAAACTCCAGTCTCTGATGCCACTGTGTCAGCTACTAATTCCAGTCTCTTGTGCCACTGTGTCAGCCCCCCTTTCAAGTCTCTGATGCCACTGTGTCAGCAACCTGTTCAAGTCTCTGGTGCCACTGTGTCAGCCACTTGTTCAAGTCTCTGGTGCCACTGTGTCAGCCACTAATTCCAGTCTCTGATGCCACTGTGTCAGCCACTAATTCCAGTCTCTGATGCCACTGTGTCAGCCCCCTGTTCAAGTCTCTGATGCCACTGTGTCAGCCACTAATTTAGGTTTCTGATGCCACTGTGTCAGCCACTAATTCTAGTCTCTGATGCAACTGTGTCAGCCACCTGTTCCAGTCTCTGATGCCACTGTGTCAGCCAGAAACTCCAGTCTCTGATGCCACTGTGTCAGCTACTAATTCCAGTCTCTTGTGCCACTGTATCAGCCCCCCTTTCAAGTCTCTGATGCCACTGTGTCAGCAACCTGTTCAAGTCTCTGGTGCCACTGATGTCAGCCCCCTGTTGAAGTCTCTGATGCCACTGTGTCAGCCACTAATTTAGGTCTCTGATGCCACTGTGTCAGCCAATAATTCCCGTCTCTGATGCCACTGTCAGCCCCCTGTTCAAGTCTCTTGTGCCACTGTGCCAGCCCCCTGTTGAAGTCTCTGATGCCACTGTGTCAGCCACTAATTTAGGTCTCTGATGCCACTGTGTCAGCCACTAATTCTAGTCTCTGATGCAACTGTGTCAGCCACCTGTTCCAGTCTCTGATGCCACTGTGTCAGCCAGAAACTCCAGTCTCTGATGCCACTGTGTCAGCTACTAATTCCAGTCTCTTGTGCCACTGTGTCAGCCCCCCTTTCAAGTCTCTGATGCCACTGTGTCAGCAACCTGTTCAAGTCTCTGGTGCCACTGTGTCAGCCACCTGTTCAAGTCTCTGGTGCCACTGTGTCAGCCACTAATTCCCGTCTCTGATGCAACTGTGTCAGCCACCTGTTCCAGTCTCTGATGCCACTGTGTCAGCCAGTAACTCCAGTCTCTGATGCCACTGTGTCAGCTACTAATTCCAGTCTCTTGTGCCACTGTGTCAGCCCCCCTTTCAAGTCTCTGATGCCACTGTGTCTGCAACCTGTTCAAGTCTCTGGTGCCACTGTGTCAGCCACTAATTCAAGTCTATGATGCCACTGTGTCAGCCACTAATTCCAGTCTCCCATGCCACTGTGTCAGCCACCTGTTCCAGTCTCTGATGCCACTGTGTCAGCCACTAATTCCCATCTCTGATGCCACTGTGTCAGCCCCCTGTTAAAGTCTCTGATGCCACTCTGTCTGCCACTAATTCCAGTCTCTGATGCCACTGTGTCAGCCACCTGTTCAAGTCTCTGAAGCCACTGATGTCAGCCCCCTGTTCAAGTCTCTTGTGCCACTGTGCCAGCCCCCTGTTGAAGTCTCTGATGCCACTGTGTCAGCCATTAATTTAGGTCTCTGATGCCACTGTGTCAGCCACTAATTCTAGTCTCTGATGCAACTGTGTCAGCCACCTGTTCAAGTCTCTGATGCCACTGTGTCAGCCCCCTGTTCCAGTCTGAAGCCACTGTGTCAGCCACCTGTTCCAGTCTCTGATGCCACTGTGTCAGCCACCAATTCCAGTCTCTGATGCCACTGTGTCAGCCACTAATTTAGGTCTCTGATGCCACTGTGTCAGCCACTAATTCTAGTCTCTGATGCAACTGTGTCAGCCACCTGTTCCAGTCTCTGATGCCACTGTGTCAGCCAGTAACTCCAGTCTCTGATGCCACTGTGTCAGCCACCTGTTCCAGTCTCTGATGCCACTGTGTCAGCCACTAATTCCCGTCTCTGATGCCACTGTGTCAGCCCCCTGTTAAAGTCTCTGATGCCACTCTGTCTGCCACTAATTCCAGTCTCTGATGCCACTGTGTCAGCCACCTGTTCCAGTCTCTGATGCCACTGTGTCAGCCAACTGTTCACGTCTCTGATGCCACTGTCAGCAACTAATTCCAGTCTCTCATGCCACTGTGTCAGCCACCTGTTCCAGTCTCTGAAGCCACAGTGTCAGCCACTAATTCCAGTCTCTCATGCCACTCTGTCTGCCACTAATTCCAGTCTCCGATGCCACTGTGTCAGCCATTAATTCCAGTCTCTGAAGCCACAGTGTCAGCCACTAATTCCAGTGTCTGATGCCACTGTGTCAGCCCCCTGTTCCAGTCTCTCATGCCACTGTGTCAGCCACTAATTCCAGTCTCTCATGCCACTCTGTCTGCCACTGATTCCAGTCTCTGATGCCACTATGTCAGCCACTAATTCCAGTCTCTCATGCCACTCTGTCTGCCACTAATTCCAGTCTCTGATGTCACTGTGTCAGCCACTAATTCCCGTCTCTGATGCCACTGTGCCAGCCCCCTGTTGAAGTCTCTGATGCAACTGTGTCAGCCACTTATTCCCGTCTCTGATGCAACTGTGTCAGCCACCTGTTCCAGTCTCTGATGCCACTGTGTCAGCCAGTAACTCCAGTCTCTGATGCCATTGTGTCAGCCACCTGTTCCAGTCTCTGATGCCACTGTGTCAGCCACTAATTCCCGTCTCTGATGCCACTGTGTCAGCCCCCTGTTAAAGTCTCTGATGCCACTCTGTCTGCCACTAATTCCAGTCTCTGATGCCACTGTGTCAGCCACCTGTTCAAGTCTCTGAAGCCACTGATGTCAGCCCCCTGTTCAAGTCTCTTGTGCCACTGTGCCAGCCCCCTGTTGAAGTCTCTGATGCCACTGTGTCAGCCAAAAATTTAGGTCTCTGATGCCACTGTGTCAGCCACTAATTTAGGTCTCTGATGCCACTGTGTCAGCCACCTGTTCAAGTCTCTGATGCCACTGTGTCAGCCCCCTGTTCCAGTCTCTGGAGCCACTGTGTCAGCCACCTGTTCCAGTCTCTGATGCCACTGTGTCAGCCACCAATTCCAGTCTCTGATGCCACTGTTTCAGTCACTAATTCCAGTTTCTGATACCACTGTGTCAGCTACTAATTCCAGTCTCTTGTGCCACTGTGTCAGCCCCCCTTTCAAGTCTCTGATGCCACTGTGTCAGCAACCTGTTCAAGTCTCTGGTGCCACTGATGTCAGCCCCCTGTTCAGGTCTCTTGTACCACTGTGCCAGCCCCCTGTTGAAGTCTCTGATGCCACTGTGTCAGCCACTAATTTAGGTCTCTGATGCCACTGTGTCAGCCACTAATTCCCGTCTCTGATGCCACTGTGTCAGCCCCCTGTTCAAGTCTCTTGTGCCACTGTGCCAGCCCCCTGTTGAAGTCTCTGATGCCACTGTGTCAGCCACTGATTTAGGTCTCCGATGCCACTGTGTCAGCCACTAATTCTAGTCTCTGATGCAACTGTGTCAGCCACCTGTTCCAGTCTCTGATGCCACTGTGTCAACCAGAAACTCCAGTCTCTGATGCCACTGTGTCAGCTACTAATTCCAGTCTCTTGTGCCACTGTGTCAGCCCCCCTTTCAAGTCTCTGATGCCACTGTGTCAGCAACCTGTTCAAGTCTATGGTGCCACTTTGTCAGCCACCTGTTCAAGTCTCTGGTGCCACTGTGTCAGCCACTAATTCCAGTCTCTGATGCCACTGTGTCAGCCACTAATTCCAGTCTCTGATGCCACTGTGTCAGCCCCCTGTTCAAGTCTCTGATGCCACTGTGTCAGCCACCTGTTCAGGTCTCTGATGCCACTGTGTCAGCCACTAATTTAGGTCTCTGATGCCACTGTGTCAGCCACTAATTCTAGTCTCTGATGCAACTGTGTCAGCCACCTGTTCCAGTCTCTGATGCCACTGTGTCAGCCAGAAACTCCAGTCTCTGATGCCACTGTGTCAGCTACTAATTCCAGTCTCTTGTGCTACTGTGTCAGCCCCCCTTTCAAGTCTCTGATGCCACTGTGTCAGCAACCTGTTCAAGTCTCTGGTGCCACTGATGTCAGCCCCCTGTTGAAGTCTCTGATGCCACTGTGTCAGCCACTAATTTAGGTCTCTGATGCCACTGTGTCAGCCACTAATTCCCGTCTCTGATGCCACTGTCAGCCCCCTGTTCAAGTCTCTTGTGCCACTGTGCCAGCCCCCTGTTGAAGTCTCTGATGCCACTGTGTCAGCCACTAATTTAGGTCTCTGATGCCACTGTGTCAGCCACTAATTCTAGTCTCTGATGCAACTGTGTCAGCCACCTGTTCCAGTCTCTGATGCCACTGTGTCAGCCAGAAACTCCAGTCTCTGATGCCACTGTGTCAGCTACTAATTCCAGTCTCTTGTGCCACTGTGTCAGCCCCCCTTTCAAGTCTCTGATGCCACTGTGTCAGCAACCTGTTCAAGTCTCTGGTGCCACTGTGTCAGCCACCTGTTCAAGTCTCTGGTGCCACTGTGTCAGCCACTAATTCCAGTCTCTGATGCCAATGTGTCAGCCACTAATTCCAGTCTCTGATGCCACTGTGTCAGCCACCTGTTCAGGTCTCTGAAGCCACTGTGTCAGCAAATAATTTCAGTCCCTGAAGCCAATGTGTCAGCCACCTGTTCCAGTCTCTGATGCCACTGTCAGCCCCTAATTCCAGTCTCTGATGCCACTGTGTCAGCCACTAATTCCAGTCTCTGATGCCACTGTGTCAGCCACTAATTCCAGTCTCTGAAGCCACAGTGTCAGCCACTAATTCCAGTGTCTGATGCCACTGTGTCAGCCCCCTGTTCCAGTCTCTGATGCCACTGTGTCAGCCACTAATTCCAGTCTCTCATGCCCCTCTGTCTGCCACTAATTCCAGTCTCTCATGCCACTGTGTCAGCCACCTGTTCCAGTCTCTGATGCCACTGTCAGCCACTAATTCCCGTCTCTGATGCCACTGTGTCAGCCCCCTGTTCAAGTCTCTTGTGCCACTGTGCCAGCCCCCTGTTGAAGTCTCTGATGCCACTGTGTCAGCCACTAATTTAGGTCTCTGATACCACTGTGTCAGCCACTAATTCTAGTCTCTGATGCAACTGTGTCAGCCACCTGTTCCAGTCTCTGATGCCACTGTGTCAGCCAGAAACTCCAGTCTCTGATGCCACTGTGTCAGCTACTAATTCCAGTCTCTTGTGCCACTGTGTCAGCCCCCCTTTCAAGTCTCTGATGCCACTGTGTCAGCAACCTGTTCAAGTCTCTGGTGCCACTGTGTCAGCCACCTGTTCAAGTCTCTGGTGCCACTGTGTCAGCCACTAATTCCAGTCTCTGATGCCACTTTGTCAGCCACTAATTCCAGTCTCCGATGCCACTGTGTCTGCCACTAATTCCAGTCTCTGAAGCCACAGTGTCAGCCACTAATTGCAGTGTCTGATGCCACTGTGTCAGCCCCCTGTTCCAGTCTCTGATGCCACTGTGTCTGCCAACTGTTCAAGTCTCTGATGCCACTGTGTCAGCCACTAATTCCAGTCTCTGATGCCACTGTCAGCAACTAATTCCAGTCTCTCATGCCACTCTGTCTGCCACTAATTCCAGTCTCTGATGCCACTGTCAGCCACCTGTTCCAGTCTCTGATGCCACTGTGTCAGCCACTCATTCCAGTCTCTCATGCCACCATGTCTGCCACTAATTCCAGTCTCCGATGCCACTGTGTCAGCCATTAATTCCAGTCTCTGAACCCACAGTGTCAGCCACTAATTCCAGTGTCTGATGCCACTGTGTCAGCCCCCTGTTCCAGTCTCTCATGCCACTGTGTCAGCCACTAATTCCAGTCTCTCATGCCACTCTGTCTGCCACTAATTCCAGTCTCTGATGCCACTGTGTCAGCCACTAATTCCAGTCTCTCATGGCACTCTGTCAGCCACTAATTCCAGTCTCTCATGCCACTCTGTCTGCCACTAATTCCAGTCTCTCATGCCACTCTGTCTGCCACTAATTCCAGTCTCTGATGCCACTCTGTCTGCCACTAATTCCAGTCTCTGATGCCACTGTGTCAGCCACTAATTCCCGTCTCTGATGCCACTGTGCCAGCCCCCTGTTGAAGTCTCTGATGCCACTGTGTCAGCCACTAATTCTAGTCTCTGATGCAACTGTGTCAGCCACTAATTCCCGTCTCTGATGCAACTGTGTCAGCCACCTGTTCCAGTCTCTGATGCCACTGTGTCAGCCAGTAACTCCAGTCTCTGATGCCACTGTGTCAGCCCCCTGTTCCAGTCTCTGATGCCACTGTGTCAGCCAACTGTTCAAGTCTCTGATGCCACTGTGTCAGCCACTAATTCCAGTCTCTGATGCCACTGTCAGCAACTAATTCCAGTCTCTCATGCCACTCTGTCTGCCACTAATTCCAGTCTCTGATGCCACTGTCAGCCACCTGTTCCAGTCTCTGATGCCACTGTGTCAGCCACTAATTCCAGTCTCTCATTCCACTCTGTCTGCCACTAATTCCAGTCTCCGATGCCACTGTGTCAGCCATTAATTCCAGTCTCTGAAGCCACAGTGTCAGCCACTAATTCCAGTGTCTGATGCCACTGTGTCAGCCCCCTGTTCCAGTCTCTCATGCCACTGTGTCAGCCACTAATTCCAGTCTCTCATGCCACTCTGTCTGCCACTAATTCCAGTCTCTGATGCCACTCTGTCTGCCACTAATTCCAGTCTCTGATGCCACTGTGTCAGCCACTAATTCCAGTCTCTCATGCCACTCTGTCTGCCACTAATTCCAGTCTCTGATGCCACTCTGTCTGCCACTAATTCCAGTCTCTGATGCCACTGTGTCAGCCACTAATTCCCGTCTCTGATGCCACTGTGCCAGCCCCCTGTTGAAGTCTCTGATGCCACTGTGTCAGCCACTAATTCTAGTCTCTGATGCAACTGTGTCAGCCACTAATTCCCGTCTCTGATGCAACTGTGTCAGCCACCTGTTCCAGTCTCTGATGCCACTGTGTCAGCCAGTAACTCCAGTCTCTGATGCCACTGTGTCAGCTACTAATTCCAGTCTCTTGTGCCACTGTGTCAGCCCCCCTTTCAAGTCTCTGATGCCACTGTGTCAGCAACCTGTTCAAGTCTCTGGTGCCACTGTGTCAGCCACTAATTTGAGTCTATGATGCCACTGTGTAAGCCCCCTGTTGAAGTCTCTGAAGCCACTGTGTCAGCCCCCTGTTAAAGTCTCTGATGCCACTGTGTCAGCCACTAATTCCAGTCTCCCATGCCACTCTGTCTGCCACTAATTCCAGTCTCTGATGCCACTGTGTCAGCCACCTGTTCCAGTCTCTGATGCCACTGTGTCAGCTACTAATTCCCGTCTCTGATGCCACTGTTTCAGCCCCCTGTTAAAGTCTCTGATGCCACTCTGTCTGCCACTAATTCCAGTCTCTGATGCCACTGTGTCAGCCACCTGTTCAAGTCTCTGAAGCCACTGATGTCAGCCCCCTGTTCAAGTCTCTTGTGCCACTGTGCCAGCCCCCTGTTGAAGTCTCTGATGCCACTGTGTCAGCCATTAATTTAGGTCTCTGATGCCACTGTGTCAGCCACTCATTCTAGTCTCTGATGCAACTGTGTCAGCCACCTGTTCAAGTCTCTGATGCCACTGTGTCAGCCCCCTGTTCCAGTCTCTGAAGCCACTGTGTCAGCCACCTGTTCCAGTCTCTGATGCCACTGTGTCAGCCACCAATTCCAGTCTCTGATGCCACTGTTTCAGTCACTAATTCCAGTTTCTGATACCACTGTGTCAGCTACTAATTCCAGTCTCTTGTGCCACTGTGTCAGCCCCCCTTTCAAGTCTCTGATGCCACTGTGTCAGCAACCTGTTCAAGTCTCTGGTGCCACTGATGTCAGCAACCTGTTCAAGTCTCTTGTGCCACTGTGCCAGCCCCCTGTTGAAGTCTCTGATGCCACTGTGTCAGCCACTAATTCTAGTCTCTGATGCAACTGTGTCTGCCACCTGTTCCAGTCTCTGATGCCACTGTGTCAGCTACTAATTCCAGTCTCTTGTGCCACTGTGTCAGCCCCCCTTTCAAGTCTCTGATGCCACTGTGTCAGCAACCTGTTCAAGTCTGTGGTGCCACTGTGTCAGCCACCTGTTCAAGTCTCTGGTGCCACTGTGTCAGCCACTAATTCCAGTCTCTGATGCCACTGTGTCAGCCACTAATTCCAGTCTCCGATGCCACTGTGTCAGCCACTAATTCCAGTCTCTCATGCCACTGTGTCAGCCACTAATTCCAGTCTCTGATGCCACTGTGTCAGCCACTAATTCCAGTCTCTCATGCCACTCTGTCTGCCACTAATTCCCGTCTCTGATGCCACTCTGTCTGCCACTAATTCCAGTCTCTGATGTCACTGTGTCAGCCACTAATTCCCGTCTCTGATGCCACTGTGCCAGCCCCCTGTTGAAGTCTCTGATGCAACTGTGTCAGCCACTAATTCCCGTCTCTGATGCAACTGTGTCAGCCAACTGTTCCAGTCTCTGATGCCACTGTGTCAGCCAGTAACTCCAGTCTCTGATGCCACTGTGTCAGCCACCTGTTCCAGTCTCTGATGCCACTGTGTCAGCCACTAATTCCCGTCTCTGATGCCACTGTGTCAGCCCCCTGTTAAAGTCTCTGATGCCACTCTGTCTGCCACTAATTCCAGTCTCTGATGCCACTGTGTCAGCCACCTGTTCAAGTCTCTGAAGCCACTGATGTCAGCCCCCTGTTCAAGTCTCTTGTGCCACTGTGCCAGCCCCCTGTTGAAGTCTCTGATGTCACTGTGTCAGCCACTAATGTAGGTCTCTGATGCCACTGTGTCAGCCCCCCTTTCAAGTCTCTGATGCCACTGTGTCAGCAACCTGTTCAAGTCTGTGGTGCCACTGTGTCAGCCACCTGTTCAAGTCTCTGGTGCCACTGTGTCAGCCACTAATTCCAGTCTCTGATGCCACTGTGTCAGCCACTAATTCCAGTCTCCGATGCCACTGTGTCAGCCACTAATTCCAGTCTCTCATGCCACTGTGTCAGCCACTAATTCCAGTCTCTGATGCCACTGTGTCAGCCACTAATTCCAGTCTCTCATGCCACTCTGTCTGCCACTAATTCCCGTCTCTGATGCCACTCTGTCTGCCACTAATTCCAGTCTCTGATGTCACTGTGTCAGCCACTAATTCCCGTCTCTGATGCCACTGTGCCAGCCCCCTGTTGAAGTCTCTGATGCAACTGTGTCAGCCACTAATTCCCGTCTCTGATGCAACTGTGTCAGCCAACTGTTCCAGTCTCTGATGCCACTGTGTCAGCCAGTAACTCCAGTCTCTGATGCCACTGTGTCAGCCACCTGTTCCAGTCTCTGATGCCACTGTGTCAGCCACTAATTCCCGTCTCTGATGCCACTGTGTCAGCCCCCTGTTAAAGTCTCTGATGCCACTCTGTCTGCCACTAATTCCAGTCTCTGATGCCACTGTGTCAGCCACCTGTTCAAGTCTCTGAAGCCACTGATGTCAGCCCCCTGTTCAAGTCTCTTGTGCCACTGTGCCAGCCCCCTGTTGAAGTCTCTGATGTCACTGTGTCAGCCACTAATGTAGGTCTCTGATGCCACTGTGTCAGCCACTAATTCTAGTCTCTGATGCAACTGTGTCAGCCACCTGTTCAAGTCTCTGATGCCACTGTGTCAGCCCCCTGTTCCAGTCTCTGAAGCCACTGTGTCAGCCACCTGTTCCAGTCTCTGATGCCACTGTGTCAGCCACCAATTCCAGTCTCTGATGCCACTGTTTCAGTCACTAATTCCAGTTTCTGATACCACTGTGTCAGCTACTAATTCCAGTCTCTTGTGCCACTGTGTCAGCCCCCCTTTCAAGTCTCTGATGCCACTGTGTCAGCAACCTGTTCAAGTCTCTGGTGCCACTGATGTCAGCTCCCTGTTCAAGTCTCTTGTGCCACTGTGCCAGCCCCCTGTTGAAGTCTCTGATGCCACTGTGTCAGCCACTAATTTAGGTCTCTGATGCCACTGTGTCAGCCACTAATTCTAGTCTCTGATGCAACTGTGTCAGCCACCTGTTCCAGTCTCTGATGCCACTGTGTCAGCCAGTAACTCCAGTCTCTGATGCCACTGTGTCAGCCACCTGTTCCAGTCTCTGATGCCACTGTGTCAGCCACTAATTCCCGTCTCTGATGCCACTGTGTCAGCCCCCTGTCAAAGTCTCTGATGCCACTCTGTCTGCCACTAATTCCAGTCTCTGATGCCACTGTGTCAGCCACCTGTTCCAGTCTCTGATGCCACTGTGTCAGCCACTAATTCCCGTCTTTGATGCCACTGTGTCAGCCCCCTGTTAAAGTCTCTGATGCCACTCTGTCTGCCACTATTTCCAGTCTCTGATGCCACTGTGTCAGCCACCTGTTCAAGTCTCTGAAGCCACTGATGTCAGCCCCCTGTTCAAGTCTCTTGTGCCACTGTGCCAGCCCCCTGTTAAAGTCTCTGATGCCACTGTGTCAGCCACTAATTCCAGTCTCTGCTGCCACTGTGTCAGCCACTAATTCCAGTCTCTGAAGCCACAGTGTCAGCCACTAATTGCAGTGTCTGATGCCACTGTGTCAGCCCCCTGTTCCAGTCTCTGATGCCACTGTCAGCCAACTGTTCAAGTCTCTGATGCCACTGTGTCAGCCACTAATTCCTGTCTCTGATGCCACTGTCAGCAACTAATTCCAGTCTCTCATGCCACTGTGTCAGCCACCTGTTCCATTCTCTGATGCCACAGTGTCAGCCACTAATTCCAGTCTCTCATGCCACTCTGTCTGCCACTAATTGCAGTCTCCGATGCCACTGTGTCAGCCATTAATTCCAGTCTCTGAAGCCACAGTGTCAGCCACTAATTCCAGTGTCTGATGCCACTGTGTCAGCCCCCTGTTCCAGTCTCTCATGCCACTGTGTCAGCCACTAATTCCAGTCTCTCATGCCACTCTGTCTGCCACTAATTCCAGTCTCTGATGCCACTGTGTCAGCCACTAATTCCAGTCTCTCATGCCACTCTGTCTGCCACTAATTCCCGTCTCTGATGCCACTCTGTCTGCCACTAATTCCAGTCTCTGATGTCACTGTGTCAGCCACTAATTCCCGTCTCTTATGCCACTGTGCCAGCCCCCTGTTGAAGTCTCTGATGCAACTGTGTCAGCCACTAATTCCCGTCTCTGATGCCACTGTGTCAGCCACTAATTCCCGTCTCTGATGCCACTGTGTCAGCCCCCTGTTAAAGTCTCTGATGCCACTCTGTCTGCCACTAATTCCAGTCTCTGATGCCACTGTGTCAGCCACCTGTTCAAGTCTCTGAAGCCACTGATGTCAGCCCCCTGTTCAAGTCTCTTGTGCCACTGTGCCAGCCCCCTGTTGAAGTCTCTGATGCCACTGTGTCAGCCACTAATTTAGGTCTCTGATGCCACTGTGTCAGCCACTAATTCTAGTCTCTGATGCAACTGTGTCAGCCACCTGTTCAAGTCTCTGATGCCACTGTGTCAGCCCCCTGTTCCAGTCTCTGAAGCCACTGTGTCAGCCACCTGTTCCAGTCTCTGATGCCACTGTGTCAGCCACCAATTACAGTCTCTGATGCCACTGTTTCAGTCACTAATTCCAGTTTCTGATACCACTGTGTCAGCTACTAATTCTAGTCTCTTGTGCCACTGTGTCAGCCCCCCTTTCAAGTCTCTGATGCCACTGTGTCAGCAACCTGTTCAAGTCTCTGGTGCCACTGATGTCAGCCCCCTGTTCAAGTCTCTTGTGCCACTGTGCCAGCCCCCTGTTGAAGTCTCTGATGCCACTGTGTCAGCCACTAATTTAGGTCTCTGATGCCACTGTGTCAGCCACTAATTCTAGTCTCTGATGCAACTGTGTCAGCCACCTGTTCCAGTCTCTGATGCCACTGTGTCAGCTATTAATTCCAGTCTCTTGTGCCACTGTGTCAGCCCCCGTTTCAAGTCTCTGATGCCACTGTGTCAGCAACCTGTTCAAGTCTCTGGTGCCACTGTGTCAGCCACCTGTTCAAGTCTCTGGTGCCACTGTGTCAGCCACTAATTCCAGTCTCTGATGCCACTGTGTCAGCCACTAATTCCAGTCTCCGATGCCACTGTGTCAGCCACTAATTCCAGTCTCTGAAGCCACAGTGTCAGCCACTAATTGCAGTGTCTGATGCCACTGTGTCAGCCCCCTGTTCCAGTCTCTGATGCCACTGTGTCAGCCAACTGTTCAAGTCTCTGATGCCACTGTCAGCAACTAATTCCAGTCTCTCATGCCACTGTGTCAGCCACCTGTTCCAGTCTCTGATGCCACTGTGTCAGCCACTAATTCCAGTCTCTCATGCCACTCTGTCTGCCACTAATTCCAGTCTCTGATGCCACTGTGTCAGCCATTAATTCCAGTCTCTGAAGCCACAGTGTCAGCCACTAATTCCAGTGTCTGATGCCACTGTGTCAGCCCCCTGTTCCAGTCTCTCATGCCACTGTGTCAGCCACTAATTCCAGTCTCTCATGCCACTCTGTCTGCCACTAATTCCAGTCTCTGATGCCACTGTGTCAGCCACTAATTCCAGTCTCTCATGCCACTCTGTCTGCCACTAATTCCCGTCTCTGATGCCACTCTGTCTGCCACTAATTCCAGTCTCTGATGTCACTGTGTCAGCCACTAATTCCCGTCTCTCATGCCACTGTGCCAGCCCCCTGTTGAAGTCTCTGATGCAACTGTGTCAGCCACTAATTCCCGTCTCTGATGCAACTGTGTCAGCCACCTGTTCCAGTCTCTGATGCCACTGTGTCAGCCAGTAACTCCAGTCTCTGATGCCACTGTGTCAGCTACTAATTCCAGTCTCTTGTGCCCCTGTGTCAGCCCCCCTTTCAAGTCTCTGATGCCACTGTGTCAGCAACCTGTTCAAGTCCCTGGTGCCACTGTGTCAGCCACTAATTCAAGTCTATGATGCCACTGTGTCAGCCCCCTGTTGAAGTCTCTGAAGCCACTGTGTCAGCCCCCTGTTAAAGTCTCTGATGCCACTGTGTCAGCCATTAATTCCAGTCTCCCATGCCACTCTGTCTGCCACTAATTCCAGTCTCTGATGCCACTGTGTCAGCCACCTGTTCCAGTCTCTGATGCCACTGTGTCAGCCATTAATTCCCGTCTCTGATGCCACTGTGTCAGCCCCCTGTTCAAGTATCTTGTGCCACTGTGCCAGCCCCCTGTTGAAGTCTCTGATGCCACTGTGTCAGCCCCCTGTTCAAGTCTCTGATGCCACTGTGTCAGCCACCTGTTCCAGTCTCTGATGCCACTGTGTCAGCCACCAATTCCAGTCTCTGATGCCACTGTTTCAGTCACTAATTCCAGTTTCTGATATCACTGTGTCAGCTACTAATTCCAGTCTCTTGTGCCACTGTGTTAGCCCCCCTTTCAAGTCTCTGATGCCACTGTGTCAGCAACCTGTTCAAGTCTCTGGTGCCACTGATGTCAGCCACCTGTTCAAGTCTCTGTTGCCACTGTGTCAGCCACTAATTCCAGTCTCTGAAGCCACAGTGTCAGCCACTAATTGCAGTGTCTGATGCCACTGTGTCAGCCCCCTGTTCCAGTCTCTGATGCCACTGTGTCAGCCAACTGTTCAAGTCTCTGATGCCACTGTGTCAGCCACTAATTCCAGTCTCTGATGCCACTGTCAGCAACTAATTCCAGTCTCTCATGCCACTGTCAGCCACCTGTTCCAGTCTCTGATGCCACTGTGTCAGCCACTAATTCCAGTCTCCGATGCCACTGTGTCAGCCATTAATTCCAGTCTCTGAAGCCACAGTGTCAGCCACTAATTCCAGTGTCTGATGCCACTGTGTCAGCCCCCTGTTCCAGTCTCTCATGCCACTCTGTCTGCCACTAATTCCAGTCTCTGATGCCACTGTGTCAGCCACTAATTCCAGTCTCTCATGCCACTCTGTCTGCCACTAATTCCAGTCTCTGATGCCACTCTGTCTGCCACTAATTCCAGTCTCTGATGCCACTGTGTCAGCCACTAATTCCCGTCTCTGATGCCACTGTGCCAGCCCCCTGTTGAAGTCTCTGATGCCACTGTGTCAGCCACTAATTCTAGTCTCTGATGCAACTGTGTCAGCCACTAATTCCCGTCTCTGATGCAACTGTGTCAGCCACCTGTTCCAGTCTCTGATGCCACTGTGTCAGCCAGTAACTCCAGTCTCTGATGCCACTGTGTCAGCTACTAATTCCAGTCTCTTGTGCCACTGTGTCAGCCCCCCTTTCAAGTCTCTGATGCCACTGTGTCAGCAACCTGTTCAAGTCTCTGGTGCCACTGTGTCAGCCACTAATTTGAGTCTATGATGCCACTGTGTAAGCCCCCTGTTGAAGTCTCTGAAGCCACTGTGTCAGCCCCCTGTTAAAGTCTCTGATGCCACTGTGTCAGCCACTAATTCCAGTCTCCCATGCCACGCTGTCTGCCACTAATTCCAGTCTCTGATGCCACTGTGTCAGCCACCTGTTCCAGTCTCTGATGCCACTGTGCCAGCCACTAATTCCCGTCTCTGATGCCACTGTGTCAGCCCCCTGTTAAAGTCTCTGATGCCACTGTGTCAGCCACTAATTCCAGTCTCCCATGCCAGTCTGTCTGCCACTAATTCCAGTCTCTGAAGCCACTGTGTCAGCCACCTGTTCAAGTCTCTGAAGTCACTGATGTCAGCCCCCTGTTCAAGTCTCTGATGCCACTGTGTCAGCCACTAATTTAGGTCTCTGATGCCACTGTGTCAGCCACTAATTCTAGTCTCTGATGCAACTGTGTCAGCCACCTGTTCAAGTCTCTGATGCCACTGTGTCAGCCACCTGTTCCAGTCTCTGATGCCACTGTGTCAGCCACCTGTTCAAGTCTCTGATGCCACTGTGTCAGCCACCTGTTCCAGTCTCTGATGCCACTGTGTCAGCCACCAATTCCAGTCTCTAATGCCACTGTTTCAGTCACTAATTCCAATTTCTGATACCACTGTGTCAGCCACCTGTTCCAGTCTCTGATGCCACTGTGTCAGCCACCAATTCCAGTCTCTGATGCCACTGTTTCAGTCACTAATTCCAGTTTCTGATACCACTGTGTCAGCTACTAATTCCAGTCTCTTGTGCCACTGTGTCAGCCCCCCTTTCAAGTCTCTGATGCCACTGTGTCAGCAACCTGTTCAAGTCTCTGGTGCCACTGATGTCAGCCACCTGTTCAAGTCTCTGTTGCCACTGTGTCAGCCACTAATTCCAGTCTCTGAAGCCACAGTGTCAGCCACTAATTTCAGTGTCTGATGCCACTGTGTCAGCCCCCTGTTCCAGTCTCTGATGCCACTGTGTCAGCCAACTGTTCAAGTCTCTGATGCCACTGTGTCAGCCACTAATTCCAGTCTCTGATGCCACTGTCAGCAACTAATTCCAGTCTCTCATGCCACTCTGTCTGCCACTAATTCCAGTCTCTGATGCCACTGTCAGCAACCTGTTCAAGTCTCTGGTGCCACTGATGTCAGCCCCCTGTTCAAGTCTCTTGTGCCACTGTGCCAGCCCCCTGTTGAAGTCTCTGATGCCACTGTGTCAGCCACTAATTTAGGTCTCTGATGCCACTGTGTCAGCCACTAATTCTAGTCTCTGATGCAACTGTGTCAGTCACCTGTTCCAGTCTCTGATGCCACTGTGTCAGCCAGAAACTCCAGTCTCTGATGCCACTGTGTCAGCTACTAATTCCAGTCTCTTGTGCCACTGTGTCAGCCCCCCTTTCAAGTCTCTGATGCCACTGTGTCAGCAACCTGTTCAAGTCTCTGGTGCCACTGTGTCAGCCACCTGTTCAAGTCTCTGGTGCCACTGTGTCAGCCACTAATTCCAGTCTCTGATGCCACTGTGTCAGCCACTAATTCCAGTCTCCCATGCCACTCTGTCTGCCACTAATTCCAGTCTCTGATGCAACTGTGTCAGCCACCTGTTCCAGTTTCTGATGCCACTGTGTCAGCCATTAATTCCCGTCTCTGATGCCACTGTGTCAGCCCCCTGTTCAAGTATCTTGTGCCACTGTGCCAGCCCCCTGTTGAAGTCTCTGATGCCACTGTGTCAGCCCCCTGTTCAAGTCTCTGATGCCACTGTGTCAGCCACCTGTTCCAGTCTCTGATGCCACTGTGTCAGCCACCAATTCCAGTCTCTGATGCCACTGTTTCAGTCACTAATTCCAGTTTCTGATATCACTGTGTCAGCTACTAATTCCAGTCTCTTGTGCCACTGTGTCAGCCCCCCTTTCAAGTCTCTGATGCCACTGTGTCAGCAACCTGTTCAAGTCTCTGGTGCCACTGATGTCAGCCACCTTTTCAAGTCTCTGTTGCCACTGTGTCAGCCACTAATTCCAGTCTCTGAAGCCACAGTGTCAGCCACTAATTGCAGTGTCTGATGCCACTGTGTCAGCCCCCTGTTCCAGTCTCTGATGCCACTGTGTCAGCCAACTGTTCAAGTCTGTGATGCCACTGTGTCAGCCACTAATTCCAGTCTCTGATGCCACTGTCAGCAACTAATTCCAGTCTCTGATGCCACTGTCAGCCACCTGTTCCAATCTCTGATGCCACTGTGTCAGCCACTAATTCCAGTCTCCGATGCCACTGTGTCAGCCATTAATTCCAGTCTCTGAAGCCACAGTGTCAGCCACTAATTCCAGTGTCTGATGCCACTGTGTCAGCCCCCTGTTCCAGTCTCTCATGCCACTCTGTCTGCCACTAATTCCAGTCTCTGATGCCACTGTGTCAGCCACTAATTCCAGTCTCTCATGCCACTCTGTCTGCCACTAATTCCAGTCTCTGATGCCACTGTGTCAGCCACTAATTCCCGTCTCTGATGCCACTGTGCCAGCCCCCTGTTGAAGTCTCTGATGCCACTGTGTCAGCCACTAATTCTAGTCTCTGATGCAACTGTGTCAGCCACTAATTCCCGTCTCTGATGCAACTGTGTCAGCCACCTATTCCAGTCTCTGATGCCACTGTGTCAGCCAGTAACTCCAGTCTCTGATGCCACTGTGTCAGCTACTAATTCCAGTCTCTTGTGCCACTGTGTCAGCCCCCCTTTCAAGTCTCTGATGCCACTGTGTCAGCAACCTGTTCAAGTCTCTGGTGCCACTGTGTCAGCCACCTGTTCAAGTCTCTGATGCCACTGTGTCAGCCACTAATTCCAGTCTCCCATGCCACTCTGTCTGCCACTAATTCCAGTCTCTGATGCCACTGTGTCAGCCACCTGTTCCAGTCTCTGATGCCACTGTGTCAGCCATTAATTCCCGTCTTTGATGCCACTGTGTCAGCCCCCTGTTCAAGTATCTTGTGCCACTGTGCCAGCCCCCTGTTGAAGTCTCTGATGCCACTGTGTCAGCCCCCTGTTCAAGTCTCTGATGCCACTGTGTCAGCCACCTGTTCCAGTCTCTGATGCCACTGTGTCAGCCACCAATTCCAGTCTCTGATGCCACTGTTTCAGTCACTAATTCCAGTTTCTGATATCACTGTGTCAGCTACTAATTCCAGTCTCTTGTGCCACTGTGTCAGCCCCCCTTTCAAGTCTCTGATGCCACTGTCTCAGCAACCTGTTCAAGTCTCTGGTGCCACTGATGTCAGCCACCTGTTCAAGTCTCTGTTGCCACTGTGTCAGCCACTAATTCCAGTCTCTGAAGCCACAGTGTCAGCCACTAATTCCCGTTTCTGATGCCACTGTGCCAGCCCCCTGTTGAAGTCTCTGATGCCACTGTGTCAGCCACTAATTCTAGTCTCTGATGCAACTGTGTCAGCCACTAATTCCCGTCTCTGATGCAACTGTGTCAGCCACCTGTTCCAGTCTCTGATGCCACTGTGTCAGCCAGTAACTCCAGTCTCTGATGCCACTGTGTCAGCTACTAATTCCAGTCTCTTGTGACACTGTGTCAGCCCCCCTTTCAAGTCTCTGATGCCACTGTGTCAGCAACCTGTTCAAGTCTCTGGTGCCACTGTCAGCCACTAATTCGAGTCTATGATGCCACTGTGTAAGCCCCTTGTTGAAGTCTCTGAAGCCACTGTGTCAGCCCCCTGTTAAAGTCTCTGATGCCACTGTGTCAGCCACTAATTCCAGTCTCCCATGCCACGCTGTCTGCCACTAATTCCAGTCTCTGATGCCACTGTGTCAGCCACCTGTTCCAGTCTCTGATGCCAATGTGCCAGCCACTAATTCCCGTCTCTGATGCCACTGTGTCAGCCCCCTGTTAAAGTCTCTGATGCCACTGTGTCAGCCACTAATTCCAGTCTCCCATGCCACTCTGTCTGCCACTAATTCCAGTCTCTGAAGCCACTGTGTCAGCCACCTGTTCAAGTCTCTGAAGCCACTGATGTCAGCCCCCTGTTCAAGTCTCTTGTGCCACTCTGCCAGCCCCCTGTTGAAGTCTCTGATGCCACTGTGTCAGCCACTAATTTAGGTCTCTGATGCCACTGTGTCAGCCACTAATTCTAGTCTCTGATGCAACTGTGTCAGCCACCTGTTCCTGTCTCTGATGCCACTGTGTCAGCCACCAATTCCAGTCTCTAATGCCACTGTTTCAGTCACTAATTCCAATTTCTGATACCACTGTGTCAGCCACCTGTTCCAGTCTCTGATGCCACTGTGTCAGCCACCAATTCCAGTCTCTGATGCCACTGTTTCAGTCACTAATTCCAGTTTCTGATACCACTGTGTCAGCTACTAATTCCAGTCTCTTGTGCCACTGTGTCAGCCCCCCTTTCAAGTCTCTGATGCCACTGTGTCAGCAACCTGTTCAAGTCTCTGGTGCCACTGATGTCAGCCACCTGTTCAAGTCTCTGTTGCCACTGTGTCAGCCACTAATTCCAGTCTCTGAAGCCACAGTGTCAGCCACTAATTGCAGTGTCTGATGCCACTGTGTCAGCCCCCTGTTCCAGTCTCTGATGCCACTGTGTCAGCCAACTGTTCAAGTCTCTGATGCCACTGTGTCAGCCACTAATTCCAGTCTCTGATGCCACTGTCAGCAACTAATTCCAGTCTCTCATGCCACTCTGTCTGCCACTAATTCCAGTCTCTGATGCCACTGTCAGCAACCTGTTCAAGTCTCTGGTGCCACTGATGTCAGCCCCCTGTTCAAGTCTCTTGTGCCACTGTGCCAGCCCCCTGTTGAAGTCTCTGATGCCACTGTGTCAGCCACTAATTTAGGTCTCTGATGCCACTGTGTCAGCCACTAATTCTAGTCTCTGATGCAACTGTGTCAGTCACCTGTTCCAGTCTCTGATGCCACTGTGTCAGCCAGAAACTCCAGTCTCTGATGCCACTGTGTCAGCTACTAATTCCAGTCTCTTGTGCCACTGTGTCAGCCCCCCTTTCAAGTCTCTGATGCCACTGTGTCAGCCACCTGTTCAAGTCTCTGGTGCCACTGTGTCAGCCACCTGTTCAAGTCTCTGGTGCCACTGTGTCAGCCACTAATTCCAGTCTCTGATGCCACTGTGTCAGCCACTAATTCCAGTCTCCCATGCCACTCTGTCTGCCACTAATTCCAGTCTCTGATGCCACTGTGTCAGCCACCTGTTCCAGTCTCTGATGCCACTGTGTCAGCCATTAATTCCCGTCTCTGATGCCACTGTGTCAGCCCCCTGTTCAAGTAACTTGTGCCACTGTGCCAGCCCCCTGTTGAAGTCTCTGATGCCACTGTGTCAGCCCCCTGTTCAAGTCTCTGATGCCACTGTGTCAGCCACCTGTTCCAGTCTCTGATGCCACTGTGTCACCCACCAATTCCAGTCTCTGATGCCACTGTTTCAGTCACTAATTCCAGTTTCTGATATCACTGTGTCAGCTACTAATTCCAGTCTCTTGTGCCACTGTGTCAGCCCCCCTTTCAAGTCTCTGATGCCACTGTGTCAGCAACCTGTTCAAGTCTCTGGTGCCACTGATGTCAGCCACCTGTTCAAGTCTCTGTTGCCACTGTGTCAGCCACTAATTCCAGTCTCCCATGCCACTCTGTCTGCCACTAATTCCAGTCTCTGATGCCACTGTGTCAGCCACCTGTTCCAGTCTCTGATGCCACTGTGTCAGCCATTAATTCCCGTCTCTGATGCCACTGTGTCAGCCCCCTGTTCAAGTAACTTGTGCCACTGTGCCAGCCCCCTGTTGAAGTCTCTGATGCCACTGTGTCAGCCCCCTGTTCAAGTCTCTGATGCCACTGTGTCAGCCACCTGTTCCAGTCTCTGATGCCACTGTGTCACCCACCAATTCCAGTCTCTGATGCCACTGTTTCAGTCACTAATTCCAGTTTCTGATATCACTGTGTCAGCTACTAATTCCAGTCTCTTGTGCCACTGTGTCAGCCCCCCTTTCAAGTCTCTGATGCCACTGTGTCAGCAACCTGTTCAAGTCTCTGGTGCCACTGATGTCAGCCACCTGTTCAAGTCTCTGTTGCCACTGTGTCAGCCACTAATTCCAGTCTCTGAAGCCACAGTGTCAGCCACTAATTGCAGTGTCTGATGCCACTGTGTCAGCCCCCTGTTCCAGTCTCTGATGCCACTGTGTCAGCCACTAATTCCAGTCTCTGATGCCACTGTCAGCAACTAATTCCAGTCTCTCATGCCACTCTGTCTGCCACTAATTCCAGTCTCTGATGCCACTGTGTCAGCCATTAATTCCAGTCTCTGAAGCCACAGTGTCACCCACTAATTCCAGTGTCTGATGCCACTGTGTCAGCCCCCTGTTCCAGTCTCTCATGCCACTGTGTCAGCCACTAATTCCAGTCTCTCATGCCACTCTGTCTGCCACTAATTCCAGTCTCTGATGCCACTGTGTCAGCCACTAATTCCAGTCTCTCATGCCACTCTGTCTGCCACTAATTCCAGTCTCTGATGCCACTCTGTCTGCCACTAATTCCAGTCTCTGATGCCACTCTGTCTGCCACTAATTCCAGTCTCTGATGCCACTGTGTCAGCCACTAATTCCAGTCTCTCATGCCACTCTGTCTGCCACTAATTCCAGTCTCTGATGCCACTCTGTCTGCCACTAATTCCAGTCTCTGATGCCACTGTGTCAGCCACTAAATCCAGTCTCTCATGCCACTCTGTCTGCCACTAATTCCCGTCTCTGATGCCACTCTGTCTGCCACTAATTCCAGTCTCTGATGTCACTGTGTCAGCCACTAATTCCCGTCTCTCATGCCACTGTGCCAGCCCCCTGTTGAAGTCTCTGATGCAACTGTGTCAGCCACTAATTCCCGTCTCTGATGCAACTGTGTCAGCCACCTGTTCCAGTCTCTGATGCCACTGTGTCAGCCAGTAACTCCAGTCTCTGATGCCACTGTGTCAGCTACTAATTCCAGTCTCTTGTGCCCCTGTGTCAGCCCCCCTTTCAAGTCTCTGATGCCACTGTGTCAGCAACCTGTTCAAGTCCCTGGTGCCACTGTGTCAGCCACTAATTCAAGTCTATGATGCCACTGTCTCAGCCCCCTGTTGAAGTCTCTGAAGCCACTGTGTCAGCCCCCTGTTAAAGTCTCTGATGCCACTGTGTCAGCCATTAATTCCAGTCTCCCATGCCACTCTGTCTGCCACTAATTCCAGTCTCTGATGCCACTGTGTCAGCCACCTGTTCCAGTCTCTGATGCCACTGTGTCAGCCATTAATTCCCGTCTCTGATGCCACTCTGTCTGCCACTAATTCCAGTCTCTGATGCCACTGTGTCAGCCCCCTGTTCCAGTCTCTCATGCCACTCTGTCTGCCACTAATTCCAGTCTCTGATGCCACTGTGTCAGCCACTAATTCCAGTCTCTCATGCCACTCTGTCTACCACTAATTCCAGTCTCTGATGCCACTCTGTCTGCCACTAATTCCAGTCTCTGATGCCACTGTGTCAGCCACTAATTCCCGTCTCTGATGCCACTGTGCCAGCCCCCTGTTGAAGTCTCTGATGCCACTGTGTCAGCCACTAATTCTAGTCTCTGATGCAACTGTGTCAGCCACTAATTCCCGTCTCTGATGCAACTGTGTCAGCCACCTGTTCCAGTCTCTGATGCCACTGTGTCAGCCAGTAACTCCAGTCTCTGATGCCACTGTGTCAGCTACTAATTCCAGTCTCTTGTGCCACTGTGTCAGCCCCCCTTTCAAGTCTCTGATGCCACTGTGTCAGCAACCTGTTCAAGTCTCTGGTGCCACTGTGTCAGCCACTAATTTGAGTCTATGATGCCACTGTGTAAGCCCCCTGTTGAAGTCTCTGAAGCCACTGTGTCAGCCCCCTGTTAAAGTCTCTGATGCCACTGTGTCAGCCACTAATTCCAGTCTCCCATGCCACGCTGTCTGCCACTAATTCCAGTCTCTGATGCCACTGTGTCAGCCACCTGTTCCAGTCTCTGATGCCACTGTGCCAGCCACTAATTCCCGTCTCTGATGCCACTGTGTCAGCCCCCTGTTAAAGTCTCTGATGCCACTGTGTCAGCCACTAATTCCAGTCTCCCATGCCAGTCTGTCTGCCACTAATTCCAGTCTCTGAAGCCACTGTGTCAGCCACCTGTTCAAGTCTCTGAAGTCACTGATGTCAGCCCCCTGTTCAAGTCTCTGATGCCACTGTGTCAGCCACTAATTTAGGTCTCTGATGCCACTGTGTCAGCCACTAATTCTAGTCTCTGATGCAACTGTGTCAGCCACCTGTTCAAGTCTCTGATGCCACTGTGTCAGCCACCTGTTCCAGTCTCTGATGCCACTGTGTCAGCCACCAATTCCAGTCTCTAATGCCACTGTTTCAGTCACTAATTCCAATTTCTGATACCACTGTGTCAGCCACCTGTTCCAGTCTCTGATGCCACTGTGTCAGCCACCAATTCCAGTCTCTGATGCCACTGTTTCAGTCACTAATTCCAGTTTCTGATACCACTGTGTCAGCTACTAATTCCAGTCTCTTGTGCCACTGTGTCAGCCCCCCTTTCAAGTCTCTGATGCCACTGTGTCAGCAACCTGTTCAAGTCTCTGGTGCCACTGATGTCAGCCACCTGTTCAAGTCTCTGTTGCCACTGTGTCAGCCACTAATTCCAGTCTCTGAAGCCACAGTGTCAGCCACTAATTTCAGTGTCTGATGCCACTGTGTCAGCCCCCTGTTCCAGTCTCTGATGCCACTGTGTCAGCCAACTGTTCAAGTCTCTGATGCCACTGTGTCAGCCACTAATTCCAGTCTCTGATGCCACTGTCAGCAACTAATTCCAGTCTCTCATGCCACTCTGTCTGCCACTAATTCCCGTCTCTGATGCCACTCTGTCTGCCACTAATTCCAGTCTCTGATGTCACTGTGTCAGCCACTAATTCCCGTCTCTCATGCCACTGTGCCAGCCCCCTGTTGAAGTCTCTGATGCAACTGTGTCAGCCACTAATTCCCGTCTCTGATGCAACTGTGTCAGCCACCTGTTCCAGTCTCTGATGCCACTGTGTCAGCCAGTAACTCCAGTCTCTGATGCCACTGTGTCAGCTACTAATTGCAGTGTCTGATGCCACTGTGTCAGCCCCCTGTTCCAGTCTCTGATGCCACTGTGTCAGCCACTAATTCCAGTCTCTGATGCCACTGTCAGCAACTAATTCCAGTCTCTCATGCCACTCTGTCTGCCACTAATTCCCGTCTCTGATGCCACTGTGTCAGCCATTAATTCCAGTCTCTGAAGCCACAGTGTCACCCACTAATTCCAGTGTCTGATGCCACTGTGTCAGCCCCCTGTTCCAGTCTCTCATGCCACTGTGTCAGCCACTAATTCCAGTCTCTCATGCCACTCTGTCTGCCACTAATTCCAGTCTCTGATGCCACTGTGTCAGCCACTAATTCCAGTCTCTCATGCCACTCTGTCTGCCACTAATTCCAGTCTCTGATGCCACTCTGTCTGCCACTAATTCCAGTCTCTGATGCCACTCTGTCTGCCACTAATTCCAGTCTCTGATGCCACTGTGTCAGCCACTAATTCCAGTCTCTCATGCCACTCTGTCTGCCACTAATTCCAGTCTCTGAAGCCACAGTGTCAGCCACTAATTGCAGTGTCTGATGCCACTGTGTCAGCCCCCTGTTCCAGTCTCTGATGCCACTGTGTCAGCCACTAATTCCAGTCTCTGATGCCACTGTCAGCAACTAATTCCAGTCTCTCATGCCACTCTGTCTGCCACTAATTCCAGTCTCTGATGCCACTGTGTCAGCCATTAATTCCAGTCTCTGAAGCCACAGTGTCACCCACTAATTCCAGTGTCTGATGCCACTGTGTCAGCCCCCTGTTCCAGTCTCTCATGCCACTGTGTCAGCCACTAATTCCAGTCTCTCATGCCACTCTGTCTGCCACTAATTCCAGTCTCTGATGCCACTGTGTCAGCCACTAATTCCAGTCTCTCATGCCACTCTGTCTGCCACTAATTCCAGTCTCTGATGCCACTCTGTCTGCCACTAATTCCAGTCTCTGATGCCACTCTGTCTGCCACTAATTCCAGTCTCTGATGCCACTGTGTCAGCCACTAATTCCAGTCTCTCATGCCACTCTGTCTGCCACTAATTCCAGTCTCTGATGCCACTCTGTCTGCCACTAATTCCAGTCTCTGATGCCACTGTGTCAGCCACTAAATCCAGTCTCTCATGCCACTCTGTCTGCCACTAATTCCCGTCTCTGATGCCACTCTGTCTGCCACTAATTCCAGTCTCTGATGTCACTGTGTCAGCCACTAATTCCCGTCTCTCATGCCACTGTGCCAGCCCCCTGTTGAAGTCTCTGATGCAACTGTGTCAGCCACTAATTCCCGTCTCTGATGCAACTGTGTCAGCCACCTGTTCCAGTCTCTGATGCCACTGTGTCAGCCAGTAACTCCAGTCTCTGATGCCACTGTGTCAGCTACTAATTCCAGTCTCTTGTGCCCCTGTGTCAGCCCCCCTTTCAAGTCTCTGATGCCACTGTGTCAGCAACCTGTTCAAGTCCCTGGTGCCACTGTGTCAGCCACTAATTCAAGTCTATGATGCCACTGTCTCAGCCCCCTGTTGAAGTCTCTGAAGCCACTGTGTCAGCCCCCTGTTAAAGTCTCTGATGCCACTGTGTCAGCCATTAATTCCAGTCTCCCATGCCACTCTGTCTGCCACTAATTCCAGTCTCTGATGCCACTGTGTCAGCCACCTGTTCCAGTCTCTGATGCCACTGTGTCAGCCATTAATTCCCGTCTCTGATGCCACTCTGTCTGCCACTAATTCCAGTCTCTGATGCCACTGTGTCAGCCCCCTGTTCCAGTCTCTCATGCCACTCTGTCTGCCACTAATTCCAGTCTCTGATGCCACTGTGTCAGCCACTAATTCCAGTCTCTCATGCCACTCTGTCTGCCACTAATTCCAGTCTCTGATGCCACTCTGTCTGCCACTAATTCCAGTCTCTGATGCCACTGTGTCAGCCACTAATTCCCGTCTCTGATGCCACTGTGCCAGCCCCCTGTTGAAGTCTCTGATGCCACTGTGTCAGCCACTAATTCTAGTCTCTGATGCAACTGTGTCAGCCACTAATTCCCGTCTCTGATGCAACTGTGTCAGCCACCTGTTCCAGTCTCTGATGCCACTGTGTCAGCCAGTAACTCCAGTCTCTGATGCCACTGTGTCAGCTACTAATTCCAGTCTCTTGTGCCACTGTGTCAGCCCCCCTTTCAAGTCTCTGATGCCACTGTGTCAGCAACCTGTTCAAGTCTCTGGTGCCACTGTGTCAGCCACTAATTTGAGTCTATGATGCCACTGTGTAAGCCCCCTGTTGAAGTCTCTGAAGCCACTGTGTCAGCCCCCTGTTAAAGTCTCTGATGCCACTGTGTCAGCCACTAATTCCAGTCTCCCATGCCACGCTGTCTGCCACTAATTCCAGTCTCTGATGCCACTGTGTCAGCCACCTGTTCCAGTCTCTGATGCCACTGTGCCAGCCACTAATTCCCGTCTCTGATGCCACTGTGTCAGCCCCCTGTTAAAGTCTCTGATGCCACTGTGTCAGCCACTAATTCCAGTCTCCCATGCCAGTCTGTCTGCCACTAATTCCAGTCTCTGAAGCCACTGTGTCAGCCACCTGTTCAAGTCTCTGAAGTCACTGATGTCAGCCCCCTGTTCAAGTCTCTGATGCCACTGTGTCAGCCACTAATTTAGGTCTCTGATGCCACTGTGTCAGCCACTAATTCTAGTCTCTGATGCAACTGTGTCAGCCACCTGTTCAAGTCTCTGATGCCACTGTGTCAGCCACCTGTTCCAGTCTCTGATGCCACTGTGTCAGCCACCAATTCCAGTCTCTAATGCCACTGTTTCAGTCACTAATTCCAATTTCTGATACCACTGTGTCAGCCACCTGTTCCAGTCTCTGATGCCACTGTGTCAGCCACCAATTCCAGTCTCTGATGCCACTGTTTCAGTCACTAATTCCAGTTTCTGATACCACTGTGTCAGCTACTAATTCCAGTCTCTTGTGCCACTGTGTCAGCCCCCCTTTCAAGTCTCTGATGCCACTGTGTCAGCAACCTGTTCAAGTCTCTGGTGCCACTGATGTCAGCCACCTGTTCAAGTCTCTGTTGCCACTGTGTCAGCCACTAATTCCAGTCTCTGAAGCCACAGTGTCAGCCACTAATTTCAGTGTCTGATGCCACTGTGTCAGTCCCCTGTTCCAGTCTCTGATGCCACTGTGTCAGCCAACTGTTCAAGTCTCTGATGCCACTGTGTCAGCCACTAATTCCAGTCTCTGATGCCACTGTCAGCAACTAATTCCAGTCTCTCATGCCACTCTGTCTGCCACTAATTCCCGTCTCTGATGCCACTCTGTCTGCCACTAATTCCAGTCTCTGATGTCACTGTGTCAGCCACTAATTCCCGTCTCTCATGCCACTGTGCCAGCCCCCTGTTGAAGTCTCTGATGCAACTGTGTCAGCCACTAATTCCCGTCTCTGATGCAACTGTGTCAGCCACCTGTTCCAGTCTCTGATGCCACTGTGTCAGCCAGTAACTCCAGTCTCTGATGCCACTGTGTCAGCTACTAATTCCAGTCTCTTGTGCCCCTGTGTCAGCCCCCCTTTCAAGTCTCTGATGCCACTGTGTCAGCAACCTGTTCAAGTCCCTGGTGCCACTGTGTCAGCCACTAATTCAAGTCTATGATGCCACTGTCTCAGCCCCCTGTTGAAGTCTCTGAAGCCACTGTGTCAGCCCCCTGTTAAAGTCTCTGATGCCACTGTGTCAGCCATTAATTCCAGTCTCCCATGCCACTCTGTCTGCCACTAATTCCAGTCTCTGATGCCACTGTGTCAGCCACCTGTTCCAGTCTCTGATGCCACTGTGTCAGCCATTAATTCCCGTCTCTGATGCCACTCTGTCTGCCACTAATTCCAGTCTCTGATGCCACTGTGTCAGCCCCCTGTTCCAGTCTCTCATGCCACTCTGTCTGCCACTAATTCCAGTCTCTGATGCCACTGTGTCAGCCACTAATTCCAGTCTCTCATGCCACTCTGTCTGCCACTAATTCCAGTCTCTGATGCCACTCTGTCTGCCACTAATTCCAGTCTCTCATGCCACTGTGTCAGCCACTAATTCCCGTCTCTGATGCCACTGTGCCAGCCCCCTGTTGAAGTCTCTGATGCCACTGTGTCAGCCACTAATTCTAGTCTCTGATGCAACTGTGTCAGCCACTAATTCCCGTCTCTGATGCAACTGTGTCAGCCACCTGTTCCAGTCTCTGATGCCACTGTGTCAGCCAGTAACTCCAGTCTCTGATGCCACTGTGTCAGCTACTAATTCCAGTCTCTTGTGCCACTGTGTCAGCCCCCCTTTCAAGTCTCTGATGCCACTGTGTCAGCAACCTGTTCAAGTCTCTGGTGCCACTGTGTCAGCCACTAATTTGAGTCTATGATGCCACTGTGTAAGCCCCCTGTTGAAGTCTCTGATGCCACTGTGTCAGCCCCCTGTTAAAGTCTCTGATGCCACTGTGTCAGCCACTAATTCCAGTCTCCCATGCCACGCTGTCTGCCACTAATTCCAGTCTCTGATGCCACTGTGTCAGCCACCTGTTCCAGTCTCTGATGCCACTGTGCCAGCCACTAATTCCCGTCTCTGATGCCACTGTGTCAGCCCCCTGTTAAAGTCTCTGATGCCACTGTGTCAGCCACTAATTCCAGTCTCCCATGCCAGTCTGTCTGCCACTAATTCCAGTCTCTGAAGCCACTGTGTCAGCCACCTGTTCAAGTCTCTGAAGTCACTGATGTCAGCCCCCTGTTCAAGTCTCTGATGCCACTGTGTCAGCCACTAATTTAGGTCTCTGATGCCACTGTGTCAGCCACTAATTCTAGTCTCTGATGCAACTGTGTCAGCCACCTGTTCAAGTCTCTGATGCCACTGTGTCAGCCACCTGTTCCAGTCTCTGATGCCACTGTGTCAGCCACCAATTCCAGTCTCTAATGCCACTGTTTCAGTCACTAATTCCAATTTCTGATACCACTGTGTCAGCCACCTGTTCCAGTCTCTGATGCCACTGTGTCAGCCACCAATTCCAGTCTCTGATGCCACTGTTTCAGTCACTAATTCCAGTTTCTGATACCACTGTGTCAGCTACTAATTCCAGTCTCTTGTGCCACTGTGTCAGCCCCCCTTTCAAGTCTCTGATGCCACTGTGTCAGCAACCTGTTCAAGTCTCTGGTGCCACTGATGTCAGCCACCTGTTCAAGTCTCTGTTGCCACTGTGTCAGCCACTAATTCCAGTCTCTGAAGCCACAGTGTCAGCCACTAATTTCAGTGTCTGATGCCACTGTGTCAGCCCCCTGTTCCAGTCTCTGATGCCACTGTGTCAGCCAACTGTTCAAGTCTCTGATGCCACTGTGTCAGCCACTAATTCCAGTCTCTGATGCCACTGTCAGCAACTAATTCCAGTCTCTCATGCCACTCTGTCTGCCACTAATTCCAGTCTCTGATGCCACTGTCAGCAACCTGTTCAAGTCTCTGGTGCCACTGATGTCAGCCCCCTGTTCAAGTCTCTTGTGCCACTGTGCCAGCCCCCTGTTGAAGTCTCTGATGCCACTGTGTCAGCCACTAATTTAGGTCTCTGATGCCACTGTGTCAGCCACTAATTCTAGTCTCTGATGCAACTGTGTCAGTCACCTGTTCCAGTCTCTGATGCCACTGTGTCAGCCAGAAACTCCAGTCTCTGATGCCACTGTGTCAGCTACTAATTCCAGTCTCTTGTGCCACTGTGTCAGCCCCCCTTTCAAGTCTCTGATGCCACTGTGTCAGCAACCTGTTCAAGTCTCTGGTGCCACTGTGTCAGCCACCTGTTCAAGTCTCTGGTTCCACTGTGTCAGCCACTAATTCCAGTCTCTGATGCCACTGTGTCAGCCACTAATTCCAGTCTCCCATGCCACTCTGTCTGCCACTAATTCCAGTCTCTGATGCCACTGTGTCAGCCACCTGTTCCAGTTTCTGATGCCACTGTGTCAGCCATTAATTCCCGTCTCTGATGCCACTGTGTCAGCCCCCTGTTCAAGTATCTTGTGCCACTGTGCCAGCCCCCTGTTGAAGTCTCTGATGCCACTGTGTCAGCCCCCTGTTCAAGTCTCTGATGCCACTGTGTCAGCCACCTGTTCCAGTCTCTGATGCCACTGTGTCAGCCACCAATTCCAGTCTCTGATGCCACTGTTTCAGTCACTAATTCCAGTTTCTGATATCACTGTGTCAGCTACTAATTCCAGTCTCTTGTGCCACTGTGTCAGCCCCCCTTTCAAGTCTCTGATGCCACTGTGTCAGCAACCTGTTCAAGTCTCTGGTGCCACTGATGTCAGCCACCTTTTCAAGTCTCTGTTGCCACTGTGTCAGCCACTAATTCCAGTCTCTGAAGCCACAGTGTCAGCCACTAATTGCAGTGTCTGATGCCACTGTGTCAGCCCCCTGTTCCAGTCTCTGATGCCACTGTATCAGCCAACTGTTCAAGTCTCTGATGCCACTGTGTCAGCCACTAATTCCAGTCTCTGATGCCACTGTCAGCAACTAATTCCAGTCTCTGATGCCACTGTCAGCCACCTGTTCCAGTCTCTGATGCCACTGTGTCAGCCACTAATTCCAGTCTCCGATGCCACTGTGTCAGCCATTAATTCCAGTCTCTGAAGCCACAGTGTCAGCCACTAATTCCAGTGTCTGATGCCACTGTGTCAGCCCCCTGTTCCAGTATCTCATGCCACTCTGTCTGCCACTAATTCCAGTCTCTGATGCCACTGTGTCAGCCACTAATTCCAGTCTCTCATGCCACTCTGTCTGCCACTAATTCCAGTCTCTGATGCCACTGTGTCAGCCACTAATTCCCGTCTCTGATGCCACTGTGCCAGCCCCCTGTTGAAGTCTCTGATGCCACTGTGTCAGCCACTAATTCTAGTCTCTGATGCAACTGTGTCAGCCACTAATTCCCGTCTCTGATGCAACTGTGTCAGCCACCTGTTCCAGTCTCTGATGCCACTGTGTCAGCCAGTAACTCCAGTCTCTGATGCCACTGTGTCAGCTACTAATTCCAGTCTCTTGTGCCACTTTGTCAGCCCCCCTTTCAAGTCTCTGATGCCACTGTGTCAGCAACCTGTTCAAGTCTCTGGTGCCACTGTGTCAGCCACCTGTTCAAGTCTCTGATGCCACTGTGTCAGCCACTAATTCCAGTCTCCCATGCCACTCTGTCTGCCACTAATTCCAGTCTCTGATGCCACTGTGTCAGCCACCTGTTCCAGTCTCTGATGCCACTGTGTCAGCCATTAATTCCCGTCTCTGATGCCACTGTGTCAGCCCCCTGTTCAAGTATCTTGTGCCACTGTGCCAGCCCCCTGTTGAAGTCTCTGATGCCACTGTGTCAGCCCCCTGTTCAAGTCTCTGATGCCACTGTGTCAGCCACCTGTTCCAGTCTCTGATGCCACTGTGTCAGCCACCAATTCCAGTCTCTGATGCCACTGTTTCAGTCACTAATTCCAGTTTCTGATATCACTGTGTCAGCTACTAATTCCAGTCTCTTGTGCCACTGTGTCAGCCCCCCTTTCAAGTCTCTGATGCCACTGTCTCAGCAACCTGTTCAAGTCTCTGGTGCCACTGATGTCAGCCACCTGTTCAAGTCTCTGTTGCCACTGTGTCAGCCACTAATTCCAGTCTCTGAAGCCACAGTGTCAGCCACTAATTCCCGTTTCTGATGCCACTGTGCCAGCCCCCTGTTGAAGTCTCTGATGCCACTGTGTCAGCCACTAATTCTAGTCTCTGATGCAACTGTGTCAGCCACTAATTCCCGTCTCTGATGCAACTGTGTCAGCCACCTGTTCCAGTCTCTGATGCCACTGTGTCAGCCAGTAACTCCAGTCTCTGATGCCACTGTGTCAGCTACTAATTCCAGTCTCTTGTGACACTGTGTCAGCCCCCCTTTCAAGTCTCTGATGCCACTGTGTCAGCAACCTGTTCAAGTCTCTGGTGCCACTGTCAGCCACTAATTCGAGTCTATGATGCCACTGTGTAAGCCCCTTGTTGAAGTCTCTGAAGCCACTGTGTCAGCCCCCTGTTAAAGTCTCTGATGCCACTGTGTCAGCCACTAATTCCAGTCTCCCATGCCACGCTGTCTGCCACTAATTCCAGTCTCTGATGCCACTGTGTCAGCCACCTGTTCCAGTCTCTGATGCCAATGTGCCAGCCACTAATTCCCGTCTCTGATGCCACTGTGTCAGCCCCCTGTTAAAGTCTCTGATGCCACTGTGTCAGCCACTAATTCCAGTCTCCCATGCCACTCTGTCTGCCACTAATTCCAGTCTCTGAAGCCACTGTGTCAGCCACCTGTTCAAGTCTCTGAAGCCACTGATGTCAGCCCCCTGTTCAAGTCTCTTGTGCCACTCTGCCAGCCCCCTGTTGAAGTCTCTGATGCCACTGTGTCAGCCACTAATTTAGGTCTCTGATGCCACTGTGTCAGCCACTAATTCTAGTCTCTGATGCAACTGTGTCAGCCACCTGTTCCAGTCTCTGATGCCACTGTGTCAGCCACCAATTCCAGTCTCTAATGCCACTGTTTCAGTCACTAATTCCAATTTCTGATACCACTGTGTCAGCCACCTGTTCCAGTCTCTGATGCCACTGTGTCAGCCACCAATTCCAGTCTCTGATGTCACTGTTTCAGTCACTAATTCCAGTTTCTGATACCACTGTGTCAGCTACTAATTCCAGTCTCTTGTGCCACTGTGTCAGCCCCCCTTTCAAGTCTCTGATGCCACTGTGTCAGCAACCTGTTCAAGTCTCTGGTGCCACTGATGTCAGCCACCTGTTCAAGTCTCTGTTGCCACTGTGTCAGCCACTAATTCCAGTCTCTGAAGCCACAGTGTCAGCCACTAATTGCAGTGTCTGATGCCACTGTGTCAGCCCCCTGTTCCAGTCTCTGATGCCACTGTGTCAGCCAACTGTTCAAGTCTCTGATGCCACTGTGTCAGCCACTAATTCCAGTCTCTGATGCCACTGTCAGCAACTAATTCCAGTATCTCATGCCACTCTGTCTGCCACTAATTCCAGTCTCTGATGCCACTGTCAGCAACCTGTTCAAGTCTCTGGTGCCACTGATGTCAGCCCCCTGTTCAAGTCTCTTGTGCCACTGTGCCAGCCCCCTGTTGAAGTCTCTGATGCCACTGTGTCAGCCACTAATTTAGGTCTCTGATGCCACTGTGTCAGCCACTAATTCTAGTCTCTGATGCAACTGTGTCAGTCACCTGTTCCAGTCTCTGATGCCACTGTGTCAGCCAGAAACTCCAGTCTCTGATGCCACTGTGTCAGCTACTAATTCCAGTCTCTTGTGCCACTGTGTCAGCAACCTGTTCAAGTCTCTGGTGCCACTGTGTCAGCAACCTGTTCAAGTCTCTGGTGCCACTGTGTCAGCCACCTGTTCAAGTCTCTGGTGCCACTGTGTCAGCCACTAATTCCAGTCTCTGATGCCACTGTGTCAGCCACTAATTCCAGTCTCCCATGCCACTCTGTCTGCCACTAATTCCAGTCTCTGATGCCACTGTGTCAGCCACCTGTTCCAGTCTCTGATGCCACTGTGTCAGCCATTAATTCCCGTCTCTGATGCCACTGTGTCAGCCCCCTGTTCAAGTAACTTGTGCCACTGTGCCAGCCCCCTGTTGAAGTCTCTGATGCCACTGTGTCAGCCCCCTGTTCAAGTCTCTGATGCCACTGTGTCAGCCACCTGTTCCAGTCTCTGATGCCACTGTGTCACCCACCAATTCCAGTCTCTGATGCCACTGTTTCAGTCACTAATTCCAGTTTCTGATATCACTGTGTCAGCTACTAATTCCAGTCTCTTGTGCCACTGTGTCAGCCCCCCTTTCAAGTCTCTGATGCCACTGTGTCAGCAACCTGTTCAAGTCTCTGGTGCCACTGATGTCAGCCACCTGTTCAAGTCTCTGTTGCCACTGTGTCAGCCACTAATTCCAGTCTCTGAAGCCACAGTGTCAGCCACTAATTGCAGTGTCTGATGCCACTGTGTCAGCCCCCTGTTCCAGTCTCTGATGCCACTGTGTCAGCCACTAATTCCAGTCTCTGATGCCACTGTCAGCAACTAATTCCAGTCTCTCATGCCACTCTGTCTGCCACTAATTCCAGTCTCTGATGCCACTGTGTCAGCCATTAATTCCAGTCTCTGAAGCCACAGTGTCACCCACTAATTCCAGTGTCTGATGCCACTGTGTCAGCCCCCTGTTCCAGTCTCTCATGCCACTGTGTCAGCCACTAATTCCAGTCTCTCATGCCACTCTGTCTGCCACTAATTCCAGTCTCTGATGCCACTGTGTCAGCCACTAATTCCAGTCTCTCATGCCACTCTGTCTGCCACTAATTCCAGTCTCTGATGCCACTCTGTCTGCCACTAATTCCAGTCTCTGATGCCACTCTGTCTGCCACTAATTCCAGTCTCTGATGCCACTGTGTCAGCCACTAATTCCAGTCTCTCATGCCACTCTGTCTGCCACTAATTCCAGTCTCTGATGCCACTCTGTCTGCCACTAATTCCAGTCTCTGATGCCACTGTGTCAGCCACTAAATCCAGTCTCTCATGCCACTCTGTCTGCCACTAATTCCCGTCTCTGATGCCACTCTGTCTGCCACTAATTCCAGTCTCTGATGTCACTGTGTCAGCCACTAATTCCCGTCTCTCATGCCACTGTGCCAGCCCCCTGTTGAAGTCTCTGATGCAACTGTGTCAGCCACTAATTCCCGTCTCTGATGCAACTGTGTCAGCCACCTGTTCCAGTCTCTGATGCCACTGTGTCAGCCAGTAACTCCAGTCTCTGATGCCACTGTGTCAGCTACTAATTCCAGTCTCTTGTGCCCCTGTGTCAGCCCCCCTTTCAAGTCTCTGATGCCACTGTGTCAGCAACCTGTTCAAGTCCCTGGTGCCACTGTGTCAGCCACTAATTCAAGTCTATGATGCCACTGTCTCAGCCCCCTGTTGAAGTCTCTGAAGCCACTGTGTCAGCCCCCTGTTAAAGTCTCTGATGCCACTGTGTCAGCCATTAATTCCAGTCTCCCATGCCACTCTGTCTGCCACTAATTCCAGTCTCTGATGCCACTGTGTCAGCCACCTGTTCCAGTCTCTGATGCCACTGTGTCAGCCATTAATTCCCGTCTCTGATGCCACTGTGTCAGCCCCCTGTTCAAGTATCTTGTGCCACTGTGCCAGCCCCCTGTTGAAGTATCTGATGCCACTGTGTCAGCCCCCTGTTCAAGTCTCTGATGCCACTGTGTCAGCCACCTGTTCCAGTCTCTGATGCCACTGTGTCAGCCACCAATTCCAGTCTCTGATGCCACTGTTTCAGTCACTAATTCCAGTTTCTGATATCACTGTGTCAGCTACTAATTCCAGTCTCTTGTGCCACTGTGTCAGCCCCCCTTTCAAGTCTCTGATGCCACTGTGTCAGCAACCTGTTCAAGTCTCTGGTGCCACTGATGTCAGCCACCTGTTCAAGTCTCTGTTGCCACTGTGTCAGCCACTAATTCCAGTCTCTGAAGCCACAGTGTCAGCCACTAATTGCAGTGTCTGATGCCACTGTGTCAGCCCCCTGTTCCAGTCTCTGATGCCACTGTGTCAGCCAACTGTTCAAGTCTCTGATGCCACTGTGTCAGCCACTAATTCCAGTCTCTGATGCCACTGTCAGCAACTAATTCCAGTCTCTCATGCCACTCTGTCTGCCACTAATTCCAGTCTCTGATGCCACTGTGTCAGCCACCTGTTCCAGTCTCTGATGCCACTGTGTCAGCCATTAATTCCAGTCTCTGATGCCACTGTGTCAGCCACCTGTTCCAGTCTCTGATGCCACTGTGTCAGCCATTAATTCCAGTCTCTGATGCCACTGTGTCAGCCACTAATTCCAGTCTCTCATGCCACTCTGTCTGCCACTAATTCCAGTCTCTGATGCCACTCTGTCTGCCACTAATTCCAGTCTCTGATGCCACTGTGTCAGCCACTAATTCCAGTCTCTCATGCCACTCTGTCTGCCACTAATTCCCGTCTCTGATGCCACTCTGTCTGCCACTAATTCCAGTCTCTGATGTCACTGTGTCAGCCACTAATTCCCGTCTCTCATGCCACTGTGCCAGCCCCCTGTTGAAGTCTCTGATGCAACTGTGTCAGCCACTAATTCCCGTCTCTGATGCAACTGTGTCAGCCACCTGTTCCAGTCTCTGATGCCACTGTGTCAGCCAGTAACTCCAGTCTCTGATGCCACTGTGTCAGCTACTAATTCCAGTCTCTTGTGCCCCTGTGTCAGCCCCCCTTTCAAGTCTCTGATGCCACTGTGTCAGCAACCTGTTCAAGTCCCTGGTGCCACTGTGTCAGCCACTAATTCAAGTCTATGATGCCACTGTCTCAGCCCCCTGTTGAAGTCTCTGAAGCCACTGTGTCAGCCCCCTGTTAAAGTCTCTGATGCCACTGTGTCAGCCATTAATTCCAATCTCCCATGCCACTCTGTCTGCCACTAATTCCAGTCTTTGATGCCACTGTGTCAGCCACCTGTTCCAGTCTCTGATGCCACTGTGTCAGCCATTAATTCCCGTCTCTGATGCCACTGTGTCAGCCCCCTGTTCAAGTATCTTGTGCCACTGTGCCAGCCCCCTGTTGAAGTATCTGATGCCACTGTGTCAGCCCCCTGTTCAAGTCTCTGATGCCACTGTGTCAGCCACCTGTTCCAGTCTCTGATGCCACTGTGTCAGCCACCAATTCCAGTCTCTGATGCCACTGTTTCAGTCACTAATTCCAGTTTCTGATATCACTGTGTCAGCTACTAATTCCAGTCTCTTGTGCCACTGTGTCAGCCCCCCTTTCAAGTCTCTGATGCCACTGTGTCAGCAACCTGTTCAAGTCTCTGGTGCCACTGATGTCAGCCACCTGTTCAAGTCTCTGTTGCCACTGTGTCAGCCACTAATTCCAGTCTCTGAAGCCACAGTGTCAGCCACTAATTGCAGTGTCTGATGCCACTGTGTCAGCCAACTGTTCAAGTCTCTGATGCCACTGTGTCAGCCACTAATTCCAGTCTCTGATGCCACTGTCAGCAACTAATTCCAGTCTCTCATGCCACTCTGTCTGCCACTAATTCCAGTCTCTGATGCCACTGTCAGCCACCTGTTCCAGTCTCTGATGCCACTGTGTCAGCCACTAATTCCAGTCTCTCATGCCACTCTGTCTGCCACTAATTCCAGTCTCCGATGCCACTGTGTCAGCCATTAATTCCAGTCGCTGAAGCCACAGTGTCAGCCACTAATTCCAGTGTCTGATGCCACTGTGTCAGCCCCCTGTTCCAGTCTCTCATGCCACTCTGTCTGCCACTAATTCCAGTCTCTGATACCACTGTGTCAGCCAGTAATTCCAGTCTCTCATGCCACTCTGTCTGCCACTAATTCCAGTCTCTGATGCCACTCTGTCTGCCACTAATTCCAGTCTCTGATGCCACTGTGTCAGCCACTAATTCCCGTCTCTGATGCCACTGTGCCAGCCCCCTGTTGAAGTCTCTGATGCCACTGTGTCAGCCACTAATTCTAGTCTCTGATGCAACTGTGTCAGCCACTAATTCCCGTCTCTGATGCAACTGTGTCAGCCACCTGTTCCAGTCTCTGATGCCACTGTGTCAGCCACTAATTCTAGTCTCTGATGCAACTGTGTCAGCCACTAATTCCCGTCTCTGATGCCACTGTGTCAGCCAGTAACTCCAGTCTCTGATGCCACTGTGTCAGCTACTAATTCCAGTCTCTTGTGCCACTGTGTCAGCCCCCCTTTCAAGTCTCTGATGCCACTGTGTCAGCAACCTGTTCAAGTCTCTGGTGCCACTGTGTCAGCCACTAATTAGAGTCTATGATGCCACTGTGTAAGCCCCTTGTTGAAGTCTCTGAAGCCACTGTGTCAGCCCCCTGTTAAAGTCTCTGATGCCACTGTGTCAGCCACTAATTCCAGTCTCCCATGCCACGCTGTCTGCCACTAATTCCAGTCTCTGATGCCACTGTGGCAGCCACCTGTTCAAGTCTCTGAAGCCACTGTGCCAGCCACTAATTCCCGTCTCTGATGCCACTGTGTCAGCCCCCTGTTAAAGTCTCTGATGCCACTGTGTCAGCCACTAATTCCAGTCTCCCATGCCACTCTGTCTGCCACTAATTCCAGTCTCTGAAGCCACTGTGGCAGCCACCTGTTCAAGTCTCTGAAGCCACTGATGTCAGCCCCCTGTTCAAGTCTCTTGTGCCACTCTGCCAGCCCCCTGTTGAAGTCTCTGATGCCACTGTGTCAGCCACTAATTTAGGTCTCTGATGCCACTGTGTCAGCCACTAATTCTAGTCTCTGATGCAACTGTGTCAGCCACCTGTTCAAGTCTCTGATGCCACTGTGTCAGCCACCTGTTCCAGTCTCTGATGCCACTGTGTCAGCCACCAATTCCAGTCTCTAATGCCACTGTTTCAGTCACTAATTCCAATTTCTGATACCACTGTGTCAGCCACCTGTTCCAGTCTCTGGGTGATTCTCACGAACTTGGCACTACATATAGTAAAAGTTAAGAAGATAAAGAGACAATAATGATCTTTCCCATTTCATCAAATATGATCTAAATTTATTATAAATGTTAAATTCATTGTTTTAGTATACATTTTAAAGCATTTTCAGACATTTTCTGGTACACTGTCTTAAAAAAAATTCATTACCGTAACACATTTTAAAGTAGCAAATAACAGAATAATACAAAGTTGCATTTCGAAGATTTTAACACAATGTAAATGTACATGCTCAAATAACAGGATTTCATCCTAAAATGTATTTTATATAAAAACACATATTTTCAATTCATAGAACAATCTCATTACCGTAACACACAGCTGGTTTTTCCCATGGATTTTTTTCGTGGTTTTGTTTAGAATAAATTTTATTCTTAAACAATAACCATAGTAGAAAGGGCATGGGACATATTTCAAACACAGCTTAAACTTTTGAGGTATTGTATTAGTGTAATTTGAATATTTTGTCAAACATGGAGTGTTTCGGTAATGAAATTGACATTACGGTAATGAAAGATCATGTTTCGGTAATGAACCCCAACTTATTCAAATAAAGGTTTACCCAAAATCAATGTTGTATCGTGTTTAGCCCTTTCTAGGTGATGTTCAACAAGATCAGAGAATTTTCTTATTAATTTTTTTACATACTTGCTGTCCAGAGCTTGGCCACTCCAAATGCAGTACATTTAGGCAGTATTATGTCATACTTATCCTTATAAGGAGAAAATGGGCAAGGTTATGACCAAAATGACATGCTCTGCTTTTGGAGTGGCCAGGCTCTGGACAGCATGCATGTATAATCATTTTTTTAAAATTCTCAGAACTTGAACATCACCTGGAAAGGGAAAAACACAATACAATATTGATTTTGGGTAAACCTTTCCTTTAAGTGAAAACTACAAGTGTAGTACTTTTAAGTCCTTGAATGATGTTTTTATTTCAAATCATTTTTTTTTTTCAATTATTAAAAAATGACAGACAAAACACCCCACAGTAACCTCCCCCAGTTGTGCTCCCTCACTTGACCCAACCCACCACATCCTGTCCCTAAACATACTGAAAACGTACTGAATGCAATGAACTTTGAACTGAAATTCCTGGATGTTGCAGGCATGGGCACAGGGATGACAGCTTTGATGATGCAGATTTCTTTTTTTTGCATTACACCTATTGGAATTCTCCCTCCACTTTTTTTTGTTGTTTTTTCCTTTGTTTTGCATTCATGTCTTTGGCTGACTTTAATAGACCGCTCTCCTTTCCTTTTAGATACCTGCAAAAATATTGCCAACGTTAGTTATAACACTAACACAAAAGTGCTAATAATACAACCCAAAAGTACTCAACATAATTATGCGTTAATAGAGCATTAATAAAGCCTCAATAAACATGACGATGCATTAATAACGCTCTGTGTACATTGAAGTATGCTTAATATAATCCCATGTTACATTTGACATTTAAAAAAATGTCATGACAGGGCTCGAAATTAACTTTTTTACTTGGTAGCACTGGTGCTCCCAACTTCAAAAAGGTAGGAGCACCCACCAAAATGTAAGGAGCACCAACAATATATGTAATATATATTTATTTATTTTATTGATAAAAAACGACAATATAACAGTACGGTGAAAGTAGCCTTAAAAACGCATGGTAGGCCACCACTGGGGCTTTACGCAATATCCTGGGGCCAGGATTTAAAATTTGGTTGCAAACGCACTGTTCAGTGGCGGCTCCTGAGCTGAAAATGGGGGGGGGGGGGGGGGGGGGGGGCGGAAAACTTCCCTTTAAACTGATTATTAGTCTTAATCATTTTTCAATCAGTTTCCTTGATTAACAATAGGCTACATCAGCGTTTAATTCACCAATTACTCAATGCCATCAAATGTAGCCGGTTCTCCTCAATTAGGCTATTAGGCAAGTAATAAAATTATTTTAACTTGCGTCGCAAAATTGTGCACATTTTAATCAACATTATAATTGTGGATACATGTGCTCTTCGTTCTCCGCAATCTTAATTCCGAAAATATTCATGGAAATTAAATGATCTTAAAGCTCAGCTTTTGTTAGATTATTTTTTTATTGCAGGTTGTGCTAAATAAAAAAAATAATCTAACAAAAGCTGAGCTTTAAGATCGTTTAATTTCCATGAATATTTTCGGAATTAAGAGTGCGGAGAACGAAGAGCACATGTATGTATTATAATGTTGACAATAATAATAATTACAATAATGTTGCACAATTTTGCGATGCAAGTTAAAATAATTGCATTACTTGCCTAATAGCCTAATTGCGGAGAACTGGCTACATTTGATGGCATTGAGTAATTGGTGAATTAAACGCTGATGTAGCCTATTGTTAATCAAGGAAACTGATTGAAAAATGATTCAGACCAATAATCAGTTTAAAGGTAAATTTTCCGCCCCCCCCAATTTTCAGCTCAGGAGCCGCCACTGGCACTGTTACCTGCTATCTCCGTCCCACAGGCTAGTGCATTGCGCCGTTGTCATACCTAAGCCATTCGAAGTCCTTCAGCCACTCTCTCCGAAAAGTGTACGCCTTCTTCGCTGCTGGTGTACCCACATCGCCATCGCCAACTGTTTCAGCAGCCACGGCGACTACATCTGTTACGTTTTTAGTAACGTTAACGTTACTAAAAAATGCCGTAATCGTTCGCTTCATATTGTTAGCTTTCGATAACGCTAGCTAACGTTACCAATTTAGCTAGTTAGGTAACGTTAATAAATTGATAATAAACTTTTGTCTTCAGGTAACATTAGTTAACGCGTTAGCTCTCTGTGTCACGTGACAGTGGAGTGCCGTGAAAGGGAGTGATTGAAGGTTTCTTAACCAATCTAAAATCAGCATTAAAGGTAAGAACGTCAAGCTCACGTTTGATTGGTTAGAATGGTCACTGTCAGCTCACAAGGCACATACTGAGTGTACTAACTAGCGAATGTACAGAGAAAGGGACGTTCGACTAGGGGAAAAAAAGAAGAAAAAAAAAAGGTCGCACCAGAACAATTATTTGCACTCGCACAAATGCTCCCAATTATATTTAGAGGTCGCACAGATTAAATTTCGGGAGCATATGCGACCAAAACGGTCGCAATTTTGAGCCCTGCATGACATTGCGAGCCTTCGTTGATTGTAATAACACAATTTATTACACATTCATGAATGATTCTTTACATATTATGTAATTACCTTCATTATAACATACTTTTATAGAAAAATCTAAATGACAGATGGAAAGGCCATCATTCATAATGCATTAATGAATGATTTATTAACTTATGTAGGTCATTAATACATTCGTAACACGTAATGAATCATCAAATTGCGCTATTACAATCAGTGAAGGGCCCCAATGTCATGTGACATTGGATGAGTCATAACGTATGTTATAACATGTCTTAATCATTTCTCATTAGTGTTATGAATAATGGCATTTCCACCTCTGTCATGTGACATTTTTTTTAATGTCACATACGACATTGCATGTGACATAACACATGTAATAATGCATGTTATTAAGTATACTTCATCGTACACAGTGCATTATTAATGTGTCTTGTTTATTAAGGCTTCATTAATGCGTAATGATGATACAGTTAATATACAATGTGACCCAAATTTTCTACTGAAAATGTAGGGGTCTACTGTACATATAGTGTAATATGATGTAATGTGACCTATAGGTGGCGCTACAGGCTCCTGCTATGCCCGTCCAACATTGTAGTGTATTAAGCTGTGTCAGTATGCACATGTGCAAGTACGGCAATTTTCTGGCTTCTACTCAACATATAGGGGTCTACTGTACATCTACTGTATATCTAGTGTAATCATTGACCTATAGGTGGCGCTATAGTTTCCTACCATATGGTACTGTATGAGCTTGTCTTCAGCACTATGTAAGTATGTAAACTTTCTTTTCCCTTCAAATGTGGGCCTACCTCTCTCTTTCCTTCCTCCTGTACTCCTCAAGTAGCTCGGGATTGCTGTAAAGCTTTTCCCTATGTTTCTGCACCCTAGCTCTTGTAGCAGCCTTCTTCCCTTCCGCCATTGTATATCTTCATATCAAAAAAGTTAGATTACTGGTCTGTTATAGTAACTAACAGACAATAATAGGAAACTATTCTTATATTGATTACCGTAACATCATAATTCATTACCGTAACAGGCAACTATATGACGTGGTAATGAAAGATGGGTGTTACGGTAATGAATGATTTTTAGCTTAGCTAGCATAAAATGGCAGAAGCCATGATGACCTTGAAAAAAAAAATGCACCATCACTATATGCCTACTCATACCCTTTATATTGTAATGTTTTAAATCAATATTTTTTTCAAAAATATGAAATATTACATTGTTACGGTAATGTACCCCTATGCTGTGGTAAGAGGGGTATAAGAAGACAAAAGATAAAACTTTAAATATCAAAAGATCACAGATAATCTTACCTTGTAGCCATCTTGAATCTTCTCTTCTGCGTGGTGCATTGTGGGTCAATAAAACTTTTTTGACAAATATACAGTAGTTTTGACAGGCACATGAACAAATGTTACGGTAATGAAAGCTGTGTGCTCGGACACTCCTGTTTTGGCCAAAATTATATATAACATATTTTCTAAACCCCAAGAAATGATTATTGTCTGTAAATATATACTACTCTAAACAATATTTAAAAGTTTTTTATATGTTTTATTAAATATTTATTTTATTGGAAGAAAGCAAAACCTTGAAATATTTGTCCGGACGCATTACGGTAATGAATTTTTAGATCAAAAATCTACTGAAAAAACACTAAAATAATATTAAAGTTAAAAACAATTAAATGAACCATATAGTAAGCATTGTGTGCTTTAATATTAAAATGAATTATTTTACATTATCAGTGAATATGTGTATCAATTCATTACAGACATGGCTTCAGGTGGTTTCATGAGAATCACCCATCTGATGCCACTGTGTCAGCCACCAATTCCAGTCTCTGATGCCACTGTTTCAGTCACTAATTCCAGTTTCTGATACCACTGTGTCAGCTACTAATTCCAGTCTCTTGTGCCACTGTGTCAGCCCCCCTTTCAAGTCTCTGATGCCACTGTGTCAGCAACCTGTTCAAGTCTCTGGTGCCACTGATGTCAGCCACCCGTTCAAGTCTCTGTTGCCACTGTGTCAGCCACTAATTCCAGTCTCTGAAGCCACAGTGTCAGCCACTAATTGCAGTGTCTGATGCCACTGTGTCAGCCCCCTGTTCAAGTCTCTGATGCCACTGTGTCAGCCACTAATTCCAGTCTCTGATGCCACTGTCAGCAACTAATTCCAGTCTCTCATGCCACTCTGTCTGCCACTAATTCCAGTCTCTGATGCCACTGTCAGCAACCTGTTCAAGTCTCTGGTGCCACTGATGTCAGCCCCCTGTTCAAGTCTCTTGTGCCACTGTGCCAGCCCCCTGTTCAAGTCTCTGATGCCACTGTGTCAGCCACTAATTTAGGTCTCTGATGCCACTGTGTCAGCCACTAATTCTTGTCTCTGATGCAACTGTGTCAGTCACCTGTTCCAGTCTCTGATGCCACTGTGTCAGCCACTAATTCTTGTCTCTGATGCAACTGTGTCAGCCACCTGTTCCAGTCTCTGATGCCACTGTGTCAGCCATTAATTCCCGTCTCTGATGCCACTGTGTCAGCCCCCTGTTCAAGTATCTTGTGCCACTGTGCCAGCCCCCTGTTGAAGTCTCTGATGCCACTGTGTCAGCCCCCTGTTCAAGTCTCTGATGCCACTGTGTCAGCCACCTGTTCCAGTCTCTGATGCCACTGTGTCAGCCACCAATTCCATTCTCTGATGCCACTGTTTCAGTCACTAATTCCAGTTTCTGATATCACAGTGTCAGCTACTAATTCCAGTCTCTTGTGCCACTGTGTCAGCCCCCCTTTCAAGTCTCTGATGCCACTGTGTCAGCAACCTGTTCAAGTCTCTGGTGCCACTGTGTCAGCCACTAATTCCAGTCTCTGAAGGCACAGTGTCAGCCACTAATTCTATTCTCTGATGCAACTGTGTCAGCCACCTGTTCAAGTCTCTGATGCCACTGTGTCAGCCACCTGTTCCAGTCTCTGATGCCACTGTGTCAGCCACCAATTCCAGTCTCTAATGCCACTGTTTCAGTCACTAATTCCAATTTCTGATACCACTGTGTCAGCCACCTGTTCCAGTCTCTGATGCCACTGTGTCAGCCACCAATTCCAGTCTCTGATGCCACTGTTTCAGTCACTAATTCCAGTTTCTGATACCACTGTGTCAGCTACTAATTCCAGTCTCTTGTGCCACTGTGTCAGTCCCCCTTTCAAGTCTCTGATGCCACTGTGTCAGCAACCTGTTCAAGTCTCTGGTGCCACTGATGTCAGCCACTAATTCCAGTCTCTGAAGGCACAGTGTCAGCCACTAATTGCAGTGTCTGATGCCACTGTGTCAGCCCCCTGTTCCAGTCTCTGATGCCACTGTGTCAGCCAACTGTTCAAGTCTCTGGTGCCACTGTGTCAGCCACTAATTCGAGTCTATGATGCCACTGTGTAAGCCCCCTGTTGAAGTCTCTGAAGCCACTGTGTCAGCCCCCTGTTAAAGTCTCTGATGCCACTGTGTCAGCCACTAATTCCAGTCTCCCATACCACGCTGTCTGCCACTAATTCCAGTCTCTGATGCCACTGTGTCAGCCACCTGTTCTAGTCTCTGATGCCACTGTGCCAGCCACGAATTCCCGTCTCTGATGCCACTGTGCCAGCCACTAATTCCAGTGTCTGATGCCACTGTCAGCCCCCTGTTCCAGTCTCTCATGCCACTGTGTCAGCCACTAATTCCAGTCTCTCATGCCACTCTGTCTGCCACTAATTCCAGTCTCTGATGCCACTGTGTCAGCCACTAATTCCAGTCTCCCATGCCACTCTGTCTGCCACTAATTCCAGTTTCTGAAGCCACTGTGTCAGCCACCTGTTCAAGTCTCTGAAGCCACTGATGTCAGCCCCCTGTTCAAGTCTCTTGTGCCACTCTGCCAGCCCCCTGTTGAAGTCTCTGATGCCACTGTGTCAGCCACTAATTTAGGTCTCTGATGCCACTGTGTCAGCCACTAATTCTAGTCTCTGATGCAACTGTGTCAGCCACCTGTTCAAGTCTCTGATGCCACTGTGTCAGCCACCTGTTCCAGTCTCTGATGCCACTGTGTCAGCCACCAATTCCAGTCTCTGATGCCACTGTTTCAGTCACTAATTCCAGTTTCTGATACCACTGTGTCAGCTACTAATTCCAGTCTCTTGTGCCACTGTGTCAGCCCCCCTTTCAAGTCTCTGATGCCACTGTGTCAGCAACCTGTTCAAGTCTCTGGTGCCACTGATGTCAGCCACCTGTTCAAGTCTCTGTTGCCACTGTGTCAGCCACTAATTCCAGTCTCTGAAGCCACAGTGTCAGCCACTAATTGCAGTGTCTGATGCCACTGTGTCAGCCCCCTGTTCCAGTCTCTGATGCCACTGTGTCAGCCAACTGTTCAAGTCTCTGATGCCACTGTGTCAGCCACTAATTCCAGTCTCTGATGCCACTGTCAGCAACTAATTCCAGTCTCTCATGCCACTCTGTCTGCCACTAATTCCAGTCTCTGATGCCACTGTCAGCCACCTGTTCCAGTCTCTGATGCCACTGTGTCAGCCACTAATTCCAGTCTCTCATGCCACTCTGTCTGCCACTAATTCCAGTCTCCGGTGCCACTGTGTCAGCCATTAATTCCAGTCTCTGAAGCCACAGTGTCAGCCACTAATTCCAGTGTCTGATGCCACTGTCAGCCCCCTGTTCCAGTCTCTCATGCCACTGTGTCAGCCACTAATTCCAGTCTCTCATGCCACTCTGTCTGCCACTAATTCCAGTCTTTGATGCCACTGTGTCAGCCACTAATTCCAGTCTCTCATGCCACTCTGTCTGCCACTAATTCCAGTCTCTGATGCCACTGTGTCAGCCACTAATTCCCGTCTCTGATGCCACTGTGCCAGCCCCCTGTTGAAGTCTCTGATGCCACTGTGTCAGCCACTAATTCTAGTCTCTGATGCAACTGTGTCAGCCACTAATTCCCGTCTCTGATGCAACTGTGTCAGCCACCTGTTCCAGTCTCTGATGCCACTGTGTCAGCCAGTAACTCCAGTCTCTGATGCCACTGTGTCAGCTACTAATTCCAGTCTCTTGTGCCACTGTGTCAGCCCCCCTTTCAAGTCTCTGATGCCACTGTGTCAGCAACCTGTTCAAGTCTCTGGTGCCACTGTGTCAGCCACTAATTCGAGTCTATGATGCCACTGTGTAAGCCCCCTGTTGAAGTCTCTGAAGCCACTGTGTCAGCCCCCTGTTAAAGTCTCTGATGCCACTGTGTCATCCACTAATTCCAGTCTCCCATGCCACGCTGTCTGCCACTAATTCCCGTCTCTGATGCCACTGTGTCAGCCCCCTGTTAAAGTCTCTGATGCCACTGTGTCAGCCACTAATTCCAGTCTCCCATGCCACTCTGTCTGCCACTAATTCCATTCTCTGAAGCGACCGTGTCAGCCACCTGTTCAAGTCTCTGAAGCCACTGATGTCAGCCCCCTGTTCAAGTCTCTTGTGCCACTGTGCCAGCCCCCTGTTGAAGTCTCTGATGCCACTGTGTCAGCCACTAATTTAGGTCTCTGATGCCACTGTGTCAGCCACTAATTCTAGTCTCTGATGCAACTGTGTCAGCCACCTGTTCAAGTCTCTGATGCCACTGTGTCAGCCACCTGTTCCAGTCGCTGATGCCACTGTGTCAGCCACCAATTCCAGTCTCTAATGCCACTGTTTCAGTCACTAATTCCAGTTTCTGATACCACTGTGTCAGCTACTAATTCCAGTCTCTTGTGCCACTGTGTCAGCCCCCCTTTCAAGTCTCTGATGCCACTGTGTCAGCAACCTGTTCAAGTCTCTGGTGCCACTGATGTCAGCCCCCTGTTCAAGTCTCTTGTGCCACTGTGCCAGCCCCCTGTTGAAGTCTCTGATGCCACTGTGTCAGCCACTAATTTAGGTCTCTGATGCCACTGTGTCAGCCACTAATTCTAGTCTTTGATGCAACTGTGTCAGCCACCTGTTCCAGTCTCTGATGCCACTGTGTCAGCCAGAAACTCCAGTCTCTGATGCCACTGTGTCAGCTACTAATTCCAGTCTCTTGTGCCACTGTGTCAGCCCCCCTTTCAAGTCTCTGATGCCACTGTGTCAGCAACCTGTTCAAGTCTCTGGTGCCACTGTGTCAGCCAACTATTCAAGTCTCTGGTGCCACTGTGTCAGCCACTAATTCCAGTCTCTGATGCCACTGTGTCAGCCACTAATTCCAGTCTCCGATGCCACTGTGTCAGCCACTAATTCCAGTCTCTGAAGCCACAGTGTCAGCCACTAATTGCAGTGTCTGATGCCACTGTTTCAGCCCCCTGTTCCAGTCTCTGATGCCACTGTGTCAGCCACCTGTTCCAGTCTCTGATGCCACTGTGCCAGCCACAAATTCCCGTCTCTGATGCCACTGTGTCAGCCCCCTGTTAAAGTCTCTGATGCCACTGTGTCAGCCACTAATTCCAGTCTCCCATGCCACTCTGTCTGCCACTAATTCCAGTCTCTGAAGCCACTGTGGCAGCCACCTGTTCAAGTCTCTGAAGCCACTGATGTCAGCCCCCTGTTCAAGTCTCTTGTGCCACTCTGCCAGCCCCCTGTTGAAGTCTCTGATGCCACTGTGTCAGCCACTAATTTAGGTCTCTGATGCCACTGTGTCAGCCACTAATTCTAGTCTCTGATGCAACTGTGTCAGCCACCTGTTCAAGTCTCTGATGCCACTGTGTCAGCCACCTGTTCCAGTCTCTGATGCCACTGTGTCAGCCACCAATTCCAGTCTCTAATGCCACTGTTTCAGTCACTAATTCCAATTTCTGATACCACTGTGTCAGCCACCTGTTCCAGTCTCTGATGCCACTGTGTCAGCCACCAATTCCAGTCTCTGATGCCACTGTTTCAGTCACTAATTCCAGTTTCTGATACCACTGTGTCAGCTACTAATTCCAGTCTCTTGTGCCACTGTGTCAGCCCCCCTTTCAAGTCTCTGATGCCACTGTGTCAGCAACCTGTTCAAGTCTCTGGTGCCACTGATGTCAGCCACCCGTTCAAGTCTCTGTTGCCACTGTGTCAGCCACTAATTCCAGTCTCTGAAGCCACAGTGTCAGCCACTAATTGCAGTGTCTGATGCCACTGTGTCAGCCACTAATTCCAGTCTCTGATGCCACTGTCAGCAACTAATTCCAGTCTCTCATGCCACTCTGTCTGCCACTAATTCCAGTCTCTGATGCCACTGTCAGCAACCTGTTCAAGTCTCTGGTGCCACTGATGTCAGCCCCCTGTTCAAGTCTCTTGTGCCACTGTGCCAGCCCCCTGTTCAAGTCTCTGATGCCACTGTGTCAGCCACTAATTTAGGTCTCTGATGCCACTGTGTCAGCCACTAATTCTTGTCTCTGATGCAACTGTGTCAGTCACCTGTTCCAGTCTCTGATGCCACTGTGTCAGCCACTAATTCTTGTCTCTGATGCAACTGTGTCAGCCACCTGTTCCAGTCTCTGATGCCACTGTGTCAGCCATTAATTCCCGTCTCTGATGCCACTGTGTCAGCCCCCTGTTCAAGTATCTTGTGCCACTGTGCCAGCCCCCTGTTGAAGTCTCTGATGCCACTGTGTCAGCCCCCTGTTCAAGTCTCTGATGCCACTGTGTCAGCCACCTGTTCCAGTCTCTGATGCCACTGTGTCAGCCACCAATTCCATTCTCTGATGCCACTGTTTCAGTCACTAATTCCAGTTTCTGATATCACTGTGTCAGCTACTAATTCCAGTCTCTTGTGCCACTGTGTCAGCCCCCCTTTCAAGTCTCTGATGCCACTGTGTCAGCAAACCTGTTCAAGTCTCTGGTGCCACTGTGTCAGCCACTAATTCCAGTCTCTGAAGGCACAGTGTCAGCCACTAATTCTAGTCTCTGATGCAACTGTGTCAGCCACCTGTTCAAGTCTCTGATGCCACTGTGTCAGCCACCTGTTCCAGTCTCTGATGCCACTGTGTCAGCCACCAATTCCAGTCTCTAATGCCACTGTTTCAGTCACTAATTCCAATTTCTGATACCACTGTGTCAGCCACCTGTTCCAGTCTCTGATGCCACTGTGTCAGCCACCAATTCCAGTCTCTGATGCCACTGTTTCAGTCACTAATTCCAGTTTCTGATACCACTGTGTCAGCTACTAATTCCAGTCTCTTGTGCCACTGTGTCAGTCCCCCTTTCAAGTCTCTGATGCCACTGTGTCAGCAACCTGTTCAAGTCTCTGGTGCCACTGATGTCAGCCACTAATTCCAGTCTCTGAAGGCACAGTGTCAGCCACTAATTGCAGTGTCTGATGCCACTGTGTCAGCCCCCTGTTCCCAGTCTCTGATGCCACTGTGTCAGCCAACTGTTCAAGTCTCTGGTGCCACTGTGTCAGCCACTAATTCGAGTCTATGATGCCACTGTGTAAGCCCCCTGTTGAAGTCTCTGAAGCCACTGTGTCAGCCCCCTGTTAAAGTCTCTGATGCCACTGTGTCAGCCACTAATTCCAGTCTCCCATACCACGCTGTCTGCCACTAATTCCAGTCTCTGATGCCACTGTGTCAGCCACCTGTTCTAGTCTCTGATGCCACTGTGCCAGCCACTAATTCCCGTCTCTGATGCCACTGTGCCAGCCACTAATTCCAGTGTCTGATGCCACTGTCAGCCCCCTGTTCCAGTCTCTCATGCCACTGTGTCAGCCACTAATTCCAGTCTCTCATGCCACTCTGTCTGCCACTAATTCCAGTCTCTGATGCCACTGTGTCAGCCACTAATTCCAGTCTCCCATGCCACTCTGTCTGCCACTAATTCCAGTCTCTGAAGCCACTGTGTCAGCCACCTGTTCAAGTCTCTGAAGCCACTGATGTCAGCCCCCTGTTCAAGTCTCTTGTGCCACTCTGCCAGCCCCCTGTTGAAGTCTCTGATGCCACTGTGTCAGCCACTAATTTAGGTCTCTGATGCCACTGTGTCAGCCACTAATTCTAGTCTCTGATGCAACTGTGTCAGCCACCTGTTCAAGTCTCTGATGCCACTGTGTCAGCCACCTGTTCCAGTCTCTGATGCCACTGTGTCAGCCACCAATTCCAGTCTCTGATGCCACTGTTTCAGTCACTAATTCCAGTTTCTGATACCACTGTGTCAGCTACTAATTCCAGTCTCTTGTGCCACTGTGTCAGCCCCCCTTTCAAGTCTCTGATGCCACTGTGTCAGCAACCTGTTCAAGTCTCTGGTGCCACTGATGTCAGCCACCTGTTCAAGTCTCTGTTGCCACTGTGTCAGCCACTAATTCCAGTCTCTGAAGCCACAGTGTCAGCCACTAATTGCAGTGTCTGATGCCACTGTGTCAGCCCCCTGTTCCAGTCTCTGATGCCACTGTGTCAGCCAACTGTTCAAGTCTCTGATGCCACTGTGTCAGCCACTAATTCCAGTCTCTGATGCCACTGTCAGCAACTAATTCCAGTCTCTCATGCCACTGTCAGCCACCTGTTCCAGTCTCTGATGCCACTGTGTCAGCCACTAATTCCAGTCTCTCATGCCACTCTGTCTGCCACTAATTCCAGTCTCCGGTGCCACTGTGTCAGCCATTAATTCCAGTCTCTGAAGCCACAGTGTCAGCCACTAATTCCAGTGTCTGATGCCACTGTCAGCCCCCTGTTCCAGTCTCTCATGCCACTGTGTCAGCCACTATTTCCAGTCTCTCATGCCACTCTGTCTGCCACTAATTCCAGTCTCTGATGCCACTGTGTCAGCCACTAATTCCCGTCTCTGATGCCACTGTGCCAGCCCCCTGTTGAAGTCTCTGATGCCACTGTGTCAGCCACTAATTCTAGTCTCTGATGCAACTGTGTCAGCCACTAATTCCCGTCTCTGATGCAACTGTGTCAGCCACCTGTTCCAGTCTCTGATGCCACTGTGTCAGCCAGTAACTCCAGTCTCTGATGCCACTGTGTCAGCTACTAATTCCAGTCTCTTGTGCCACTGTGTCAGCCCCCCTTTCAAGTCTCTGATGCCACTGTGTCAGCAACCTGTTCAAGTCTCTGGTGCCACTGTGTCAGCCACTAATTCGAGTCTATGATGCCACTGTGTAAGCCCCCTGTTGAAGTCTCTGAAGCCACTGTGTCAGCCCCCTGGTTTAAAGTCTCTGATGCCACTGTGTCATCCACTAATTCCAGTCTCCCATGCCACGCTGTCTGCCACTAATTCCCGTCTCTGATGCCACTGTGTCAGCCCCCTGTTAAAGTCTCTGATGCCACTGTGTCAGCCACTAATTCCAGTCTCCCATGCCACTCTGTCTGCCACTAATTCCATTCTCTGAAGCGACCGTGTCAGCCACCTGTTCAAGTCTCTGAAGCCACTGATGTCAGCCCCCTGTTCAAGTCTCTTGTGCCACTGTGCCAGCCCCCTGTTGAAGTCTCTGATGCCACTGTGTCAGCCACTAATTTAGGTCTCTGATGCCACTGTGTCAGCCACTAATTCTAGTCTCTGATGCAACTGTGTCAGCCACCTGTTCAAGTCTCTGATGCCACTGTGTCAGCCACCTGTTCCAGTCGCTGATGCCACTGTGTCAGCCATCAATTCCAGTCTCTAATGCCACTGTTTCAGTCACTAATTCCAGTTTCTGATACCACTGTGTCAGCTACTAATTCCAGTCTCTTGTGCCACTGTGTCAGCCCCCCTTTCAAGTCTCTGATGCCACTGTGTCAGCAACCTGTTCAAGTCTCTGGTGCCACTGATGTCAGCCCCCTGTTCAAGTCTCTTGTGCCACTGTGCCAGCCCCCTGTTGAAGTCTCTGATGCCACTGTGTCAGCCACTAATTTAGGTCTCTGATGCCACTGTGTCAGCCACTAATTCTAGTCTCTGATGCAACTGTGTCAGCCACCTGTTCCAGTCTCTGATGCCACTGTGTCAGCCAGAAACTCCAGTCTCTGATGCCACTGTGTCAGCTACTAATTCCAGTCTCTTGTGCCACTGTGTCAGCCCCCCTTTCAAGTCTCTGATGCCACTGTGTCAGCAACCTGTTCAAGTCTCTGGTGCCACTGTGTCAGCCACCTGTTCAAGTCTCTGGTGCCACTGTGTCAGCCACTAATTCCAGTCTCTGATGCCACTGTGTCAGCCACTAATTCCAGTCTCCGATGCCACTGTGTCAGCCACTAATTCCAGTCTC